>OY101117.1:1088700-2288700 GCA_956465555.1 Nitzschia sp. pyKryTriq1
CTCTCGCGGCGGCTGGGGTTTTACAGAAAAAATGAGCGTCCACAGACATGTGTATCGTTCTCCTTGACAATACAAAACAACAATTCAGCACTTACCAAGAGCGTACGGGCTACCACTTCCTACCGAAATGACTCCATCACTCATTTCCAAAACGTCGCCGTTTCCTGTAATTTCCAAAGAAACATTCTCATCCGCCACAATCAAAGCCGCTTCTAATCGTCTCAAATACTTGTCTGTCCTCCAACCCTTGGCTAGCTCGACACAGCTCCTTGATAACTGTCCTGGGTACTCATCCAATTTACCCTCCAGACGTTCCAGCAAAGTAAATGCATCCGCTGTGGTACCCGCGAAACCCACCAAAGTACCCTTCTGAGGGTCGTCTTTACCCTTCGCCAGGATGCGACGGATCTTGACGGCGTTGGGCTTGACAATCATGCTTCCCATGGAAACCATACCATCACCCATCATGCAAACTTTCCCGTTCTTTCGAACACAAAGGATAGTGGTGGCAGTAGGGGCCGACGAGTGAAAGGTGGCGGCCGCGGGTAGAGACGAGTTGCGTGGTAACGCCGAACGAGAGCTTCGAACGGAAGCCGATCGTAAGAATGAGTTCATCATGGTGAAAAAGTTGCGAATGGTCCAACGGAAAGTGTGTTGAGGAAGACAACTAGAGCGATGTAGGATCTATCTATCCAGCGCTCACAAGTTATAATGACAGTTAGTCGTCGATTATCGGCGAGGAAAGCCGCTGATGGTGGTGATGATGATGATGATGATGATGATACACAGGTACTGGTGGTACCAGGTACTGTAATACCGTTACCCTGTACAGTACCGACAGTAGTACTTGTACCATACTGTAGCAGGTCGACCCAGCAAGATCCACGAAGTTCCGTGCCAAGGCGCAGATGCAGTGCGCGCTCACGAGATTTTCCGGTTCCGACGTCCATCCGTCCGTCCGCAAAAGATATTTGACTCATCCGACAAGTAAAACCAACCCCAAATGCGTACTCGTACCAGTACAAGTAAACCCCAACTGGTACCAGGTACCTGCAGTACCGGTAATAAAAAAAGCACGATAAGTATAAAAATTTTAAAAATGAGGGAACGCGATGACGTGTTTTCGCTTTGTGTGCATGGTGCGTGATGCAAGCATCAGGCGTGAAGAAAGAAAGCCACCATTTTCCCGACGTTTGAGGACATCCGTACAATCTAGTTGAGAGTAGACCACTTGCACATACTACCTACCAGCACCTTTCCATTTTTATTGACCATAAACTTTGCTTTATTGCATCAATCTCCTACTAGACAATGCTGAGACTGGTAGCCGCTCTTATCGCCATTGGTTTGGTGCAAGCCTTCGCCCCGCATGGGGTGAGAGCAACTTCCCAAAAATGTTCTGTGCTTTATTCGTCGGTTTCCGATACTGCGATCGAACCAAAAGAAGCCGTCAAATTGTTCGGAAGACTTGCAGAAAAATATATCATGTTAGATGAGTCGGGTGGTATGTGTTGTTATAGTGCTTGTAAAGACTGCGAATACCGGCTTCCGGACGGTGGATATCGAATGGCCGATCAGAGCGCCAGTCGTCCAAAGTGGATTCCCATCTACGAAGTACGTTCCTTTCCGAATCTTGACAAGGAGCACAAATCCAAATGGAGTACTGAGATTTTTACCAATGGACCCGCTGTGACAAAAGAAGATTTCGTCGCCGCGATGAAAGAGATGTCCTACGCCCCTCCGTTGGGAGGACCGTACGTGGGAAAACCAGCCGGTGATACCATGGAAGATTCGGTCGCTGAGGCACTGTTTGACCTTTTAGCGGATGGAAAAGAGAAACTATCTCGACACAAAATGAGTGTGCGACTGAAGGAATTATCAAACGGGGAACAGGGCCTGACTTGGCCAGCTTTCTCGGCTGCCTTGGGTTTATAAATGCGAATACACAAATAAATAGCGGATGAGTGTTTCTCCTTTAGACGAGGTTACTATCTCGTTTGATACGATCGTAAGCTCGGTACTCCTTGTTCCAACATATCACTCGACTGCAAAGGAATCGAAAGGGTGACCTCTTTTTGTACCAGAGCATCGCTCACGGCTTCGATACGGAGAACCTTTACTTCGACAGAGTCACCAGGTTCGAAAGTCTCCAAGGCCTGGAACAAGTTTGCTTCAGTGTTGATGACCACTCCACCCACCTGGATGATGATATCACCAATCTCGACAAGCCCAGTTTCAGTTCGACGGGTACCTTTCAAACCAGCCTTCTCTGCTGGACTACCAGAAGGAACATCCAGAACCAGTACTCCACGTCCGATACCCAACGCCCGTGCCTGCTTTGACTCGAGATAGCTGATTCCAAGGATAGGCCTTACAACCCTGCCATCACGAATAAGAGTATTCACAATATATTTTACAGTGTCAATCGGAATGGCAAAACCGATCCCTGCGCTCGCACCCGATGGTGAATAGATAGCAGTGTTCATTCCAATCAATTTTCCAGATGAATCTAGAAGCGGCCCCCCAGAGTTGCCTTCGCACATCACAAAATGGTTGAGTGAGAAAATCGCGAACACAAGGAACAATATATGACCGAGACGTACCTGGGTTGATCGCTGCATCAGACTGGATGACATTTGTAATGGGTCGGCCAATTGGGCTTTTAACCTCACGACCAAGACCCGAAATAACGCCAGCTGTCAAGGTATGATCCAGACCAAATGGATTCCCAATGGCCAAAGCTAACTGCCCAACTTTGAGGCCCGTCGACGTCCCTACATCGATCGGATACAGAACATCCTGGGGGGCATCTACCTTTAGAACAGCCACGTCCTTTCCCGGATCGACACCCACCACTGTAGCTTTGAATACAGAACGCTGATATTGTGTAGACTTATCGTCGTTTAGGTAGCCCGATTTCATTGCAGTTGGACGTTCCAAAGCATCGATTACTGCATCATTGGAAGCTTGCCGCAGGGGAGGTGCAAGACTACCTCCCAGAGAAGCAGCCTTCTTGGTCGGGGTAATGATTGCCACCTGGGCAACCTTCGCATTTCGAATAACATGATAATTGGTCACTAAAACAGCAAGTCAAGTGAAATTTTGAGCAATCACCTCACGACATGCTACTTTGGTGGGTTGACTCTTCCAACACGTACCGATGTGTCCCTCCTTGTCCCAAACGAAGCCAGAGCCAGAGCCAAGAGGCACTTCCATTACATTTGGAGAAAAAGCATCTTGTTTCTCGGTGAATGTGTCAATGAAGACAACTGATGGGGAACTTCTTTCGAACACATCAATGCGACGGGCCTCCGAGTCTTCTAGAATTACGGTCGCTGCCTGTGCGGGTCGCTGCCGAGACCATATGGCCGACCCAAGGGCCATTGCTGAACCCAAGATGAACTTGCGTCTACCTTCGTCATTATCAGATTCGACTACATCCTGATCTTTTCCACTAGGAGCCACTTTACCAAGCCCAAAAGACCTACTCCAACGCCTCACGATCGGGAACCTCCGATTGCTGCTTCTTCTTTCGAATGAACATGCTAGCCAGGAATGCTGCAATAAAACGAGAAGGCACAAAACATCACGAGATCTCATTTCTTTACTGATTCCAGCAGACACATTGATGCATCCAATAAGCAAAACAAAGCTCAACCGATGCGCAAGCGATCAGATGTTATTTAGCTCTTACCTCTTTCGAAGAGAGTCGCAACAGCTTGGTTCCCTGCCTGGTTGTAGCCAACGCAACGAAAGAGACGAAAGATATCTCGAGCATGCATCTTTGAAAAAAAGATGTCAGAAGATGAGTGCGCTTGAAGTGCGCGTGCCTCATCATCAGGCAACGAGGTCTGGATGAAAATGAGACGCGAGCTCGAAATTCATTCTTGCCACGTTCCAAAAATGGTCTGTCTGACTGACGTCCGGTTCGATCCAGGGCGGCGACCATCGAGCGCAGATCGAGCGATCGCGCGGAGAAGAAATAAAGAGCCGACGACGATGACGAAAAGATGGCGGACCGGGGCCAAAGGCGAAAGTCGAAAGCGACCATTTGCATTGGTTTGGTGCGCATTCACCGCAGTGCACTCGTATCCATAACTATAGAGATCGTCGCTTAGCACGAGTACTCACTCGCAACTTGCACGAACGTCTCGTGCATATAGCTGAGAAACCAGTTTGGTGATTGCAAAGATTCGCGATGAACCAACAAGTCACGCCACCCGCATCGTCATCAGGCGCGGATAATTCAGGCTTAACGGCCACGGCCGGCCAAGAGAGTTCATCTGCACCGATTGTGGATATTCCCCTGTCTCTGTATTGGGACGAGTGGAGCCGCTGTATTGGAAGTCGATTCCAGCGAGACCAGCTCTATCGGTTGGGTCGATTGAACTCCTGTTCTCGAGAGTGGCAAGATCTGAAAACGGCCGGACGGGCCAAATTTTTGCAGTACAAAGACCCCGAGAAGTGCAAGAAAATGATGGATTCAACTTTCTACAAGAAGCGGACTACAATATCGCCGACAGCTGGTGCTATTTGGGAGCTGAAAGAAAAGCCTGGTTGGGACTAGAGGAGCTACTCGCACAGAACATTAGTCCGACGAAAGGCAGTCGGTTACGCGTATGGGATTAACAAACGACGGAATTGCTGTCTGTTTGATGCTTCTTTTCAAGAATTTAAATGGCCGAATGGGCCTCGACCAGTTGAATACTTTCGCCAGGTCCCCTCTAGTATCGAGGAATGCACTAGTCAGGAGCAAGGGTACTAGCTACTAGACCAAGGAAATGCTCACATGACCACAGAATCGAAAGCCACAATACGTGAAATGGCCGTTTGTGCCCTAGTGAGAGAGGCTCTTTGAAAACAGACGACACGGCTATGTTAATTCGTGCAAGAGCACAACCTCGGTCAGAGGGTGCTCTGCTACTGTGCTCGTAAGCATAGCCCAGAAAAGTCTGATAGTATCTTCTCACCACGTGTACTGCTCCTCTAGAGTAGCTGCTAGTAGTAGTAGTAAGTTGACAAATTTTGTTTCACGCATTCGTACACAATTTAGCAGACTGGTTCTGCGCCCTTTTTTGTACCCACAATTTGAAATTGTAGCTGTGTTGTATGGTGGTCGACTGCCAAATTCCTCAGCTTTGCTGCCTTTCTTTGTTTCTCTCCATTAAGTTCATAAGAGAGAAAATGTTTTATGGTGATGATTCGTGTTTCAGGATACGGTAGATCAATGCCTCTAGAGTAGTACTCGTACTACCGCACCTCTCTCTGGATGAACGGAAACCGTTCAGCCTTCCACGGAGACAAAATTGCTGATCCTCGCCTTGTTATCCGTACATTTCACCTGACGAACGTAGGATGACGAATTTGGCGTTGCCGCCACCAAAAGCAAGCCAAAAGTGGCTTTGCTACGGACTAAAAATCTCGCACTGCCATATATCCGAATTCGCATCACATGACAATAATGGCTAATTTTGTCGCAAATCTCCCTCCGAGGCGGAGAGTCACATTTCAAAATTCAGCAATTTCACAGAAGATCTGCAACTGTTCTTTCGTGGGACGACCCTTTATTGGATAGGCGACACATTCCATCAAAACCCTCATCACGACAAACAAACCATGACATCCCGAGATTCATCAAGAGAAACGTTAGACAAGGACTGGTACCATGCGACTAAGTCTTATCATGAGCATGGCTTCCAGTCACCGCCGTCATTTCTGACATCAGACCGGGCCAAGGAATTCGGCCTGGACTTGGACGATATTCGCGAGTTCCGACGTGCCATTCAGAGTTTTGATGCCAAATGGCAAGCGGCAGTGAGAGTATATATTCAAGGAAAGTTCACAACACCAAGGAAGTTCGTGTCAAGTGGAAAGTTCTTGAAGCTGGGATTCAGTCCATCCAGGGACCATGCCGAGGTTCTCCGCTTTGCTCTGAAGTTCTACGAGGAAGAAAGAAAGTATCGACAAAACGCCAAAAGCAACGAGATTACCGCAGTCGGAAAATATGGTGGTAGTATTAAGCCCATGTATGCTCCCACAAAACCAAGGACACCCCACAGAGTGGTGGGATTCGACCATATTTCCATCGATGACGGCCATAATGTTCCTACATTGGTGGATCTAAATGACGACCTGAGCGCCGAATCTCTATCGCACTTGTCAGGTGATAGCTCCATTGCGAATTCCATTTCCAATATTTCGACGAGATATTGTGGAAGGAAATATATACAAGTGTTATTGTCCGAACTCAGTTCGGATCGGAGAAACAACAACCCCTTCGATGCCATGTTTTTCTTTGTCTTTGCGGTGATCCCACTTATTGTATTCGCACAATTTCGAGCCGTGGCACAGGTCCTCTTGCCATTTGATTTCATATGGTCCAAGCAGCTGGTCGAAGAAGCAGCCGATGGTATCGAGGAGGAGTGGCAAAAGCTCCGTGCAGATACTCTCATGCTTGATGGAGAAGAGTGGCGATAGAAGCCTCTAGGAGGAAGCAATGAAAGAGATATCATTAGCTCTCGTGATGCCAAACATTTCGAGGTTGAGATACATCGCCCAATCGTGTGGGCGTGAGCTTCCAAGTAGGTCAAAAAACATCTATGAAGCTCTATATAAAATTATAAACATGCACAACAGAAGGCGACATACCACTATACTACCGGTAGTAGAAAAGGGCGAGTTTATACTCAAATAGTCTACCGACCGTAGCTTCGTTTGTACAGACTGCAATGGTACTCTAGCTAGAGCCGCTAGTCTAGTAGGAGCTTCGTACCCAGTCGAAATATTCGACTGAGTCAATGACTACTACGAGTAACTCCTGCCCGCTCATTTTTCTTTCGCTCGATTCTTGCTTTCATTGCTGCTTTTCTCAGTTATCATCATCAGAGGTCGACGACAACCCATTTGCACAATCGTTGTTGTACCCTCTCCATAGTAACATACTCATACCTGCCCACCACCTACCAGTAAACTGCTGGGGAAAGTCAATCGAAATACGGACGATTCTCGGAGAAGCAGATGAATAAGATGATTCTTCCACGACGAGCCCATTCTTCGTTGAGACAATGGGCGTTTCGGCAGAGAGCCTCTCTTTCCAACGACACCTACTACGACTCACAGTCAGGTTTACATGTGCCAATTCACAAGGAGAAAGAAATATCTATATTTCTTGACGTTAGTAGAAGTGGGACAAATGTGAATTCGTTCGTCCCTGCTCAGTTCTACAAGGAAGATTCGTCGTCGGATATGCCCGATAAGCTGAAAGCACTTGCCGAAAAAGGGGTTACTGGATTATGGCTTCCGCTCGCTGAGTTTCCAAGAGATGTGCGCAACTTACAGACGCTTAATAATATTGCTCCTCCCGGCTTTCGTTTTTTTGCTACCATCGTATCACCGTTGTCCCAACCCTTGGAAACACTGAGCTCGCTTCACGAGTTTACTATGGGCGATGATCAAGGTGATCTGAAGAAGACGTTAAAAAAACATATTGCCAACAGTACCAATACGACTTTGCGACTCGGAGAAGAAGTTTGTGGAGACTATATGGCAGTGGCCAGTCAACTCGCAACCCTTATCGATTCAACAGGAGGTGCCAATTTCCTTTGGTTGACGCCACCAAACAGTGCTGACGAAGACGACGTCGTTGAGTTGTGTGAAGAGCTTATGTACCTGGATGTTGCTGGACCTACAATTCAATCTCGAATTATCATTGACTCTCTCAAGGAAGAAGTTATTGATGAGACCATGTTGACCGGTATCAACAAATTTGTGATTCAAGATGACTCCCAGATCGATCTCATTGCAGATATTGCCAGGGCACAAGGGAAGGAACTATGTTTACCATAACTAGGCTATGATAAAAGCGACTAGGAAAAATTCTACTTATAATCCAAAAGCTCCTCGCTGCTGATTTTGGCCATTGGATCATCACCTCGTTCTTTTCGCAATCTGTATGCTTCCATTTCTTCTTCGGTCACATCGACGGCGGCGTTCATTGAGTTGTATTTGCGCTTTCGATCGTCATGGGATTCTTTCTCATTCTTGTCCATTTTTTCAAGCACCTCCTTAACCTTCTTTTGGTCCACCTGGGCATTCGGGTCTGCTTCGCCGTACAATCGTGATCGACTTGAAGGTGTCTCAAAAGTACTTCCGTGGCCATCGCCACTATTTTTACCCTTGGGCAAGGCTTTCAGCATACCTCTTGCTTGTGCCAGTGCAGCGGAACCAGCCATACCCGTACCATAGCGCATTTCATTGGCTTCATCATTGGCTTGGCGACCGGCCAATCCTGTGCAGTAAGAACTTCGGATGAGGCTGTGATCGTCCGCATATCCCCATTGGAAGGCTCCCGGGTGAAAGTAGCTCCCCCAAACTGTTGTGTGTCCATTGATAAAGACATCTTCTTCGTATTTCGACTTTTGCGGCACCTTTGCCACTCTCTGTTTTGCCGCAGGTCCCTTCAAGAGACGACCATCCTTGCTGTACTGTTCCGCCTCGACACTGACACCGAAACGAATCTTGCGTTCCTGGGCCAACTTTTCTAGATCCTCAGGCTTCTTGGTGTCCACAATGTTCGCCAATCCACCCGAGCCATCCAAATATTCTTGACCACCATATTTGTCCAGTACCTTTCGTTTCTTCTGAATCTGTATTTCGGCCGATTTGTTTTGAAACTTTTTCTTGAGAAGTTCGACTTGACTCGGGTTGGCTTGTGGGTGCATTTCGGTGGTGGCACTTTTTTCTGTTGCATCCCACGCAAACAACTGCGTTTCAGCTAAATTGACGGCATCCCCCGAGATACGAGCAAAGTTGTCCCCAGCAAATTGCAACTCTTCAGCAGAAACCTCCGGGTTGGGATTGTCTCTCATACTTCTCGATTTGGGATCGTAGTATGCGGAATTCGGGTCAAGATTTCGCAAGTATTTTGCCGTATCTTCTCGAATTCTCAAGTTACGTGCTGTCACTTTCATTTGAGCACCACCCACTCCTCCCTGACGAGCCAGGCGAGTGGTGATGACGCGTTCGTCTTCATCGCGCTGCACAAATTCATCATCCGAGTCACTCCCCACATCGGAATCTACATCGGAATCTGAATCATTATCAGAATCTTGCTTGTTTCCCTCTTTATCCTTGTTCTTGCCCAGCTGCTCTTCTTTTTCTTGCTTTTCTTGTCGGAGGCGCTTTCGAATTTCTTCTCGTTCACTAAAGACGCGTGCCACTTTTTTCGTGTGCGAATCTGGATCATAACCATGATACTTGTCCCGTTTACTGTCATACGTTTCTTTCCCATGCATCTTTTCGTCCACTGTCATGCTTCGTGCTCCCGTCTTCGTCATACGGATGCGAGGTTTGTACAAAGACTTGGAAGAGGGCTTGAATTTGACTTTCTTCTCCATGGTTCCATCTTCATATTTTAAATCGAAGACGGTTCCTTTCTTGGCAATTTTGACAATCTGACAAATCAAATAGGGACCTTTGCCGTTCCGCATGGCTTCTACCCACATCCCGACTTCCATTTTTTGCTTTTTGACCTTTTCTTTGAATTTCTGCCGTTCCTCTCTGACCAGGGCATCCGCTGATTGCATACTCAACAACAATTTATCGCGGGTCGGATCGGCTTGATGGTCCAAGGAGGGCCCCGCATCTCCCTCTCCTAAATACCAGGGACGTTTGGTAATAAAGTCAGGATTATGGGGGTTGATCATGGCTCCCGTCTTGACATCGACGGCCGGTGCCACTTGTCCAGATTGCCTTGCTTCTGCCAATTCTTTGGCCTTTTTACGGTCGGAAATGCTTTCCGTGATATGAGATGGAGTCGCCATTATTCTTCTTGCTTTGAATATTATTCTAGTGCGAAGTGTGGATAATCTGAGAAAAGAGGAGGTAGCAGTTGGGTACAGTTGAGGGGAGAATATATGCGTTCAGATAGTTCAGAGTTCAGAGTGTTGTTGGGTAATACTCAGTGCTGGTGCTGTACCGGTACCGGTACGGTAGGAATAATCGTGCGGATGTGTGGCGGATGCCCGCGTGCAGTAAAATAATACACGGTAAAAGCCAAAGCGCTCTCGTCTCATCGTGTTTCTTGTTTCGTGTTTCGGGCAGGGTGAAAGTGGACACACATTAGGGCGGACTGAACGATGGCGGCGGGCGCGCCAAATAGGACTCATCGGATTAAAAATAGGTCAACCGCCCACCGTCACGGCGCCCGCCGCCCGCTAGAAAAAAAGATAAATATCCCCTATCTATATCTCGCCCGCAAAATGTAAGAACCACTCTGCGACTACTAATACTAGCTAGAAAAGAGGAGACATCGAAGATGATGTTGCGCTTTTCTGTCCTGTCCTTGCCTTTATTGTCTGCCCTGTCCTTGCCTCCCTCTCTCACAAGTATCCCAAGAAGCCTTTCAAGAGCAAGATACCATCGCAGCAGCATGGTCACCAGTACGAGTACACGCAAACGAAAAACAGCAGAAACCGCTGCTGCGGAACTTCCCACCGATGATGACGATGATTCTTCTTCCCAACGCACCCAACAAACGAGTTGTCCTGCCCCGTCCATGGTCGTGACCGAACTTTTCCAAACATCTGGAATCACAAACACGACCACCAAGGGAGGATGGTGTCTCCAGGAAGGAATGACTCGTGTTCTAGAGGCCGATCCAAGTGGTATGTTGCTGCCCATTGTCCAAAAACAAGGTTTGCCCGCAATCTATAGCATCGTCGAAGATGCTGCTAGCTGTCGACATGAAGCAAATACAACAACAAATACGACGACTACTACTGTCACGAAACCGCAGAATTGTTTTCAATCCCTCTGCCGTATCATTGCTGGCCAACAATTGGCTGGAGCTGCGGCTCGAGCAATGTGGAATCGATTGAACAATTTAATAGCCGACTCTGCTACAACAAAGGGTTCTGCTGGTGGTAGTCGTGTGAATAGGTCCCACCAGGCGCTCACTCCGGAAGCAATCCTGTCCTTGGCAGAGCTAGGAGTGGAAGAGCATCTACGAAAACCAGCTGGGTTGTCGGGTGCCAAGGCAAGATCGATTGTGGCCTTGGCCCAAGCCTTTGCCGACGAAGACGTGACAGAAGCGTTTTTGACCTCACCCACCTCGACCGAAGAGGACATTCGTTCCAAGTTGTTGCCTATCAAAGGGATTGGACCATGGTCGTGCGACATGTTTTTGATGTTCTACCTCGAGAAAGGAAACGTTTTGCCCGTGGGCGACTTTGGAGTCCGAAAGGGAATTGCCAAATTCTTTGGGTTGAAAGGTAAGGGCCATAAAGGAAGCTTGTGTAATATCAAAGACAAACATGTGATGGAACAAGCGATGGCGCCCTATCAGCCCTATCAATCCTTGATTTGCTATTACATGTGGGCGGTCGCCGACACCAAAGACTTTTATCGGGACAGTAGTAGGAGCACCACCACCACTGAAGGCAGCGGCAACGTGGCAACCGTGACGCCATCTAAAGCGACGGGAAAGCAGGCGAAAAAGCGGGCAGTCATAACACCATAAATACGTCGTATTAGAAAGTAGGATTTCAATGTGGTAGCTCATCAAGCTGGCAGTTCAAAGATCTTGACGACTGAACGTGTCAAATAGCGGTATTCTTCCACTGTCATTTCTACGGTCGCAATTGAAGGGGGTAGTGTCATCTTTCTTAAGTCGACCTCTTCCTTTGTGCCCCTTTCTTCCACCAACACAATTTCCAATAAAATACACGTCATTGCTTTCCAGAGTTTCACTGGCAACTTTGGAGCTTCTTGTACATAGCAAAAGGTTCTCAGGAATTCTCCTAACCGAACGTCGGCCGTCCGTCGTAGTTCCAATGGATACCCCAACTCTTCCAGGCTTTTGGGCAAGTACAATTTGACCATTGCCATGAGACCCGCGCACCGCGAAGCCTCCACATCGCTACGTTGAATATGTGGAGCATTCCAAGTCGGTTGGTCGGGGCTATTCTTCGTGGCACTTGCTGTGATGTGAGCAATATATTGAATGGCTTCGGGGGTGATCCATTCTGACAATGTCTCCCATAGCAAGCGAAAAGCCCTGGGCTCTCTTTCAACTTCCTGGTCGTCTGGGTTCCCATCATCGTCAAAGTAGTCATCAGCGTTTTCCTCATCTCCTCCCATGAACATCTCCAAGAGGTCATCATCACCGTCGACATCTTCGTCAGATGAGTCTCCATCCTGATTAGAATCATTGCCCTCAAAGATCTTGTCAGTACCCAAAAATACCTTAAGTTGAGCTTCCCGCTCTTCTTCATGTTGCTCTTTGAGCTCCGATAACTTGCTGGCATACTGATCTTGTGTCATTACCGAAAAAGCAATGTCGGCCTCAAGAAGCTGCGTATCGTCGGTAATTTTGTGAGGGTCATGTTGTAAAGGAAGCTCCTCCCCAGCAGCCTCAAATAATTCTTCCAAACTATGCAAAATCAGTGGCGAAGTATCGCCGGTATCTGCTAACGCGTCTGACCTTGGTTTCTTGGAGGTTGCCTCTCGTTCCTGCTGGCGGACAGTGCTGGCAGCATCAGCTGACGTTGACGCTGGTGGGGGTACGGAAGCCACCATGGATGGAACGTAACCCTCCACCGCTGAATGCGACTGTTCACTTGGCAGCGGGCGCGGCTTGACTTTCCTCTTGCGCATGGGTTGGGTAGGATCTCGCTCTACCACAAGATTCTTACAAATCGCGTTTTGCGGACCCTCGGAAGTATCGTTGCTATCGTCCATGGGTACATCCTCGGGTGATACCTTGGAGGCATCCGTTTCGTTTATTGGGGGTTGTTTGGTATATTTTGGTGTCCTTAAAATACTCTTGGCTGCTTTGCTGGGATCAGCGACGCTGCTGCCTTGGTCCTGCGGAGCCTGTTGGTTGTGATTTGATGGAGCGCTATTAGAGGAGGAAGGTGACGTCTCGCGATCGTCTTTGAGAGTGACACCTCGAGATTTTGGAGAGCTGATATTATCCTTATTGCTGGGAGAGGCGTCTGCCAACCCCATCCAGCTTTCCATGCGCTGCCTTGTTTCTTCCACTTGGGCACCATTGTCATCCTGGTGGAATCGTGCGGTCACGGTTTGATTGGTATTGTTGTTATTGTCCGCCAGCTGCTTAGTTGTTGCTGTCTTCGACCGGACTTTTGGTCGAATTTGCTTGCTGGGAGCTGCTTCTACTGTCATGTTGCAAGCACTTGGAAGTAACGTACTCGTAATACAATGTTGGAGAAAGACAGGAGACAGAGTTATGAGTTATGGACTCATTTCCGGCCATTGTCGGTTCATGTGAGAAGTGATACCGGTAATAAAACGATGAACGAAACGTGTCTTCCACCAACAACGGACAGACGGGACAAATAATCCACGATTGAGACGCACGACTCGACTCACTCCTCCTTCCTCCTCCCTCCTCCTCCTCCGCGAAACAAACTACTACTGCTTCTCCTCTACTCGTTACTAGTAGCTCTAGTAGAGTAGTAGAGCTATATATGTAGCGAGAGAAAAGATAGACTACAAATCCAGCACTTTTGAAATACTCGCAACGTGTTCTTCCCAGGAATTGGAGAAGATACCGACATCGTCAATGTAAACATCGACTTCGGATAGATCTCGGAAGAGGTCTTCCATGAACGCCTGCGCGACGTCCGGTGATTGTTTTATTCCCATCGGCAACCGATTATATCGGTAGTTACCGAAGGGCGTGGCGATGGTGCACAAATTCTTGCTCGCTTCGTCGAGCTCGAAGGTGTAATACTGCATCGATATATCGATCTTTGTAAAGTATCGATAACCACTGCGTTTTTTGAGGATGTCTTGAATCCTTGGTAGGTTATAAACCTTGCGTTTGATGCATTTATTGAGGGCACGAAAATCGCTAACCCATCGCACTCTACCATCCTTTTTTGGTACGATAAATGTTGGCGCTAGCCACTCTTGTGGACCTGTGCGAGACAGTATTCCAATGTCAACAAGACGGTCGAGTTCTTGTTTGAAAATGTCCCGGTGTTTGGCTGGGACTGGATATGGGCGACAGCGCACCGGTACTGCATCTGGCAGCAACTCGAGGGACACTTGCGGTCACTTCTTCTTCCAATCGATGACCGTAATGTTCGAGTTGTTCATGGTGGGATGAAAGCACGTGTTGAGAGCTGAAGCTCTGATCAGAATGCGTTGTCTCTAACGTGCTAGAAAAATTATAAATTATTTTACTGGTGTTTTCGTCTATTCTCAAACCTTGGTAAAACCGAGAAGCGAACCCATCGGTTCCGTTGAGCCGTTCGGAGTATCCCAACGTATGTTGGACGTCACAAATTTGTGACGTCACGGCTGATGATGCCTTGGGACGCGTTATCCAAAAAGGGGGACGTGCTGGATAGCGCAATCTCTACCGTCGGTAGAGGGGGTGACCTAAGATTTGGGGGTGTTGGCATCAGAGCGCGCCGAAGATCACAGAGAATGCAATAAATAATAATGACGGCGTTTCAACATACAGTACCCGTACCGCCGGTATGTATGATATACCAGAGGTTCTACTATCGTACCGGTACAGAAACCCTGACCAAACCAACACTCCAGACTCCAGAGTGCCAAGAGTCGAAAGAGCATAGCACCATGGAGGAGAACAACAACAACAAGCAAGACGAAGAATCGCCGACAAGAAACGCAGGAACATTACAAGTTCTACGCAACCATGAATGCAACAAACTCATCTTGAATCTTATGCGTGTCCCGTACTCGGGTCGGCCCGAGGTATTGACTTCGTACGTGCCACCGACGTTGTTTCAATTCGCTCACGAGATCCTCGTGACCGAGCCGTCTTTAAGGGGCAGCGGTGGCCACACACTCTACTTGGGTCCCAAGACTGCGGCGAGCGAAAGGGCCCTGGAGGCTTTGCTGCAAGCCAAAATTGTTGGTATTGTCAACTGTACCACTCGAGTTCCTTGTTTTCACCGAGAACAAGTTCGCTACTCCCAAGTTCCAGTGCAAGACACGCCGACCGCAGATATTTTGACCTACCTGGAAGGTGCCACGACCTTTATCGATGCCATGCTCCAAGTGGGGTCAGTGCTGGTGCATTGCGAACAGGGCATGTCGCGATCGGCGGCAGTGGTGATGGCCTATCTCATGCGATCTGCAAAAAATGGCGTCGAGATGATGACACGAGATGAGGCCCGTCGTATGCAAGACGAAACGTCCCATGGTGAATCCTAATGAAGGCTTCTGGAAACAGCTGGAGGCCTACGAAACAATACTGAACACAGAGAAATCCAAATCTACGACTGGAGGTAACACGACGATCGCTACTAGTACAGATGAAGAATCCATGAAACAGTGGGCGCGGCGCACGCAGGCCTTGTTTGCCACTTGCCGTGAAATCCCGCAAGTTCTACAGACACACAACTGCTGGCGACTAGTAGAAAGTATTCAAGGGGAATCATCATCATCGTCTCCTATCACTATCAAGCTACTTTCAATCTGTCTAGACTATGTTTGGGGCCGCGGGGTTCGAGATGAGGACATCGATTGGCTGCTGTTCGTCTGCGATCAGTTTCCCCCGCACGACGCGACTCAACCTCAACCTCGAGCGATCCTTCGTGACATTGTCAATGATCCCGAATCCGAGTTTTCGGAGGCTTGGTCTGGAGAGATAGATCACAACGACAAGAGCAAAATCTTGGAAGCTTTGGACTGACGACGACGCTCACTCGATGAGATTCTCCGATTGTATCACGCGTACGCGTCGGTCTCCAGAGTCAACGGGGTCCCACCAGTTGCTTTAGCTGATTTGGGCGTTGGTGCTCGTATCGGCATTCCCTTCCAACCTTCCAAGCTCAAGCGAAGGCATTCCATCTTGAATCGTTCGAGCTTGCTTGCATGAAACATCTCCGAAACGGGCCGTTGTGGTCGATGCGAATTCCGTTACAACCTGAAGCTTTCACCGTTGGAAGGAAACATGGCCGTTGTCAATCTTTCATGTTGTAAAGGAAACGTTTTGGTTTGGAATCATGTTCAAAGCGTGGATATCGCTGAAAAGTGCGTCTCTTTCGAGAGGAATGAATCGTGAATGGAATGTCGACTCCGCGCGAGCCGATGTCGGTTTCTTTGGAAATTCGAACCCTTGCGTGCAACCGCCGTAGAAACTGGTACACAAACAAAAACGGCCTTGGATCTTCGAGCCACTTCAATCCTTTCACATTTTGCTCATAGTTTTCGTGGCTACACAACTTATATCACATCTTCATTGCTCCTTGCAAGCCACTTTCTTTCGATCTTCGTCAATCAAAATTTGATCTCTTGGTAAGTATGGGAACTGAACATGAAGGCAATGACGACAATTGGCTTGTTCGAAGATGATTCGTCGTCTCACGAGGTTCATTCCCGCTCTGATTGCAATCTTCGGTCTTTCCGATTTCTTTTCCATCGAAAGCCTCTTTCATTCATCATGAAGCTCGCCACCATCATCCTTTCCCTTTTTGCCTTTGCCGGCTGCGCCGTTGCCGACGAGATGCCTGCTGCCCAGGTGATGGGCCACGGTCGCACCGTTGATGTGGACGATGCGGACGCGGTCGCCTCCATGAATCAGTTTGTCGTTGGCGCACGCAGTCTGGAAATCACCAACGGTCGCCGTCTCACCTCGGCTCTTGACAAACTGGAAGTCATGATCAAGAATGTTGACTGCTCGGTACGCCAAAATCCTTCTTCGCTAGCAATCGTGAGGTGGAAAGGCTCGTTTCTCAACTCGCTGTTTCTTTTCTTTTTCTTGATAGGCATGCATCGAAGCTCCTGTACCGGTGGAGATTCGCAAGCTCCGTGGAATCAACGACCGTGAGCTGGCCCCTCGACCCGATGTCTTCGTCAGTGCCCTCAACTGTGACAGTTCCGATCCATTCCAGATCTGGAACCTGCTCGCCCTTGAGCCGACTGGAACTTGGTACCTCATGGAGTCGGTCGAAACGGGCGAATGCATGCAACTCGTCGGCGAGTGCCAACCCAGCGGCGATCTTTACGACATCGTAACCGGAGACTGCGATCCTACCAACACGAAAGCCTTTTGGGGTTTGTCTGGAATCGGCGAGATTGTCAACTTCGAATGTTTCCGCAGCAACTGGGAGACCAACACTTTCCTTCATTCCACTCCCGATATCTTCCTTGAGGCCGAGTGCAGCTTCAACAAGGGTGTGGGTACGATTGATTACTTGGATCTCAGCTCGCACAGCGCTGACAGCGAAGACCAGGCACAGAACTATTGGGTCATCTACCCCAAGACGTTCGGCGACCTTGTGACTCCTCCCTAGGCTCTTCCACCTTTTCCGGCTAGCTGTCAATCACGGTGCTCCCAATCACAGCTGTGCCTTTTGTCATTTCGACATCGTCCACCGACGAAAGCTAGATCTTCCCTTTGTTAGGCTACTCCGGTCGCCGCCTGTTTGTGTAGAATAAGAAGATTACTAGCAGAGAGCACTCCCATACCATTCTCAATTTGTCAGCGCAATAGTTCTTGAAGAGCATCATGATTCATCGATAGTGCCAGCCATAACTGTTCCGAATCATTGTGGATTGGGATTGCTTCAATGCACGCACCAATAGTTGCGACTCGCAAAGACGGGCACCTTATTTGTTGTAGAGCGGTAGCCCGTCTCATGCAGAGGTTGTGTTGGAGTTGGGGAGCCACCTTCTTGTCCCACACTTGGCGGTCAAAGGAGAAGGAGTATTCAACGTCGTAGATTCGTCGATTGATGCTCACAAGTCTTGCCAAACTTTCTGTTCGGTGCAACATCGATGACGGGTCATTCCATCCTGGCGTCGCAATGATAATCTCAAAGAAGAGCTGTTCCAAACTTGGGTGGACAGCAATAGCTGACATGAGTTCATTCCAGCATTCACTCGTGATGTAAAGACCATACGAGATGCGCAATTGAGTCAGCCCTCCATTTGTCTTCAAAGCATCCGCAAGAGACCACCAGTCACTCGGTTGAAGCGTATTGCCATCGATGATCAAACGTTGGAGGTTGTGATTACCACTAAGATGCGAAAGAAACGTATTCCAATTCCAAGGATCACGAAAGATTCTCCGTCCAAGGTACAAAGGGGACGATAGGGCCAGCCCCCGAGGGCCGACGCCCGTCGCGACACTCTTGACCAGCGAGGCACCTCCATCGGCAAGTTTCACATGGCGAAGCTCGAGATTACGGAGTGGTAGCTCTCCAAGAAGCTGACAAACAGGTATTTCCACAAGGCCTTCACACAAACTAAGCTCTTCCAGCCGTTCCAAATCCAAAATTGTCAAGAAGGATAGCCAGTCCTCTGCGCTCTCAAAGACTTCTTGTCCATAGGACGCGCCCGAATCACCAAAGCACAAGGTGAGTTTGACAGGACCACAGTCTTCCACTTTTTTCATATCAGGAGGCAATTTCAGCCTACAATGACTTAGTTTGAGGCGATACTTGGCGTCGTAGGACAGGAGCAGGCGCATTTGTTCCTCTGAAAAAGAGTAGAAACTCAATTCGACCTCCCATGTTACATTTCGCAACAATTTGGTAATAAGAATCAATGAAAAGGGGCAAGCAAAGAGTGGCGGCTTATGTCGAAATTTGTCATGAAAGGGGCCACATGAAAGCTGGATCTTCGAAAAGCGACTTGCATCTGGGAGGTCCACCATATACTCCAGGCAACTCAGTGCATAGTCATCGCATCTCGCATGGAAACTTAGAGAGAAAGCGTCCCCCGGCGCCAACGTCAATTCAATATTGAGGATGGGCGATTGCTCGAGTGAACGTGACGAAACTAAGTGAAATGATGTGTCTGCGGTCGTTTTCGATTCTGCTTTCGGGTCTGAAATGAGACTGTTCGATAGGGATAAATCAGAATTTTTCGGCCATTGAAATCGGAGGGCATGATGTTTCTCAACAGTTTGAAGCAATTCCACTAGATCAGTCAGACAGGATGGCAAGGGTAATGACTGACTGGTTTCTTCCGTGTCATTTCTTCGACTTCGGTTCTCGTCACGCGTTCTGTTTGTCGGTATCAGAAAGCAAGCTGCAGAACCATTATGATGATGATCATCATCGTCCCCACACTGTTCTGTCTGGTGACAAAGGTCTCCATTTTCGCTTGCCATTGCGCCTAGTTCGACTCCAGTAGAAATGTTTGCCGGTAGTTGTGCCCTCTACTTTGGAAAAAATGCAAAAGCTTGGACATTAGGAACCATGTCGAAGGAAAGAAGAGAGAATGAACAAGCAAGAAAAAATGACGCCACCAGAGAATGACACCACGTCATGTTATTTTTTCGCGCGCTTTTATCCCGACGGGCCGGCGGAGAGACTGTACAAGTACCAGGTACTGGTACACGTACCGGTTCATACCGGTACAGTACACGTACCGGTACCAGTACACACTGCCGGGAAACATCAAATCATGATAGACGGACAAACGACAAACCCCTTCGTTTTGTCGCCTGTCCATCGACCGCCATTGACACGATCAGCGAGCATGGATTGCGAAGACGTGCCCCGAAACCAATGAAAACTCAACAAAACCGCGGGGCCAGGCACCAACCATTCCGCGGGTGCCATCGTGGATCATCCGTGGTGGCGATCCTTCCCATTTCTTATCCAAACCTTACATTTCCTTCACAACCAAGGAATCCATATCATCACCATGGCGCCTAAGAGTATCTCCCCCGAGCAACTTTTGCACGAGTTGCAAAGCGACAATGCGTTCTTTGATGAGCTAGTAGACATGATTCCAGCCAAGTTGTACGTTGCCGGAAATTCTGGCGACGATTTCAACCCAAAGTACTACAAAGGTCAAGCGAAAGAATCCAAAGAAGCCCGACGAGCCAAGAGTAAACAAGCCAAGCGAGCCAAGTTGGATCCCTCGCTTGCGGAGACTACAACGCAACTCAAGAAACGATTGGAAGGGGGGGAGAGCAGCGATGCGCCTCGTCTCGCCATGCCAGCTCCTGTTACTCCCGAACCCGAACAAACCGATAAATCCGCCGCTCTTCCACCTGCTGCCACTGCACACACTGGCCTGTCGCGCATTGAAGCTCTTCGGGCCAAACTCCACGCGAAGCTTGCTGAGAAACGAGGACAGCGACCCGCGGATCCCAATACTGTGAGCAAACGAGCCGCTCGAAGGGCTGAGAAGAAGAAACGTCAAGAAGATGCTGCAAATCGGAAGAAAAAGGCTCATACCCAAGCGGATTCATCCAATGGTAAAAAGTACACGGTGGGAGGCGCTGCTCAGGGGAATGATGATCCTGCTGCAGATCTAGCTCAACTGGACTTTGGACGATTGGCTGGATTGAACAGACCTTCTGCATCGAACTACCAAAAGACCAACAAGTCCCTAGCAAACATGGGCAAAACCAAGAACCTGCAGAAGATGCTTGCAGATGCGGAAGCTAAGCGTGAACGCTTGGAAGAGTTGAAACAGTCTCAAAAAGAGGAAGACAAGAAAAAGGCTGCTAACATTGTATGGGGTGATACTATCAAGGAAGCATCAGGCGACCGTGTCAAGGATGACCCTGCCAAGTTGAAGAAGGCGCTCAAGAGACAGGCTACAAAGAAGGCTAAATCTTCAAAGGCTTGGAAGTCGAGAATGGACCAAACTCAGCAAAAGATAGGTGAACGACAGAAGATCCGTCAGCACAATCTTTCTAAACGCAAGCAAGGTGGCGCTGCGGGTGCCAACTTGAGCAGTAAGCGCATTGTCACGGACGAGGACAAGGCCAAGGCCAAGCAAGGAGGACGCGGTGGAAGAGCTGGATTTGAGGGGCGCAAGCAGGAGTTTTTGAACAACAAGAAAACCTCTCAGTAATCATGAGTTAGATTCCACGTTCATGCCGTATCGGTAGTACAAGTAGTGTTTACAAAGTATCATATCGTTCTTCCACGACTACCCCAGATACGAGCATTTTCATTTCACCAGTAGAACTGTTAGATGGTACAACAATCTCATGGATCTCATGTGGAGCCACATGAAGGAACGTTCCAGGCTCCACTTGCGTATCCTTTCCGTCAATAGTGAAAACACCAGTGCCCTCAAGAATGTAGAAGAACTCATGCATGGTCGAGTGTTGATGGGGCGCCACTCGTTGCCCTGGAAGCAAAGTCGCAACCGAATACCCGGCGACATTCGGAATAAGAAAGGGTTCCAGGAATTGCTGTTTTGTAATTTGTCGTCCATTGTCATCTTTATGAGAAGTATTTCGAAGCGGGGTATCTGATAAACGATGGATGGAACCGGATAATATTATTTTTCGAACTGATTTCCTACTGCTTGGTCGGTCCCCCAGGAACAGCCGACTCCCAACGAGTTGGGCTCCAAGAGCCATTCCAAAAATAAACGTAATTATCAACACTGATATTCTGGCACATGTAGTATCATGATCGAAAACACGCGATTGTTTCGTGCCGGAAATCAAACTGATCCTTCGAGTTTCCGATGAGAGGGCCACCATTGGTAGAAATTGGCGAGTCGTCGACGACGCTGATAATAACACAGATGATGGACGAGGACGATAATCGGCAGATTCTTGTGGGGAAAAGTAAATGGCTGTGCACTTCTTTCAATCCAAAGTGGAAGTCGGGAGAGCCGACGCAGATAAGATATGGAAGATGCGGTTGTCATTTGTCATCGTTGCGGCTGCTGTCGGCTGGAAGTTCTCTGCTATGGAGAAAATCTTTGTTTCGGCAGAGCAGTCACGAGCGCGACCCAGGTTGCCGTTTGCCTTACTTATGTACGGTTTCTATGCAAGTATAAAATACTGGTACAGTACTGGACCGATACCGGTACTGATGTACAAGGACTGGTTTCTGGTACCAGTTCCGGTACCTGGTACGAGTTTATTTTCCAGCGTTCTGGCATGACGTAGGTCCATGTAGCCCTGGTACAAACGCCCGAATCACGAACACGAGTCCTGCCGCGCAATCATGATGAAAGAATTTCTTCCGCGATCGCCATCACGACAATGACAACAAACTCCCACCGACGACGGTGTGATAGAAGCATAGCATCCACTACTTCTCTAGCGAGTACTTTTTGACTATTATTGAACATTTCATCTAAACATACACCTTAGAAGGCATTCGTCGAAAAAAAGTCAAAAATCCGTGCAATGGTGGTTACGAACGAGCTACTTGCAGCTGCGGTGCGGGATCTTCGCGAATCCGACGCGCCCTGCCATGACAAATGGTACACTTTGGACGCATTGAAGACTATTCTACAGCTGTACTACGACTTTGATGGTAACTTTGATTTCTCTACTAAGACATTACAGAAAGCTATAGAGACTCTTGGTCCAGTCGGCTCCACAGTCGCAGGCGGAAATGCAACTGGGATCCACTTGCGAACGAAGCGATGGGCAAGATGAGAACATTTTCTACCAGTATTTGTTTTCATCTAAATCCTGGTACGGCCCCAATGGAGAGGCCAAATTGTTTCCGAAATCGCAGGGCGAAGCAGTCATGATATCTGCCTTCGTCGGCGATCAAATTGGTTTCAACACCAAAATGACCCAGGCGCCAGTGGACGAAGTAAATACGCGATTCCGAGACGGCAAAGACTATGTCAGTACAGAATCAGCGGAACACTTGAATGGGAATACGAAGAAGAAAAAACTTACCTTGGATATGTTCGACAAAGACATGTCCACCTCGCCGTTCCTCTTCATGTTTCGCTTTGGTTGGTGGGTACTGGACCCACCATCACATGAAACTCCAGTTGGAGGATCTGGTTGATTGTTTGGTTGTTATGTTCCCTGGCCATGATGTGGTGGCACTGTTCGACCAATCGTCTGGGCACACTGCTAAACGAAAAGATGCACTCAACGCAGCAACGATGAACGTGAGTTTTGGCGGCAGCAGGACTGAGCACATGCGCCCATCATTACTTACCGCGGCAGAATTTGGTACCGTTGGAGAAGGCATCTATCAACCTGGGGATGTACAGCATATGCAGTTCCCCAAGATCGAAGATTGTACTGAAGCCGACGGTCCAGTGGGAATGGATGCCGCAACTCGGCTCGCCACAAGAGAAGACCACTACGAGGCCAAAACCGAAGAGAGAGACAAGACTCCCAAAGAGCTCAAGCTCGAATTGCTTGTAAAGAGAGCAATTCCCAATGCTACTGCACGTATCACGAAGCAGCGTCTCCTCGAGCTTGCCCAACAACACCATGTCTCGCCAACCAAAACCATCTCAAACGTCAAGCAAAGAGAAAAGTACAATCATGAGTTAGTGGACGAAATCACTCGTGCAGGTACTCGTCTTGATAATCGTGCTTACCGGAAACGCGAGCTGCAAGAAATTGCGACAAGGCTGCAGATCGACATTCAGATTTCCGAACTGAAAGTTGTCATTTGTTGAAGGTAGAAGATGTGATGATGTGGTGATGATCTTGTTGATGTTGTGCTTCATTTTTTTCGATTTTACGACTACAAAAAGGGTGCTAACTTAGTTACAAAGGGTTCTAATTTAGTGCTTATTTGGTTTTGTACCAGGCCTACGTGATGTCGGAGTCGTGAAAAATAAACTCGTACCATTCTACGGGTACGTGATGGGTCCGTAAAAATACACGTATGGAGTACAGACCCAAATGGATCTTTGAAAAATCTTCGTCAAAATCGACCATGGCCGATGATGATGAGCGAGATGAACATCACGCACTTTCACCATTGCACTGCACTCGTACAAGCACACATCTACATCCTTATCATATAGCAGTCAATCCGGAGGGAATGGGGCTCCGACCAAATCGTATTCGATATGCTTGCATCCGAAGGTGTATCGCCCCCCAAAGTTTCCGATTTGATCCCTGGAGCAACTCAGGTGATTGCAGCTACCAAACCCAAACTAGGGAGATAACAACGTAGCTAAGAGAAACATGCTATCTTGAGATGATCCTTCCCGTCGCAAGTGTTACATCATGTAGAACTTGTTTCTGCTGTTGTTTCCTGAGGTGTGAGCCCGGGGCTAAAGTACTGAAAAAACGCAGGACCAGCACCACTCATTTCCATGCACATGAGAACGCACTCGAACATGATCAAGATGATAATGATCCACTCCAAAGAGTTGCTCTTTTGATGAGCCATCACCTCCAAGAAGAACTTTGCATTTTGCTGAATCAAGTTGAGCTTGAATTCGATGTGCTCGAATCGTTGATCGATATCAAACTCTTCTTTCATCCCGTCATGGATATCTTCATATTGTGATAAATTCCACGCTGTATCAGATCTATCTTTCAGACCCACTTTACTGACCATCTCGATGAAGATACTATTGTTGCGGGCAACCGCTCCAAACATTTGATCACGGTCCGCGGTCGTCAACGCGCCTTCACCATTTGTCACTTTATCGTTAATGGTTTCGAAGTTTGCCAAAAGCTCATCGACAGTATCATTGTAGGAATCCAACGCCACACTTTGAGCCATGACGTTGGAAATGACATCGACAGATTTGAGATTCAATTCTTGAACCACACAATATTCGCCCGTCACGACGTCATCGTCTTCAGATATCTCTGGCTGGACATGGACACAAAAATTCTCCTTCCGTTCATTGCCCGATAAGTAGGGGTCTTTGCCACACTGTTTTATCCGCCATAACAAATCAGCCATGTCTCGAGGACTGACATTGAAAAAGACAATAGAGCCAAACCGAAAGACAGCCACAAATCTTGCAGATTGTTTTTCGTCACCAAAGTTCTGTTCGGGAGGAAGTTGGACAACGACACTCAAACGTTCTATCATTCGTCGAACCCCTCGCGTGGCAAAAACTTTCGATATAACCTGAGCAAGGTCGACGGATTGTGCAACGTGGACGGCCTGTACTGGATACGATCCATATTCTTGACCAGTTCTGCCCTCAGAGGATTGAACGACCAGTCGACGTGGTGTCGGTGCTGGAGATTTTCGAACTTGGGGCAACCTTGCTGCCCCACCAGTGCTGCTGCTGTTGCCTCGAAAATTTCGAAAAGGTCGGCTCCGAACAGGAGGCTCCACAATAATCCGTCGACCTGGCCGCTCATTTCGTATAGATGATAATATTTCCTGCATCGATTGTGGCGACTTGATGTCGTCGGAAGGTGGAGAACCCTCATTGTTGTTCCCGACACTACTCAAAGACCGGGTAGTCGTCAAAACGCGAGTTTCATTACAGGCATGACCGAAACCGAAAGGCCTGCTTCTTCGCACTATTGTGCTGAAGAGGCGACAACTTCGTAAGTTCATCATTTTGATCCAAAGCTTTTCTGAACTGCGATATAGGTATGACACTTCGTTGCGAGTTGCGACCCTTGCATCTTCCAACACCATCGCACACCATCTTGGTACCATACCATACTCGTTCGAGGTACCGGTAGACTAGTAGCGATAGCAGTGATGTGGACTATTACCGGTACATATTGGCGGCAGTTTTCTGTGGTCTTTATTGAGATGCACACGTATTACCCCCGTGTAAATGCGATTCATCACAGAGGCTTTTCTTTATAATATTTTTGAGATGCACCTGTGACCTGTCACTCTAGATTCACTAAGGGGTGTTGGGTGTCGCAACTTCTGCAGCGGGCCGTACAGACGGAGAGACGGCGAAATGCAAGGCGGAAGAATGAATATCAATGGAACGTGATGGAACCAAGATGGAACGAAGCAAGTTTTTGATCGCTTTGGTCGATGCGTAGATTTTTGTCTTCTTTCGTTCTGACAATAAATACCAACGATTTGCTGATGATGGCTGTCTATTCTGTCTTTTCCATACTTTCTTTTTCGTCCTCTAACCAGAGTAGCCTAGATGCTTACGACTCATGGTCTCTATCCATAAAGGCCCCGGTGCGTCGAAACAAGGATCGGTCTCATCCTATTTTTTGGTCGTCTTGATCCTTGTATTGTTGGTGCTCTCTGGCTTTGCCCCAACCAACGACTTCTTGGCATCCAGTCCTCCCCTGACTCTCGACAGTGCTACCATTCAGGATGTTTTGGCTTTAGACCCGGAAGCGAGAGCGATGAGGATATGGAAACTGCAACTTCAAACGGCATGTCAACAGTTTTTACACAGCATCTCCAGTGGAAATAATATCACTCAAGCCCATTTGAAGCGCAAGGCACAAATGGAGTCCGAGGCCTTGGGAAGAATGTCGATCCCTGATCCGACGACGATCCTCACGACACAGAGAGGAGGGAACAGACCCAAGTACCAATACTGTAATCATGTATTCATCGATTTGGGAACCAACCGTGGCGATTCCATCGGATGCGCGGTGGATGCTTCTTTAGATGTTTGCTCGGCTCCATTTGTCGAGAAAGATCCAAGCCTTCGACCTGCCTATCGTGTCAGCCTTGATTTTCCTCGACTGCACCTCGACGTCCAAGACCTTCGTGTAGCTGGAAGCGGTAGTCAAGGGCTCTCATTATTGCGCCTCTTACAAAATCACTTTGAGAAACCAGGCATGGAATCGGTGTGCGTGTATGGCATGGAGGGTAATCCGTACTTTACAGAGCATCTGCAACAGATGGAAGGATTCATCGATGCCATGCGGCCGCGACCACTCAAGCATTTGCACATCCATACCGAGACAGTTGTAACATCACAGGATGGACCCACATCACTATTTATTGACCAATACTCGGAGAAAAACCATGTAAGTCACTGATTCCATCGATGGGTTTGCGATCGTAACTTTCTCGGTGCTTGCTCATACATTCAGCGAGTACTATTCTACTAGTTTTGGGGATCTAGTGTACTTCAGAGTATGCCAGACATCCGACGAACGACAAGGCAGAACAATGGGACGATGGTCAAGGCAAATGTTGATGGCATCTCTCTGAGTACGTTGCTCAGAAAGACACTGCAGCCGTTTCGACCTGGAACGTTCACCACATCCAAGCAGAGCGGCGGCTCGCTTTTGGTGAAAATGGACATCGAGGGGGCAGAGTTTGGAGTTCTGAAAGAGTTAGCTGCGTCTCAGATATTGTGCGAGTACACCAAGATGGGCAATAATGCGACTTTGGTAGTGGAATTCCACCAGCATTTGATCAAAGATCGCAGCGAGAAGCAAGCCGCCGTTGCTGGTCTAAAAGACGCAAAAGAAAAGCTCAGAAATTGTGGTGTCAAGTTTCGTAATCTTCCCAATTTTTGGACGTGATCAAGTGCAGAGACGACAAGAGTATTCTTTGTGTTATTGCTTATTGTACCTTCCGGGCAACCTTTTGAAATAGACTACTGCTAGCCTGGCCAGGTGTGACACGTTTACGCTTCCCAGTCGCCTCTCCCATATTGCTGCCTGAAGCGGACAGGCTACCCCGAATTGTGCTACCAAAGGTGACATGACTCAGTGCAACACTCTTATGAATGAGAGCACCGCTTTCCTTTGCTTTCCCGGCCTTGTCGCCTCCCAGGAAGCTAGTCCTGAGCTGAACTTTGCGGCTAGCTCGCAAAGCAATAGAGAGACTGCTCCCACCAGTCTTTTCCAAAAACGAGCCCCCCATGGTTGCAACTCGGGGTCGCTTGTGCCCCATATTGCTCGACGAATCTTCCGAAGACACGGAGCTTCGCGTGGACGATGAAACGCTTCGCTTTCGAACAAGACCATTCTGAAAGACACATATGATCGGTTTTAGTTAGCGAGAATGACAGGCTGAAAAAAGACAACGAACGATAATGAAACTCTTACCTTCATCTGACTCAGTTCCTGCCTCATCGATTCATCCTCGTCAATCAGCCGTTGTTGTGAGAACTCTTGACTATCAGCATACTCTTCTTCAAGTCGTTGCATTCTGGCGCGTTTCGCAAAGCGCTTGGCAAGACGCTCTTGCGTCCGTTCCTCCTCTGCTTCTGAGTCATCCCCATCGCCCTTGTCGTTGGTTTCCTCGGGATCTTCTTCATCTTCAGAGAAGTTCTCCTCAATATCGATATCAGTTCGATGCAAGAAACGGTCTTTCAGCATTTTGTCCAACAACGCTGCTTCGTCGTCCTCGTCCTCGTTACTTTTTTCATCCTTCTTTTCATTTTCGTCATCAGTGTCCAATTCGTCATCGTTGAGGAGTCCGAGTCGCTTGGCGTCCTCTCGATTGTCAGCGGCCACCAACTGGTCAAATCGGTGCATTCCACGGGCTCCAACACCGCTACCGGCAATACCTCCTCGGCGCCCATCGTAACCCTCTCGCATCCGCCTCAAGATCGCCTTGTGTTGTTCCTTTTCTTCTAGACGTTCCTGCTTCTTGCGGGCAGCCTCTCCCGCTTCTTCGTCACCTTCATTGTCAGAGACGTCATCGACGACGTGTTTCAGGTCATCTTCATCGAGTTTGTCATCAATATCTTCATCCTCGTCATCTTGTTTTTTCTTCTTGACCGAGAAACCGAAATCTTCCAGTCCAGCGACTTCCTCTTCCTCCTCTTCTTCGGCCTGATCTTCGATCAGACCCGGTTTGCGCTTCTTTTGTTTCTTCAGCATGGCCGCTTCTTTCTCGAGCATAGCCTGCCAGCCAGCGTTTCTGGGACGATTTGGGTCTTTCTTTGGCTTCTCATCGAGGAATTCAAGTTCCCCTTCGTCGGAATCGTCTGCAAGAGGGTCGCTCTTTTCTTCGGACGTGCCCTCAGATTCGCCTTCAGGGCTAGACGATTGCTTCTCCTCCGAAATTTCGACACCAACGGAACTTTTGGCATCATCCTTTGAGAGTCCTTCGGTGTCATTTTGACCATCTTTTTTTGACAGGTTGGGTTCGCCTTGAGTATTCGTCGGAAGGACGGGTGCTTGAGTCTCCCATTGTGGGGATTCTTCGTCTTGCGTATCATCTTCGGTGGGAAACCCGGCAGACTCGTCCACCTCTTCATCCAGTAGTGCAGTTCTACTGCTCTCAGACTCCTCTGACTGCGCACTAGTAGCTTGCGCAAAACCAGTCTTTGGAGCGGTGTCATTTGCTCCAATATCTACTTCTTCTTCGTGCTCCCCAGCATTCTCGGCAGAGCTTTCGCTTTCTCGGTGGGCCAGCTCGATTTCCCGTGCCATTTGCATTTCTTCGTCTTCTTCATCGTCTGGAGAGTTATCGCCCCCTTCAGCCTTTTCTGATTCATTGTCTTCTCCGTCTTCGGGTAGCACGCCAATCTCTTGGCGCAAGATTCGCTCTCGAAGCAGACGACGCTCATTGGCCTCCACTCGTGCTTGCTCCAACTTTTGTACAAGAGCCCGCTTTCCTTCAACGACCGAGTTACAGTCTTTCAAGTGTTCTTCTTCATTCTTGTAGCCTAATTCACGGGCCAACCACAAATTTCCTTGCTTGCGTTGCTTTTGTCTGAGCGCTTGGCGCAAGTTATTGCGACCCCCCTTACTCTTGCTGGGAGAAGCATTCGCCTTGAAGAGTTGGGCGGGTGACATACGAACTTGCGACTTTGCCTTTGGCGCAACTGTCGCTTTCTTGGCCTGCGGCGTTCGTACCTGCTTGAGTATATTCAACGCCTGAGACGGGAAATGGGTGTGAATGGGTTTCAGCGGCTTGAAGGTATTGGAAGCGCCAACGATGTCCAACTCTTCCTCGTCCGAGGAAGATTCACTCTGCTCCTCGTCTTCCTCTTCAGAATTCTCAGCCTTGATTTCTCTATCGGGCTCTTCGTTCTTCGCGGCGGCGGCTGCATCCTTTTGCTCAATTTTGGATTCAAGTGCATCAATAACAGCGATCCGCTTCTTGTCAAGGAGTTCCAGTAAAGTCAATCGATCTTCCAGTCTCTTGAGACGATGCTCGTCAGTATTGGTCTCAAATCTGGCTGCGATAGCCTCCGCACGTTCCTGCTCTTCCTTGGATTCATTCAATTGCATTTCTTCATTGCGGACTCGCAACTCTTCCATGCGTTTCTTGCGGAGACGTTCGGCTTCGACCATTCGTGCGGCCTTGGCTGCTTTGCGTTGGCTCGGGCGTTTGAGCTTTGGCTTTTTCGGCTGTTTGGTGGTTGCCTTTTTCGCCTTGGTCTTTCTGGATTTCTTGGGCTTGACGTCTTCATCCTCACTGTCCGCGGCTTGTTCAAACTCTGACTGCTCAGATTCCAAGTCACCCTGCTCGGATACTTGGTCTTCCTCTTCTTCTTCTTCCGGCTGCGAGCCCTCATCGCCGTTCCCTTGTTCCTGTTCCGAGGAGGCGACCTGTGGTTGGACGTTTCCTTTCATAAGATCAATCAAATGTCCTCGGATGAGTTTCTTGTTGGCCTTGGAAAGCTTGCAGTCGTACTCGGCGCTGAGGGCCCGACAAATATCGGCTACGGTGACTGTATCCTTGTTGGCTTCCAAAAAGAGATAGTCCGTCGAGCGCAGCAAATCATCCTCATCCAGTTGCTCGCTACCACAAGCCACCGTTTTGGTGATTTTCGGTTTGGGTGGTGTCTCGGGACGCTTCTCCTCTTCGGCCTCGTCATCTGCGTCGTCGTCCTCTTCTTCGTCTTCTGCTTCGCTGGTATCTTTTTTGCGAGCAGGAACTCGCTTTGTCGCCGCTTTCTTGGCGCTGCGACGCGGCCTACGCGCTGGAAGCACTTCCTCCTCCTCCTCCTCATCGGAAGATGCCTCTTGCAACTGCTTTGGCTTCCGGCGAGCGCGGCTGGAACGGCGAGAGGTGGGTGAGGAGTCCTCCTCCTTCTCGTCGTCGTCCTTCGAGACTTTGTATTTTGGCGAAGCGGGAGTGTCAGGCTCTTCGGTCGATGAAGGCTGATCTTTAGCGGAGGCGGTTGAGACAGCATCTTCCTCCTCCTCGCCTCCGTCTTTTTCATCGTCATCATCGCTTTCCTCCACTTCCATATCCATGCCACCATCACTGTCCTCGCCGGAAGACTCGTACAATACCAGCTTTTTCTTCGGAGCAGCAGCAGCAGCAACAGCAGCAGTCGGTTGCGCTGATTCGTCGTCATCTTCGTCAGTATCCGCAGCTGCGGGCTCTTTGGAGGAAGGCAACAAATCACTTTCCCTTTCCTCCTTCTCTTCTGGAGGACGAGAGACGACCTGTTCGTCGTCGCTCTCGGCGGCGGCTGGAGACGGAGTAGCAGTGGCCGGGGTAACATCTTCTTTGACTGGCGACGAAGCCGTAGTAGTAATAGCCACTGCCACTTCTACACTAGCATTCCAAGTCACAGGATCCAGCATCATCGTTTCGTCTTCACCATCACTGTCCATTTCGGCAGTCGCGTCCGAATCTTCCTCTTCGTCCTGGTGGTGCTGGTCATTGTTCGCAACAACGTTGTTGCTAGCAGTAGCAGTAGCAATATTAGCATTGCTGGCCGTCTCACCAGCATCGTCTGGATCATCATCATCATGATCGGCTTCGTCGTCGTTTTCTTCTTCGTCCCCCCATCCCCAGTCTACTCCGCCCTTTTCGGCCACCGGCTCGGACGGCTCTTCTTCTAGCAAGTCCTTGGTCCTTTCGAAGACAGAAGCGGCGGCGACACTACCATTATTACTATTCTCGTCCTGGTTTTCCTTCTCCATGGTTATTTAGTTGGTGGAAGTACGAACGATGGAAAGCAAAACGGAAAAGGCTCTGGTAGATGCAAAAGAGAACGAGTATCTCTAGTAGTGGTTGTTCCTTCCTTGCTTTCGTCGCAACAAGCAAGCAGAATAGAAGCAACAACAAAAAAGGAAAAAGGGTCCAATACAAGTTTTGACACGAGAAATAATGGAATAAGACGAGAGATGCGGCGGGTGAACGGAGCCCAAGCGGGCGCAAGCCCGCAAAAAGTTGGCATCGTCGCCTCCCGCCACAGCGGGCGGCCGTGGATGGACAAAGTCACGTAGAAAATGTACCAAGGCTACGTGCCCTCAACGCTCGAAAACTGGCGCGATGATCTTTGAGGCGGTCCTTCCATCCCCCGTTTGTATTGAGAGGTCTACAATATCAATACGAGCGAGTGCGAGGTCGATTGACAATTGATTACTTCGACCCAAATTCGAAAAATCTTCATCGGCACGACGACGGCAACGAGACGGTGTCTTCTCGCGCTTTCGTCCATACTCGTGCGACCTGGTACTGTACCGGTACCGGTACCGGTACCTCCGTTGAGCATCGCTTTGACTTTTGAATCATCATCATCATCATCATCTCAATCCTTTGCGGATATAATGTTGACACTCCTATTCGTATCCCAGCATCGACAACATTGATCTCTCTCTCTCTCCGCTATTGCCATCTCATTGTCCCTGATCTTCCGCATACATCATGGCTAAGAAGAAAGTTCTATTGATGGGCAAAGCCCACTCGGGAAAGACCTCGATGAGAAGTATCATCTTTGCCAACTATTTGGCACGCGACACGACACGTCTGTCGCCCACTCTGGATGTCGAACACCACCACGTCCGTTTCCTCGGTGATCTGGTCTTAAACTTGTGGGACTGCGGTGGTCAAGATGCCTTCTACGAGTCCTACTTTGAGCGGGACCGCGAGACAATCTTTCGCAGTGTCGAGCTCTTGATTTATGTCTTTGATATTGAATCCGATCAACCGGAAAAGGACTTTGATCACTTTTGCGGGGTCCTCGAAGCCATCGAAGAGAATTCTCCGGACGCACGGATCTTTATTTTGGTTCACAAAATGGACTTGGTCGCTCAAGAAGATCGAGAGGCGATTTTTGATGATCGTAAACGATTGATTGAAGAGTCTTGTCAGTCGTGTGGAGTCGAACACTTTCAATGCTTTGGAACCTCCATCTGGGACGAGACACTCTACAAGGCGTGGTCGGAGATCGTCACTAATCTTATTCCTAATATTCGCTTGTTGGAAACGCATCTTGACAAATTTTGCAAAATGTGTGATGCCGACGAAGTCGTATTGTTTGAACGGGCCACCTTTCTGGTCATTTCGCACGCTCAAGCGATACACTCGGTCGGACCCAACGATCCGGATTCCTTGCTCGCACCGCCACATGAAGTGGAAGGAGATGCAGGTGGTATGGGAGAGGACGGGGCTTCGCCTGCGCTGGTCTCGTCGTCTCCGCACCAGGGTCTTTCCGCAGATCCGGAGGGTCTACCGGAATCGACCAGCATGGGAGACTTTCCTCCCATCGAAGTTGGAGGAGACATGGATTCTTCGAATGCCGCCATTGCCAACATGGGAGGTAATGCAGCTATGACAGGGTCCATCCACACGCCCCGTCACGTCTCTCGGACGCCACATTTCGATGCCCATCGCTTTGAAAAGATTAGCAACATTGTCAAACAATTCAAGTTGAGTTGTGGCAAGGCGCAGTCGCAATTTCAAGGCATGCAAGTTCGGAACAGTCGATTCAGTGCTTTTATTGATGCCTTTACTGCCAATACATATATCATGGTCATTGTCAGCAATCCTCAGGTCCATACAGCGGCGACTCTATTGAATATTCAAAATGCCAGGAATCATTTTGAAAAATTCATTCCGCGAATCTAAATGCAGCAACAAAACGTATTGGTATTGTATCCTTGCACGCGTCAAGAAGCTACTACAAGTACGAGTACTCCCGAGAATAAAAAACTTGTTGTTCGACCAAGGGGTTGGTATCGTAGCAGTATTATACCAGTATATTGTAAAGAGGTAGTACAGTAGAAGGTGTTTTTATTTTTTCCTTGTTTACGTAACAGGTACACACGTGTAGTTTTCTAGCTTGGGGATAGGATCACAACATCGAAAAAGTCGACAATCTCTAATCATAGTTGTCCCAGTTAAGAGGCGGCGTTGAAATCAAAGGTTGGCGTTGAGGGAATCGTCGATCAGTAATGGCAACTGGTCGGGGTTGGACAGGTGCCAATCCCCATTTCTTTACTTCCTTGGCATTTTCACGGTATCCCAGCAGACGTCCTCGAACATTCTGCATAGTATAAAACATGGCAAAGGTAAAACCCGCCGAAGCACACATAACTGCGGTAGGGCCACGTACGGGCTTGCCCAATACGAATCCATACGTCCAGGTGCCGGCCATCGTGCCCGCGAAAAAGAGGTAATCGCTCGTTCGCATCGATTTGATCACATCATCGACAGATGGATCGGCCTTAACGATGGGAAATTTGGGGTCCAAATACTTGGCGTCAAAATATTCAATCTTTTGTTCAGTAGCCTCGGACATGGTACTTTGGATCTAAATACTGCCGAAGACAATAACAAGGAACAAAAAAACAAAACACGGTTTGAGCCGTCAGGCATTGGATGACATCACAGGCGATACATCACGTAGAATCAGTACTGGCGTCTACACAAACACCGCAATATTCCGATCAATAACCTCATCGTCGATTTCCAACGTATTCACTCATCACAACTCTGTCTTGGTTCATCGAGAGCATCCACGGGGGCTGAAATCGGGTACTTCTGCAATACCATGTTCACTTACATTGCCGAATAATGCCAACGAAAAAATAGAACAGAAGTCGGCTGCTCCTGGCTGTGCGGTGTCTCGTCTTCCTCCTCTTTCGGTCAGCGACGTCGTCGTTCAATTTCTACCGGTATCAAGTACGAGTACGGTGCGCCGGGTACATTATTGGGTGCGCTCGCAAAAGGATATACTTTTACTGTACCGGTACGTGTACAGTACAAGTACCGGCACGGTAGGAGCACTTCATGTTGCAAGACCACGAGCTCACATTTCGAGCTCTTTCACAGCCGACGACCCTACGGCTCGGCGTTCAAAAAGCTACCCGAGAATGCTGTGGAGATGATGAACGAAAAGAACTAAGAACAATTCTACCGGTACTGTAGATTATTTTTATCCGGAGAACTCATAGTAATTTTATCATGAGTACGACCACCCTCACACACAAGTACTTGTACACGAACGCAAAGGACATGAAGTCTGGGCTAGCAATGCGAAAAATCAATTTGGTCGTTCGTTCCAGCAATTCAACTCGACCGATGTTTAGTAGAGATTTATTCCTTCTTTTCTTCGGCGTCCTCCTTCGCAAGATGCCATTGATCACCAGGATAAACCTTGGTCTCCTTGAGCTGCGGGAGGATGCGATCCTTCCATTCGGGCTTCAAGCCCAAGATTTCACGGGCCTCAGCGGGCGTTGCCAGTTGTCTTCCCATCATCTTCGCTAGGTCAACTACATATTTCACCAACGATTCGTTGGTAGCAAGACTTCCGTCAGGCATCTTGTTATTATCCTCCAAACCAACACGGACATGCCCTCCCATGGCAATGGCGGTGGCAGCAAGAGGAAGTTCGAATTTTCCAATACCAATAGTGGACCAAGTATCACCAGGCTGGGTCATGGAAACAAGGTGAGCCAATTGCTTCAAGTCACCACCTTGTGCACCTGGTGCCCCCATGACGAAACCATAGTGAATGGGACGCGTCAAGAGACCCTGCTTGACCAGCTGGTCGGCCTTGTACATCATACTAGTGTCGAACACTTCGATTTCAGGCTTGATTCCTGTTTCGGTGTACCTTTTGGCCAAAGCATGGACTAGCTGAGGAGAATTCTGATAGATGCCAGGCTCTAAGTTGACGGATCCAGGGGTGAACGAACCACTCTCTGGCATCAAGTCCAATGGATTGATTCTCCACATGTCGGGGTCCACGTCGACACCGACGGGTGGAGCACGTCCACCAGTCGAAATTTGGATAATCACCTCGGGATCGCGCTCCTTCACCAAGCGACATATCTCCCGAAACATCTCAACACGCATGGTGGGCTTATTGTCTTCACCACGAGCATGAATGTGGAAAAATGTAGCTCCAAGCTTGGCGCACTTGTGAACGTCGTCAGCGATTTCAGTTGGGGTTGTGGGCAGATTAGGGTTTTTTTCCTTTGTATTGATGTTACCGGTCAGGGCGACAGTAAGGATCAGCTTTCCGTGTTCCTTGGTGAGTTGGGGGAGTGGAGTGGCCATGGTGCTACGGGTAACTGAACAAATAGAAGGTATTATCGCTCGACCTTCGTTATGAGAGGATACTTGTTGTGGGATTGTTGGGATGAAGGCGTTGTTGCATGGCGAAAAGTGGCCACGGATGCAAAAAAAAAAAGATGACGTTTTTCGTTCCACGGATCATCATCAGCAGTAGAATTCAACGTGATACATAGACAATCTACTGAGTTGCTCTGGATTGTGCAGCTTCATATACACGTCTCAAATATTGCGTCTGGCATACAGTACGTTGGTAGCAAAAGTCACGGAATTGATGCGCGCATCGCATCACCGCCAAATTCTTCTTTCCTTTCCACGTCCACTTCCATCATGGTCTCCCATCTTCAATCCTCACAATAGCGAGAAGACGATGCCGAAAAGATTTCTGAGTACCGCGAGGCTCTTATCGCTCGCGGCAATTGTGCAGATCTTGCTGGTCGATAGGTATCAAAAGGTTGCTTTCGCAGATGAGACACTTTGTGTGGGCGGTAAAAGGAGGAGCAACAATGATCATTCCTTCGACAACAACAATGTCAACCACTTCCAGAAGGACAAGGACGCGACATCGGAGAATTATGAGATCGAAAACGAAAATAAATTTCAGCCAGTGGAGATGCGTCGAATATCAATAAATTTCGACCGGAATATATCCCTGGACGTGCTTGAGGCTACGTCATCATCTTGCTCTACGAGTACTCTTGCGGACGACACTGGACTTATGGTGTGGGGACCGTCAATTGCCTTGTCCCAATACTTGATTAAGGACCATGCCAAAATGCTTTCGGGCAAGCGAGTTTTGGAGCTAGGTTGTGGTGCCGCCTTGCCGTCAATGATTTCTTATCGCCTCGGTGCTGCCGAAGTCATCGCAACAGACTTCCAACCGCAAACTCTGGAACAAGTGCAATATCATGCCCAATTGAATGGCTGTTCACTTCATGTCGAGCTTGTTGATTGGACCGAGCCAACAACTCTTGAGGATTTCCAGCCAGATATTATGCTCGCTGCCGACGTGATATACGGCCTCGCGTTAGTTCCGCCATTGGTTAATACGATTGAGCAAATTTTGCCCAAAAGTTCAACTTTGATAATTGCCACACGCGATGACCGGATCGGTATACCAGAGTTCCGTCAAATGATGAAGATGAACTTTGTGGAGGTGCAAGTGGAAAAATCAACAAATCAAAATTATTTACCCTCCATGCCCAAGACAATAGCCGACGACCCGTTGAGTCAAGGCCGGTGGTCTGGGAAGCATTCCATTTTCACCTATCGGTGGCTGGATGAGAATTGATGGATTCAAGATGGCCAAAGCCAGGCATTTATTCGTCTTTTACTTGTGTTTGTTCATTCTCTGGATAGCCTCTTCGACATTTCCGTTGCATTGCTCCAATGCTCGCAAGGAGGCCAAGAAACCGAGATTAGGGGATATCTCACTTCGTACGACCCGAATGCGAGCCAGGGAGTCTTCCAGTGACATTTTCTTCCTAGATATTAGCCAAGCGGCACAAACCGCTGCTGATCGAGAAATTCCTTGAGCGCAATGGACCAGACATGCTTTGTTGGCTCGCTCGCCATCTCCAGCCATCGATGGAGTGATGATTTCATCAATCAGTTTTAGAATTGTATTGAGCCTATCTGACAAGAAGTCTCCTTGAAAGGAATCAGATAGTTGCCAAACTTCATGTTGACATCCGATAAGTGTCGCCGAAGAAGCAACAAGTACCCGTGAAAGAGAAACCAATTTCTCAGATCCGAGAAGAGAAATTACGCACCATTGCCGCCGGACATGAATTTCAGAATCGATTACCCTTAACGAAGCCAATGATCCAATCCACAGGCCTGGAACAATTTCAGCACATGCATTTTGAATGTCCTTTGTCTGTTTGATTTTCATAGCTCGGAACATTCTCCGCAAATGTTGTGATGATGATGCGTGTGATGGAATAACGACGTGGTGCGAGATCGATGAAATCTATGTATCGTACGGAATGAGAATAATTCATCACATCATCCAAAAAAGAAAAATCTTTTGTTCGCCGACATCTCCGCATCCAACACGTTTGTTGAAATCTCCGTAGTCTGTACGCCATCAGCTGATGCTTTGACTAGTTGGACCACTTTCTTAGTCTTGTGGCGCGGGCGCCAACAAACCCTCAACTCTCTCGGACACTGTAGACCGATGGTATAGTACTTGGTAGTGGGATAATTCGTTGGCCTATGCCCCTGATCGATTTCGATTTGCGTAGCAAGATCGTCCTCTCTCGGGGATACCCTTGGGTACATCTCCTTGCCATAACCGTTGATCAGTTCGGCGTACTCCCCCAGGTCCACTCGGTCGTGGCCAGGTTGGCCGCCGTCGCGGATCGGTTCGGCATGATGTTCCAGATCGCCGGGTGGGCCCAAAAAATTCCGCCCTTGTACCCGTCGTCTGTGCTCCCCCCTCCTTCACCAGTGGCTCGCAGGGCTTTGAAGGCCGCCGCTGACGTGGCTCCGAAGAGTGCATCGACACCTGGCACTTGTCCTGTTCTTCGCGTGGGCGGGGAGAAGTCTCCTTCGATCGACTCGTCGGTGATCGTGAGAAAGGTCGGGAGATGACCTGTGCCGGTAACGCCGACCAAGACGAAGTCCCCCTGGGTCTTCGTCAAGGTGATGTTATGAACGAAACGTACCTCTCCTTCCTTCATCGCTACCAACATCGCCGCGTCTTTTCAGCCAGCTTGGATCTCGTCTCTGGTGAACAGGCCATGCTTCTTTTCTGTCGACTGTGCAGCTTCAACGCGCCCACAACTTTGTTGAAAGTTTTCGTTCTGGGACATCTTATCGCTATCATGGAAGCCTTTTCACTTTCCGAGAATGGCGGTAGTGTCGCCAACAGCAACAACATCCAATTCCGCGAAGCGAAGTCTCTTCCGTCCCCGATACGCCCGCTTCCCAATAGAGTCTTGGTTGGTGGGCGAGCGTGATTTTCCGCAAGTGAAACATTTTGTGCAGCGGGTCCTGCCACGCCTTCAGTACTGTGATGACCACCCCATCGGTATATGAAGGCGCAAAGGAGCGCAGCGCGCGACTGAAGCACGATCTTATCAACCCCTGTTGCACTCGGGCACTATTGGCATTCGGCCTTCGGGTGCAAGACCGGCTCGATTTTTAATATGACCGATGACCGAAACGACAATCGACGATGAGATCGATGATGAAAGCTCAGACGCATGCAAGCAGCAAGACAGAATTAACCCCACTAGTAGGTCTACTGTAGAGTCCGATCCTCCAGAAAACGTGTGTTTCTCGACGGTAGCCCCAGAAGCCAAATCAGAGAATGCTTCTTGATCGATCGCAATGAAGTACGCCGTTTGTTGTTTCAGCCAGCTTGGATCTCGTCTCTGGTGAACAGGCCATGCTTCTTTTCTGTCAACTGTGCAGCTTCAACGCGCCCACAACTTTGTTGAAAGTTTTCGTTCTGGGACATCTTATCGCTATCATGGAAGCCTTTTCACTTTCCGAGAATGGCGGTAGTGTCGCCAACAGCAACAACATCCAATTCCGCGAAGCGAAGTCTCTTCCGTCCCCGATACGCCCGCTTCCCAATAGAGTCTTGGTTGGGTACGCCACAGCTTGCGACGAAAATGTGGTCCAAGCAGTCCGCCAAGGAGTCAATGTCATCATTTGGTCCTTTATGGAACTACACAGCGTAGAGAGGCCTGGCGCCGATGGTGCTGTAGGCAGGATTGAATGGAACTCGTTGGATTTGGATTGCATCCGAGAAACCATCACTCGATTGGACAGGGAAGGCTTCAATGATACAGTACATCTCGTGTCCTTTGGTGGCTGGAATGGACCTCACCTGCATCCTAAGCTCGATGCTACGGATTGGTTCAATCTGTGGAAAGAATCCGTTGGAGAAGTCTTTCATGGGATCGATTGGGATCTGGAAGGTCACGACGATCTGACGAGTCCGACCAACGTCTTTTCGATGGATTGCTTGGACAAAATGGGATGCATCAGTCAACTTGCGAAGGAGGAAGGCTACATTATCGGCATGGCACCACCCCAGTCCTATTTGGATACCGACAATTCTAACTTTTCTAGAGCGGTCAATCTGGCAGAACCGGATCGGCCGTGGCATGGCGAATTCCACTACTTTGGCGCCAACGTCTACGCCTATTTGCTGGCCAGGTACAGCGAATACATTGACTTTGTTTCGATTCAATTTTATGAAAGCTACTCTCGAGCGGCCATGAACATATATGGTCCAGAGAAGATGAAAGCGGAAACATATCTGGAATCGTACGTGAAAGATCTAGTGGCCCAAGATTCGTCGCTGTTGGTGAATTTTGAAGACGATCCCTCTACCAAACTATCGAATCAGCGGGTTCCTCTTCCGTTATCGAAGCTCGTTCTTGGATTTGCAAATGGTTGGGCGCTAGACACGGGAGAGAAGGCTCTCTATGTGGAACCAGATGCCATTCGAAAAGCCTACGCAAGTCTTTCCGAGGGCGGACATGAACCGCGGGGATTTATGTTTTGGGTGATTGGAGAAGAAGGGAAGAACCAAGTATTATATGCTCCTGCCCTCAGCAGCATTCTAAAAACTCGAGGAGCTACTTCGAGCACGTCACCCAACGCAGAGGAAGAGCTTTAGATCTAAACCATGAAAGATATTTATTCAACCTTCTTCATTCCACATCTTGCCGCACTCATTGCATTGATAGCGCGAGACGACTTCACTGCCTCGGTCCTTCATACCCCATGTTTCTCCTTTCTTCAAGTCCTGATTTCGACTGGTGATAGTGCCAAACGCTCGGACATTTTTGCTCCCACACGAACAGGCCGGTGTATCCTCCATCAACCTGGCGGCTTCCTCTCCCTCTTTTGCGTCTACATCCTTGGTATTAGGGTCCATAGCAAGGTTCCAGATTGACTTTTTCGAAGATTTGCGTCGCTGATACACGCTTCCCGTTCCGAAAGGGTTCGCAGTAGCAAAGGAGGATGAGGAGGATTCTCTGTTGGTTGGTCCTGCCGCCATCTGATTCATTCGAGCAATTTGGGCTTGCTGTAACCTAGCTTGTTCTTTCTGAGTTCGCAACAATCGCTCTGGAAGAGGGACACTTCTTAAGAAACCACCATCAGAACGATCCCCTTCCTTTTTCTTTTCTGATTCGGGTTTTGGTGCTTTCAGTCCTCGATGAGCCATGCGTCGTGGTGCTAGCCCCGATCCACTGTGCAACATCGCCAGTGGATCACTTTTTTGTTTGGAAAATGCTCGCTCGGATTCTGCTTGAAGCTGTTTCTGAAGATCCACATATGCCTCGCTGAATAGCTGCTGCATGGGAGTCAATTGCTCGTCCAGTTGCTCTTGGTCGCAAACCGACGCGTACTTGGCTGGGTCTTGCCGCACTGCCGAGGTAGTGTAGTAGCAGGCCAGACAGTAGGGAGTCGGAGCGCGTTTCTTGCGAAGTAAGACCGGCAGTTTTACCGATACCGCTGCAGGTACCTGACCGCAAAAGCTACAATTCAATGCTTCATCGCTTTGTGCGGGATGAGCGTCTGACCGCGGACGTTTTCGTGTGGGGTTGGACGACGAGCCTCTCCGTACCGCGGATGCCGGTATCATTACTATTATTTGTCACTGATGATGATTCCCTTTTGCGATCGACTTTGCGACTGCGGATCCTATGTCCTATGTCGGCGTGAAAAAAAATGGCGACGCTTTTCGCTTTTGGTTGTAATTAGTGATGGCAAGTGGCAAGTTGCAAGTTGCAAGTTGCAGGTTCAAAGTTGCAATACGGTATTATCGATCCCGCGCATCACGGTGATAGATGTTTCGTAGATATGTTATTGTAGCGCAGCGTACAGTAGGCGGATGACGAGCAGAACGAAAACTAAGTCCGTACACGTGTACGTGTACCTCATCGTACCTGGTACGCAGTACCGGTACCGGTACCGGTACCGTACTCGTACCGCTAATGCGCTGGGCCTGCTTTTTCCTGCATGCATGCGAACCCCTCAATTTCGGAGAATCATTTGGATTATCTGCCCTAAATGTTGTTAGATTCGGCTTCGCGTCCCGCCTATATAATATGATGTTGTTATGGTGAAACAGGGACATTCGGGGTTTTTATCGATGGTCATTGCTGTGGGGCTTAGATCTTCAATTTCCGATGGGCGAGGATTGCTACAGTACCAGTACCGTAGCTCTTGTACTCGCATCTCTGCTCCACACGCACGTGATACGCAGCATTCTACGACCACAACCACGAGGATGAAAGAGCAAAAAGCAAAAAGAATGGTTCGCCCACATCTTTGCCTTCTCGATCATCAATCACCATCTCTCGTCATCACAAAAAACAATCTGCCCCCTCCTCACCCACCAAAGGAAACTAGTTGCTCGTACCACCTACCATGGCGTCAGTCGAGCAACAAGCAAACGGAGGACCCTACGTCCATCTTGGTCTTTCTTTCCATCTGCAGGAATCCACTACCAAGTTTGATTATACGTTTGATGAGGATGCATCCTCATTAGGAAGCAGCGTCAAGAGCGGCCTTCGAAACAGTCTACATTCATCGTATGACTTTCAAGATGTTGAGGAACTTGATGACTGTAGTACTTCAGGATCAGATGATGAATTTGGTTGTGATGTTTCCGATCGTTCTGTCTCGTGGCGTCAAGACCCAAAAGAAAGCCACAGCGATTGGACCATGACAGTAGAAAGCGTGCCAGATGGAACTATCACAGAGTATCATGTTCACAAGCACATGCTTGCAGAAGGATTTAAAAAGAGCGAATTCTTCGCTGGCTTATTCAATCTCTCGAAAGAGAAAAAGGTCGCGAACGATGGTTCTTCGACCACCAAAGTCCACGCAAATGCCGCAAGCCTCGTCCCCGACATGCTGGACTTCTTGTATTCATCGACCGATGATTTGAAGATCTCCACAGAGACAGCAGTGGGCTTGCGTCATTTATCAGAGTTTTTTGGTATCCGGGCACTTGCCAGAAGGACTGTCACGTTCATTTACGAAGATCTCTGTATTGACAACGTGCGATTGTATCTATTGTGTGCCGCCGCCTTTGATGACCTTCAAACACAAAAGCTGTGCGCCCAGACCTGTGCAGAAAACCTTGAACGCATCGATCCTTACTCAGACCTTTTGTCCGAAATGGATCCCAGCTTCTTACTCGATGTCATCTCATGCCAAACCATGGACCGGCGTCGATTGAGCCCACACATGAGCAAGCTTGTTTCTGTCTACTGTGAGTTGTGTGGGGACGTGCTCGATGGGACTGTCTTCGAAGAGCTGACCACAGTAGAATATCTCCCAATAGTCAGTGAGGAGTGCGCAATTGACCTGATGTTACTCGAAGATCAGTTGGTCGAAGAGGCAAGCGATGAAAGGCCGGGATTGACATACTTGCAAAAACGCTGCGTGACGGCGCTTGTACCACATATGGACTACAAGAAGTGCTCCGACAAGAATGAGCAACAACGTGCGCTAAAGAAGAAGATGGAGTTCCTACCGAAAAAGATCCTGATTGAATTACTATCTCGATCTTTGTGCATCTCATCCTCATAGCATCTCGGGTGCACTGCAATATCAGATGATAAACCAGGAGTAACTTTTAAAACTGCCGCATCTCGATATAATGTATTTTCAACACAACTTCCAACTTGTAACATGAACAAGATCATATCATCGCACAATGCTCTGCCCATTCGATCTGATAACCTTACTGTACCACACTGCAGATGACTTTGGGGTACGTATTTGCGTTTCAAAGTCCACAAAACAAATCCCAAAACGCCGCGTGTATCCGTATTCCCATTCGAAATTATCAAGTAGACTCCATGCAAAATATCCTTCCAGTTTCGCACCCATTTCAATTGCTTCGGCACAGGCACGCAAATAACCTTCGAAGTATTCTCTCCTCTCGTCATCACGAAGCGCTGTTGCCAAATCTGGTTCATCCTCAGAAGTACCGTTTTCAGTCATGACTATAGGTATTCCTTGATACCTGTCGGAAAGCCAGAGCAGCAACTCTCGGCATCCGTTCGGGTTTGTACTCCAACCCATAAAGTTCTTGGGCCATGAAGGGTCGCTAGAAAATTCTACATTCATATCCGTCCAGTATCCTCCATATGTGGGTTGAGATTTCGGTACAGACGCATAAAGCGTGGAATAATGATTCAGCCCCAGAAAGTCTGTCGATCCGATCAGCTCCCTCCGTTCTGCATCCGTGAAACGTGGGAGACGATCCTTCAAAATATCCTGCATCTCGTGAGGATAGTCACCAAAAAAGAAAGGGTCTGCAAACCACGCGTATTGGAAAATCATGGCACGATCAGCAGCATCCATATCAGCTTGTGCCTTAGATTTGGGGTATCGAAAGTCGCCAGAATTAGCAATCCCAACCTTCCCCTTTTGGGTCCAAGCAAAATCTTTTTGATAAATGCTAGCAGCCCGAGCATGGGCCAAAATCAAGTGATGACCCGCTTTATAGACATCAATGGTTGGATTATCTGTCTTTCCTGGCGCCTTGGTACCATCTTGGTATCCTTGAACTGCAACCGTCCAAGCCTCGTTCACAGTGATCCAATTTTTTACTCGATCTCCGAATGCCTTGTAGCATGTTCGGGCGTATTCCCCAAAGTCGTCGACAATCTTTGGGCCCAGCCATCCTCCATACTCATCTTCCAAGGCCTGTGGTAAATCCCAGTGATACAAGGTCACCCATGGCTCAATGTCATGCTCCAAAAGCGTCGTGATCAGGTGATTGTAAAATGCAATGCCGGCCAGATTGACTTCCCCCGATCCGTCTGGGTAAATCCTCGGCCACGATATGGAGAAGCGATAGGCCTTGAGTCCAAGTTGTTTCATCAGCTTGACATCTTCGTCGACGCGGTGATAGTGATCGCAAGCTTCTTTTCCCGAGCTTCCATCTGCAATATTCCCCTTCACATCGCAATAAGTATCCCAGATAGACACACCCCGGCCGCCTTCGTCCACAGCGCCTTCAATTTGATACGAAGATGTCGCTGCCCCCCAAATAAAATTATCAGGAAAGGAATGGAAATTTTGCCTCTTTCGCCGAGATTCGGTACCATAAACCAGTGCGATACAAATAATGCTGAGGAGTACGATGATGGAAATACACATTCGTCTCAAGGAACATGATCGTAAATAATATGTCATTGGTTCGGACCAGTATGCATTGTACCGGGACGAGCTTTCAGAAATTTGATCATCCTCTGGTAGAAGCTTGGTATCTTCGTTTGCCCTCATGTTCGAGCTGATCAGTCCTTGATGCGATTATTGCTTCAAAGTAGGCTAAGTCAAGAGCAGTCTGGTATGTAGTGCCGATGTCTAGAGTCTCCAATGTTTTGGTTGCTAAACGTATGCAATACGAAACGACGTTGTGAGTTGGATGGAAAAGGTGCCAAGACATCAAAACACACAACACACGACGACCCCTCCCCGCCATAAAAGATACGATTTTCGATCCATTCGAATACTAAGGCTCATGGTCCGTCCTTCACTACGAGTAGACGGTAAAATCCTTGGTAAATGATGTGCGTCTCCGACCCTGCCTCTCCGACACCCGACCTACATACAGTACGCCGCCGTCTTCTCGCTGAAGGATGATGATGCCGCATGCCGCACCGTCGATGATGTCACGTGATGTCACAATACCGTCAGGGGTCCATAGCGCGAAGAGCTCTTCGCGCGCTATGGACCCCTGAATACCGTAATACCGCTACGTACCGGTACCGGTACCGGTACAGTACCAGTAGTCGTACAGTACCAGTAGTCGTACGGTACCAGTACTCTTCGTAGCGTTCCCACGAAGATGACGAAGATCTTTCCACCGTGTCCATCAGTTTGAAGTTTGCTATGCAAGAACAGTCTCCGCTTTCTTGGGATAGGTGTCGTTGACATTAATATCATTATTATTGTTGAACGTTTATATTCTGATCTCATTCGAAGTTATTCGTTTCTCGTCGGCCGTATCATACGAACTATCACCTGACATCTGATCTCTGACTTTCGTCCCGATGACATTCCTTTCCTTCCCCAAGTTAGTGCTGGCCGCTTGCGTGGTTCTGGCACATCCGATCATGGGACGAACAAGACATTCAGAGCCACCGATACGTCATCCATCGGATTTCTTGGTTCAGGGACTAGAGGAATTGGAGCCTGCCTTTCAGGATTTTGATGGGACCATGTTCGCCGGGCGTTTACCTATTGACTTGCCGGAAGATTATTCGGAGGACAAACCGCCGACCGGGGAGTATATGTTTTGGCTGTTTCAGCCCACTAACGCGACTGCCATGGATACGTTGACAATTTGGCTAAATGGCGGCCCAGGATGCTCCAGTTTCTTCGCAGGAGTCATGTTTGAATGCGCTCCCGTCACAACTCGTCATCATCCCGCTGGATATCCAAAATCTAGTTTCGACGAACCGCTGGTGGCCAATGAGTTTGCCTGGACCAAGGCGACCAACATGCTGTTTGTGGAGCAACCGGGGGGTGTCGGCTTTAGTTCGGGTCCCACCCCCAACACTGAATACGATTTGAGCGAGAACTTTTACAACTTTCTGGTTAACTTTTACGAAACTTTTGAAGAGTTTCAAACGAAGCGTCTCTTCATCTTTGGGGAGTCATATGCCGGTTATTACGTGCCCAGTATTGCGCATAAGATTCATCGAGAAAACAAATATGGCTCGTATCGTCATATCCCTTTGACGGGACTTGGTCTTGGAAATGCCTGGATGGATGCGCTGTATCAAGGTCCAACAGTGATTGACTACGCTTGGTGGCATGGTATGATCGACTCTCCGACAAGGGACGGTTTGCACGATATCTGGGAGCAATGTGAGACGGGTGGAGACGATTTAAGAAAGCCCTTCCATCCATTTACTATTCCGGATGAATGTGGCGTCGTAGAAGCTACGCTGAAGGCTGCGGGGGCTGGAATTTTCCCCGACATGTCCCCCAATACCTATGATGTCACGACATGGGACACGTACCCGGTTCTATTCGACAAGAACTCCACAATCTTGCAGTTCTACAATAACCCAAAGGTTAAGGAAATTCTGCACGCACCAATAGATGTCGAGTTCCAGGGCTGCATTCCTGGCGCTGGGCGCCGCCGCCGGCGAATGGAAAAACAAGAAACAACGAATCTGCTGCCTGGGGAGCTACTGCTCGCACACGACAAACCTGACACTGTCGTTCCGTACGTTGCCGAGTTGTTGGACGATGCAGGTATTCGCGTGTTAGTCTATAATGGAGATCGTGATCTTAGCTGCAATGCACCAGGATCAGAAATGTTGCTCGATGGCATGAGGTGGCATGGAGAGTCGGACTGGAAGAAGGCACCACGAGGTCTCTGGATGGTGGATGGTAGGCCATCGGGGTATTCACGATCCTACGACAATCTAGATTTTTTGGTCGTGTCTAACTCGGGCCACCTAGTGCCGAACAACCGTCCCGTCGAAGCACTTGATCTAATCACGAGATTTGTGACCGACACGAAATTCAACGACGTGACGCTTCCCAAGTTCAAACTGCCTGAAACCAAGCGCAATCACGTGGAGCGACCCACCCCTCCAGGTCGCCATGATGACTGGGCCTTCTTTCATGCTGTGTTGCTAGTGGTTGTGGCGATTGTGTGTTTCTTCAGTGGAGTGCTAGCAGCTTCTCGGATACCAGGATGGGGAAACAACAGGGGTTATACCTCAATCGTAAATAGTGCTGCGCACGAGGAGCGCAATGGCACCAGTAATGATCGGGATTTCTATCGCCCATAGCGAAAGATGAGGGAATCAAATACAAATCCACTCCACTCTCTAGAGATTTCTCTAGAGACTACCAGGGGTAGAACATGTCTACAACTCTACTCCTAGCTAGCTAGTAACTTTTAACAGACGCAACAAAAAGGGAAGGAAAGTTGCAAGGTAGATGCATACCGGTACAGTACTCGTACGCATGCACTGGTACATGGCATGGAGATGCCGCTTGATTGTTCCTTGAAATCATGCAGTTTCGTGGTGGATTTCCTGGTTGTCATGGTGATTTTGAAACAATATGCCCTCCTCCAATCAATCCTACGTGCTGTGGAACTTATTCCGCCTGCGCTTGAACCGTGATAAGGAATCGGGCGAACCATCGTGTCAACGGCCACAAAGATCCCATCCGTCCGCAAAAGCGCAGGAGCGACCGACAACTGACAACCAATAACTTGAAAGGAGATCACAATACTCGGTATCGTGGTACAGCCACAGGGCCCTACGGTACTTAATCATCTGTGGCTATCCTTATCGAGCATGAAGTTGATTCTGTTGCTAGTAGCCACCTGCTTCTCGCAGATCCTATCCCTTCCCCAGGATGCCAAAGACTATGAAGTTCATGGTCTCGGTGACATCGTGGATGCCTTCAATGACTTTGATGGACGCATGTATGCTGGCCAGATGCCGACAAGCCGCGATGAATCGGAGTGGGAAGAGAGCAAATTCATGTTTTGGCTTTTCAAGCCGCACAAGCCAGTAGCGTCTGATACGCTTACGCTTTGGTTTAACGGAGGTCCTGGCTGCAGCAGTATGCACGGAGGGCTTTTTGAGAATGCGCCAGTCTCGACGGCTCACTACCCTGCAGGATACCCAAAGACCGAGTTGAATCCGCCTCTGCTGGCTAACGAATGGGGATGGACCAAAGCCACGAACATGATGTATGTGGAAATGCCACAGGGAGTTGGATTCAGCTTCGGACCTACCCCCATGTCAGAGTTCGATGTTGGAGCCGACGTCTACGGATTTCTGCTCAATTTTTACGAAACTTTCCCCGAATTCAAGGACAAGAAACTCTTTCTATTTGGAGAGTCATACGCCGGCTATTACGTGCCATCTATCGGTAAGTATATACAGTATAGTATCCCCGGGTGAATAGGCCGAGTGCACCAAAGGCCTTTGGTGGCTGCTCGAATGCATCTTGCTCTAACCTTCGCATTTTTCTCATTGGATCCTCCACAGCACACGCAATTCATCAAAAGAATATGCTTGAAGACGAAGACAATCAAATCAACCTTGAAGGTATCGGGCTTGGAAACGGTTGGATTGAGGCAGAAACCCAGGGCCGTGCAGTCATTGACTTTGCATGGTGGCACGGAATGATCGACTCAACAACCAAAGACTCTCTGCATGAAGTATGGAAAGATTGCGTGGCTAGAAAGCACATGCCTCCCCCGTTCCATGACTTTACGGTTCCAGACGAATGCAGTATTATGAATGCCGTCTTGGAAGCTGCTGGAAAAGGGGCCTTTCCGCCTGAATCATTCCGATCCCCAAATCCCTATGATGTGACAACCTTTGACCTGTAAGTGATGTCACATTGTGATTGATTCTGCTCGAAGCGAGCCATCATCTTCTATTTCCCGTTTGCCCTTGTACAAACTCATCCCATTTTGTTGAACATAGATATCCTGTGCTGTTTGGCACCAACTCGACCATGGATCAGTTCTATAACAACCCTAAGGTCAAGATGGCATTGCATGCTCCGCAGGATGTGCTTTGGGAAGGATGTATTCCTGGTGCGGGGCGTCGCCTGGAGGAAAGTCACGGCAAGCTTCCTGGAGAGTTGCTGCTGGCTCACGACGAGCCTGAATCCGTGGCTCCTTACATTGCAGAGCTCCTGGACGCAGGTGTACGTGTATTGATCTACAACGGTGACCGAGACTTGACAACTTGTGCTCAGGGGAGTGAAATGGTCCTAGATCAGATGAAATGGAGTGGAGAGGCAGAGTGGCGAACGGCCGATCGAGGGCTATGGATGGTGAATGATGATGTGGCTGGCTACAGCAAGGCTCTTGACGGCCTTCAATTTGTAGTCGTTTACAATGCAGGGCACTTGTTACCAAATAGCAACCCAAAGCAAGCTTTGGACCTGATCACCAGGTTTGTCACCGACAAGCAGTTCCTCGATATTCCGCTCCCTTCCTTCGATACAAAGAACGCGGCTAAAAGATCCAGCATTAGCATAGAGCAAGCTTCCACGCCATTCAACGAACCCATTTCGCACCTCTTGTTTGCTGTGGTGCTTGCTGTTGGGTGCTTTGGTTTGGGCTACGTTGCGGCCAATCAACAAAATGGTCGAAAGCAGTACACCCGTCTGTCATAGTCGTGATTAAAATTCCAAGAAAGAAACAGGGGATACTAAAATATAAACCAATTCTTGCACTGTCTAATTTAGAAACTAGGGCCCTAGTAGACTACCCTGGCGGTAAAGAAGAAATCGTTCGACAGCCCAATGAAAGACGGGATTTCCAGCGCCGGACTACTGTTACAGTATCTCTATATCGTAGTAGAGCAGCGAAAAAGTGCACAATCTACTTTTGCTACTACCTGGACGGTCGAGAGCAATGAATCTCAAACACTCCTACTAGACTAGTAGAGGAGTAGAGTATCATGCACACCCGTAAAGACGATGGAACCGGGTCAGTCCTGCACTCTGCTCTCTTGCGATCATAACATTCCACCTTGACCAACGACGAATACACCACCAATGAAGCACTACTGCTACTAACCTGCAAAAATGTGTCAACCAGTGAAAGGGTAAAAAACTCCAACGATACTGGTAATGTGCTTTTCTCCCCCCCCCCCCCCAAACCTACCGGTAGTAGGATCCTGGGGCCTTGGCCTCCTTCGTCGGTGCAATTTCTATCTCCGGGACGCTAGCTGCTCTCTAGGAGTGCTACTCTACTAGTAGAGAGTCGAAAGAATAGATCCACACGGTCACTGCATCGGTTTCTGTACACGCTCAAAATAAGTTACCTGTACTGTACAAGGTACCGTCGTGCCTTCTTTTTCGATCTCTCGTCTCCTTGAAGATGCTGATGGATGATGTCTGCTCTAGAGCTACCGGTTGTCTTTGTCAGAGCATACACAGCCCACTTGTCCTCTATCCTACTACTCTACTTTAGAGAGGAGAGTACAGTAGATACTTTGGCGCGCGCGAGAGAGGGAGATCTTGTCTCCTGGCTTGCTGAGGTGCTGGTACGGTACAACAAGTATGGTGCTCTGTTGTCGATCATGCTGAAGGAGGGAGGAGCAGATGTTGAGCTTACCGGTAGGTAGGGCCCTACTACTTGTCCCCCATCTCTCTCGTAGAGTAGTAGAGTAGCTCCTCTCTCTAGCTACTAGAGACTAGCTAGAGAGCTGCTAGCTAGTAGTAGAGACAGCTCTACTCTCTCTACTACTCTACTAGAGTAGAGGTAGAGAGAGCAGAGAGAGTAGTACAGTAGATAGAGTAGGAGTATCTGTCTTTCGCATCAGTCAATCAGGACCAACGAAGAGGAGGAGGAGTCAGCACAGCAGAAAGAGTCGTCCGAAAAGTACCGGTAGTAATAGATAACAGTCAGAGGGCGCATGAGCGTGATGATGAGCCCTTCTCTCTTCTCCATCCTACCGGAGCAATTTATTAAAATCTACTCGTAGTTTTTTCGTTTATGACTACCGCACAGTAAGTAGTACTGACTGCGTAATGTACCAGATGCAGTACACCTACTGTACCGGTACTGTACCGGTACTGTACTGTACTGTACTGTACTGTACTGTACTGTACTGTACTGTACTGTACTGTACTGTACTGTACTGTACTGTACTGTACTGTACTGTACTGTACTGTACTGTACTGTACTGTACTGTACTGTACTGTACTGTACTGTACTGTACTGTACTGTACGAGAATCGGTTTCTCATCATTATACCTGCCTTAGCTTGGAGGAACGTTCTCTTTCTGCCGAAAGTTGACTGACCGACTCACTCATATCATCAGAAGCTTGAAAAACAGGATGGGAACAATCGTCAGCAGTCGTACGTGTATGGTAGTTGCTGATTGAGAACGAAAAATGTGCGACACCGTCAGCATGTAAGAATGCGCCCATACCACTATCTTACATGTGCTGACTATAAATGTGCGCTATTGATTGCTACCAGATTCTTCAACCCCCCAACCATAATAACTGTGCCGGTAGTAAATACACGTTAAACAAATAAGAACTGCGGTAACTCAATTCGCCGCTGAGAAGCTGTCGACTGTTTTGTGACGAATGGTAGGTGGTCGTGTGTCGTGCGTGTCTTCTCTCAAAAAATCTCAACATCATCTTCTCTAAAATCACAAGCACCACAAGAGCCTCACAATTCTCCCACCAAGTCCAAAACAAACTAAAAACCAAACATCCTCACCAAACACTTGGCACAATGTCTCCTATCAACTGCTCAACTTCCTGTATGTACACCATCCCGTCTGTTGTCTTTCGCCCACAATCGCAGCGAACAGCGGGTACATCGGGTTCCGCCACCAGCAAACAACAATTGAATATCATTTCCATCATTGATCAGGTTTTGGATTTGCTTGATAAAGACATTGATTTTATTGATGAAAAATCGCTATGATCTTCATTGATCTTCTTGAGTCCAAATCACAACCATCGACGAGATGAGGGGAAGAACCTTTCTCCCTCGCAGTTGTCGCATCGACCCTGACTCTGACGCACGTCTGAGGCGGCGCAGGAGTCAGAGTACTGAACACGAAAAACAAGCATGTATTGCCACGCGGCAATTCCGCCAGGTATAAGCAGAGCTAAACTCTTGGAGTAGAAAAAATAAGAAAGACCTTGTCTAGTCTATCATTATTTCAATCAGACTTTGCTCAACGCGTCCTCTATCCATATTTTGGATTCTACAGTGATACCTCCGCCGTAGTTTCACTCGTAAGCTGTTGTGACATAATCTCATAGCCTTTGGCTTCCTTCTTGCTGATATCCGAGCTCTTCCCAGCCCAAGAAGGCTCGAATCTTTTGCAGACGTTTCAGATTCGAATTTCCGTCGCTTACTGGCTGGGTCAGGGGGTACACAAAAACACTTGTGCGACTTGCTGAACGATACAATACGAGATCGTCCTCGGGCCGGAGCAAAAACTCCAGATCATCCAAGCTATCCAAGCCTGGTGGCGATTGTGTCGGTACAGTAGCATGCAAGTAGCTGTCGGTCAACTCAACGATTTTGATATTTGGATCAACGTTCGCCACGGCAACCTGCAAAGATTTCCACGCCTTTTGGGGATCAGAGGTTTCAGTCAAGTATGTCCACGGAGGCGAGAACCGGGATGGATTCTTCACAGATGATGTTGAAACCCCGTTTTCTGTGGCGGATACTCTCGAAAGACGTCCATCTGTGTTGCTGGATTTCAAGTCTCCTATGCAGGTGACGACCGTTCGTGATGGATCTGATATTGTGCGACAACCTCGACGTCCAGCCGACGTTGGAAAGGATTTCGGCGGTTCCGATGTGCCTTCTGCGTGAGCTTCATTTGACCATAAAGTAGAAGAGAGCAGTCCTAGTGATACAAAAAGAGCTTCACGCCTCGATTTATACGCCATGGAATCCATCCTTATCGAGCCATGATCATTCGACAAGAAGAGATCTTGTTGTCGATGCCCTGGAGGAGTCGTCAGTCCAAGGACGCATGTTGACAGTAGGAGCTCAAATAATATTATATGGTTAAGTTTGAACATCTGATGATAGCAAGATTGGATAGTTTATTCACTCTACAGTACTCGTAGCTAGCCATCTCAGCGTTCACGTCGCCCTCGTCTCCATGGTGAACGCACCATCATTATTTGAGAGAGCTTATTGCTGCACCGGTACGTATGTACTGGTACCTTATTCCGGTAGATTTTGAGCCGGCCGATGATGAATGAGAGATGATGCCGACCGCGCGGTCGGCCGTGCCGGCGCACCGGTCACATCATATTATATGAAAACGAGTAGGCGACAGACGCACGCCACACGAACGATCGCGATATGACGTTTTGTCTTTTGTTGGAGTACTGTACAGGTACGGTACTGTACCAGGTACCGGTAGCCTGTACCGGTATGGATACCGGCGGAGGAGGACGTCGTCCGAAAGCTCCAACCCCTCGCTCCGAAACATATTTTTAATTTTTAGTCTATTCGTGCTGAAAAAGCCGTACCGACCGAAAGCATTGAACTTCCCGTTAAAGTATTTCCCTTCCCATTTCCCACCCCCATCATTACTACCGACTTTCGATTGATACCATGTTTTCCGCAAATGAAAATTTGATGCTCCGCCAACACAAGCGCCGAATCGTACAAGAAATTGAAGCGACGATTGTACGTAAATTGGCGTGTTTCGAAATCAGGCAAATATTTGACACCAATCGCTCACATTCCAAATTATTGTATAGCCCGACGATGCCCTCGACATGGGCACGACTGTCATGGTGATGCAAGTATCATGCAAGGCACCGGGTTGCGTCCCTCTGGAGACCGCGATTATTATTGTATTTCCAAATTCACCTACAGAGCTCATTCCTGGATTGCCGGAAAGTAAAAATGGAGGGAGCTACAAAACAAAGATATTGAAGCCAATGGCTGATGTGGCCAATGAGGACATTTTGGAAGCACTTCCACCGGCCTTTGAGGGAGGACGACGAACGATGGAAAGGTTATGTTTATATGCTCGAGATGTCATGTTGGCTCAAATCACTCAATTGTTTGGGGAAGACGAGGAGTCGATATCGGACAGACGTGGCATGGCTGAATATTTGCAGAGTTGTCTACAGGATTATATGACAAATAACTGCAATGCACCCCAACAGGGCCAGCCATTTCCTGAGTCCAACCAAACCGAGGGAGCTGGAAAATCTAGTAGCAGTGAAAATGCAACCGTAAACGAATCCTCCGATACAGATGTTTCGACAGCTGCCGCGACAGCTACTTCCTCTACTTTCCCCGCAAAGGGTAATCTGATCATTCGACGGGTTGTCGACGAGTCGGGTAAAGCTAAGGAGGAAAAATCAAGCGCTCCGACAAACCAATCTGGAGCAGGAGTTTTTACTGGCAGAGGGCCTATTAAGCACCAGAAAGCCATCCAATCTGCCTTGAATCCTTCATCTAGTAGCAACGTTTCAAGGCTATTTGAACGGGAACATGCTCCAGGAATCCGGCAGGCTGGCTGCCCCTGCTGTGATCCAGACAATCCTTCCAATCTGGTGGATACCATGATGATGTTGTAAAAAGATTCAAACGCAGTAGCTGAGGCGGCAATCCAGGACCCAATGTCAAGAGCTATCGGCGATGCACGACACATCGACGTTCACATTCGACGAGGGTCCAACTCGGGCACACGTAATTGTATGGAACTATACCAGAGATAAAAGGGAGACGACAACGAAGTAGCTCTCTCTGGTAGAGCTAGAGACTACTTTCTTCAGTTATCCATACTGTACCGTGCTTTTTTTTGGAGCGCATGCTCGTCCCCTGCTGCTTCCGAGTTGTTGGGGTCTTCGTTCTTGTACGAGGCGCACACGTCTGAAACTCACACGAGAACACCACCCACAACATGTTTGATTATGACGCTGGTGATTCGATTGTCTTCGTCTCAAACCATTCCTTTCCTTCGTTAAACGATCAATGTATCGTCTATTCTGTTGGCGGAAGATGTCGAAGAAACGCAATGCAGACACGACGTTGGACCTCATCGATGATGCAGAGAGCCGTACGAGTACGAAAGTTTTCAAGAAGGATTTGCCAAAGGAGATCATCTACCATGTGGCAGACTTTTTGGAAATGAAAGATGCGTCCCGATTTTCACTATGCTGCAAAATTGTCCATCCAGCGTATTCCTTGGGTGCCAAAGATCATCACCACGAAAGTGGCCTCCGAATAGAACTTCGCCCAACCGGGTGAAGTTTGTCGTTTGCGGATTCAAGTTGGCGGTGGGGGTGGCCATAGACTTCTCTTTGTCACGCCTCTTAAAATGCACTCTTTGGCGGGCTCTCAATACTGATATGGTACTATTCGAAGTAATACGTTGCAAAAGTGGAAGTCATACATTCTGACTATTTTCTTCTGTTCTCCCCCCAGCCAGGGTCATGGTGTGTACTGTACTCGTAGAATCCTCCTTCTCTCTGTGCTCGTAACTGCTGATGGTCCTGAACATCGTAGCTAAGAGTAGACGACTACTAGTTCTAACAATAAAGCTTGTTTGCACAGCTTCTTCTGGTGCAGTATGGCGGCATTGTCGTGGCTCAAATAATACAGCGATAAGTGCAATACACAAGCTATTTTGGATGGGATTTTCGTACAATAATTATTCCGGTGCAAATAATATATATATACCTCGTGCACATGATTTATCGTTGATGATTCATGCCCGATGCCCGATGCCCGCGTGCGTGCACATTATAAAGTAAAATATTTTTATGCCCGTGCATTTATTATTATTACGACTGGATTCTATTTGGACCTATTCTACACATACATGGACCTGACACGGACGGTGACGGTACTGTTTGTACGCCCTTGTGCTTAGGAGTACCGGTATACTCGTATGCGGTTTTGGCTCACCCGTCATCACAACATGTTGAAGATGATTCACCAGATAAAACTAGATCTTCAAAAAAACCCAAGAGAGAGCTTGTTTGCGCATGGTACCTTCACTACTTCTACTTTGATCAGAGATCTTCATGGTAAATTGAGAACCAGTCAACTCACTTTGAGAACCAGTCAGCTCACTTTTTTCTTCCAACAGTTCTTTTCGTAAAATCAGCAAACACAGCAACAATGCCCGGAGGACCGACTATCAACGATAAGGTACGTCTTGACGAAAGGAGATCGAAGAGTTGTGTCTTTTCTTCACGCCGCCTTCTTGTTGATGTGCCTCGCCTTGCCACTTGCCAACCGTCTCGACGTCCGACGACAGAACTACTATTTGACGCTTACATTTTATTTCCGTCACCCTCCTCGTCTTCCTGTACAGTTCCTGAACCTCAAGGGAGCTACCCAGTCCAGCGATTCATTTGATCTGTATGAATATCTCGGCGATTCTTCGTGGGGGTAAGTGCAATTTGGGTGGCTATCATTTGGCGCAGTTCATGACATTGCTCTGCTACTATGTTGCTAAAGGCTTGTTTGCACTCGTCGTTGCTTGCACTTCTCTACTCCAAATTCAGAATCGTGTTTATGCATCCTGGTGATTTCACCCCCGTCTGCACGACGGAACTTGGTACCGCCGCTCTCCGTGAGGAAGAGTTCACCAAGCGCAACGCCAAACTTTGTGGTTTTTCGTGCAACGACGAAACCAGCCACAAAGCTTGGATTGCAGATATTGCCGCAGTAACAGGAGGAAAAGTCAAGTTTCCATTGTTCTGTGATCCCAACCGCGATCATGCTGCCATGTTGGGTATTTTGGACGAGAGCAACAAGGATGCCAAGGGGCTCCCCTTGACAGTTCGTAGTGTCTTCATCCTCAAGCCAGATAAAACGATTGCTTTGATGATGACGTACCCTGCTTCCACGGGACGCAACTTTGACGAGATCATTCGTGTCTTGGATTCTCTTCAGTTGACAGTCGACAAATCCTTGGCAACTCCCGTGGACTGGAAAGTTGGCGAAGAGGCTATCGTCAACTTTCCTCTTTCGAACGCGGATGCTGACAAGAAATTCGGGAAAGATGGCTATCGTATTGTGGAAGTTCCTTCCGAAATGGGAAAGGAGCTGCCCAAGAACTACTTGCGGTATGCAAAAGGCCACTAGAGGCGAGTACGTACCGGTATTGAGTGTTGAAAAATTTGTTATTTGAGTGCTGCTGTTTCTGCAATACCACCACAAGATCGCGCGTCGGGGGGGCGTGGAATGATGGATGATGTAGTAGTAGTAGTCAGTACCGCGAAAACAAGGAAGTAGTAAGTTGTGCTGCGGCAATGCTACCTCTCTATAGTGAATAATTTTTATATTAGAAATACGTAATATTTCTCAACCACAAGAAGAACTCCTACTCCGTCGTAGTAATTGTCTTCCAGATTTATTCTGCCGCGTTTGTGGTAGAGGCACCCCTCTACTACTTAGCTAATGGTAGAGAACTCTCTCTACTAGAGAGCACTAGTAGTAGTGCTGTTGGAGACAACACAGCTCGAAAGGCCTCGACTGACAACTCACTCCTCTCTCTCTCTCTCTCGCTCGCTCTCCTCTACTACTACTACTACTACTACGAGAGTAAAGATACTGTAGCTCAGCATCACATGTTGTACGAAAGATGGGTCGAGTCATCGAGCGGTCGACTCAAATGACCGCATCCCCCATTTTTTGATATTGTGGACCATCATACGAGTAGTATTGGAATCCATTCTTCATTCTTCCCTGTGGGCCTGTCAACTGGTCTCATTGCCAATAATGTCAATGAAAGAGAGCCGATGGTAGAAGAGAGAAATATGGTGCAGTCAGTGTTTTTATCCAAAGAAACTCCACCAATGGAAAGCAATCTGCAGCTTCTAGATCTTCCTAGAGAAATTTTCGCCCCGGTGGCAGAATTCCTTGATATTCGTGATGCATTCAGCTTCTCACGTTCTTGCAGGACGGTCCACTCGGCATTTCCCATGGTCACCTTGAGCCCTCCCCTCCAGCTGCTACCCGCGAGGCAATTTTTTGGAGAGCTACGCGAGGATCGAAATCGACAAGGTCCTGAGATTCCAGTCATTCTTGGCAGCAGGACGCATTCGATCATTTTAGAGACAAGATGGAGAGATCAAGGATGGGGCAACAGCAAAGGAGTACTATTCATTGTTGCACATGATTGCCATGCGAGCAATAAAGATATTGGCGATTTTTCGAGAGGCCGGCTTGTAAAAGCGTCGCCCCTTGTGGCGCACATGGAAGCCAGACTCGTCATGACGTTTCGGCCCAAGCCGGCAGAGGTGTATCATGTCTGGATGCATGTAGGAGGCGGTGGTGGCCATGAGCTTCAATTCACTACTCCTTTGATGATGCACACTATAGTTTTTGATTCGGAACGACGGACCTTGTCTCGCGCCTATCATTCCCTTCAGCGAGCGGCTGCCGTGCCAGCTCCTGGAGCCACCAACGCGAGCGATTTTTGGCCTGGCTTACTGCATGCTGCCACTCGTTCTTTGACGGAACAAATGCGAAGGAACGAACCAATGGATCCATTCTTAGCTAGGTACTTGCAATCTCATGGATTTGACCTAGACCATCAATCTCTGGAGGCATTGGGCGATTTGTGCGCCAGATTTGGTAATGTATCGTTAAAGTAGAAAAGTAGGGTGAAGCTTTTTGTTAAAAGTGACTCGAAAAAAAGAATTGCGACTGGCGAAAGTTCAATATTATAAATAGTCTACTTGTTCAAATGTTCGAATACTATTCCACATTCTTCGAGCGTGGTGATGGTCTTTTGCCGCTCTTGAAAATCAAAGACATCGCCACCTGAGTCGAGCAGGACTAAAACGCTAGTCCCCCGTCGACGGAGATCGCAAAGTACTTGCATAGTCACTGTACCTTGCAATATTCGAACAGCACTACTACTGTCCAAGTCAACCCGAATCATCAGGAGACCGCCTGATCCATTTTGTTTGGCAGACTTTGGGAGTAAAGGAAGCATGACTTGCCTCAAAATCCTTGCCAGTCTTTCAGATGATGTCACTGTCTGCCCATCCATGTTCTGTTCAAAAAGACGTGGAATATAGACAATGAGGAGCATGAGTCGGATAGTCGTCTACAGGACAAAGCTTATTTCCAGATAAACGACGACAACGGCAACGAAAACTCACCTTGGCTAATGGGTGTGCGTCTTCCCCTGTGCCGGTAGCAGCCTCCTCGGAAACAATGTGAAAGGTCCGAAAAATCGGTGGCCGTATCCCAGCAACAAACGTTTCGAGCGCATGCAATCTTGCCGTCCACTGACGATGATTGTTTTCCATTCCGAGAATACAAATATCTTCGGGGAAGATCAGGGACTTCTTATCGTTCCTCCACAACCATGAATGAAGAAATTGACGAAACCGACTGGCTGGCAATAAATAAGAATGATCCGATGATGATGGGTTGCCATCACCACCATTGATATTACTACTCGTCGACAGTTGAAGTGTCTCGACGTCGAATCGAGGTCGAGACATTTCGGGTTGCATCCATGGAAGGTCGGGCTGTTGGTAGTGCCAAACAGGAGTGCAGACATCCAGTGCCAATTCCATCCATGCTCCCAAGGCATCACCTTTCCCACTGTCTAGATCGATAAAGACGTGCCTGCAAGATGATGTGTCCTCTGGTAGGATCAGCTCCGAGTGATGAAACGGTTGTTGTTGTTGTTCAGCAGTAGTGTCCTTTGGAAATTGAACTTTTTGAAGGGCCCACTGATCGATCCGTTCCTTTTTCTGTTGAGTGTTTGGAGCTAACAAGTCGTCGCCGTTGTTGTGGAGAATCGTATCGACAAATCTTTGACACCTGACCTGCGCCGATCGTCTCCACAGTAGCACGGCATTTTTGTCGCTTCGTCGTTGGCGTTGTGCTGGCGATACCTCGTGTGTGACAATGAGGTACATGGAAAATACCCCGGCCGCCCCCAGAAAGGCCATGAACCAAACTGGAGCACGTCCAGCATTGCTATTATTATTATTATCATGATGTGCGGCGTGCCTTCTGGGTGGCGCTTTGATTGCTGACGACAATGCCGCCTTCTCCTTCTTCTTCTCCTTCTTCTCCTCGATGATGCTTCGTTGTTGTTTCAGAGGAGGGACCTGCTTTGCCTCGCGATGATACAGATTCTGGTGGGAGGAGGAGGGATTTGACGCATCGTGGTCGTTTTGCGTCTTTTGGGAGGACTTGCGACGATGCTTGAACTCGCCTTTCCACTCTCCGTATTTTGAGTTCATGGATATGGATGATCGATGATTGTCGCTACGAATACCAGTATAATATCTCGGTGAGGTACCCACGCCCACCACCACCAACAAAGAAACCTACCGTCGCAGTACTTGTACGGTAGACGGTAGACGGTAGGTCAACGACACGAGTTTTGTGAATTGTTCGTGTTTTCGTTAGTTCCTTACCGGTATTATATGTATGAGTATACTTTATTATCGCATCCCATCACACCGCTCGCAGCTCGCAGGTAAATAATACGAGCACTATTGTATGTTGTTGTATGTTGTTGTAGAGACGTACCGATACTATGGGTACTGTACCGGTATGCCATCTTTCCTTTCTCTTTCAAGATATAACGGTACTACCGGGTAGACTACGTAATAAAGCTTGCTTTTTTGTTTTTTGTTGCGCTCGCTCTGCTTGCTGGGCGGGGGGCGGGGCGGGGTGTTGTGTACGTACAAGAACCGGTATCTGTACGTGGCGTTCCCTCTGTGTTGAGAGTGTGTGTGCGTGTACTCATACTGTACGTGTACCTGTAGTAGAGTCTATTACACGACGCGCGCACGTACGTTTTCGTACGGTACCAGTGTGTACTTGTACTTGTAGTGGCGTAAACACCGTTTCGCGGTATTCGGTTAGAAAAAACCGCGTGGGGACATCTCATCACTCAATCATCATCAACTGTTCGACGGACATACCGGTACCGGCGGTACACAGTACCAGTACTTGTACGCAGTATTACGTAGCTTTGTGCTTTGTCCAGTGATGAAAACAAAAGTGTGCCAACCGCAGGATGATGAAGAATGAAGACGATAGAATGAAGAGTGCAAGTTTCCATTCCACATTCCACATCTCACATCTACATGATACTACAGTATTGCTTTGAACAGCCAAATTTACTGCCTACCCTGGGGTGTTCTCTACTTTTGTACGAAACGCTTTCCCGCCCGGCACCCAGCACACTCCTTCTTCTCGCGATAGTCGCATGTTTGGCACGCAATACGTTCGACACGCAGAGCTCGAGTCTCGAGACGACAAATCATAATCAGGTACCACAGTAGAAAGTCTCTGCAATATGGTCATCTTTCAGCGCTCCTCGCTTTCGACGGCGCAAGATGCAGGTTCCGATTCTCAGCAAGGTTCCGCACAACAAGCGCCACACCGGTCGAGTTTAATTTCTGCGAGACACGGGTCCTCTTCCATGAGTTTTCGGCACCATTCTGGTAGCAGCCGATATTCTTCCACGGCCTTTGAAGCCGGTATAACGAACGAAGTGAATGTTCCAAACTCTCGCTTGAGCCGATTTTTGTGCGGCTGTTGCGGTGGTACCGTCAAATGCCGGAAACCGGCTTGCATGGCACCGCATTCCTCCGTGTCCGTGAATTCCAAGAAAATCATCCGAAGTCGCGCGTGGAAACTTCTCATGATTTTCTTCTATAGCTTCGTGTTGTTTGGATCACAAGTCTACTATCTTTTGGCTCCTGCCAAGGATACGGCCTTTAATATCATGGCACTTGTTACCTTTGGCTTTTGCGTTCTGGAGATTACACTTCGAATCATGGCGGAGCCCAACTACTTTCAATTTGGAATTACCTCTTTTTTCCAAAGCAAAAAATACAACATCGGGGGAGGAGGAGGAGGAAACGACAATAATAGCAACACTACTTGCGTGTTCGGGAGCTTTTTATTTTGGTGTGATGTGGTGTCAACAGTGGCTACTCTTTATGACGTGACTTGGACCAACTTTAAGCATTTCGAACAACCGGTGATTGAGATTGAACTTGACATGAATGGCTTTCCGGTACGTACGTTCGTTTGTTGGTTCTTTCTTTCTTTCGTCATGCCCATCATCAAGATTTTTGCAACGAAACAACTCGTTGGGGACTGTGCTCATTTTATTTTATTTTTGTGGTTGCTCTTGTTCTTTGTTTTGATACACTGTACGTAGGTGGAGGGGTTCGACAACTCATTCCGCCTCCGACCCGTAACCATGGAGTTGAATTTGTTGGTGACCATAGCTCGCTCCGCCCGATGGGCTCGTTTTGTTCGATCTCGCACTGTGATCAATGCCAGTAATCAGATCAATTGGTACTGGGTCTTCAAACATCTCAAATGGTGCAATCCTGTCTTCTACTATAAGCGATTTCGGAACCAACGCCAGAAAGCACGCCTGGAGACTCTGAGAACGGTGAACGAATCCACAAGTTTTGTGCAGGCATCACGACCCGGAGACAGACGGACTTCGTGGGGAGTTTTACAAATCGGAATATTGGCGGCCGTTCGGGCACAAGCGGAAGCAGAAGCCAAACAGCTTCGGGAAGCCCGGAAGGCAGGCTTCTGGAACGCGTTGAAGAAACCATTCTTGGGATTCATGAGGGAACGGGAAGATAATGCACAAATCCGACAAGTGGCAGCCATTAAAATCCAACGGGCTTGGAGACAGCACGTGCGGTTTGAAACGGCCATGTCTACGGATGGAGGCAGTCTATTAGGTGATTTGTTTGATGACGACAGCAACTCATTCATGAACTCACATCGATCGCATTCCATCAATCCGCTAGATCGTGTGCAAGGCAAGCGATCCGTTTTGGCGGCCTTTGCTCAAATGAATGCCCATGCCGGTGGCAAGTTGGACCGACGCGAAATCAAGGCAAGTTTTGGAGGCAACCGAGATGAGCAACCAGGGTCTCGATTTCAATCTCAAGCTGGAAAGGGGCGCGAATCTCAAGTCGGAAGTGACATGCGGGAGCTTACCGGTCAACGTGTTGCCATTGGCGTTCTTCTGGCGTTGGTTTTTACGGTCGTATTTACATTCACAGAGTCAAGTACCACTTGGCCTACCACAATGGTTGTGCTTCACAACCAGACGATGAATGTTAAATATCGCATGGATGCCTTGTCCAATGCACGAGATACATCGGCGTCAGAAATGTACTTGTACGAGCCTTCGATGGATGACGTGATCATTTTTCCAATGAACGGAACAGAAGCGCTGAAACCACGAGAATCAGTACGATACGTGGTGGTGGATGCTTTGGGACGAGAAACTGCTGCAGAATTTTCCTTGCGAGACCAAGTGGTCCAAGAGGCAATCACCGAAATCGTCGCTACAATATTTGTGCTCGTCGTTTGGTTTTTTGGTGTCACTGCCTTCGCCGGACCCGTCATGAGTTTGGTTGTTGTTCCAATCGAACGGATGGTACGGCTACTTGGAATGCTTATGATGGATCCACTTGGCTACCAATCGACGCAAAAGTTCAAGAATTTTTTGATTGAAGAAGACAAGCTCATCAATAATACAGGGTGGACCAGGGAAGTTCTCAAGGGTATGGAAACTTCGTTTCTCATGTCCACAATCCTTCGTATTGGGTCGTTGATGAAAGTTGGATTCGGAAGCGCGGGCGTCGAAATTATTCGCAACAACCTTCAGAAGGGCCAGAGCAAGAACATGCTGATTCTAACCACGCAAGGTTCTACCGTGTCGTGTATATTTCTCTTTTGCGACATTCGCCAGTTTACAGATGCCACAGAATGCCTTCAAGAAGAAGTCTTTGTCTTTACAAACCGAATTGCCGCTGTTGTCCATTCCATCTGCCACTCGTATGGCGGTGCTGCCAACAAGAATGTGGGTGATGCCTTTCTTCTGAGTTGGTCACTGGAGGATAAAGAAGCCAGCAAAAATAACTCGTCTGGCGGTCGAACACGCGAAGTCACAGTGCTGAAGGCTAAGAGCAATCAAGCCGACAAAGCTCTGCTGTCGGTCATCAAGATTTGCATTTCGCTTTACTATGACAACTATTATCTTGAGCCGTTGAGTGAAACGGCGCGAAATAGGTTGCAAGACAAGCTCAAGAAACGCACGGGACCGGTGGTGCAGATGGGATTTGGGCTTCATGCTGGAAAAGCCGTTCAAGGTGCCATCGGTTCGCAAAGAAAGATTGACGCCACGTACGTCTCCGAAGCCGTGGAAAGAGCTGAATTTCTCGAATCTTCGACCAAGAAGTATGGACTGAAGTTGCTCATGTCCGGGAGTTTCCACCGGCTTCTCCATCCAAATACGCGAAGGCGATGCCGCAAAATTGATCGGCTCCTCTTGCTAGATGACGATGAGGACAATGACGAAGACGATGACGAGCTCCACGGCGAGCTTATGGAGTTGTTCACTTTTGATATGGATGTGGCTGCGATTCACCGACCACAAATAAAGGCAAGAGGCACGGAAAACGAAACTATCTCTGACAGTGGCTCCGTCAGTGCTGAACCCAGTCGAAAGACTAGAAAAGGAGAACGCAGATCTAATCCATCCGCCCGCCAAATTCGAAACCGACGCAGGAGTGTTTCGCTTCGTCTTCAACCAACGGTCAATGGCAGTGAAGAGTTCTTTCTATCGGGCCCCGGTAGTCAGATGGGCGGTGAGAGCAGTCAGCGTGGACCTGCCGCGTCCCTTGTTGGCGGAGGAACAGTGGTATCTTCGCATAGCGTCGAAGAACAAAATCAAGGCATACCAGAGCTTGTCCTTCCGACGGGCCCTGCTTTGTATAGCCACAACGTCTGGCAGTCGCCTGATATGAAACGGATTCGAGATAAGTTTGTTCAAGGGCTTTTCTTCCAAAAGTTTCAAGCCGGTCTCCAAGCCTTTTATAGCAAGGACTGGGACATGGCGCGACAATGCTTTCAAACAGTTCTGGAGAATTTCGATGATGGTCCATCCAAGTACTTTATGGACAAAATTATGAAGAACAAGGGAGTCCCGCCCAAAGACTTTTTGGAGTATGGCCTGGCTTAAACATTCTAAAAGGGCGCGGCTGTTTTGTCTCTCATATTTCTGAAGCAGGCTATTCATTCAGCATGCCTCTTTTGACAATTTCTCGCTGACTACGCTGACTACTAGTATTATCAGTATCAGTATCAGTATTGGTATTGCAAAACCTTTATCTATTATTCGTTGGAGACCTACTGGCGTCTTTGGAAATACAGTACTTGTACTGGTACAGTACCGTACAAGTACGCGAATACCGGTACCGGTATGTTTTCTCTCGAATACTCGTACGTACTTCGTACGGTACATAGGGGTCGGGTGGGTCGGGCAAAATTTGGGGAGGGGCCGACTGAAAGATGGTTTCGACCTCGGCCCAACTCTACAGTTCGTACCTGGTACACGTACTGTACCAGGTAGTGTACAGCTAGTACCGGTATGCGGATACCGCCCTCTCTTTCCCGGTTTGTGGGTGTTTTGTTTTTGCTGTTCGGTTGTTTGTTGTTTCTTGTTTGCGTGAACATCTCAAAAGTGTCTCGAGGCAAAAGGCAAGCTGGTAGATATTAGCAAGTAGATACCTACTTTTGATAGTGATGGACGAGTAGAAGCTCTACTACGAGAGAGCACAATCCAAAATAACCGTTGCTTGACACAGGCTGGCAAATCAATATTCCTGCACGCGTTTCAGCTGTCACCGTTGATAGACTTCTCCCAACTAATAGCGCTGGGTTTGCCGTCGAAAAAGGAATAAAGAACGCAAGAGGCTAACGACGCCATGGCGGAGCCACAACTTGTAGAAAGTGTGTTGAACCAGGAGCGCCGAAAGACACCATTCCTCCGGGGCTGTCTTGAATGTCTGAGAAGACCAAGAGGACATCAACTCCGCTATGTCGTTCACACGTTTGACCGAATTCTGAACAGTTTGGCCTGGAGAAGTCTGATTGTCATATTCACCATCATTCTGCTATTTGGGTCTCCGATCCAGTTTTTGTTCACGCCGAAGGAGGCCGATACTACCTTTGCGGTCCTGTACATTCTGGCTTTGATCGTATTTGTGGTAGACATGATTCTGAATATAGTGGTAGATCCAGACTATTTCGGTTTTGATCCGTTTCACCGCAATCGAGTCCAGCCCTTCGATCAAGCCAAGTTTTGCACCTATGGAATCGGGTCCTTCAGAATGTGGTGCGACGTTGTTTCCACGGCTGCAATTCTGTACGATATTCCCTTTGTCAATTCTCCTCAATATAAAGAGGAAACATTGTCTCTGATTCTGGACGACTTTGGATTACTGGTACGTGTCTAATTTCTCAGTTGAATGCCGCCTTGCTCCTTTCCCATATTGCTTTCTAAACACTTGCATTTTTTTGATGTCCAGCTGAGTAGTGATTATTACAACGGTATCTATCCAGTGGAATTCCGGGGTTTTGATTCATTAGTCCTAGTTTGTAAGGCAGCCAGGGTGGCTCGTTTGATCCCATCTACGAAAGTCGTGGAGATTTCTTCTCGGGTAAACTTCTACTGGTACATCGAAAGGATGAATCCATGGTGGTATTATGTCCAATTTCGAGAACAGCAAGCGGCTGCCAAACGAGAGAAATTATTTGAACCAAAACAGGGCACTGGTTTGTCACGACGAGCGTCTTGGGGTGGCTTGGAAATTGCAGCCTTGGCGAAAGTCAAGGCGATGGCTGGCGAACGCCGAAAGAAGGAGCAGCAGTTGGGATTCTGGAGTCGAACGTTGGAACGTATGAAACGAGGCTTTCGATCAGTGGGCTTTCTGCCTAATACAAATCTGGAGTTAAAACGTCACATCGCAGCAACCAAGATCCAAAGGGCGTGGCGCGGACGGCTGGCTCGCCCGATGGAGACAAGATCTATGGATGGTATGGATCTTGAGAGCGTGGATGGGGATGGTTGGAGAGGTCGGTACAGTGGGGGCAACACTTTGGAACGCGTGTTGAAGAAACGTAACATGCTCGGAAATTATTACCGTCAAAACAACAGAAATATTCGATATTCCAATGAAAGCTCTGCTGGCGTCAGAAACAATCGAGATGCCTCCACTCGTGATCAGACTAGTGGGACCAGGGCAGACTCACGAGTGGGAACAGCCATGGCGGAAGTCACTGGGCAATGGGTTGCAACAATTATTCTGATCGGATTGATTTTAACAATTCTCTTCACATATCATGAACGAGATTCGACAAAGCCATCCACTATGGTCGTTCTCCACGGTCAGGTTACGGGAAGCACAAGTGAATGGTTCGCTGAGAAAGCCGTTAATACCTCTGTATCGAGTGTGATTCCAGGTCTTTATGCATATACTGGAGATATATACACGCTGAATGAAACAATTGACTTTCGGTTCACCCCTGCTATAGCTGTTGACACCCTACGAGAGCGAGACAAGCTCAAAATCATTGTAAAAGACTCGAGCGGGCAAACCGAAGGAATATTTGAGAATGTACAAGAGAAGAAGGACGAAGCCTTGGTAGAATTGCTCATGACAATTTTCGTCCTCGTTGTCTGGTTCTTGGGTGTCACTGCTTTCGCTGGACCGGTTATGACGCTGGTCATTATACCAATTGAACGTATGGTCCGACTCTTGGGGATGCTGATGTTGGATCCTTTGGGCTACCAAACAAACTCGAGGTTCAAGAAGTTTATGTTTGAAGAGGATGCGCTAGTGAAAAAATCCCAGTGGACGAAGGAAGTTCTCAAGGGAATGGAGACTTCCTTTTTGATGTCGACAATTCTTCGAATCGGCTCTTTGATGAAAGTTGGTTTTGGAAGTGCTGGCGTTGAAATCATCAGGCACAATTTGCAGAAGGGGCAAAACAAGAATATGTTGATTCTCAACTCACAGGGTTCTACTGTATCATGCATCTTCCTGTTCTGCGACATCCGACAGTTCACTGACGCGACGGAATGCCTACAAGAAGAGGTGTTTGTCTTCACCAATCGGATTGCTGCAGTCGTCCACTCGATTTGCCATTCCTATGGTGGGTCGGCGAACAAGAATGTGGGTGATGCATTTTTAGTCAGTTGGCTTCTCGAAGACGACAGTGGAAATGGTACACGATTCGGTTCTCGTTCCTCGCAAGCCTTGGTTGCAAAGCACAACCAGGCAGACAAGGCGTTGCTTTCCGTTGTTAAGATTTGCATGTCATTGCACTACGATGACTACTACGTCCAGACCATGTCCGATACTGCACGCACTGCACTCTTGACCAAGCTTAAGAATCGACCAGGACCAGTGGTGCAAATGGGATTTGGTTTGCACGCAGGAAAGGCCGTCCAAGGGGCCATTGGTTCGCAGCGGAAGATTGATGCTACTTATGTCTCCGAGGCTGTTGAGCGAGCAGAATATCTTGAGTCCTCAACGAAACGATACAAACTGAAAATGTTAATGTCGGACACTTTTCACAGACTGTTGCATTCCAGCAATCGTCGGCGCTGTCGCAAGATTGACCAAATCATGTTTGCTAATGGAGACGAAGAAGAGGATGAGCAGTCATATGAGCAGGGGGATATTATGGAACTTTACACGTATGACATGGACATCGATGCTTTGTGGCGATCGAAGAAATCCAACCCCACCATTGATGGCCTTGAACCCCCCGTCGCAGAGACCGACCAGGCGAGGCATTCGTCCGGATCGCAACCTGCGCGTGCTGGACAGAAAGGTCGTGCACGTCGAATAAGTGTAAGGAGCTACGGAACCAAGCGAGAATCTGCTGGAAGTGATGAGAACAGATCCGGTAGCATGTCTGTCAACAGTGAGGCTGGCCAAAGCATGATGGCGGCAGCCAAAATCGCAGCTGAGTTTAGTGGATCGACGTACTTTGAGGTGGACGTCAACGAAGATGCGGCCGACCCGGGAGAATTGGTGCTGCCCACGGGACCCCAATTGTACAGTTCCAATGTCTGGTTGCAAGAAGATATGCGTCGCATCCGACACCAATATACATCGGTTGTATTTCAAACTTTCAGTTCAGGGCTACAGAGGTACTACGAAAAAGACTGGCCGGGGGCGAGACACTGTTTCGAGGCTATCATAGAACGTTTTGACGATGGTCCATCCCAATATTTTCTGAAACAGATGAAAAAACACAACTGGATCCCACCCCCAGATTTCCAGCCATTTGGCAAAGCATAAATTAATTTAAAAAATGTAAATTTTTTTCTTTCTCCCTGCCTTTCCAATAGTTGCCCCCGTCATCAAAACAAAGTTCCTCTCCAGATCGCACGGCCCTTGATGTGAAAAATGCAACTTGGCCCTTTGACAAAACTAAAAACTAGCACGTAGAAATTGAAGTTGACCTCCGATACGAGAATACAGATTGATTTTAAAGAAGTGAGACTACTATTTTTCTCTGGCTTTCTCAAGGATGAAATCTTTTGAAATCGTGAAGTGCTCTTGGGTGTCAGGGACACGACCAACTTGTCTTAAATGTATAGGTATTGCCCATCTTGGATGTCAAGGAAAGGACCGGTCATAGTATAAATAAATATGCAAAGGTAGTCTTGACGCCGCACAGGTGTCACGACTACTAGGAATGCTTCGCAGTGTCAGGTCGGGCGGAGACGGACAGATGGATGACGTCAAAGCGCGAGCGGAGGCGGACAGACAGATGACGTCGGCGCGTGACGTCGACAGGACACTGCAACCGGTATGTACCGGTACCGGTACATGATTGGGCCTGATGATGATACCTGGTCGTGATATGTTGTTTGTCTTTTCTACGCCATTGCCTACGTACTTTTAATCCAAGGTAGCCATCGTTTTCGGAGGCTTCTCGCATGTCAACTATTTTGAACATTAAGTAAACGTCTCATGTTCCCCAATATCTTACTTATTGCCTGTTCGGAGAAATAGGGCCCTCCCAATGTCAAAAGCGCCAACCGGAGAACAGGCAAAGAAGACCCACATGCGGTACGTATGTATTTAGATGCAACCTTTCTAATCTTCCGTAGAATTCCTACCGCCGGTACCCTACCGGTACGTGCGCACGGGGAAATATATTTATCGTGGGCCGACCGCCCTTGCTTGTTTCCGTCTTTCTTCGAACAACAGCAGATACATACCGGTGCCGGTAGATAGATACCGGTAGAGAGCACGACAGCGCTGGACATGAGACAGAACAACGCGGCGAGCAGACGTCTTTTCCGCATCGCCGCTGTTTCCGCACGAGAAGAACAGGGACAAAACCTCTGCGGGGTCTCCTTTCGGTCAGCTTTATTTTTTCCATTGTTGTCGATCATGTGTGTTACCAATATCGCCAAACGTAGAAATGTGGCCCTGGTTAACGCCTCGGCCATGGTGTCGAGCACACCGTCTTTAATCTCCCAACGATTGATGAGCAACTTCATGCCCTTGATGATGAACAACACAGTGGCTAAGCCACTTCTCGGTACTGATTCTACGTGCGATACCGTAGAAGCTCCCCGCGCAGCGCCCCAAACAGGCGCTTTCCTTCCAGAGCAACTGCCGGCTTCTTGTGGACTGGGAAGCAACAGTTTAGGCGACAGGAGCCGCCCAAAGCGCCGCCGCAAGCCCCAGAAGCCAGGGAAAACAGCTAAGCAGAATGATCGCCACTTTGTAGTCCACAACTACCACGATCACGCTCTAGATCCCGATGAAAACGATGAGTTGGATTACGAGGAAGACGCTTCTGGAGGCCGACGTCGCGGTGGGGTATCAATCTCCTTTCCCGCTAAGCTTCACAAAGTTCTCGAACAAGTAGAAGCAGACGGCTGGGGCCACGTGATTTCGTGGATGCCTCATGGACGTTGCTTTGTGATTCACAAGCCCAAGGAATTCTCGGAACTCGTGATGCCTCATTACTTTCGTCAATCCAAGCTTACGAGCTTCCAGCGTCAATTGAACTTATACGGCTTCTGCAGACTTACAAGGGGAGAGGACGCTGGTGGCTACTACCACGAGCTCTTCCTTCGAGGAAGATTGTTTCTGGCAAAGCGAATGTGCCGAACCAAGATCAAGGGAACCAAGTTCAAGGCGGCCAGCAATCCGGAACATGAACCCAATTTTTACATGATGGTAAGTAATGATATCGGTGGGTCGCGGGAATCTATGCACTTCTAGTTTCTCACCAAGTGGTCCACTCCTTCTCGTGTTGCACAGCCACCCGTCTTGCCCGTGGCTCCAGTGAGCGATGATGATTCTCATGACGATAGCGATTTTGTTTCCCGAAGAAGCCCAGTGGGTTTCTCCGCACGCTTCACCCCAGGCAACGACTACTACCTAACAGAACCTGCTCCGGTGTCTCCTTCATTAGTCTCAATCGAGCCTTTGCCTGTACAGGTTCCGCAGGCACGTATTGTTCCTTCACTGGATCAATACTCGATGATGAACCAAGCCAACATGATCCCAAGGAACACATTGCAGATGTCCTTTCCTCAAACGCCCTTTAATTTCGCGGCTGTCTTCAACAACAGCAAGTTGAACGCTGACCAGGTCCTCGATGACGCCGTTGATGAGCTTTTCAATGATGCCAATAACTTTGTTGAACTCGATGAAGGTGCTGATGCTTCCGGGATATGGGACACTGCTGAATTTGGCCAAGAATCGCGTGAGGATGATCTACATCTCGGATTCTTGCTAGACAAGCTCTTGGAGAACTAAGAGAAGACGTGGAATAGCGGTCTTCTCAGGCGGACTTGACACTCGTACATCGTGCATTTGCTCCACCCCCTGTTTGAACATAACTAAATCACCATACATTTAGGTATACTTTTTAACTAACTTGTCATATCTTTCTACAGCCAATCTTAGCGCGCCATATGAGCTTGTGGAACTGCTACCAGTACCTCAACTATCCTGCGGGATGTCTTCACTTTGAAAACGAAGACTACTCGTCTCGTCTACTATGAGTAGAAGTAGCTATGAATATAGACCCCCTGTACCAGGTCTACCGATGAGGCCTACCGGTACGGTACGAAGTACTCGACTCGAGTACACGTACAGTACGAAGTACAGCACCATCAAGAATCAGAATCTTGTGGCCACGAACCTCATCAAGACGTTAACGTTGGCTACCTTGCTTTATGCAACAGCAACGGTGCACCCTTTCCATAGACGAATCTTTAGGAGTAGAAAACAACAATACCCACCACCATACAACATACCTACCGGCACAAGAAGTATCCTCTACTAGTCTCCGCTGAAGCGTCGTCGTCGCTTCCAACAAGACTGAAGATTGAGCTTGAAGATGTTTAGGATTTTGGGACTGTTTCTGTACATCACGAATCCAACACATACGGTACCCGTACTCGTACCAGTACATACATACATACTGTAAAACCTCGTCTGGCCTGCCTGCGTCCCGCGGGTCCCCCCTACCGGTATGGCCCTACTGTAGGCGAGCCTACCGGGCGCAGCGGGCGGTATGTAGTGTATGTACAGAGTACCACCAGGTACCCCCGGTACTCGTACTGCGGTAGGTGAACGCGTCTCTGCGCTAGGTAGACACCCCCGCCCACTGTCAACTGTACCGTATCTACTCGTGGTACAGTACTGCAGCCCTGTACAGTACGTAGTACCGGGACATACCGGTTAACGGCGGGTACCCCTCGGAGTCAGGGACCTATTTATTGGTCCCTGCTCGGAGTCACCTCGAACTTGAGTGCCACTCCGACGGTGAAAAGTGGTACTCGTACCGTAATTATCCATTATGGATCATGGTACAAGTACAGTACTGCACCGGTACAAGAGTCCATCCCGCCGGGACAGTACGTACCGGTACGTACAGGGTAGTCAACACAATTACTGGTAACTTCATACGCACGGTGGTGGTACAGTATGTGGGTCTAGCCAAAAGTTTGTGAAACGTCATTCTCATCACACCTATTTAAGCCTTGACAGAACTTGGTGACGCAGATTGGTATATACTTAATCGTCATTGGCATCCATCATATATGCCTATCTCAATGAACATATTGTTCTATTAACTTCGCCACAAAATCCAACCCGAACTCCGCTTTCGGTGATTGACAGTTGGCAGAAGCGCATGTCCAACGTATTCATGCGTTTGCGAATCCGTCGCTAATTTGCATGGACCCTACAGTACTTGTACCGCCTGCAGAGTTTTGTTCGCCTCGCGTCTCCAACAATATTACTCGTAGTTGAACAGATTCCTCGCACCACACACATATCGGTCAGAGTCGTCCTTTCCTTTCAAGGTCTTTTAGAGTGAGAGGTTTTAACTGGAGCAAATCAATAACAGCAAGTAGTTTTGATTTCCTTCATTCACAACAAGATGTGCAATCCCAACAGCAGTGCACTCGCCTACCGACGCCAACGGGCTGCGTCCCTAGCGAATAATCCGCAGCTCGAATCTGTGGTGACCTCGAAATCAAACGGATTGCTTCCGGAGAGCTTCACCGCCTCTCTTATGTTGCGGAAAAGCGATTTCCGCAATTACAATGTATCCGAAGACGTCGCTACCGAAAACTCTGGATTTTCCGCTTCTCCGTCTTACTGCTCACAAATTCCTAGGAAGGAAAATTTGCAGACGGAAGAGCTCTACCCCATTCCCGCGGCACCGTCTTCCCTGTATTACGGCTCGTACCCCCCACCGGTCGACACCACCCCCGTCGACTCCGCCGCTCCTACAAAGAAGCCGAAGCGTCGCCGAAAGCCTCAGAAGCCTGGCAAGACAGCGAAGCAGAATGATCGCCATTTCGTGATTCATAACTACCATGATCACGCCGACGATGTCGACGATGACGATGTGGAGCAGTCAGGTGAACGCCGCCGAGGAGGCGTATCCGTTTCCTTTCCACAAAAGATGCACAGTGTCCTGGATGAAGTGGAAAGGGATGGCTTGGCGCATGTGATTGCCTGGCAGCATCACGGCCGTTGCTTTGTTATCCATAAGCCCAAGGAGTTTACTGAGCATGTAATGCCCCATTACTTCCGCCAAACCAAGCTCACCAGCTTCCAGCGCCAACTGAATCTTTATGGTTTTAATCGTATCACCAGGGGTCCAGATGCGGGCGGACACTATCATGAGCTCTTCCTTCGTGGGAAGGAGTTCCTTTGCAAACACATGGTGCGAACAAAGGTGAAGGGAACTAGGTTCAAGGCGGCCAGTTCTCCAGAAGAGGAGCCTGACTTTTCTAAAATGGTGAGTTGCAAAAGCGATCTAGAAACGATCGATCGACAACCTTAGTATTGGCGACTCACCACTTTGACTTTCTGCGTTCTTGTTTCAGCCTCCTGTAATTGTCACACCGGCCAGTAGCGTGTGTGATCACTCCGAGATTGGTAGTACACCGGGTGGCGGCTACGAGTACCAAAATGCTTCTTCTTACCAGCCGCGGATTGGAAATCCGGAAAGATACCAACAGTATCAGGTTCCGGCATGCACCAGTCCACCCCGTCGTCCTGCTGCTGCGGGAGAGAAGGCCCAAGTCCCAGAAATATCGCCTGTTGGGTACCCCGGCTCGAGAATCCTTCCAGCTGCTGCGCCGATTCTTCCTTTCACTTCGTTCGATGCCCACGAGTCGTCACCGAGAGCCGTTGCTGCTGTCCCCTCGAGCCTTGGCATGTGGCATGATCAAGGCGTAATGGATCAAGCCGTTGATGAGCTATTCTTGGGCGAAGGTGGCGCTCCTCCTCCCGAGGTCAACGAATCTGTCATGGATTTTGTGACCTGTTGGGACCCATCTTCTTACGGCCCAGATGCCGCGTTGGAAAACGACACGCAGCTTGGAAATCTCTTGGACAGACTTCTTTGGGACGAAATCTAAGCGCTGTTGCTCTTTCCGGGAAATCTCCAATTGCTCCACTTTCCATTTCGATATTGGGGATTGATGATGAGCTGCGACGTGAACAACTTCCATTACTACGACTACTATATAATACGAGTACTAACTTCTTATTAGGCATTCTTCATCGATTGACGATTATTTATCAAGCTAGTAGTTAAAGACGCACGCTGGGTGGAAGCTCTCTGATACTCTCTCTCTCTCTCTATTCCGCGGACACTCTCCAGGCCACATACTGTACTGTACACGTACTACAAAAGCTCGGGTAGAGCTCTACCGGTAGGGTGCGTACCGTACTGTACGAACCGGCAGGTAGTAACAGATTCAGTACTGTACTGTACTGTGCTGTTAGAGCTACTGTTAGAGCTATTACTCTACGAACCATCTGTATGTAGACTAGCTAGTAGAGAATGAATTATTTGAGTGCGCTCTTACGAGTACCGGTATAGTGTACTTGGTACCGGCACAGTGGTACTGGTACGATAATAGACATTCTTTCGAAAAAAAATTCAACTCCCAACGCACATATGGACGGGAAAAGGGGGCAGAATGGAATAATGGGGGGAGTTTTGCTTTGCTTGGTTGCTGGCCGCGCTGCAATCAGCGAACAGCGACACGAATTCCACCACTCTATCTGGTAAATTCTAGCCCGTCCCGAACCGCGGCGACGATGATCGAGCGAGGTGATTTCTTTTTTTTCTTTTTGCTCCTTATTAGATACTCGTATCCACTCTTGTGTTGTGTGGAAGGATCGATCAACAGATAGAGACGAGAGTGAATAAGTAAGCAAGGCAGAATAGGCGGAACAAGCGCAGGCAATGGCCTCGGGAAAAAATTCCATAATGGATGGTGAGCATGCGATCGACAACAAGCAGAAAGAATCAGAACACGGAGAAAGTGGGACCGATGTCAAGGCCTCAAGTGGCAATGTGGGAAAAGAACAAGACACATTTATGCGAAATGAACAAACCCCTACGACACCGCAATCCAACGAGCCGTCGACTCCATCAACTAACCACAGTGCACCGGGACATCAGGCCCCTCACCCCGGGCTGGCCCCCATATATCCGTACATTCCTCCTGTATATTACCCAACAATGCACATGCCAGGCTTTGCCCCGATTGCACCAGCACCGGCAGGGGATCCTTTCTTAACCGGTACCAATCCCGATCCAGCTCAATATCGGGATGCATCCAACTTGCATGACCCTATCCCTGATACGCGTCGAAATCGAGGCGGGGTTACTGAGCCATTTCCAGAAAAGCTCCATCATATGCTCGAGCAAACGGAAAGAGAAGGCTTGGCGGACATTGTGTCGTTTTACAGCCATGGACGAGCGTTCGCTATTCATAAGCCGCGACGCTTTGCAGAAGATATTATGCCACGCTTCTTCAAGCAGACGCGGCTCACGAGCTTTCAGCGGCAGTAAGTTTGCTGTCCACCATTCCGCTTCGCTTCATTTCATCGTGTCCGCCCTGAGCTCATTGGCTTTTTGTTTCTTAATATTTTCTGCAGGCTCAACTTGTACGGGTTTCGACGAATTTCACAAGGACCCGACAACGGAGGTAAGAGATCATTTTGTTAATTTAAGAGCAGTCTCAATCGCATATACTGAAGTTTTTTCGTCTCACAGTTTCTCCACAGGATATTATCATGAGCTCTTTTTGAAAGGTCGGCCAGGGCTGTGTGTCAACATGAAACGGACAAAAATAAGAGGTGCTCTGAAGCTGAAACGGGATCCAGAGTCGGAACCAAAGTAAGTCGCTAGTCTCTAGCTGGTATCATGCATGTTGTGCAGAAACTATCACCAAATCAATCTCACGTTCTGTACTACGCACAAGCTTCTATGCATTGCCACCAATCCCGCCACACCCAGGGGTTCCGATGATGTCATTTGGTGCATTCGGACCCCCACCTCCTCAACAAGCATCTCCCGGGCACCCAATGCCTAGCTCTCCGTCACAAGCCTATCCTCACTCGGGTATGCCCTTTCCAGGATATCCTGTGGTGGCAGGACCATACACCGCGGCACAGCAACAAGTACCGGGCGCTCCTCCTCCTGTAATGTATGGTTACCCACCCTACTATCAATACGGTGGGTGGGGATATCCAATGGCAACAATGACTCAGCCACCAATGCCAGTAACCAGTCCTGTTCAAACCACAATGGAGTCCAAGGAGGGCAATACATACGACAACGAAGAATCCCACAATGGATCGGCTAGTCAGAACACTGGAAACGGTGGAAGCCAATATGCTGGAGCTGTTTGACATAAGGATGATGTATTATTATTATTTTAAAAATGTTGGGGTTCCATGACGATGATTCTTTACACGAGTAGTCATCTTTTACCAGTAGCGAAGTATACGCAAGGGGAAAGCAAGCTGATACGTTTCAATGATTTTTATGGTCTTAAGTTTGCAGAGAAAGCCATGCAACATTATGTATTTACTTTACTGCAACACTCCCACACTGATGCGGCACAAACAGAGAGTTATTTTCTTCAAAGAACGGTTCTGCCACAGATACTCTAGATTCCCTCAGCCACGAGTGGAGGATCACGTAGCCATTTCCAAAGAGTCAAAGCCTATTCTTCGAAGTCACCCGAAATGTCTTCCTCATCCGCAGTGGCATCCTGGTATTGCTGGTATTCGGAGACAAGATCGTTCAAGTTCGATTCGGCTTCAGTGAATTCCATCTCATCCATACCCTCGCCCGTGTACCAGTGGAGGAAAGCCTTGCGGCGGAACATCACCGTGAATTGGTCAGCCACACGCTTCCACGCCTCTTGGATGGCAGTTGAGTTTCCGATAAAGACGCTCGACATTGTCAGTCCCTTGGGAGGGATGTCGCAGATGGAGGCCTTGAGGTTGTTGGGGATCCACTCAACAAAGTACGAAGAGTTCTTGTTGACAATTTGAAGCATTTGGTCATCGACCTCCTTACTCGACATTTTTCCTCGGAACATCATTGCGCAAGTGAGGTAACGTCCGTGACGAGGATCAGCAGCGCACATCATGTTCTTGGCGTCAAAGGCCTGTTGGGTCAACTCAGGGACAGTGAGGACACGGAATCCTTGAGAGCTGAAGGCAGTGAGAGGGGCGAATCCGACCAAGAAAAAGTGCAAACGGGGGAAAGGGACCATGTTGACCGCAAGCTTTCGAAGATCGCAGTTCAGCTGACCAGGGAAACGGAGCGAGCAAGTTGTTCCGGTGATGGCGTTGGCAATCAAGTGGTTGAGGTCGCCGTAGGTGGGGTTGGCAAGCTTCAAAGTGCGGAAGCAAATGTCATACAAGGCCTCGTTATCAAGAGCAAAGCACTGATCGGCGTTCTCAACAAGTTGATGAATGGAGAGCGTCGCATTGTAGGGCTCGACGACGGTGTCGGACACCTTGGGGGAAGGCACGACGGAATAGGTGCTGATGATGCGATCGGGGAACTCCTCCTTGACCTTGGAAACCAACAGAGTACCCATACCAGATCCCGTTCCTCCTCCCATGGAGTGCGTGACTTGGAAACCCTGGAGGACATCGCAAGCTTCCGCTTCCTTGCGGATGCATTCCATAATAGAGTCTACGAGCTCAGCTCCTTCGGTGTAATGACCCTTGGCCCAGTTGTTTCCAGCACCGCTTTGTCCAAAGACAAAGTTGTCGGGACGGAAGAGCTTTCCGTAGGCACCAGCGCGGATGGAGTCCATGGTTCCTGGTTCCAAATCAGTGAGAATGGCACGGGGAACATATCTGTAGAGCAAACAGAGACAAGCAAGGAAGCGATGAGTACCGATGGCTGGGAGGAGGAGATAGCAAAGAGCAAGGAATCTTACCGTCCTTCTTGACCTTCGTTGAAGTACACATTGATACGGGTAAGCTGAAGCGGGTTGTCTCCCACGTATTTTCCAGAGGGGTCGATGCCGTGCTCAGCGGCCATTACCTGGGGAAATCAAAAGCAAAAACATTGAGCTACGGTGAGCGACAACCAGAAACCAAGCACTTCAAACACGTCTCGGTCCGGAAGCAATCAAAACTAGTCCAAAAGGAACCAGAAAAACTTCCATCGGAAAATCATCCATGCCTTTTTTACTCCACTGCTTCATGGGTGTGCAACAAGGCCAGGAAGAGGGAAAAAGGAGGATCAAAGTTTCCACCATGGTCAATCGTTTCCTTTGAAGGAAGACTTCCGATCATCCGTTCAATTACATCCGACCAGTAAACAACCGTTAAATACTTAAGCCTCCAAAGACTGGCCATAAGTAATTCATGCGCCGGCCAGGAATTGGACGGGAAGGACCCGGGTGTTGTTGATCTCTTCGAAGCCAAGCCGTTGTGATCTTTCCAGATCCAAATGACTGAACTCACCTCCCAAAACTTGGCACCAATTTGGTTACCGCATTGTCCCGCTTGGATGTGAACGATTTCTCTCATGATGTATTGACGTTGATGGAAAAGAAAGTAGGCAAAGCGTCGACAGGAACAGCAATGGTTCGATTGTCACTTGTTGACTGCTGCGGACGATGATGTTGCGAGATGTGTCAAGCCAGCAAGGGACCGTGGCGTTGGGTTGGGAAGACTGCGCCAAACCAAAACGGACGAGGCAGCGCGCGGACGGATCGGCGTTCGGCCGCGCTGTATCGAAATTTTGAAAAATGGCGGTCATCCGTTGAGCTCCACAAGATCGCGCCGGGTCGGCCCAAAATAACGAGGAGTTGCGGACGGGTAGGAGAACGCACCACGCAACATCATCACAATCCCGTGGAGGCAATCATTCGTGACTAAACTTGGAAGAACCTCGGCGATCGACAATGGCGTCCTTTTTTCCGTGTTGCATTCGACAACACGCCTTCGTGGACGGCATTGGTACAAGTAGATCGAACACAATTTGAAGTTTCCCTCCGTCGCTACCTTTTAAAAAGGCCTGGATGATGAAGTCTCGGATCATCCTTATATCCCCCCTTTCAATGCTACGCTGACCACGTTAAGTATCCCTTTAATTGTTCGAGACTCTCCTGTGTCATAATGTCCGACCAACCGCTAAACAATGACGACGCAGGGGGCGTCCCCGCAACGACAACGTCGGAGAACTCGGTGTTTTCAGAGCATGAGGTAGCTTTCCAACGGATCGACGTATTGGCGGAATGTGATTTTAGTAATCATTCGACTGCCGAAATGGATTCCGCCTTGGCCGATCTTCGCGGAATCTTCGACAAGTATTTGGAACTTCCGTCCCTGCTGGACAAGTACGTGGAAAGGATGGTCAACCAGCTCGCCAATGCGGCGCGATTACTCATGGGGGATCCATTAATTATCGAAAGACAAGCATTCTGGGATTCGTCTCTCCCAAGACAATTTTCGGCCTTATATGCTCTCTCAAAAGTAAGTGGGAAGGTTCCTTCTTGGTGGATACGACGAGGAAGACTTTTTGTGTCATTACGTACCTGATCCTTTGGTGTTTCGTTGCGCTACAGGTGCGAGGAAGAAAGCGCATTCAAAAGTTTCTGCCGCATCGAGTTGAGGATGTGCACGTCGTCCTTCAAACACTCAAGGGCATCGACGTGATATCCCAGAACGAGAATATGGCCACCTTAGATTCCAGTACCACTGGTCAACCACAGCTGTGGGAAAGTACATACGTCCTTTGGAATTGGATGGGGATGCTAAGCTTGGTACCCTTTAAATCGTCTATCGTTATTGACATGGAGCATATTCATGATCTTGTGGAATTGGGGAAAAGATACCTTTCGGACGCTGGTCCTACCAGAGAAATGGCCTCGGCTTGTCTGGCCTCGTGGCTTGCAAGGCCAGATCTAGAGCAGACACACTTGGAAGCGTTCAAAGAATGGTCCAATGTAGTATTAACCGACTACTTGGAAAATCCTCGGGAGATCATGCGGACGATGGGAGTACTCCAGACACTGGTGGCGATAGTCAAAAGTTCGACTTCGGATCGCGAGACTCTGATACGATTTGTGAGTCCTTTACAGACGACGATGATGAAAATCACAGAACAAAAGCCCGGTAATCTTTTGCTCCGGAAGTACCTGATCAAATGGTGGACTCGAACAGGAGCTTTATACATGCCGCCTCGGGTGGCAGCATGGAGGTATCAACGCGGACGTCGGTCGCTTCGAGAAAATCTGTTGCGAAGTACGGAAAAGGCACCCACAAGTTCAGACGTGGTGGGGAAGCCAGAACTCTCAGAAGCACAGGATGTCAAACATAAGACTCCAGAAGAGTACGAACTCTTTCTGGTTCCAGATCAGGTTGAAGATGCTCTTGGGGAAGTGATATCAGGGTTAACGGATCCTTCAACGGTAGTCAGATGGTCTGCTGCCAAGGGAGTGGGCCGTATTACCGAACGTCTCCCAGCTATGTGTTCCGACGATGTCTTGGATGCAATCTTGGAAATGTTCGGCGATTTGGAAAAGGACAATGACTGGCACGGAGCGTGCTTGGCAATGGCTGAACTTGCACGACGAGGCCTACTTTTACCGCACCGTTTAAATGAAGTCATTCCGAAGATTGTTGAAGCGATTCATGTAAGTCCGGTCTGCAATAGAATAGGACACCGTACTTGAAGCCATAAAGACGCTGACGCCTTCTTATCGTGTTCTTCAGTACGATGTGCCACGACGTCAAACTAGTGTTGGTGCACATGTACGTGATGCGGCTTGTTACACATATTGGGCGATCGCTCGAGCCTATTCTCCACAAATTCTGAAACCATTTGTACCAGCGCTGAGTCAATCTGTGGTGACTGCCTTTCTCTTTGACCGGGAAGTAAATTGTCGGCGAGCAGCGAGTGCTGCTTTTCAGGAGTTTGTTGGAAGGCAAGGTGCTAAGGTGCGTGGAAAGCGTTAGAAGAAAGATGGCTTATCAAGTGCTCGTCACTGACACACTTCCCTGTCATTTCTGACCTCTCAGAACTTTAAACATGGCATTGAAATCCTCACCATGGCCGATTTCTTTTCACTCGGGAATCGAAGCGACGCATTCCTGTCCATTGCTTTAGAGATTGCGCAGTACGATGAATACCGAACAGTAATTGTTGATCATTTGTACAAGACCAAGTTGCAGCATTGGGACCAAAACATTCGTCGTCTCTCATCACAGGCTCTTGGAAGGCTGACAGATCTTAGCATCAATCAGGTTGGTGAGAAGGTGGTCCCGCATCTTTTGCAGAACAGTCTTGATGAACGTAATGTGCATCTACGGCATGGTTCGGTCTTGGGTTTGGCTGAGATTATTCTCGCGATTGGAAAAATTAAAGACAATCGAAGTGGGTTATTCGAGGGACTTCTTTCGATAGATACTTTGTCAGAAATCGCCCAACTTGTCCCCAACATTGAAAAGAAGCGTCTGTATAGAGGGAAAGGAGGAGAGCAAATGCGTGCTGCCGTTTGTAGACTGATAGAGTGTATTTCGATTGCCGAGGTCCCACTGACTGTTTCATTGCAGGTAAGTTTTTATAGCAACGAAGGCCCCGTATTCAAAACGTTCAATATATGGTCTAATCGATCGCTCCTTCTGCTGTGGCAGGTTCGACTTCTCGATTCAGTTGATGCATGCATACCCCACCCCAAAGAAGAAGTACAGGAACAGGCAACCGTGGCTTTGTCTCGACTGATGCGGGTATACTTTCCGGTAGGTCCAAACGGCCCTTCCGATCGGCTACAAAAGCGAGTCGTTGACAAGTACGTTAAAGAGGTGAAAACAAGTAAAAATCCGGCAGCAACGAGAGGGTTTGCCATGGCCTTGGGTAGACTACCTGCAAAGCTACTTGCCCCATCATCAAAAGTTTTGGATTTGTCGCTGGCAAACCTCTGTCGAATCTCTCGCCCGGATGCAACTGTTGGCCAAGAGAAAGATGCAGAAACTCGGCGAAATGCTTTGGTGGCCTTGGCACGAATCTGCAAAACAGTAGGTATGGAATCGATGGAGGGGAGGAGCGACGCCAGTGTCGTTGGCCTCGCTCCTAAGCAGGTCGGGCATGTTTTTACTGCGCTATTTCGAGGTTTGGATGACTATAACATGGAACGTAGAGGAGACGTTGGATCAATGTCAAGAATTGCAGCGATGCACGGGCTTGTTGCCTTGGCAGTAACAGTCAATAGCTCTCCTCGGGTCACCGTCGACGCAGCCTTTGACGAGGGAACCTGCGAGAAAATGGTCGGAGGGTTGCTGAAGCAGTTGTCAGAGAAGCTTGACGCTGTCAGGTCCGAAGCTGGCCAATGTTTGGTGAAGGTGTTGAGGCATAAAAAGCCAGACATTCCGTACATCAACGAGAAGGATCGTCTAGTCGAATATCTTGGAATCAAGGAAGCTAGTGCATTGGAGTTTGGCACCAACTGGGCCGATGCCGCAGTGACATTTCCCCTCGTTACCAAGTGCCTTGACATCGAAGCATATTTTCCTTTCATTGTTTCTGGCTTGGTCATCAGCGTTGGAAGCCTGACCCAGAGTGTAGCCAAGGAAGCCGGAGCGGCTCTAATGAAATGGGTGAAAGATACCTCGGATGTAAATGTCGATCGACTGGGAAAATGTAAGCGTTTCTCTCCAGTGGATTACATATTTTGATTCCAAGAAGATTGCACTCACGCGCTGTCCCTGTTTCGAAACAGCCCTCTTGCAGCTATTTGAACAACACACACACGAGGGAAGAATCATCCTGCCGCTGTTGAAAACGATATCTTTGTTGATGAATCGACTTTGCATAGATCGATTGGTCGATGACACCTCCTTCTCGATGGCCATGTTGAATAGCCTTGAACAGGAAGAATCGAAATGTAAGGATGTTCATCGACTTACTGCCATAATTGATGTATCGTTGGGGCTTATGGGCACAGGGAATGGATGTCAAAAGGTACGTTTAAATGGGAGGGATACTCCTTTTCATCATTGCCATTGCAAAACTTAGCCTGTTGCTGCATCGGAATCGCAGGAGCTCCTGGCGTTTATTTGTAGGCTACTGATGCATCCCTTCCCTAGAGTTCGTCGTCTTGCGGCAGAAAATCTCTATGTCAAGCTCGTAGAGCAGCCTACCATGGTCGAAAATCATCCCGCCCTTGAGCTACTCCTCAGCAACCCGTGGGACAGCACGGATGAGGCGACCGCAGTCAAGATGGCTGCGGAAGTCGCCTCGTCCTTGGAGGTCGCGCAGCTAGTGGATCCAATAGAGCAATAAACTCCAATCTGAATTAGTGGCAATCTATAAGCGGCAGACCGATGAAACGCCCATGCTTTACGCAATCGGCGTTTCTTACTAGCTACGAAGTACCATAGTAGGTCCACTTGCGCTACCGTTGTGCCAAACCAACGAGCACCTGCCACGCTTACTGGGCTGGTTGGGCTTTTGCTTGCTGCTGCAGCATTTGGAGTTGCATGATTTGTTGCTGGCTCAATTGTTGGTTTTGGGCTGCCATCTCGAGTTGTCGCAAACGGGCCTCCATCTCGGCTTCACGTTGTCGGGAGTTCTCCAATTCCGCACGAGTTCGTTGAATTTCACCTTCTTGACGGTAGTCACGCACATCATTGCCAATCTGGTTCATTGTGTTCAATCCAATGCTCAAACCTACATGATAATCGAAATGATTTGTGAGAACAAACTCATCCACATGATCGTTTGGTGGATTTCCACCTATAAACAATTTTTTACATTGCGCTTCGTCTTTTCGTACCTAGACCGGGCAAGGGGTTGTACCCATACCCATATCCTCCGTAAATAGGAGGCGCAACAATGACTGGGGAGGGTTGGACATAGGTCCTTTGAATGACAGTGCTCGATCGGGACGACGAGTATGAAGAGGGTCGCGATGGGGCACGAGCAGCCGAAGATCGACCACCCGCTCGACCACCACTTCGTGCTGCCACCACTTGAGAGCTACCAAAGTCCATATCATCCACAGCAACGGCGGGTTCCACTACAGCCAGGTTGCTCGCCAGAAAAGCAGCCGCCACGAAGGATACGGCAGCTCTTTTCATGCCTTCCTCAGGAGTCATGTGAAGGGCAGTCGATTGCTTGGCGCCGGAAGGGGCAACAAAGCCAGAAACGCCCGAGGCGCAAAGAAAAGCAACAGCAGCAAAGAACTTCATCGTGGTATATCGCGAAATAGGTACTCTAGCTAGAATGCGAAGGCCTGAAGAAGGAGGAAGTGGACGACTTGAGGAGATCTTGTGTGCTAGGTACTCTACTTGTAAACTACCGGTATCACAACTTTCGGTTTTCGCACGAGAAAGGTCGAGGAGTCGACACCAACATCTGCCAACGATGCCAAGCCACGCACGAGTTGTTGCACCCTGTGTTTCACCCCTGGATATCGAAAGAGCTTTCTCATCGTGTCTTTCCACACAGACCGACTTTTCCAGCCTTATCGTTTTCCTCGAGCTCTCCTTTCGCTTTCGAAAGAGCAAGAGAAAAGCTCGAATTCAACCACACACGACACACGCACGCACAGACAGTCCAGAGGAGGAGTCGTCAGATCTGTGAGGAACTATTACTCGTAGCACCTGCCTGACTGACTCACTCAGAGAAAACGAAAAATTAAAATGGCTGATGGACAGACGGATTATTTATGTCTGGAAGAATCTGCTGGAATGACAGGCTCGACTGGCTCGACTAGAGACGGTCGACTGTCAGGTTTCTCTCGTTTGCTTGCTTGCTTTCTTGCTTGGCGGGCGTCGCCCCTCATTTTCACAATTTTGCACCGACCAATCACAAACTCGGAAATCACGTGTCATCATCCCATGCACACCATACATATCCAATGGATAAAATAGGCAAATCCAATCCATTGCGATAAAATTACTTAACGATTCTATGTCCTATGCGACTCTGGCACGCCAGCAACAAAATAAAACGTGATTCATAGGTAGTAGTACAATTGATTTTTTGTTTCTGTCATCAAACGTAATCTGACACAACGCTAGGTTGTGAAAGATCACGGTCGGTTGCATCGGTTGTAATACGACTTGCCATCCGAATGAAATTCCTCGTGGCGGCATGAAAAAATAATTCGGTCCCATCGATCACGTTATCTTGGAGTTGAGACGAAGTGATCGGATCGGTCACATTTTACCGAGGAAAGGGATGACAGACGGAAAAAGGACGAAAAGGGAGGAGAAGAACAAACAGACGCCGCAGACACGACAGACACTAACCATTGGATATATCATAAAAAGTATTCGGATATGGAGAATCCTGAATGTTCGCTTATCCATTGGATATGCAAAAGACGCTCATCCCATCCCGTGCGAGGGACGTTCGCGAACAACAATCATCAGAATTTTCAGGAAACGAGCGATGTCAATTCTCGCTTCTCGCATCTTCACAACATCATTCGTACACCGTACACCGTACGACACACGAGTACTTCTCCTTCACGCCGTCACCACCACCACCACCATCATCATCATCATCGATCCTCTCAGAGATGTTCAGAGTTTATGTTTCATAAATTCAATACCAGCAAGATGTTGTCAACTGTGGCTAGACGTTCGATTGGAAGCTTACGCAGATCCCTCGCCCCGACAACGTTGTCGCCGCGGGGGCTCTCGTCGTCCATCTCCTACGGCAACGTGAACAACGACCAGGGAAATGTTGTCACTGGTTCAGAAACGCATAAGAACACTGATGCCAAATATCCCGATCCGGATTTCAATGATGCCAGGGCTGCCTTTGAATCCAAAACAACCCCAGAGCTACTCCGTGCTGCCGCATGTTTTAGACTCTGCCGCATCCCTTTTTTGGTACACTACGCAGAAGACCTCCTTGGAGTGTCACGTCGTATTATCGGAAACAGGGCAACTGATGCCATTCTGAAGGCTACTCTTTATGGACACTTTTGTGCTGGAGAAGATCAAGAGCGTATTGAGCCTGTGCTGAAACGGTTGGATTCAGTGGGCGTGGGCAGCATTCTCGACTATGCGGCGGAAGCCGACGAAAATGCCGGCAGCAACAAAACGAAGACGTCGGAGCCTGGCACTCCGATCAATCACATGACACGTAGCACTGCTAGAGAATTGCAGCATACGGCGCGCGAATACAACTATGAAGACGAAGAACAGTGCGACAAGCATGTGGAAGTCTTTCAAAAATGCATTCATGATGCTGCCAGTCTCTCGAAGGATGGGTTTGCCGCTGTCAAGGTCACAGCACTGGGGAACCCAAAGCTCCTGTCGCGCATGTCCCAAGCCATTGTCGAATCAAAGAGGCTCTTCGAGAAATTTGATACCGACTTGAATGGATTTGTCACCCGCGACGAGTTTGAAATCGCGTACAAGTAAGTTTTTGTGCAAAAATCCCTGCCTATTTTGACTAGGGATAGTCTAATTTTTTTGTTTCTTTTCAGTGTCTTTTTCGACCAGGGAGATAGGAGTTTGGATGACATATATGCTGAATTTGATGCCGATGGTACTGGCAATGTGGACTACCTCACCTGGTCTCTCAAATTAAAGCCTACGGATTTGCCAAATATCACAAACTCCTGCAAAGAGACCGGTCCCCTTGCACTTGCCACCCCCACCGACGAGGAGATTGAACTAATCGAAGCAATGTACGATCGTGGCCGTACCCTTGCTGAGACTGCCTCCAAATCGGGTACGCGACTCTTGATTGACGCTGAGCAAGCAAGGTTTCAGCCTGCAATCGACAACTTCGTCCTTGATTTACAGCAGAGCTTCAATGCTGTGGGCGAAAGTGACAAGCCAATCATCTATAACACGTATCAGTGCTACCTAAAGGACGCGCCTGAGCGTCTGCGCCTTGATGTGGACCGAGCGAAAAGATTCAATTATCATTTTGGTGCTAAATTGGTTCGTGGTGCATACATTGAGAGTGAAAGACTACTGGCTTCCGTTGCCCACGTTCCCAGTCCGATCCATGATACCCTCGAAGACACACATGCTTGCTACAACGACAGTGTAGAATTTTTGATTCGTGAGAGCAGGCAGTCAGATCAACTGATTGAGATCATGTGCGCAACCCACAACCAGGAAAGTATCGAAAAGGCTATTGCTGCGATGGACAAATATGGCGTCGGCAGGACCAGCAACACTGTGTGCTTTGGCCAACTTTATGGAATGAGCGATCATCTATCCTTCAACCTTGGAAGATCGGGCTACCGTGCCTACAAGTACGTTCCTTATGGCGAAGTCCACGAAGTGATTCCATACCTCCTTCGTCGTGCCCGTGAGAACAGTTCGATTGCCGGCGGTGCTGCTGCAGAGCTTTCCATGATCATAGCTGAACTTCGGCGTAGACTGAATCCCTTGCGTCCTGCGACGGCCTAAGAGCGTCAATGAAACAAAATTCTACTTCGTGATCAAGCTTGTGAACCCGATTTTTTTGAGTCCGTGAGTGCACAGCCAAAGTTTTTGACAGGGTATTCCTTTTGTCCACTAGTGGTTGATCCCAAGTATTTTAAATTGATAGAGCAGTCTTGCATTCTTCCCGCTCTCGTCGGTATTGATACAGCATTTATTCCAGTCGTCAACAGGCATTTTTTCACCTACTAGCCCGCCCATGGAACACCGAATGTTCTTGATACCCAACGCAAGGCACGTTGGTAAACGCCATTTTGTTCATGACGAGCAGTCGTCCGCCGTCAGAAATGACTCGATTTTCGTGGAAGCCAACGACATCTGGTCTTCCCCCTCATCTCTCCACGTCTCGATAAGCTCCGTCTTTGGACAAATCCGACTTACTTCTCTCGATATTTCAGAGGGATGGAAAATGTCTTTACCCATCAAGATAAGAAGAGGATGTTCAATTCGGGCGGCTTCTGCACGAGTGATAGAAAAGACAAAGTCCCTTGGAGGCCCAAACATTCTGTCGTGGAGTTCTTTGAGAAGATTCTCATCATTACACTTGCCCGTCTTCACCATTTCGTTGGCCCAATCTCCCGCCCATTGCCACGTGGCGTCTTTGTTGAGTCCTTCCCATGGGGTTCCTGGCTCTGTGGTATGCTTCGTCAGTCCAATCGGCTGGAGTAGTACACACCGACCAAATCTCGAGGGCTCTTCGCGCAATAGTTGGAATGCAAAAGACGGTCCAATACATGACCCAAGTACATGACATTTCTGAATCTCCAAATGGTCCAATAATGCAATCTGATCGGCCAAAAAGGTGTGCCATCCATCGCCAGATCGGACAGTGCCAGTGGATCGATTGGCGAAACGTTGGTCCATGCCTATCAACTGGAATTTCGTTTCGGGCAAAGCACTCCAGGGATTGTACGGGTGGGATTCAAATTTCGCGAGCGACGACCGCATACCACCGGGGGCCAATAGAAGAACAGGTATCCCCTTGCCCTTTGTTTCATAATAAATTTTGGCCCCGCAAGGGCGGAGTAAATGCGGCATATTATTGAAAGATTGACCAAGTGAAAATCCTCGAGGCGAAAGCGTCTTAATTTGCTCTGGCCTTAACGAACTTTTTCCAATGTACCCCGACACGTACGTGTACAAGTCTGCACGTACCAGATCTTGTTAGTGCCAACGGCTGATCAATTCAGACTGTAGATGGTGTGATATGAAAAATGGAACAAAAGTAGCCAGGCTCCGATACCGGTAAAGCAAAAAGAGGAGCATAGCAGGGCAAGTCCGTCCAAGATGTCAACTAAGATATTATTAGACTACCGGTCCTCTCTACCGTACTTCGTCCTCTACCATATATACCGTTTCTTACTATCGCAGTACCCCGGTAGAGATACCGGTAGAGGAGGGAGGAGTCTCTGTTCTATGCGCCAGTATCCATACGTAAAGGTGCCGGTAGCACAATACAGTACCAGGTACCTGGTACCGTACGACCGGTCCCGGGTAGCAACACTGTACGTGTACCGTACCAGGTACTCGGGCACTGTACGCGTACTATTATACCGGTACCCAGTACTGTACCGGTACCGGTAGGCCCCTCCCTACCGGTACGGTACCGGATAATGGCGCGTCGCGCGAACCAATAATCATCTGAACATTTTTTTACCATCTCAATTTTTTATGGGCGCGACTCTATTAGCTCTGCGAAGTACGGTACGTATCATAAAGCAATAGCACAACGCATTCAGAGCATAAGAGGTCATTGTTCTCATATAAAGCACGAGAAGACGAGACTGACTGCACGAGCCTTGTTGCACCGTACCGGTATGTCATTGTCCATCGTTGTCCTCTACTACCAGTACCGTACTACCGGTACGAGCAGTAGCTAGCGGTACCGGTAGTAGAGTAGCTCTCCTCTCACCTTCACGGTATATTGCTACAGTAACAAAATAACAACAACCCGATAACATTCGAGACCCCGAGAAAGAGGAGGAAACTTGGAAAAAGCAGTTTGAGTAGCCGCAACCAATCATGAAGTCTTTTACCTTGGTTCTTATGTTGGTCCTTTGTACAGGATTCATCATTGCGTTGAATTTGGCGTACTTGCGAAAGGTCGTAAGGCACGCCGATCAGCGAAACGCCTCGGTAGACGATAGTCCCAAACGCATTTCCATCTCGCAAAGAGCGACGTCCAAGCCCCGAAAACCGTCCAAGCCAGAACCCCCGATTCCAGTCCAGCCAAAGCCGAAGGAAATCTTGGGGAAGGTCGACGACAGGAAGAAAAAGCAGCCTGCTGAAAGCAGCCACAGAGTAGCTGGTCTGAACTGTGACAGGTATGGAGGTCCATCGGAAGAAATTGCTGCTGAAATGGTTTACTGGAGGGACATCCCCAGCGACGCCGAGTACACAAGCCCGTATGCCAGCTACGGAAAGTCCCCGAAATACCTGACGTTCGAGCCCGACGAAGGTGGGTGGAACAATATTCGTATGAGCATGGAAACAGCTGCAGTGATGGCGCATGCTATGGGGCGAATTTTGGTCCTTCCTCCAGAGCAGAAAATGTACTTACTTTGGGACGACAAGAGGCACAACAAGAACAGGTTCACCTTCAAGGACTTTTTTCACTTCGATAGTATCGCCGAAGAGCACCCCTCTGTAGAAGTCATCTCCATGGAAGAATTCATGGAACGCGAAGCCTTGCCAGGCAATCTGAAGAACAAATACACAGGAATGGTTTCAATGCCACCGAACAATGAAACAAAATGGGAGGGACACGGGCGGGACGGGAAGGCCCATTGGATGTGGCTGAGGAACTCGACTGTTACTCCAATTTGGGCCTTTGACAACTGTGTTGTGGCCTTTCCCAGTGAGCCCGGTCCAGAAGGGGTGGAGCGTGTGAAAGAGCTCCGTAAGACAATTCAGAATCGCGAACCGCAAAAAATCATTAAGGAGTACTTTGACAACCCGACAGAAGTTGATGCGCCTCCCAAGTCTCGGTTGCGGGAACAGTTGGGGAACCGAAAAGAAATGTGTTTGTACGACGATAAACTTCAAAACGAAAAAGTCGTCCACTTCATGGGAGACAATGCATCAGGTGCCCGGCTACTGGTTCACTTTTACGCATTTTTGTTCTTTGAGAATTATCACCAAGATCTTTGGATTAAGCGGTTTGTGAGAGACCATTTACGGTACATTGATGAAATCCAGTGCGCTGCCGCTCGTATCGTTCATGCTGTTCGACAAAAAGCCATCGAAAATGGAGATCCAGACGGCATTTTCGATTCTTTTCATATCCGTCGAGGTGACTTTCAGTACAAGGATACACGGATCAGCGCTGAGCAAATTTACGACAATACCAAGGATATTTTGGTTGAAAACTCTACGATCTTCATTGCGACAGATGAAAAGGACGCGTCCTTCTTCGACCCCCTTCGAAAACACTACAATTTGCTCTTTTTGAAGGACTTTCATCATCTTATCGAGGACCTTAATACAAACTATATGGGCATGCTCGATCAGCGGATTGCGTCGCGAGGACGAACCTTTTTTGGGGCATACTTTTCAACGTTCACGGGCTACATCAACCGAATGCGGGGCTATCATTCACAGCAGGCCAAACTACCAGGTTGGAAGAAGGGAGAGATGGAAAGCTACTTCTATGTGCCGTTGATTCGCAAATACGACATGCAGAAGTACCGCGCCATCCAAAACCCCATTTGGGGGCGAGAATTCCCCATCGGTTGGCGAGATATTGACCATGATCTACCATCCAACGCCTACAGTACAACTTCCTAACTCGATTTCTTTCTGTACCGTCGGAATCGGACGCGACCATCCTTGGCTTCGAGTCACTTGCTCTACATCCAGTTTAGAGCCTCTATCTCGAAAGCTGCAAACATAGGACTAGGTTCCATCGTCTCTTGAGATGTGCAGATTAGCGCTGATGATCCCGTAAGGGTGAAAAGAGTCCATTGAGTCAATCAATTGGACTGTCTGGCGTGGATGGTATCGTTCCGGCGGGAGAGAGATTAATTGCTCTCAACCGTCAAGGTAGCAACTAAATTAGACAGTGCACTTTTTCGCTGCTTTACGATATAGACAGAACGAGTAGTAGAGACGCGTAGGTGATGCTCCTCGCTCGGTTTAGTCGCGGTTTACGCCGTGGTCGTGACTGAATTTTGGTCGTTTGCCGTGTGTCGCCCCCCGCCCCCCCCCCCCCCCCCGCTCGGCAGGTTGCCCCGTGGACGTTGAGATTACTGCGGAAGGGGTAGTATGTAGTAGGAGCAAGACGGCAGCGAGGAGGGGAAAATTTTAACCCACCACCCTTGCCTCTATGGCAAGTGCCTCGAATCCCTCAAGCAGCAAGTGGGGTGCAAGGAACATGGAACCCGTGAGTTTTTTGGGGAATGATGAGAACTGACCCAAGATCCAACCCGCTTCATTTCTACTAGACCTGGTAGCGAAAAAGTGCACTGTCTGATTTAGCTATGATACTACTCGTATGATACCTTCGTACCGGTACCGAAGCTTTCCACGTGGCACCATTTTTGCAACGTGGCGATCAATGGGCTGCGTACACGCGTACGAGAACAACGTCCACGACTGAAAAATAAGATCCCTTCCCGCACTGCTCTTTTTGTGATGGGTGATACGGGGGGTGATGAGTTTTATAGTTTTCAATCGATGTCACAATTTCAATTCATCAACAACTCCAACAGACTAAACATGAAATCAATGAAGGTCCCATTGTTACTTGCTGCACTTGCCGCATCTTTGTCACCGGGTACAGAAGCTCGAGCATGTGGACGAAGCAACCTCTGCGGTCCTCATCGTCGCAGCTACGACTATCACCGGCGCCAACACCCGAATGCCTTCGATCTTGTCAGTGATATGTTTAGTGTTCCTTTCTACTCCACCAACTCGCTATTCCGCCAGCAACAGGACCAGCTTGCTCGTCTGGAGCAGAACTCGACTCCTCGGTATTCCATCTCTCAATCTGAGGACGGCAAGATAGTGGAATTGGCTATGGAGGTTCCCGGTGTACCCGCCAAGGATTTGTCCGTCGAGGTAGAGCACGGAAACACCCTTCGAGTCAAGGGAAGCCGCACTATTCGGGAAAGCGGATCCTTGATGAAAACTGGATTCGATCAATCCTTTCAGCTTGATCAAGATATCGACGTTGAGAACATCTCAGTTTCTCTGTCGTCAGGGATTTTGACCGTATCCGCCCCCAAGAAGGAAGCTACGGTTAAAAGAATTCAACTGAAGATTACGGAGACTGATCTTATTCGGGAGGAAGGATCAAGGGCCGAGGAAGAGGTGGAGGTCGGAAAAAAGGAGAACGATGATCATAAAACTGTCCCTGAAGCAAATATTCGTGGTGAAGCTTGTGAAGAAGATTTCGTCATAACGGAAGATGAAGACTCGTGGGAATGAGCACGAACGGAACATTTCAATTCTTAGTTGGACTAGTTTACATCTCTACTACTAAAGTTTCTTTAGAAGTTGAAACCAATATCCGTTGATATAAAATTTTCTAGCGGTGAAAGTAATCAGTAGCATCTAGGAAGTAATGCTGTAGGCGTTGGATGGTAGATCATGGTCAATATCTCGCCAACCGATGGGGAATTCTCGCCCCCACATGGGGTTTTGGATGGCGTTGTAAATTCGCATTTCAAATTTGCGATGCAATGGGACATAGAAGTAGCTTTCCATCTCTCCCTTCTTCCAACCTGGTAGTTTGGCCTGCTGTGAATGATAGCCCCGCATTCGGTTGATGTAGCCCGTGAACGTTGAAAAGTATGCCCCAAAAAAGGTTCGTCCTCGCGACGCAATCCGCTGATCGAGCATGCCCATATAGTTTGTATTAAGGTCCTCGATAAGATGATGAAAGTCCTTCAAAAAGAGCAAATTGTAGTGTTTTCGAAGGGGGTCGAAGAAGGACGCGTCCTTTTCATCTGTCGCAATGAAGATCGTAGAGTTTTCAACCAAAATATCCTTGGTATTGTCGTAAATTTGCTCAGCGCTGATCCGTGTATCCTTGTACTGAAAGTCACCTCGACGGATATGAAAAGAATCGAAAATGCCGTCTGGATCTCCATTTTCGATGGCTTTTTGTCGAACAGCATGAACGATACGAGCGGCAGCGCACTGGATTTCATCAATGTACCGTAAATGGTCTCTCACAAACCGCTTAATCCAAAGATCTTGGTGATAATTCTCAAAGAACAAAAATGCGTAAAAGTGAACCAGTAGCCGGGCACCTGATGCATTGTCTCCCATGAAGTGGACGACTTTTTCGTTTTGAAGTTTATCGTCGTACAAACACATTTCTTTTCGGTTCCCCAACTGTTCCCGCAACCGAGACTTGGGAGGCGCATCAACTTCTGTCGGGTTGTCAAAGTACTCCTTAATGATTTTTTGCGGTTCGCGATTCTGAATTGTCTTACGGAGCTCTTTCACACGCTCCACCCCTTCTGGACCGGGCTCACTGGGAAAGGCCACAACACAGTTGTCAAAGGCCCAAATTGGAGTAACAGTCGAGTTCCTCAGCCACATCCAATGGGCCTTCCCGTCCCGCCCGTGTCCCTCCCATTTTGTTTCATTGTTCGGTGGCATTGAAACCATTCCTGTGTATTTGTTCTTCAGATTGCCTGGCAAGGCTTCGCGTTCCATGAATTCTTCCATGGAGATGACTTCTACAGAGGGGTGCTCTTCGGCGATACTATCGAAGTGAAAAAAGTCCTTGAAGGTGAACCTGTTCTTGTTGTGCCTCTTGTCGTCCCAAAGTAAGTACATTTTCTGCTCTGGAGGAAGGACCAAAATTCGCCCCATAGCATGCGCCATCACTGCAGCTGTTTCCATGCTCATACGAATATTGTTCCACCCACCTTCGTCGGGCTCGAACGTCAGGTATTTCGGGGACTTTCCGTAGCTGGCATACGGGCTTGTGTACTCGGCGTCGCTGGGGATGTCCCTCCAGTAAACCATTTCAGCAGCAATTTCTTCCGATGGACCTCCATACCTGTCACAGTTCAGACCAGCTACTCTGTGGCTGCTTTCAGCAGGCTGCTTTTTCTTCCTGTCGTCGACCTTCCCCAAGATTTCCTTCGGCTTTGGCTGGACTGGAATCGGGGGTTCTGGCTTGGACGGTTTTCGGGGCTTGGACGTCGCTCTTTGCGAGATGGAAATGCGTTTGGGACTATCGTCTACCGAGGCGTTTCGCTGATCGGCGTGCCTTACGACCTTTCGCAAGTACGCCAAATTCAACGCAATGATGAATCCTGTACAAAGGACCAACATAAGAACCAAGGTAAAAGACTTCATGATTGGTTGCGGCTACTCAAACTGCTTTTTCCAAGTTTCCTCCTCTTTCTCGGGGTCTCGAATGTTATCGGGTTGTTGTTATTTTGTTACTGTAGCAATATACCGTGAAGGTGAGAGGAGAGCTACTCTACTACCGGTACCGCTAGCTACTGCTCGTACCGGTAGTACGGTACTGGTAGTAGAGGACAACGATGGACAATGACATACATACCGGTACGGTGCAACAAGGCTCGTGCAGTCAGTCTCGTCTTCTCGTGCTTTATGAGAACTGAGCACGCGCGGTGGAGGGATCTCCGATCTCTCCGACCGATTCGAGCTGGGACGGACGGCAAAGATCCAGTCACGAACATGATATAAACTTCGACTTATCCCCTCTATTGGTACCGGTATGGATACCGGTACAATATTCCGTTCCTTCTCCTTTGTAGACAATAGACAGAGCGAGTTTCTATAGATAGCTACTAGAGAGGATCATACATATCCATCGCATCGGATCATTTTGATGTGCGCTACTGAACTGACGACTTTGAATGGAGCGCATTTGCTCATTTTCATTCGAAAAGAAATGGAACAACTACTGCCCGTCCCTCCGGTCCGGGTTCAAATACCAATTCTTTCAGAGTTTCAAAAGCTGTCAAACGCACATCTGACACGGCATCTTCCATTACCGGTCGATCAGCCTCGTCGTATCCAATAATTCCTCGGAAATCATCCCAGTCGGCTTGAAGAGTATCGCACACTGCCATCACCTCTTCTACCAGCCCGCCGGTATCGATTTCCAGTTTGACTGCCAGGTAGCCCATCACACGCCCGATTTCTCCAGTCCCCAAAGTTTCCACAAGCGGTTGTAAGGCGGCATCCAACGTTTCCATTCGAGTACCAGTACCCGGGGTGCTACTCCCCTTTTCAAGATCCCATGGACCAAACCAACAAGTTTCTGGTTCATTGAACCATCCATGAATGACAATGCGACCCTTGCGCGGATCTTGAGTACCAGAAACACGGTTAACACCATGCGGTACTCTAGGATCAAAAGCGATGAATCTCCCCAAAGGAGTCGGTGGGATGAATCTGTGGAACCGAAAAAGTCATAAAGTAGTTAGTCGACATGGAAAGCCGCCCGGTGATCACGAAAAACGGCAGTAGAGTATGAAAGAACAATCAAAGCATACCTGACAATACTTCCGCATTCAATTCCATTGCTCCCATCGAATCCTCTCCAGTACTCTAGCATTCGTGGTTGCAGCATCATGGTTTCTCCTCCCGAAAACTCCCCCTCCCGACAGAGCGAGAGAACAAATGCAAGAGGGCCATGGGGTGCGTCGGTATGATAATTTTGCATGTCACCGTCTGTATACAGCGATATCCAGGGCGGGGTGATTGCAGTCAATCCAATGGAGGTTCCTAGACCCACCAACTCATCCACTAACCTATCGTAGAGATCTCCTCCCGCCGCGTCGTCCAAAAAGCTCGAAGTCGTCGTTCGTTTCAGAGAATATTGGATCTGCCGATTCGTTGCTGAAACTTCCCCATCTACCGCCTTCTGACTTGAGTTGTCAGACGAAGAGGTGTCGGCCCCAAATTTGCCATCGCCAACTTCCACGTACCAAGGATCCCACGAAAAACGCTTGGCATCTGGTTGGCGTGGATCTTGAAAATGACGATCCCAATATTCCCGTACTTCAAGCGCAATCGGTAGCTCTGAGATTAGAACCTGAGAGTACTCGGACTCTGGTAGAGAGTTTTGGTAGTCAAAGGAGGCAACAGGTACTGAAAACGCCCCCTCCTCAGTTTCCGTGGAAAAGCTGGATCTGAGCGATATTCTTCTTTCAGAATCCAATTTCGGCGCCAAGGAGAACGAGCTCGCTCCCGAAAGAAGACCTGTCATCAGGGTACCGATGAGGGCCAACATGTTGATCCAATGGGTATGCTAGGGTAAAGGGACAATGGCACAGCTTTCAAATACTGTTTGAGATGGATATGTCGATTTTCGATCTTTGTTTGTTGCTTGATGTTTGATCTTCCGATGTCGAATGTTGAGATGGTTGATGGTTGATGGTTGATAGTTGATGGTTGATAGTTGATGGTTGATGGTATGTTGGCTGGCTTTATTTCTCCTTGCGATTGATGGCTTGTTCCCGAGTTTGAGTCCCGGTACTGTAATTGTGTCCGACTTCTGTACCGGTACGTGTACGGGTGCAGTATACCTGTACTGCGGTACAGTACTACAGTAGCTGCATTACACCTGCACCGCCGGTATTATGTTTGTGGACGACGAGCAACGAGCACGGGCTTTCATCGTTCTACTTCGTCCGATGGAAGAGAACACCCAAGGGCCTTGCGTTGTATCTGGGATCATCCTTTACAGAAGACAGTAAAGCTATCACACATAGTTACGGCACTACGAATACTCATGTTTAGAAAATCTTCAGGTACGCGACAGAAGTGATTTGTTACTACTGTTCGTAGTTCATAATATGCAGTTTTTACACGGCTTATTGCCGGGCAAGAATGTAGCAATCGTGATGATTCAAGAATTGAGGGGCGCCATTTTTAGAAGACCGAATGCCCCACATTGGAAAATAGCTCAAAATTCCAATTCACGGTCTAGACGAGACGTGTACTTCAAGCATGACCAAGTGAAATGTCTGTATGGATACAGTAGCGGTATTAGCTGTGTACCAGTACCAAACCAATGAAATAAATAGTCTATTCGGGGATTGACGCCATGGCTGTCGGAGCGGTCTCGATAGACTTCCCTCCGACTTCCTCGGCCGCCCTGGCACGCTCACTTCGGACCTTTCCATAGTACACTAGCAAACCAATAATATTGGTGCAAACGACAAATATGTAGGTGGTGTAGGTTGCAAGGCCCAAGAGCAAAAGTGTCACAACAATAGTGGGCGTAATCAAGAGAATGCACCCGAACGTATTCAACGGTATTCTGTAGGGTCGTTCTTTTTCTGGTTGACTGATTCGAAGCTTGATGAATGCGCAGTACTCCATCAGCAAGGAAAGAGCGTAGTTGAAGTTGAGCATTTCGATCAGCTGATCAAAGTTGGAGGTACCCATGACCACGATGACCGCAGTCCCTAGAATGATTCCATTGGTTGGTGTGCCATGCTTGCTTCGCTTGCTAAAAATCTTTGGAATGTGCCCACGATCGGCCATGCCCATCAATTGAAAGGCATCTGCGCTCAGTTCCGCTTGAAACAGGGCAATATTGGAGATAGCAGCAGCAAAGACGGTCCAAGCCCCAAGCCAAGGTCCACCAATTTCGGCGGTCACTTGCGCCAGAAACCCATCCGTCCATTCTGACCTGTGATAATCGGTGGCTCCAATAGCAATCAGCAGAGGAAAGAAGTAACCTGCCGCCACAAGAATAACACCCCAAAACATGGCGCGAGGGAACATCGTTCCTGGATTATCAATTTCCCCAGCGAAACTTCCGGCTGCGTCGAAGGAATTGAGATTCCAGAATAGGTTATTGAGAAACGGTCTCCACAAGACCCCAAGAAAGTTGGCATCCGGGAAGAAGCCTCCGCTCACATCGTCATCAGTCGCTGCCTCTGCTTCTTGAATGTCTCCACTTGAAGTATCAAACCATCGATCGGTGTTCACTTTGGGTGCCCCAATGATCATCATGATCAAGAATGGAGACATGGCAATCAAGCAAATCCAAGTTGACATTTTACCCACCAGCGGAAGTCCTTTCCAGTTGATGTATCCTAGCACAATAGAAGCAAGCGACAGGAAAAAGAATCGAAGGAACGGGTTGACACTATCTTCTGACTTGTGCATCGCGGAGAGCAGGTAATCCAGAAATAGAACAGGATAAATGGCATTGTCAGTGGCGCCAGCAATCCAGCCCAAGTAGCCACTCATCCATCCCCACGAGGGACCAAATGCTTCTTCTACCCAGGCCACACCTCCCGAGGCCTCGGGGTATGCCGTGCCCATCTCCGCCGTCATGAGCGCTTCTGCTGTCGACCATATGATTGGCATTACTAGAAATCCTAGGAGAGCAAAGAAGTTTCCACCGGACCGAACGCTGGTCTCTACACCAAAGGGTCCACCAGAGACGTTGTAAAAGACAATGATGGCCAGCGGTAAAACTCCTAGTTTTTCGTGCGTGTGTGTAAAAGGATCCATGGGATCTTCCGGGTGAATATAATGCTCCACCCATTCTTCTGCTTCTGCACTATCCATATCGTCTAGCTGGACCGTTCCATCTCCCGCGGCTTCCTCCAAAACATGTTCTGGATCCGCATCAAATTCTTCATAGGTCACAAAATCTTCCAACTTTTCCTGCGCCTCTAAAACTACGTCAATCACAAATTCAGGAACAAACGAACCTGTCCTTGAGTGAGCACGGGCACGTTGCTGAGAGGGCGAAGGACTAGGGGGTTCCAACAGTCCTGTAGTCTCATTTGCGGTGGAAGACATGGTTCAGCTTCAGCCTTGTTGCAACAAGTAGAATAGGGACAGTTGTTGTTGTCTTTTTCTTTAAAATTCGTTCGAAATAAATTCAACGCCTACTTCTGAATCAACATGGTGCTGCCGGTCGTCTAACGCCTAACGGATGACGATTGTTGATGGTTGATGGATGTCGGGGGGCGAAGCACCAGGCAGGCGTACTGTACGAGTTCGTACAGTACTGGTACGAACGAACTGACAACAAGTTCTTTTTTCTGTTCGCCTGATTCCGGCCATTCACGAGACGACCAGAGCAGAGGAGAGCAGAGGAGAGCGAGGGCGACCAACCCACCCACGGCCAGACCAGAACTACTTGAAACCCATAACCTATTCCTATCCAAAATCCAAACCTTTTCCTCCCCCCTTCGTCCGCGAGCGCGTGGGACAAAAAGCACGCGCCAATAGAGCGCTTTCAATCGTGCGCCGTCGGCTTTCCTCTTTGCAGGCGAGACCTGCACCGCGCAGATGCCGTAGAGCGCCTTTCACGCACGTTTCACGCGTTTCATCATCATCAGCACCTTCCCGCTTCCCGCTGCTGACTGTCTTCGGCATCGAAAACTTTCCCATCATTATCCTCGTCTCCTGTCTCCTCGTTCGATCGGACACAAAAAGAACATAAAACAAACATTGGACCGTGCGCATAAGGACTGCATAGCTAACTGTTAGTTGTGTGAAACGTATGAACATGGCCGAATCCTCCTCCGCCGCCACCCTGCTGACGCCCAGTCAGGCATTGGGTTCCTCGTCGGCCTCAAGACGAAACAAGAAAAGTAACAACCCCAATAATACGTCTGCTGCTGCTGCTGCTGCCACTGCTACTGGCAACGGCGAGGCTTTGTCCAATCAGTCGCAACAACCACCGAAAACAGGGAATCGCAATAAACGGCGGCAACCGAAGGGTCCGAAAGCGGGATCATCATCATCATCATCAAATAGTAATACCGGTAGTAAGGAGAACAATCCCACCAACGGCAAAGGAACCAACGACGCAAACGATTCCTTGGCGAATGGAACATCGACGGGACCCAAAAAAGCCAACAGCCGTCGCAAACATAATGGAGGTCGCGGTAATAGCAAGAACAAAGGCGGCAATACCAAGGCGAATGAACCCAGTAATAATAGCGCTGCTGGAGAGCAACAGGTGGGAGACGAAGAAGCGACAGAAAGACCACAGGGACAGAAAAAGAACAAACGCAATAACAACAATAACAAAAAACAGCGCAAGAAGTATCCATGGCGTCGATCTATTCCAACCGGAACTGTGGATCCCATCACTCTGGAGAGCTTAATATCCTTGGAATATCCGCCGTTTGCGCTGGTGGCCAATGCTCCTTATCAACCTGTTCCTGTGTGGCCCATCCCCGAAAAAGGTTCCCAAGAGGAGAATGATCAAATAGTTGATATCGAAGAACTGAACAGAAAGCGAATCGCAGAGCAGTGGGGAAAGTCGTTTGGAAATCATAACGGTGATGGAAAGGACGAGGAGGAAACCAAGCTTGGTGCTGCGTCATCGGATCCTTCCAAACGTCACTACAATCTTTACGATGGACGTGCTCTTGCGTATTATATTGTGTCGCAACTACAGTTTATTGATCCACTGAATCGTCGGGATCTCACAAGAGAGGAGCTGTTGACTTTGGACGCCTACCTTAGAAGACACGGTTTTAAGGATCTCAACGTGACGGAAGCATACGATGCCAAAGGAATCACGATCAGTTCCGCTGGAGCAGCAGCAGCCACGGCTCAAGGTCGTGCGGATATCATGCAACAAATGGCTCGTAATTTATTGAACTCTTTATTCGGTGGCCACTCAGTGGCGGCCCCCGTTCCCGCAAGGCGGCAGGAACAACCATCGTCGTTGCAAGAACAGTATGCGGCCCTTCAACATCAAGAAGCAGCGCAACATCGCCCTCGGCAAACGCAACGAGGAGTTCAATCTGGATCCTTAAATCCTGAGGCAGCGCCTTTCGGTGATTATGGCGTTTACGGGTCGGAAGGTGATGGGCTGATGGTGATTGATGACGATGAAAACCCAGGGATGAGAGGTGGGGACTATACCGCGACGCGAGGATATCAAAGCCATTTGGCAGCGTCGAGGGGCGGCTCTGCAATTAATCCATTCTATTCAGCTAGCCACATTACCGCACGGCATGGAAGTGGTGTTACATCAACTGGCAATGCCGACGCCTTTCCGGCTCTTCCCACAGCATCAGCGGGACCAGCTCCCGCTGCGCCAGCCAAGCCGGCTCCTGCTGCCAGTGCGGCCTCCAGCAGCAGTAAACTTTCTGCGAAGCCTTCCAAGACTCTGGCACGAATCACAGGAGCAGTGAAGAAAACGGACCCAGAAGAGCTTCAGCGTCAGTGGGAGGCTCGTGAGGCAGCTCGAAAACGGGCTATGGTGGCGAACATGTCGTTTGGTGTGGATGCGTCCATCATTGGCGCCACACAGCAAGGTCTACTGCAACCACCCTCTGGGATTAGTTTGGAGGCGCCCAATGCTGATGTATCGGATGAGAAGCTGCAACGCAACAAGGCATTCGCCGACGCTCTTGGCGTCCAACCAGCGACCGTCCGGCATTCTATCAACTCTGGTTGGGCGAGGCCCACTGATGCGACTATCAGCCTTGATGAATTTGGCAACGAGCTGAATGCTGCTATCTATCCAGATTCCCTGTTGTCTCAAGCCCGCGACAGGATGGGACTTCTACTGAAGCTAGAAAAGAAATGGAAGGCCTTCCTGAAGGACGACAAAGCCGCTTCCTTGCCATTGAACCCCATGGACAAGCCTTCTCGAGCATTCGTCCATCACTACTCCGATTTCTGGAATCTCAAGACAGAAAGCTTTGATCCCGAGCCACGACGCTATATCCATTGCGTCAAAATGATGGACACGTACATGCCCTATCCATTGCTAAGCGATGCCACTCGCAAATGGCGAGGTCCCAGTGCCCCAGTCCTACCTACCGCCCCAGCATCGGCTGACCACGCCTTACAACAAACCGCGGGGCAACCTTCCAAAAGCCGCGAAATTCCACCTCCACCAGAGCGGATCCCTCTGCCCCTGCAGCCACGTTCTTTGGCACCTGGAGAACAAAAGGCTGACACGAGGCCTCCTATGGTGACGGAAATTCGCAGTGATGTGGATCCTACGGAGACGCGCTTTGGCACCCTCTTCATAGACCGCGAACGACCCAAGATGGAGTTGGCGAAACGAACGGTCCCATTAGAGCTTCCACCCTTCGAGCCTCCTGGAAAAGGATTCGACATGGAAGCGGAGCTGATGGAGAGGAGAGCTCGGCAAGAGGAAAAGGTTCGTAGGGCAAAAGCTGCCCAAGAGCAAAAGCGGCGTGCGATTGAAGAAGCTTTTGCGAGTGACGACGAGGAAGAAGCCGGGGATGATAATAGTAGTGCGAGCGAGTGGGAGGAGCCGGAAGCCCTGTACCAAGGAAGCGATAGCGAGGATTAGGAATTGAGGAAGGATCACATGCATTTTTTCGCAATCTAGTGCCATGTCAATAAAATAATGCACACTTCGCCTTCCTCTACTATTAACTTCCTACCACTTTTCCACAAGTGGAGAACGCAGCAGTGCGAAAAACTTAGCAGTAGGAAGCCAGTAGGAATCCTACGTAGAAACCTTGCTACCATGACCACTCTATAGACGATTAATCCAACATACCCGGAAGCGGAGTACGGTACCAAAGGAAAGGTCTACTCTTACGAACTCAAGATGGAGATAGGAGTCGAAGATGGGATGTCCACAGTCCCTGTTCCGGTGATTTTCAAGGAGTTGATTAAAAACCTACCGGACGCCATGGGCCACCCTCTTGATATTAGCGATATCCACGGAAACCCCTACCAAGCCGACATGAGGCGCGGGAGTGGTGAGAGTGGAGGACCCAGCTGAGAGGTTTACTAGTGAGGTCATCGGATGGGTTGAGAATCCCAGGAATCTACTTCATGACAATGTCGCCCGGAGTCTTTCCAGTCTTGCTTGAATCGCAAAGAATTGGATACCAAGTTCGTAGAGTTAAGGACGTCTAGCGCCTTATCGGCCTGACGACTGTTCAAATAACTACCAACAACGGACTAGTTAGGTACTAGTCTACACAGTCGATTAGCTCCAATGCAAACTATTTACTGTACGCCCCGACCCCTGAACGTCTGCCGGAACAAAAAAGTCGGATCAGTCGAACCACAAATACAGTAATTTGAAAGATTTCACGTCTTGCGGGCGTACGTAAATTGGATGGCCACGATTTTCTTTCGCATCTTTTCTCTCTCATCGTTGCTTCATCACTTCTCCTTCCTCTCTTTGCACCCCGACCTTGGCAACTGTTGTTAAATTATTGCAAATACACGAAACCTTTTGCAACACTCAATTCATCACCAGTGATCATTCGACCAACACCACCGGCCAAAGCGCTCGCAGAAAAGATGAATGACTCAACTTGGAGGCATCGTCGTAAGAATGATTTCGGAAATGCCAAGGCGCAGTGTTTGGGCAAGCGAGACAAATCCTCCGCTGGCCGCATCGACCCTCACGCGGTTGACATATGCGGGATCATCAATGAGCGGGAGGACTGCTACACAACTTCGTCTTGTGCGGGGAGGTGCTTCATGTACAGGGGATCGGGGTTCAAAGCCACATCAAATTTTAAGAGATTCAGAATATCTCATGAAAAAATAATCGACCCGAGTCGTTTTTTTAACTTGGCAACCATCGATGCAGACCCTTCCGGTGGAGGCGACCCCATTAGATCGATTGGACAATATGATTACAAGGAAGAGACTGGCGTTGACGAATCCGCAGAAACTGGACATGTTGAAGACGAGTGCGAGCCTTCAGATGCTGTGAGCGACGGCAAGACAATATGGCTTCGCTTTGAACCTTTCATTTTGCACGTAGCATGCAGATCACTCTCGACGGCTTCTGATCTGATGGCAGCAGCGCGACCTGCATTTAAGAATGTTGGACTTACGACATGGAAAGATACTCGTTACTTGGTTGCTATATGGGGTGACGAAGGCCTAGAAATGCCCCTGTCCACAAGGGATGGAAACGTATTGCACAGTGATTCAACATGGCTATCTGAGCTGGTCAATGAAAGACACGAGCGAAATTGGTCAAAGATTGAAAGGTTCTGTCAACATGTTCGTGCAATGGCCCCGCCTTCCGAGGAGGATGATAGCGCTGAATATCCCATCGCACAGTCGCAAGAAGACCCCCTTGTTCCACGAAGTTTCGATGTAATTGGAGATGTGGCCTATCTCCATAGCATGCCGGAAGGTGATCCTGAGCAAGTTGGGGATGCGATCATGAAAAAGAATAAATCTATCAAGCTTGTGGTGGCTAGAAAGTCAAACCTCGGAGGGACTGAACGTGCGCCTGGGCAGGATGGGCTGTCGATCATCGCCGGTGCTGAGAGATATCCTCTAATCACAACACATACTGAGTATGGGATCAAGTGCGTTGTCGACTTGAACCACACATTCTTTAGTCCAAGGATGGCTCAAGAGAGATTGCGAATATGTCAACAGGTTGCCAGGGGAGAAGAAGTTCTGGTTTTGTTTGCTGGTGTGGGGATGGAGGCTTTCCAAATTGCTGGAAGGACGGAAGCTTCCTCGGTATTGACCATTGAATTGAATGAAGTCGCAGTCGAATGTGCACATCGAGCTCATAGAATGCTGGAACGTAACAAGGCTGTAAAATGCGGTGGTGCTGCCGAGCGCCTTCGAATCCTGCAGGGTGATGTTCTTGAGATTCTACAAGGAGAACTGATTGAAGCCAGATATGATCGTATTTTGGCCCCTAGGCCAAAAGAGGGAGCTTTGGATGGCGACTTAGGCTCAGGGGACGGAGGAGAGATATTTTTGATGACCATCGTTCCTCATTTGAAAGATGGAGGCGAGTGTCACTGGTACGACTTCGTAGCGGACCATGAGTTTCCTGCCTGTCTTCGGTCACGATCACTTATCGAGCGCGTTTGCAATCAAAATAATCTTCGAGTCGAGATAATTCATGTCGCAAATGCAGGCTCCGTAGCTATGAGGCAGCTACGTGTTTGCATCGACTTCAAGGTGTTTCTCGGGTAGACCCGATGGTTTGAGAACAGCGAAAATATCTACGATCGTTCGTTCTTGGCAGGGTCTCACTCTGTTCACTGTTTTTCCGCTAGCGAAAACAAATACGAGAGTGAATTATCGTCTACTCTGGGGACTTCGTTGGACGCAACGACGACAACAACGACTCATTCTTCCCCGAAAAGTATGGTACCAGTACAACTAATATCGTACAGGGCCAGTTCTACCACCGTATCAATAACACTCATTCTGTACCATTATTTCTTGCATGCAACGTTCGTACCAGAAAGTAGTTTTTGTACTGAGACAGTGGTCAGTGGTGGTGGTGTACGAACAGACAGTCGTCCGAGTGATACTAAAAAGTCACTACGAGTACAGTACAATTTCCATGTTAAAAACTGCAACTAACGTTTCTTGATCGATCCGGTACTACGAGTACCAGTACCGTATCGTCTCGCCACCCAAACTTTGAACCGGACTCCTCATTATTTTTATAACTATCTCGACAATATTGTGAGGAGCCGCAGGTCGCTATTTTTACAGTAGGACAGCACCAGTAGGGGGCCATACTGAGTCTGTACGCACACTCTATGAAGTTTTCATCATCATGCATCATCGACGGTAGGTCCGTGGATTACAACTTTTCAAATGTGCCCAATTTTGTTTGGGGCAATTTACTTTGCTGTATGAAGTTTTGGATTATTCTGGTCCCTTAATTATTGCAATCCCGATTGTGTTCTGAATAACGACTATTGCTGATCCATTTTTATCGCCAGGATCCCGGAATTTCAGTCGACGTTAAGTGATTTTCTCATTATTTAGTTTTCAAACGCTATTGGAAGGCAGGGCCTTCACACCAGCAAAAACCTACACCGTGTACCAGGTACAGTACTGAGTACTGTACCTTGTAGAGCTCCTCGCTACCGACCGAGAGAGCAAGAGAGAGTCGTCCATTACTTGTAACTGCGCTGCAGATAGCACTGGCGGTATGACCGACTACTTTGTCCTTCTCACATTTTTGCCAAAATCACAATTCGAAAACGGAAACAAGTCTTCGCGACAAAACATTCACTAGTTGTTACAACACGAAACACCAATGGCCAAACTTGCTGTTTCCTTTTCTCCCCATCTCGTTGTGCACGAAGCTCTACATATCGACGATTTCGATGATTATGAAATTGATGCATGTTGGTACTGCGAAGAAGAGTACCGCGCGATGAGTAAAGATATTCAACAGACAAGGAATCATGTCAGAAACCACATCTTCATTGATGAGAAAACACGATCTCGCCGAGGGGTCGAAGAGAAGTCAACATTCAAAAGTCTCCAGCCGGCCCGACAAGCAATTCGAGCTGTGCTTCGTGAGCAAGAAGCCCAGCTTATGCGAGACCAAAAGATCAACGACAAGCGGATATCGCTGGTATACGGGCAATACACCCGAAATAGTGAGTTTGAGGCATACTTAACTGGGGCTGCTGACGCAGACGAAGTTCACAAACCAGCAAGCAGAAAGTTGACGGAGATGTATTTCAAGCGAAAGAACGTTGATTCCCCACCTTCCTCCCCAAGATCGCGAATTAGGAAACTAAAACAGAAGCCAAGGCTATTTTCACCAATGTCACCCCAACAACGTCGTCCCCGACTACCAGCAGCACTTTTTTCCCTTAAAAAATAATGACTACTATATTCACACACGTCCTTTTGGAGATGAAAGCTGATCCCTTTCGATCTAATCCCGCCACGATTCATCGGTGTCCCTGTATTGATATTCTCCAGTCGCCTTGTTCCATATCATTCCAGGCTGGGCTTCGGTGACTTTCGACATCGCAATCTCCATAAACTTTTTGCGCTCTTCTTCTTCCTGTTTTTTCTGTTCTTGCTCTTCTGTCTCTCTCTGCTGGCGGGCTTCCTCCGCGAGTCGTTCTTCCCGGGCGACTTTGGCAAGTCCATGAATAGGTTCGAAAGTCTTGATCTGGGACAGGAGCTTGTCGCACAGGTTAATGTCATCCTCGTCCTGTTTCAAGGTAGCTTCTAGCCACGGCAAGTAGCGAACAACTTCTTGTTCCATGACACGTCGCTTTTGCGCAATCGAATGAAGTTCTTTGCGTTGATCCACAACACGCTTTTCGAACATCAAATGCTTCTTGTACTCTTCCATCAATGAATCACCGACCAAGGTGTCAATTTGCTCAGGCATGGAAGATTCATCAAGATAATCTGGAGTGATTCCGGCCAAAAGTGTCTGAGTATTGTCAAAGCGCTGCTGGAGGGTGGAAACCTGATTCCAAAGTTCCATGAGGGAGTTGGTAGAGAGAATAGTCCGCCTTTTGCTCTTGGCAGCTGTAGAAGAACCGGTTGATGCCATGCTTGAGCGACGTCGTTTTCGCTTTCCTAATCCTTTGGCATTTAAATCGGTTACTGCAGTGGCAGCCTTATCGAGATCCAAGTCAATGTTGAGCAAACGGTCACCCGAATCGCCAAACAAATCGCCATTTTCACTGGCGCTGGAACTCGACACGCTTCCGTCATCCACGTCCATGGACAATTCCTTATCAATGTCAATGATATCTGCCTTGGCACTCCCCTTGCTCGCCGGAGGTGTTGAGGGCAGCGAGGAAGAAGAATGAGTAGCGTGAAGTGGCGAAAACGATCCGCCTTCCGGAGCCGCCACTGGCGCTGCGACCGGAGCACGTGCCATGGCGCCGCTTTCGTTGCGGTAAGGCTCCAATCCTCCCAAGAGCTCATTTACAAATCGTATCGAGAAGACATGCCGGTCACCCCAAATTTTTACCGTTCGCCGCACCTTTTCCGTCACAGCTGGATTCTTCTGACAGATAAAGGCCAGAGCTTGGCCCAAAACGGGTGAGAATGCTTCCAGAAACTTGTTCCCTCGATTCCGCTTGGAATTTTGGAGTGTTTCGTTGGCCACATACAAGAGTGGTAAGTGCTGATCCAGTCGCGCTTGATGCAATGCATTCCTCCACTCTGTCACCGCGACAGCCGGTGACTTATCATAGTGCTTCATCATGGCTCCCGCTGACTGCTGAATAGCTGGCGCAGTGACATCCGTCTTGCGGAGCAAACTACGAAGGCTCAAGGCGTCCGACATTGTTTTCCGCGATGGCGATGCACCAGAAAGAAACAGATCCAAATCAAGGCGATGTGAACGACAACGATAAATACCCAGTTGGAGTTGGTACTCGACTACTTTTGTATGATACTTATGGGATGCAGAGACTTTTTCCCGTTCTACAAGCCTCTAAGAAATAACACAGTTCTCTCAGCGAATGACTACGCTACCCCGCTAGCTCGAAAGCGGTAACCCAAAAAGGATAAATTTGCTTTGAACAGCTCAATAAGTTGTTCTTGCTCGCTCCGCTCGCTCCGTGGTCTTATGTTTTCACCGACTACGATATATCGCTCCAAGCGAATTCTTCCCTCTCGACTGACTGAATGTCTGTCTGTGCGTGACACTCCTTGTGTGCTGTGCAAAGCTGAAACCTCTAGCTAGCAGAGGATGATTGTACGAAGTACGTCGATGACGACTCGTTTTCGTCTTTTTCCGAAGGACAATGCAAATGCAGCAGTGATCCCTCAGCACCCGCTCATCTCATCATCATTGTCACCATCCACCAATGTTCTGTTGCCTTCAGTTTGTCCTGCGCAGTAGTGCGTGTACGTAGAACCTCGTACTTGCAAACACAATCCCAGCGGACGCAGACGACCGTCCGACCGTTATACGGTTGCTCGAACAAGTCAACCTTTCCCCCCTGACCAACCAAAACAAAACGAAGACTGCGGATGCAGGCAGGGTTTGGGAGATTTTTTCTCGTGCCTTTATTGGTGCTCACGCGACAGAACATATTACTCTAGCTTATCTTCGAAGAGCAAGAAAACTTCTTAAACTGACTACATAGTCAAGTGTCGCACAGATCAAAAACAGCCACTGCCATGGGACGTCGATTACAAGGAGCCGCCATGAGGGCTGCCAAGCGAATGAAGCTGGCTGTCCAGGATATGGCTGACACCAAAGCCGACCAGGTGGAAACGCATGAGGTTGCCGAGAAAAAGGACGAAGAACTCTTTGTCATTGATACTACCGCGGTCCTTCCTTCAAAGAAGCAATTGGATAAGAAAGTTCAGAAGGTCAAGGATCCTCGCAGAAATCCGTCTCTCAAAGAACAAGCTCAAATTGAAAAGTTGGTCCAGCAGCATTCTCCCGACAAATTGCAGCAGTTGGTAAAGAAGGGAAACGCCACGTCGAGAAGTGCAACGCGCAAGGGATCCGTGAAACCCACTTTTGACTTGTGGGGGGAGGAGCTTAAATTGCAGGATGAAGCCACAGGCAAAAAGAAGAAAAGGGGTATTGATCATGTAATCGGATCCGCCATGGCAGGAACCAAGCCTTCCGAACACGTCAAAATTGTCACGCGATCGGCCATGTCAGCGCCAACTAATTCGAAAGGAAAGGCAGTAACTATCGAAGTAGCAAAGGACGGACAGTCTTACAACCCAGATAAAGTCTCGCATTCCAGGGTGTTGCTTGAAGCGGTTCAAGTGGAACAAAAACGACAACTAGCGGAAAAAGAAGCCAAGGCTCCAGTGAGTACTGGAATGTCGGCAGAAACGAAGGCATTCTTGGTCGGCTCCGACAGCGAAGACAGCGATGACGACGAAGAGGGAAACGAGCAAGCCGAAGACGGTACTGATCGTCCCGTTGAAAAGATTCAGAAGAAGTTGACTCGGGCACAGCGCAACAAACAAAAACGAGTTCGCGAAGAGCAGCGAGAGATAGATAGTCGAAAGCGACAAAAGAAATTGCAGAACTCTGTTGCAGAAGCCAAAGTTATTGTGAAACAATTGAGTCGCAAGGAAATTGAGCAGAATAAACGTCGAGAGGAAATTGAAAAAGTCAAACTTGCGAACCAGCGAACTAAGGGTGTCAACGTTTACGAGCGCCTTTCACAAGAGAATCCAATTAATGCCCCGACCTATCCCGTTGCATTGAGTAGCGAATTGAAACAGAGCGGGGGCTCTTTGCGGACGATAAGACCAAAGGGTAGCTTGATCACCGACCGGATGGTGAGTCTGGCCGATCGCGATATGATGGCAAAGAAGCAGTTGAAGAAGCGAAAACGGGTCGAGGGAAAACGTCGAAAAATGAAGATCAAGGTCCGAGGAAAAGGACATGCTGAGAGCAAGGAAAATGACATATTGGGTTAGAAGGATCAATCTTCCCGAAGCATCACTCGATAACATCGTTACGATAGAACGATAATTTATGCCACGACTAGTCTAACTTGAATCAGGAAAGTGAGCCTACTCCTAGCAAATACGGGTTCTGACTGCCATCTAGTAGTATAATATCATCTTATAGAAGTGCTTAGTAAAAAATGGTTTGTGTTATGTAGATATTGTTTGGTTCCCCTTCATAGCAATGTGACAATGCTCTCAAATCGTGCTGTAGAATGCGATGGATGAATTGTCAACATCACAGAGAGTCCGTCAGCGAAGAAGACTTCCAGGTAATTCCAACAAAACCTCATCTTACTATGACGCCGATGAGTCATCTTAAACTGTGTCATCTTCGTCGAGTAACTTAAGCACTTCATCAAGAATGGCAAGTGTACTGTTGAAACTCGATGTCCTATTCACCCTCGTTACTGCATTCATTGATTCTTCGTTCCGAAAGGGAGCACGAAGAGCCATGAAGTTCATGCCGGGGGATCGAGCGGTAATAGAGCGCTGGACTGTACAAGAAGGGCTATCGATAGGTGGAAACATGGAAAGAGTAGGCCTTTCTTTCGAAGATACGGAAGCAGACAGTTGGATTCTTTTCCAAAACAAATTATTTGTGAGAGAATATCTGTTGATGCCACTGACGATGATTCGGAGGTTGATCTAGTCAAATACCGGTATGAAGAATATATCATCCATGATCACAAGCATTCCACACCCTGCGAACAATAGATTCGCCGATTCTCGACTAGAACACAGTGCCAATGTGCAATCCGCGGAAAAACGGAGAAATCCAATGCGTCATGACAGAAAAGTCCCTGAGTTGACCGTCTAATAATATAAGAAGAGATAGACGACGACGACCTACGAGACGACTCACTCCTTCGCACTCACTCGGAGGTTCGGCGGAACGATGATAATTCTTCCTCAAGCCAACAAGCTACGGTACTCGAACAGCACCAGTACCGTACCGCCGATAGAGCGAGGGCTACAAAAAATAATTGGTTCAAGTACCGATTATTTACAAAAGCAGAGCGTAGTAGAATGGCTTCACTGTACTGTACTGTACATTTCTGGACTGTACATTACTGTACTGTACTTCACCGCACCGACCACGTCCCTACAGTACTTGTACCGAAGAGCGAAACGCGAAACACCGACCGCAACATTCACATTCCCGGTTCTCTGAACTGATTCCGGTAGACTACCAGAGGTCTCTTTTGCCCTTCAATGATTCGCGAGTTTTGTTTCTCCTACCCTTACAGGTATTGTTGATGGGCTCGTGGCATGTATTCATACCGGCACAGACTTACTGGGGCGATATCGAGTATCTTGCATGTTTATGGATGTACGGCATTTTCGACCACTCGTAGACTTTCCAAGACGTATCGTGACATTGCAGAAGCATCCAATAGTTTACAGCGATGGCCGGATTCAAAAAGTTTCTGCGATGATTGTTTGGTCTACAACAACGAATTGGAAAGCTATGGTTTACCGTCATTTAACGACGGGCACGGGTCCTTGGGTGTATTTGGTTTTTTGCACGGTATTGTTCCCGCGAGATCTATAATGACAGTTTGCGATGGAATTTTCGATCAATTTTGTTGTCAGGTTCACGATAAAGTGTTGGCTGATGATCAAGATCAGCAAGCGGCGCTGGGGCGTTGGATTCTTCAGTCTCCGCCAACTTCCCATCACATCTCGGTTGCAATTTTACAAGAGCACCCCACTTTCCTTCGTAACCGAGAAGATAGAGAAAAATGGCAACCAATATCTGATTCGACAATCCATGATCTTGCCTCATCATTTGCTAGTTATCATCCCGCATATCTATCAGAATGCCCGACTTTGGAGCTTGATTCGTTGCTTTGGACACCTGATGGGGCGTTGATTGCAGGTTTCATTGACACCTCTCAAGAGCAAGCTTTCGAAAAACTCCGTCAGTCATCACGGAGCATTGCCCAGGATACTCTGGGAGACGTCCTCACCACTCGACCGAAAAATCTCATTCACGCCACCGTCGGCAGACTTCTTGGTTTGCCGCCTGGTGCATCAGACGGTCAATATGAGTCACTGACGAATCTTGCTTCCGAGTACAACCAGCAAGTGTTGCCAGAGGTAGTGAATCAAATAAGATCTGAATCAGAGCATTGTGGGACCTTTGTTCTTGAGGAATTATCATTGGCGCGAAACACTGTGTGGATGTTGCACGAGTACAAGGAGTATGCATCTTGGTCATTGAAGAGCAACAAATAAGATATTCCATCACCTTCTTTCTTGGCATCCTTTTCAATCTATATAATGAATAAATCACTCACTCTAACTACCAGTACTTGTACTCTTCCGACAAAACAGTCAGTCTGGCAACTTGCGACCATTTTCCGCGCAGAGACGCCGCAGTCGATCCGTAGCCTCTGTTATGTCTTGCATCGCTTTCCGTATTTTTTCATCGGTAACACCGTATCGCTTCCACCATCCCGTGCCCATCTGAGGCATTGTCTCCCCTACCTCGCGCTGTGCTAGTTCGATGGCGCCACTGGCCATTGCCAAGACTCCGTGTCGGAGAGCTGGTCCATGAAAAAGGCTGTCGTTGAGACGACGACCTGCAATGGCTGCTATTGACGCTTGCTTCGTAGGCGGAATATGCTGCAACAGTAGCGCTACAGCCCGATGTGGATGTGACACAAATGCATCAAAGCCCAGCCAGCGAAGAACGGTCTGCTCTGTCTCCACGATTTTCTTTTTGCTATCCCAGTATCCTTCATCAAGAGGAGGGGGTTCCTTATCCAACGATATTAATGCCGAGTCGTCGTTGAACTTTTCATCTTCGTTGTCGCCAAGCACCATATGAGCAAGATTGATCATATCCCGAAGACGTCGTGGTTCTTCTTCCGATTTCGTGGCAAGAAAAAGACAGGCCGCTGCCACCGACTGCGTGGGCCGTCTCAGTTTACCATTACGTCGATAAATCGCATGGACATATCGATGTAGTAGCACTAGCGCAGAATACCGAGCTTCTGTCCCTAACTTCAAAATTTGTGCCGCAATATACATTCGATAGAGCAGCGGCCGAATCGTTTCAGTGATGGTTTCGTCCGCACGGTCTCCGTCATCGCGACCACCTGTAGAAGACGGAAGCTGCAATGGAGCTCTAAGAGCTGGATCCACTTTCGAATCAATATCCCGTGGCTCCATGCCCTCTCTCCCCTTCAAATGTACAGGGGTGTGGGGGTGGGAACTACCGGTATGTAATATGTAATATGTATCATTGTAGTAGTTCTTCAAGTCAACAACACGGTCGACAACTCTCAACGATGATGATAAAATACATCCGAACATTGCCGTGATGATGATGCTGTGGATCGACCCAACGGACTAAAAGTCGACAGAAAAGAAGAAAAAACATCCGGCAGGGGGAAAACTACACTTAGTCCGCCCCCCAAACTGGAATATGTTTCGAAAAGAAAGTTCTAAGACGACGTTGCAGGCCTATTCTTGGGGAGACGATGACTCGCCTCTTTTAGTATAAGGTCATCGAATGCAAGTGCAATCAAGGTATTGTAGGCAGAGAGAAGGTTCTGGCGGACAGGCTCAACCCGTTTCATGAGAGCTCTTTGTTTCGTACGATATTCGGCTCGGCCTTCCGGGGTATCGACTGCCACCACCCCAACTCCATAACTCGAAGCATCATAAGGTGAGGCTGCCACATCCAGAGTTCGAGCTTCCAGGGCTACCTCTAAAACGCGTTCCAGCAAGATTGGGTCGCAGAAAGACTGCAATTTGAGCGCCATTTTCAGTAAATCCATGTGGGCATGAACGCAGCCCGACTGTTCGAGTCGCACCTGATCGTTACGCTCCAATGGTCCACCAAAATGATTCAACGGGAGAGCATCTTGGGCGAAGAAGCGGAGGGCATCAACATGGGTACAAGATATACCCTTTCTCTCTACCGTGTCATTGATGATTTTTCGCGAAACTCGGAGCGGTAGATGCTTTTGATATTGCGCACTTGGCGGTGGCGGAGCATTTTCTGGTTGATACTGCATTGCCCATTCATGTAAACCATAACAATGTAAGATGGGCTCACTCGATATGGTCTGTTCCAAAATTGATCTATACCAAAGAAAGGGGGCAGCCAATCGCGTATTATCCTTGGACCTGGATTCGTCGCCCTTTCCAAAGTATAAGGACGGACTGTAGATTACATCGCCGTTCTCTTCAATCGATGCGCCTCTAATATGTAGGTTATCGGCAAAATCATCCTCTACGACGTCTTCTAGCACTACTCCGATGTTGCTAGTCTTCGAGCTGGTCCCGCCGGCGGTGTAGAGGCTCGACAATTCGTCCAATTGTTCGAGGCTCTCAATCTTCGTCGTTTCGTCCTGTAACAAGATTCCAGGGGACGGTGACCATCGAGCTAGTCTTCGAGGCCCTTTCACGCCCTTGAGGCCATAATATTCAATCAAAAAATTGTAAATTGGATGTCTTGGGTCCAGGGCTCTAATCGAGTCGTCATTTGCAGAATTGGGGTGGGGATGATTCCTCTGGAGACCCGAATTGAGCGGGTTGTCCCATGCTGTCAGTCCAGGAGCTAGCATCCTATGGATATGTTCCTGGTGCCGATGTGATGCCTGCCTCCAAATAGATTGGGGGATCCGGACGAGTTGTCGTTGATGTTGCATGGAAATACTCGCCGTCAGATGGAAAGTAGATCCGAGCGCAAAGAGACCAGCGAGGAAACTGATCCCAAGGAGACGCGAAACCCCCATCCTCTACTCCAGTAGCAGCGAAGTCTTAAGATAACCCCATGTCATAATTGTACTCTCGCGACGATAAGCTGCGAGAATACGAGTAATGCGATCTTGGCAATTGACGACACTCAATCCATCATCTTCGTTTTTTTCGAGTGCGAAGTGCGAAAAAAGGGCAACCATTTCATGGCGGGGGAGTTGGGTCATTTTATTGCTCCGACCACCGACGAGCGCAGCGAGGAGGGAGGCGCTGTACATCCGGGTTACTTTATGCCTATTTTCCGTGGTAATCGGGAGCGGTCGACGAGCCATCAGCCATTCAGCCACGAATTGATTATCCTCAAAAACAAAACACGGGAGCGGTCGACGAGCCATCAGCCATTCAGCCACGAATTGATTATCCTCAAAAACAAAACAAAACAAAAAACAAAAAATAACATGTCACCATCTTGGACAATGTTGCTTAAAGTGCTTCTGAACGTGCTTCTTCGCGCAATGCGCAAAGAGCGATCGAATTATTTTGGCGGGCACCAAAAAGAAGCCTCCCAACGCACGCACCCCGTAATCTCGGGCCCCCTAATGGGCGAATCCATGAGTCAAAATGACGTCACTTCTACGACATCGAGAAGACAGAGATCTTTAGGAAGTGAGACGAGGCTTTTAATGAAATAGCTCGTTTCGGACATGCCTTTTAATGAAATATTTAAAGGGACTTTTGACCTTTTAATCATTTATTTAATGGAATTTTGATTAAAAAGTCCCCCGCCATGTTGTGGTTGCCGAAAAAGGCAACCATTTCATGGCGGGGGAGTTGGGTCATTTTATTGCTCCGACCACCGACGAGCGCAGCGAGGAGGGAGGCGCTGTACATCCGGGTTACTTTATGCCTATTTTCCGTGGTAATCGGGAGCGGTCGACGAGCCATCAGCCATTCAGCCACGAATTGATTATCCTCAAAAACAAAACAAAACAAAAAACAAAAAATAACATGTCACCATCTTGGACAATGTTGCTTAAAGTGCTTCTGAACGTGCTTCTTCGCGCAATGCGCAAAGAGCGATCGAATTATTTTGGCGCGCACCAAAAAGAAGCCTCCCAACGCACGCACCCCGTAATCTCGGGCCCCCTAATGGGCGAATCCATGAGTCAAAATGACGTCACTTCTACGACATCGAGAAGACAGAGATCTTTAGGAAGTGAGACGAGGCTTTTAATGAAATAGCTCGTTTCGGACATGCCTTTGCACCTTCATGTAAGAGCTCTCGACGTCTTCCTTCGCGTCGCTCATGGTTCTATCTTTTTGCAAATCTCGCGCTGGGCCTTCTGATTATGTGAGTATTTCAATCAGTCGCTTGCGCAAGCGTGTTGAAATCTCCGTAGTCTGTTCTTCGTCAGCTGACTGATGACTTGTGGGACTACTTCCTCAGTCCCGTGTCGTGTAGTATTGCTAGTAGTTCGTCTGATCTTCCGATGCACGAACCTCTCTCGAGTAAAGTAAAGTAAAGTAAAGTAAACTTTCGTCTCCAACTCGAAATTATAACAATGTTATTCTATCTTTGATAACTCCATTTGTTGGAATTGGATCTTTGCTCTCGCCGATCAGTCTTGGAACTGCCCGATCCAATTAATCATATCTTCCCCGATGAAGATACTAATATTCGCTCCCAACTGTCTATATCTCTCTCCCACATTCTTTCCTGTTATGGTAACCTTTCGCTCCATTTAGAGAATCTCATTCGTTGGATTGTTTTGTTCATTCTTCATGTATAGTAAACAATAGTTTCCGCTGGAACGTCGCTTCCAAGACTATCGTCCGATTGAATCGCAGATTCATCCGATTGGATCTCCATTTGGGACTGTTTCTGTACATCGCGAATCCAATTCACGACACATCAACAATCAACACGTCATCGCAGGATACTTTTTTCCCACCACATCGATCGGACCTGTATGATCCAGGTACAGTACTGGTACCTGGTACCGGTATCGGTATGAGTACACACGGTTCGCTTCCTTTGGGCTTTTACGCACATACAACGCCATCGCATCCATCTGACTCAAAACATGACGACAGTTTCGTTCTATTCCCCGCCCTTGGGCGAAGAGAGCTGTCATCGTCGTCGTATCGTCATTCTCGTCACAATTCCTACCAACTGAGGAGGAAACAATTCGAGTATCATGAAACTTTCTGCCGGTACCCTTGTGTCTATCATTGCCGTTTGGGCTGTCGCCGATGCGTATTCCCCGACCGCGTTTTACACGCGTAGGTCGACAATGACCATGAAGCGGGGCAGAGGATCTTTCCAAAAGGAAATCGGAGGAGGAGGAGGCATGGGTAGCGCCCCACCGTCGCCTGCCGGTGGAGTAGCTAGCAACCGAAATTGGATCCAAACCAAAAATACAGTAAAGGACCTCCCGGCAGAGGAGGGGAAAATAGGCTTGATCGAAACTGGTGCATTCCTGTTGGTAGACAAGGCCACGAACCCGAATGGAGCTGTCAGCGTCGTGAAATACGGCCCCCAAACATACTGTTTCAGTGTCAACTGCCCAAAATGTAAAATTCCCATGACAAAGGCCAAGACACTGCCTCCCAACGAAGAGACTAAGAACAAAGCACCAAGAATTTGCTGTGACTTTTGCAAATCAACTTTCAATCTGAAAACCGGTGCCCCCGTTACGGCTCAAGAAGGTGCCGGTATATTTGGGAATATTGCCAAGGCCGTCATGTCAGCGCAAGATACAACACCTCTTCCAGTCTATGAGCTAGGTGAGAAGAACGGGAAAGTCCTGTTCAGCATGGATTGAAGAGGATGAAAGTGATATAGCTTTGACTTTCGATTTATAGTACCAAAAATGGCGCGACCGTCGTTCTTTTGCAGCAATTTGTTATCAATGAATACAGTAGAAACTAGACCCTGTCGACTTTGTCTTCAAGTTGGAAAATTGAGATAAAAGATGTTGATGTAGAGTCTGCCTTCATTTCCACTCCCACCACAAGGGTTTGACCATCCGAAGAAAGTTTTAATATAATCTTCTCGACCATTATTTCTCCCGAAAGTTCGTGTCCTTCTTCATCAACTACGAGAAGAGCATCTCCAACCTGGACCCACTCAGGATTGTCTTCCGAGAACCGCCATTCCCAAACAGAAATTTCATTTTGACTATCCGCGAGAGCAATCCTTGTTCCAGACCCTGAAACAGCCATGCTCTGCCAAGCTCCAAAGCGTCGAGGCGATACTACGCTAGTAGGACCGGGCTCGGGATCTTCTCGCAGATCGTTCATCAAGTCGTCTTGCGACAATGGCTCTTTCAACGTATAGGTAACGAGTTCCGTACTCTGGTCCTCAAGACGAGCTAGGACCGCCAAGGTTTGTCCGGACTCTGACAGCGCACATGCCCGTGGCGTTTCAATTTCCTCGTAGGGGGCTTGGAATTTTGCAGTGGGTACCATCTCTTCTCGACCAACGAAATAGGCCATGTAAATTGTTTTCATAAACGGCTCGTCCTCGCCAGCCTCAAACCATCGACGATAGCAAACCACGTGCACCTGTCCTTGAAAATCCATGGACAACGAATCCATGGCATCATCTGGTTCCATTACGGAACCAAGCGGAGTTCCTTCCTTAAGTGAATAGTACACACTTCCAGTGACTGTGTCAGTCTGAAAGGATGTAATAACAAAACCATCGTTGTTGACTCTGGAAATCATCTGATTGGGCTGCCCTAAGATGCCTATGGCAGCTTGGTGCTTCAAGGCTTCTGCAAGAGTATACATTTTATTCAAACTGCCAGTCTCAACATCCCACATCATAGTTCCGTGTTCCGGTTCACTCTGCGCCGCAACAATCCAGTCCTTGGAGACATCAATAGATACGATCCTGCCAGTGTGTTGTATACTCGATACGGTCTTCCACTGGTGGCTGGATGGATGCCAGTCCGCAATGGTAATGCCCTCGTTGGTGGTCCAAACGAGTCGATCCCCATTCAACGCTAGATCCAGGTCGTTTGTTGCTGAGTTTTCACTGCTTCTAGTAGGGCCTTGTAGACTCTGCCCTCTTTTTTTCCATTGGCGTTTACCATCCTCGCCACTCCCTCCACCAACCGATTGAACAGAAAATTGAAATGTCGGGGAGCGTGTGGCATAAGCTCGAATGGCGAATATTGACCACGGGACAGTCAACCCAAGCAGAATTAACAATATAGTCAAGAGATTTCGTTGTCTCGACTGTGTCGTCTTGACGATGCCCGCACGTCCCTTGGATTGAATCATCAAAACGGCATCTTCTTCGTCATCGTCGTCTTCTTCCTCGTGATGATTGGCCGCCCCCATGATCCCCTCCACTTCTGTCATTTCGATACTAGCCGAGCTCATAGGAAATGAGGGTTAGTCTGCGCTTACTGATGATGAGATGTGAAAAGTGGTTCGATTGTTAACGGCGCTCTTGGTCTATTTCGTCTCCTTGTTCCTTTCATTTTTCATGTTTCATGGTTGTTGCTTTTATTTTTGTCGTATGGGTGGTGTTGCGTGGTGCTTTTTATTCCGTTTCTCGTCGCACGTCGAACTCCCGCGGGACCCACGTTTGGTCGGATTGTTCGTCTCTCCCTACTACGCACCACGCACGCACCACGTGAGTGAGTGAACAGTGAACCCGCGCACACCGCGCACACCGACACACGCACACACTCCGCGCAACCCCGCGTGCCAAGGTCTCAATCTTCGATCTTCTCGCCTCTCCGCACAATGATGAGATATGATGAAGATCTACCGGTACCTGGTACCGGTACAAATAAGATGATGATGATGGCTGATGACTTTTTTTGGATTTTCAATTTGCTGGATGGCGCATCTCCGTCTCTTCTCTGACACCTTTCGTCCACGCCATTCATTTTATGTTTTAGGCCCCCTCTGCAAGCCTCGTACCAAGAGGCCTTACTGTCCGTCCATCATCTGTATGCTACCAGTAGTGAACTGAATCGAAATCTTCGTCCCGGTATGCAGACTCCGAGACTGAAGAATCATCGAAGTGCACTTATCGCCGTGGTTCTCTTCGAGGGTCTTTCTACCTGTTATGGTTTGGTGAGGCTAGCAACTTGGAACTTGCTGGCGCCTCAATACGCCAAGATTAGCAAATATCCTTGGTGCGACCCTCATTATTTGGATTGGAATTATCGGCAGAGTCTGATTATCCCACAGCTGCTTCAGTTGGATGCCGATATCATTTGTCTGCAAGAAGTCCAAGTGGACGTTTGGCCCGATCTCTTTGCGCCGTTGGAATCCATCTACGAGGGTGTCATTCAAAATGTTACTAGTGGACACAATGTGGCAAGTGCCATCTTGGTACGAAAGGATTGTCCTTGGAAGATGGAGAGAGTAGAGTCAAGATCGAGAGCCTTATTGACTGTACTGCGAAACGAGCATGCTGCCAATCCAACAAAGCAGCTCTATTTAGGAACTGTTCATCTCGAGGCAGGAATGAACGATGATAATGATTTGCAACGGTTCCACCAACTCAAGTCTTTATTCAAACGATTGGCTTATCATTGTCGAACAGATGGAACTTCGCTCAAGGAAGCAGCCATTGTTTTGGCAGGAGACTTCAACATGCTTCGAAGCAATCTCATGCATCAATGTTTATCCGAAGGACGTCTCTATCACCCCGAACAACTCAACACCAAGCCACCGATTGAAACGACAAGACTCCAAGATGCCTTTCAAGTAGGCCCACAGCAAGCAGTCCAAATGACATATGCCAAGGGGTCTGTTTTGGATTACATTTGGACTTCGACCGGTATCGACGTCGGCGAGGCACTCCCATTTTCGTTGCATGCCACTCAAAACATTCCACAACCCTGGCCGTCCCGCGAACATCCGTCTGACCATATACCCATTGGAGTCGAACTGGCGTGGTGACTTTGACCCTATCCCCAAATAATCTTGCTTCCGATGACGACTGACTAGCTAGCCAGCAGGGGATACAGCCCTACATTTCCCGTATACTTCAGGAAATGTCCGGTTGGCATGTGCTCCGACGGGTGAAGAAATATTGTATTCAGGAAAATGGTTTCATCACGTCTTTGTGGAACAGTAATGGTGAATCACAGAAAGGCCTTGAATGAGGTGTATGATTGACTCCTCAGCCGGTCCTGTGTGAGCCAAGTATATCGTGGTGATGCATGTTCGACTCAATCAACCAGATGAAATGATTGCACATTTTCCATAGGCTTCTGGGAATCTCGCCTTGCCATAGCGTTGCCAAAAGGGAATGAAATGTCCAATCTTTTCGTCCTTGTTGCCATCCATACGGAAGTTATGCGAGATGCTGAGGTTCAGTCCAAAATAGCTCATGTGCCATGATCGATTGCCAGCAAGTACGGCGGCTGGCATCGTCACGGCGATTTGATCATCATAGAATCGACTGAATTTGCAATCACCAATCATGATCTTTTGCCAATTGTACACGGGGTCACTGCGATAAAAATCCAAGTCGGTAACATGAAAGAAGCCGTAAATTTGTCGCAAGAATTTCGCATGTGTGCAATACCCTTCAATCGCAACGAGGGTCCCGTTCCTCATGGAAATCTCGCAGATATTTTTGCCAAACGCCTCGTTGATCTTCGGAATCCATTCCAGTCCATTAGCCCTACCCGCTGGAAACGCGTCAAATAGAATAACTAGATCATTTCTTCTCATGGTAGCGATAGGATCCTGCTTCCAAACTTTGGTACAAAAGCCATCCGAGTCTATCCAAATCATATATCGGTACTTGGCCAGCGCAGGATGCTTCCAAATATGTAACGCTCTGAACTCAGCCTGCCAGTTGTATGCTATGTTCATGAAAGTGCTACTAGAGGAGGTTATCTCCTGGCAACGAGTGGTCCACTGAAGCTGGGACGATTCGGTGACATTGCATCGATCCAAGAGGTGCTGCTTGCGCTCGTCAGAAAGTTCATCAACCATGACTTGGATCCCTGGGTTGTCCACAACAAAAACTAAGTTGGCAGGTGCGACTGCTGCCCGTAAGGCATTCATTAACCTTTCACTGATTTCGGTTGCCGAAAAGACTACCACATCATACTTGACGCGATAATTATATGCTTGTGTCAGCAGACACAGGGATTGATTGAGAGCACCAACCGTACTCTCTCCTTGGATCTTGGTAACAATGACAACGGGGGCGTTGGGGTCGAAATCCTCGACTTTCTTATTCTCGGTGGCGACCTTGTTGGCGTCATTGGGGTGGTCATAGGCGCCCTGGTTGGCTGGCTGAGGATGTGGTACTTTTCCCATCGCATTGGCAGTGCGATCATAGTACTTGGCAGAAACGGCTCGCATTTGTTGATGGTTGTATTGGATCAGAGATCCAAGTCCAAAGGCGATCAAGCCCAGCACAAATCCCACCTCTAGATTTCTCATCGCACTAGCTTTGCGGCTCGTACGCATTGCGTGCTTCCTCATGGTGTGAAAGTTCGTACGAGTAGCCTGGGATGCCAGGAATGACGCGTGTTGGGGATTCTTGAAAAGTTTCATCGAGGAAAATGTAATTTTAAATTTGAGCAAGGAAGCGTACAAGTATCGTTGGCCTCCTTGAAGCAGGCAGCAGACTAGCTACGTACAATACCTACTCCTTCGAAAGGTAGCCTACTGTTACTTTTCTTTTACTGTATATGGAGATGGTGGAAGATGGATGAGTGTTGTTGCGTCTGAAGGATGAAGTCGCTTTTTTTAAAAATAAAAAAGGTGGCGTGCGTGCGAGCGAGCCGGGCGCAAATGAGAGTTTGACCCGAAACCGTACTGTACCTGGTATTTACTTATCTGTAGCAAAGCAAGCAAGTGTCAATGATGCGAAGGGGTAATCGACATGTCGATACTGTGTTTTGGATCTCAGATCCGCGTCACCACGTGTTGTTTGTTGTTAACGTAAAAAATCATCATCGCCGCGATCCCCAAAACCAAAATTCATAAACTGGAAAAATAACAACTACTGTAGACTGACTAGAGTTCCAGAGTAGAAGTCGATGATACCATTAGTCCGTCCTCATGAATGCGTGGGTTGCTCACAACACTATACCCGATCATCTTGCAGCACCGTACAACAACAATAACGATATTCGGTCAACATTACCTCCGGATCTATGGTACGATGTAGTGGATTTTCTAAAGTTGACCGAACTTCCGAGGCTGATGGCAGTGGACCGAGAGTTCCACAAGCTGTTTAATCAAGATGCGATGTTTTCACGTTTCGCATGTCGTCAATTTCCACCCGAGACTTTGGATGTGAGCTCGTATAACGGATCTTGGAAGCAACTCTTGCGAGACGACAATGCCCGCAATGGAGTTTATGTGCGACGAATGCATGTCATGTCGGAATGGCGATTAAATCGAAAGGATCGACACCTGCATTATAGAAATTCAATTCGCTGTATGGTCTGGGATCGGAGAGCTCGCCGAGTCCATATCGGTATCGAAGCCTACGGAAATGAGGATCTTCGGGAGGCGAAACACACTAGTATTTTTCAAGTGCAAGGTGGACGCCGCCGACGCCCCCGGCACTTGGGGCAACTCACGATAAGTCGTCAATACCAACCCGATGTACCAGAATTGGAACGGCGGCTTCAAGTTGCGAACGTCGTTCAATTGAGTCGACCACCCGAAGATTCATCTTCTAGGAGTCATGATCTATGTCTGCTATCATTGGAAGATCGATGGTTCAATGAACCGGGAAGCTACTATCGATTTACTTACAACGGCAGTCTTGACACACGTGGCAGTGACTACGGATGCGAAATTTTCCTTCGAGAGTGTTCATCACTCCGTGAATGTTTTCAGCTCGGTTATTCTTACAATGTCCCTGGACCAAATCAATGCGAGTTTGTATCCAGAAATGCATACCTTTTGGGGCCTTCCAATGTATTGGATTGGCCCGACCTGGTGTTGGAAACGGAGGAGGAGGACGAAGCTGAGAAGAAACACCTTTTGCCACCATATATTCGGCAACTTCACGCAGAAGGACGCTGGGGAGTCTTAGAAGACACTTGTCGCTCAATTTCTGCTTCAGACATCGTCTGACCCACTGAACTAGCGATTCGTCGAGGTACCCGTGCTGGTACATACCATCCAAACCTAAGCAAACATACGTCGTCATTTTGAGTACCGTACGAAAGATAGTACTAACTACGCTATGCCTCTGCCTTTATCAGTTTTTCTGCTTGTAGAATATTGGAAGGTACATTGTCACCGGAAGCCTCGATTTGAGGCGGTAAACCAAACGCCGCATCCGTCCAGCTCCAGACTCGCCACATTCGTCGTTTATTCTCACTACCAGGAAAGGCTTCGCGCGAGTGAAGCATTCGAAAGTTGTCCACGATAAGCGCTTCTCCTGTCTTCAGTGTAAACCGTGTAGCGACAGCTTCCTCGGCGGCAATGGCTTGGTCCACTTCCCACAAAGCTGAATTGATTTCTTCAACCTTCGCGCTTGGTGTTCCTTGAACGGGAGCCCACAAAGATCTATACGGCACCGGCCCGTCTGCTTTTGCTCTACCCTCAGATGCATCCTTCGAAACCATTCGTCTCCAGCACAAGGTTTTGGATGGCGAGTCGTCGGCCCCGGTATCGGTGCCTTTACGCCAACCCGTTGGTTCGAGGTATCGAATAACAGGGACGATACTTTCGGAACCCTGGACGTAGTTGTTTTCTCCACGTTCAGTGTGATCGACCAATTCCTTGCAAAGCAGCTCTTTCGTCGACTTCTTCAGTCTGTCTATGATAGAGTACCCATCGACGAGATAGTTGGCACCTCCCTTGTTGTCGGCAGGCTCTTCGCAGACGAGAATGACTAAATCGGGAAAATTATCCCCCCACATGTATCCGTCAGAATGCGAAGGCAGTGCTGCACCTTGAAGATTCAGAGCCTCGTGTTCTATATGGACGGCACTGGCGCGGTGTCGTTCGAGAAGGAGTTTCTCGGGCTCCCAAACATGCGTCGGCGTCAAAGAGGCAACCTCGGACCAGGAAGAGGAGGGCGAAGGCTCGAGGTTGGTGAGAATTATGGATCCATCTCGGTGAAGCGCTTGACGGGCTTTTTCTCTGGAGAACCCAGTGCTGCAATCAAAACGTTCAGGAACGTGGTGTGCCATTGTGAAAAAACAAGAAGATACGAGTATGGAGTAGATATGCGTAGTCGGTGATCGGTGGAAGGGTACCAGGTACCGGTACATTCCGGTACAGGTAGTCTAATTGGGATGTACAGGTAACAGGAACTGTACGGTGAAATGTGAGATCGTTGTAAAGAAGTGAAAGAAGCAATGAAGCGCTATGCAGCAGACGCAGCAGCGTGCAGTGTATTTGTTTCTCCTATCGGTATCCAAGATCCATATGTGACGTCACTGTCCGTCCTTCGTCCGTCGATGACCGATAGCGGAGCCATGATGCTCTCATCACCACTAGTCTCATAAATCTACTAAGCTCCTCTTTTTTGATTTACTTCACACGTAGTGACAGTATTACTGTATGTACGAATAAATCTAGCCAAAGAGCGTAGGATAGTTGCAAGTAGTAACATGAAAGTTATGAAAGTATTACGACGACCAGCAACAAGCGATCGGTGACAGTCATTCTCAAATGACCCGACTGCTGAGGCCTTGTCCACGCTCTATTTCATTCCCTACTTTTTGGGCAGCACCGGCATCAGAGCCAATGTATCCCAATACTGTATCAATAGGGTCCATGCTAATTGCAACTATGACGATGATCGGTCGTCACGCACGTCCTAAGAATTTCCAAATTCACAAGTCTTGTCAGCAGATGCTGACTAAAACTACCGGTGATCTTTTAACAAGATATATTCCACCGATATACAATTACTCTGTATAGCTTCAGACTAAGAGATTGGGTCTGATAAACCGAATAAATCTAGCCAAAGAGCGTAGCATAGTTGCAAGTAGTAACATGAAAGTTATGAAAGTATTACGACGACCAGCAACAAGCGATCGGTGACAGTCATTCTCAAATGACCCGACCGCTACTGGCCTGACTAATATGACCCCATCAATTCGTGTACGAAGTACCCGTACTACCGGTACAACGGTAATGTACAGTACGAGTATTGGTGACGAGTGAGTCGTCGTGCCTCATTCACTTCCCGGCGGCGATAGTTATTTTTTGTTGACTTCTGATGCCATCATCCATCTCACATACCGTACCGGTATACTATGTAGCATGCATATTGCAGATACGAATACTAGACATCTCGCTATGGGTTTTTTAAACTTCTCGGTCGACATTGCATTATCAAATAGATATACGATAATGTATTATAGTTCACACAGTCGCACCACCCCCCCCCCCACCACTTGTGCAATTCTACGACATGGCTGCTTCAATGAAGTGCATTCGCTTTTCATGGCGCATCAAAAAGGCACGTTCGGTTTCCTGGTATTCCGCAATGAGACTGGCAATCTCCTGTTCTGTCTGTAGCTGTTCAGCTTTCATTTGTTCCTCGAGTTCCTTGACTTCAGTCTCTCCTTCCTCGATTCGTGCCATGCCTTCTTGCCTTTCTTTTTCGACCATCAACAGTTGCTCCTTTGCAATCTCAAGACGATCGTGTGCTGCATCCATCTGCATCTTTGCTTGCTTACGAGCTTGTTGAAGCTTTTCTTCTGCCCGCATGAGATTCCTTTCGGCTTCTTCGGCCCTATCGTTGACCTCTTCGATCTGCTCTCTGTGTTCAGAAATCTTCTTTTCGGTCTCTTCGATCTCGCAGAGTGCTTTCTTGTACTTAGTAGCATCCTCAAGGAGTTGTTTCTGCACACTCACGAGATCTTCGAGAGCCTTGATGTGCTGTTCAAAGCGCTCCTTTTCGGCGTTACGTTCTTCGATTTCTGCTTCAAGTTTTTGTCCTTCCTCCTTTTCCCTCTCGAACTCCACTTCTCTGTCCGCCAATTCACGTTTGCGGCGGCTGGGGGACGACACGACTTGCCCCCTCAACTGTTCTGCTTCGGCCTGAGCCTCTTGCAGGGCCCAGTTGGCAGATGCGAGCTGATCCTTTAAGTCGTTGACTTCTCGCTTCAGAGCCGCGGCTTCTTCTCGCTTTGACGCCTGAAGTTTGTTCGACTTGGCAATCTCGGTCTCCAACTCCTGGCACTCTCGAACGACAGCATCAATCTCTTCCATCTTGACGCTAGACTCTTGTTGCGTCTGCTGAAGCTGCTCGAGGAGGAGCTCATGTTCATTATATACTTCTTGCAGAGCACTAACGATTTCATTCCGCGGTTCCATCAACTCGTAGTACTTGCGTAACTGCTCCTCTCGGAATTTGGCGAGGTTCAGAACGGCGCTCATTTGACAACGGAATCGCTTGGGGGTGGGATGATGCAGGTCCTTCCACGAAAAGTCGTCGATGCCCACCACACGCATGCAACGGGAGAGTTCTTTGAAGAACAAGACATCGATCAAATGATCCTCGTGCAACTCAGGGAATTCAACTACTTCGCTGATTTTTTCGGGCGACGGGAGTTGCTTCATAAGCTCGTCTTCGGTGATTCCGAAACAGATCTCGAGAAGCTGCCAGAAGACTTGGCGAATGCGTTCCCTGTGGCGTTGCGGCTCGGTAAGCTCGGCTTTGCTCAATTCAATCTCCAATTCCGAAAAGCATTTGAGGATATCGGCACTCTTGAGGACGGGAAATATGTATTGAGGTTGGGCAAGGCTGCCAGCATTGCGTGCTGGACTAGCACTGCTGTAGTCTGTAGGAAGATAGCTCGACATGGTCAAAATTGTAAAGATGGGTGATGGAACAAACGCAGGGAATATAAAGAGAGCAACATCAACAAAACGCAACAACAACGTTCATTTTTTTGTCGTTCAAGCAGCGACGATGGATGTGACCGTTATAAGTGGTTAAGCGTTCTGTAAAATTGACCAGTTTTCCACAGTTTATGGTCGAATTATGCATATTTCTAACCTCTTCCAACTGCTTTTTCGTTCTTTTTGGCGACTCCCAAGATTTGAATTCCACGACCGTTTGGTACTAAGTTGTACGTGGCTGGAAATCGGAGAATTCCAGTTTCGAATTCACGATTTTTTGGTGTCTGTCCTTCAGCCCACCTTTTGGTTTCACGTTGCACCCAGACCAACGAAAATTTCCCGCGCTCTCGCGGATCGAAAATCGACAGGAAAGAAATAAAAGATGATGATGAGACGATCACTTTCTTTTGCGCACATCCTAAGACTACCGATAATAGACGAGCCCTTTCCCTGTGTTCTTGTACTCTGACGTTACAATATCTACCGGGTAGCCGCCCTCGCTATCCTCACCTACGGTTTTCGTTGGGAGTATATCCTCCTTTTGTGTGAATAGCATGGCACTATTTTTATCCAAAAAGCAAAAGGCGCAAATGCGTGAACGCCGACGAAAGAAGAAACTCGACCACGGCGCCAACTCGCAGAATGAAAATAACAACGAAAGGGTACCTGACGAGCATCCTGCTGCCACAGAAGTTTCCGAGACTCTTTCGAAAGAAGTCGAGAAAGTATCCCAACCGATCCCAGAGAAGGCGGAGACTGGTACAAAAACGTTGAAGCGACCCCGTGATGAGAGTTCCGTGGATCCACCACCATCCTCGAAAAACAGTAAGAAGCGACGAACGCTGGAACTGAAAACCAAGGTCATCGAAGGCAAGCTCCATGTAGTTGTTCCTAATAGCGTTCCTTTCAAGGATGCCAAGAAATTTCGAAAAGAAGCCCGACGTCAGCTGCGAATGGAAGGAAAGGATGACTCTAATCTAGTCTTTGTCGACGAGGATGAGCTCCCCCCTGCCTTTCGAAAATCCAAAAAGAAAAAGGAGTTTCCCTCTATCAAAGAGCTTTTACAAGAAAAGCAGCAATTGAAGCAAGCACAGAAGGAAACGGAAAAGGTGAAGGAAAAGATCCATCAGGTACCGGATGACATCAAAAAACAGTATGTAGCCCTGGATTGTGAAATGGTGGGTATTGGAACCGACGGCAAGAAATCGGCGTTGGCTCGAGTTTCCATCGTGGACTGGGATTTGAATGTGGTGCTAGATTCTTTTGTCAAGGTACCCATTCGAGTTACGGATTTTCGCACGCATGTCAGTGGTGTCGAGCCGAAACACATCAAAGACAAGAATGCCTTGGGCATGGACGAATGTCGGGAAAAGGTTGCCGAAATTCTCAAGGATAAGATTTTGGTTGGTCACTCGTTGATAAATGATTTCAAGGCACTCATGCTGAACCATCCCAAGGCCAAGATTCGAGACACAGCCAAGTATCGCCCCTTCCAACGGTATGGAAATGGAAAATGGCGGCCTCGCAAACTCCGCGACTTGGTGAAGGAAAATCTGAAAGGTAAAGAAGGCTTCCAAGAAGCCGAGCACGACTCTGTCCAGGATGCAAGGGCCACGATGGAACTGTTTCAAGTCGTGCGATCTCAATGGGAGAAGGAAGTAGCTAATAAGAAGTAGAGTTTACACTATTGCAGTTCAATTACAGCGTGGCAATCAAATTCCGTGTCATGTCTTCCCAGACCATTTGATTCTCGTCGAGGCTTGCTCCTGGAGCGGCGGGGTAGACAAGCGGTGGTATTTCTGCCTTCTGCATGACTTCTCGTCCTCGATCTGGAAAGTGTCGAGCGTCATACTCTTTCCACTTTTCTGCACCCACTGTGGTCGTCATGGCAGCTTGAAATTTACATGGAGAAGCTGTTGCCATTATTGCCACCGTTGGAGAGTTCGTTGAGTCTGTCTCCGGCTTGAAATATCCCCATCGTTTCGCGGCAGCACAGGCAACGCCTGTGTGTGGATCGGTCCAGTAGTCGAATTCTTTTAGTACTTCTCTAGTAACGACGCAGAGTTCGTCGTCCGATACTCGCGCAGATCGAAACTCTGTCTTCAGCTTTTTCAACCAGGAATCATCGAGCTGTACTTTCCCTTTCTCTGTGAGATCCTTGTACCACTGTTTGATCAGCTCGTGTTTCTCGCCCGTCAAATAGAACAAGAGGCGCTCCAGATTATACGGTAATTGAATATTGATCGCCTCGCTAAGTGTCATTTTCATTGCATCTGTTGTCTTGGCGAGTACTCCGGTTTTGAATGCTACATTTGTAAAGTCATTGGCGTTTACCCCTGCGATAAATAATCCAAAGGGTACACCCATGTGCTTCGCCATATACCCTGCTGCCATATTTCCCATGGCTCCAGTAGGAATGACGATATCCAGCTTGAAGCTGGGGTCTCCTGGAGATATCCCAATGGATTCAGCGACTCGAAGATAGGTCCATACGAAATGCGTCATTTGGGCCATTGGCCGACCAATGTTAAATGAATTGATGCCGCAAATCAAACGATTCTTGGAGGTGGAAATTGTTTTGTCGCTGGTGATGGATTTGATCGGGGAATCCATATCATCGCCAGATCCACAAAATTCAGCAATTCTGACCCGCGGTGAGTCGATTGTAGTCAATTGTTTGCGTTGGAAGTCTGAAATCTGACCTTTGGGATAGTGCACCACGATGGACAAAAGATCACATCCCGAATCTTGTACAGCTTGAACAGCAGCCGGACCAGTATCGCCTGTCGTTGCAGCGACTAGAGTTATTCGTTGATTGCGTTTTCGTGCAAAGCATGCCATGAAATTGATGAGAATTCTCAGCCCGAGATCTTTGAAGCAAAAGGTCGGTCCATGGAACAATTCGACGACAAAGACGGATCCGGGCTTGAGTTCCACTACTGGAACGGTAGGTTCCTCAAACCCAGCGTACGAGGTTTGGCAAATCTCCCGAATGTCCTCCCTGGGCATTTCGGTAATAAGAAGAGAAAGTATCGCAGTTGAAAGATCCACGTAGCTAAGCTTGGCCCATTCCTTCAGAGTGTCAGCGTTGATTTGGGGCATCGACTCGGGAACATATAATCCGCCGTCGGGTGCATATCCACCGAGGACCGCATCCTCGAAGGTAAAGTACACGGAAGGCGTCCTCGTCGATGTGTATCTCATCTCGACGCTTTAGATGAAACCAACTTCCCGATAGCTATTACTGGTACAAAATTTGCCGAGAGTAGAGAATAGACCATGACTATTCCCACCACCTGCCACCATTGTCGCCTGTCGCTGTCGTCGCGATCCTTTGACTTTTACACACGGTATCTTTTCCCCAAAAAGATCTGATAGTTTTGTGTCTGTCCTGCTGGTCGTTTTCTCGATCGTCGTTCTAGCTTTTCACGCGCTTCCGCGAAGACAAGTCAGAAATCGAGAAGAGGATGAACGATGACGCACTGACGACATTGGAACCACGCCGGCGAATGATTGTTTCGAGCCACCTATACGCGTGCAAAGTGCAAAACACGTTTTTCGATGTTGCTGGATGTGAGCACAATCTTTGTCTCTGCAAAGTAGCAAGCCTTCAGTTAATTTTTTGGACACCTTTATTTCAATAATGATGGCATCCTTCCGTTTTGTGGCACAACTTGTCCTGGTGTTGGCATACTTCAAGGCCAATACAGCTGCCTTTACGACGCGGTCCAAAGGATCTGCCAATGATGGCGCGATTCGAACGTCTGTCGGGAGCAAGAATGGTCTTGTTCTTGGTCCGGTAGCGAGGAATGGACTCGCGTTTGAAGATGTCGTAGTGGGTCAAGGGCGACGAGTTCTTCCCGGAGATACGGTGGCCTGCTACTATTCTGGATCCTTCAAGAAGGGTGCCTTCGGTAGTCCAACAGTATTTGATCAAATCAGTACGTTCGAAAGCTCCACTACGTCTTTTTGTGCCAACTGAAGAGTCGTCGACAAGGAAGTGATTTTTCTTGAATCGAGATGGATTTCTATTTTGTCGGATTCCTTTTTCTCATTTGCTTTTACTACTTTATACTGTTTCCAACGCGTTTTTAGCCCCTGATGATGGACCACCGTTTAGAGTTGTCGTTGGGAAAGGAGAGGTCATCAAAGGTAAGCAAAGGGGAGAAATGGCCAATAACGCATCTTTGCTGTTAAAAAATAAGTGAGATTAATTTAACTATTACCATCGAACTCCAGGGTGGGATCTTGGAATTTTGGGAGGTTTGGAGGGTGAAATTACACCGATGAACGTGGGAGGAGTGCGTCGGCTTTCGATTCCATCTGGACTTGCGTACGGACCCAATGAAGTAGGACCCATTCCTGCCAACCAAGATCTGCAATTTGAACTAGAAATCGTTCAAGCAGGCAAAGAAAGTGATATCAGCTTGCAATACCGTCTGGGAGGATACGCTGTGGCGTTCGGCGTACCGGCCCTTCTTCTTTTGATCGGTTTCACCGTGCTAGGAAAGTAAGCTACGCCGAGTACACTACAAAGTAATCCAATTTATAATACAGCCATGGAGTCGTCGGGCTCGCCTTGATCTTCAAGTAGTACTGTATCACAATATGGTATACCGCTACTGCTGCTCATAGTACCGGTATGTTAAAATCCGTGAGTTCTAGGCAGTGGCTAGCGGCTCAGGGATTCGGGCTAAAGGACTAATTTGACTGTGGGATAACGAAGTGTGTTATCTTAAATTAATGAGCTGATTGCTCTATTGATGAAATGAACTTTGGTTCATTTCTATTTTCTTGAATGTGTTGACATGTATTTCGATAGAAGTCTGTGGACTTCTTATAGTTTCTTGGAGGATCATAGACTGTCTCCGATAGTCTTAGAAAGAATCTCTGAGTCGTGATCCAAACGTGTGTCGAACGTAATCGTGCGTAATCGTGAACGCTGGTCGCGTCCGTCCGTCATTCCATGATCGTCCGTTGTAGGTAGATATTCGAACACTCCCTCTCGCGAGTAGTTAGTGAGTCGATTACCATCCGTTCATTCTCTTTCGGTGACGCTTGAAATCCGGCTCGTTCAGTGGCTTGGTCAGAATGTCCGACGGTTGGTCGTAGGTTCCGATTGGGTGAATTGAGACCCATCCCTTCGTCACGTAGCTTCGAAAGTGAAAGAGCTTGTTGTTGAGGAACTTGGTTCGGGGGCGGAACTTGTGGTATCGTGCAATCTCAACTGCCCCGGAATTATCCTCGAATACTTTGCAGTGTACCTCGGTGCGCGAAGTGTTAATCTCGAAACCGCGTTTCTTCATCTCTCGCAATAAGCTGATAATCGGAATGGCTTCTCGGAGCGCATATGATAGTCCCGTAATTTCGCTTTCGGTCGATGAGAGTGCGATCTCTTGTTGTAGTTGTGACTTGTACGCGATTGGCATTCCTGCGTAGCATATGTAGTACCCGTGACGTGACCGCGCGGTTGAACGGTCTATGCCTGCAAGTTCAGGATCCCAGTTTCCCGCAAAGTCCGCGTCGACGTAGACTTCCAGTGATTTCGTTGCGTCGGGTCTGAGAATTGTGCCCTCACCTTTCGTTGCCTTTAAGTAGCGTCCAATCCACTTAACAGCCTTTGCGTGATCGAGGCCTTGTTGGTAGCTCCATTGTTCGTGCGGGTTCGCCATCCTCATGTGCCCGTGTGGGTTCGCCTGGCGTACTCTCGGGGTAGTTCTGAAGTGCCGGCGGGCGCTCCGTTTGCGAGTCAGGCAAGTTGCCTCCCTCTGAATCGGCGATCGCTCTCGTTCGAGTTTCGCGGTCGGAATCCGCTTGGACTCTTGCCGCCGACGATGGGGTTGTGATTCCGTTCGTCGTCGCCGCGTCGGCTTTCAATGTGTCCTTGTTGACGACAAAGCCGGCCTTGAGTTGCCACTGGGACCTGTGCTTGGCCCCTGGTTCGTATAGTTGCTTAACTGTATCGAATGCCGCGTCAAACTTCACATGGAATTGAGGCGACACGAGTCCGGTCGTTGGGTTTAGCACGAGGGCGACCGATCGGGCGTGTTGGGGTGATTGTCCCAGATAGATCCCGACGTTGCTTCGGTCCTTCCACTTGTGGTGGATTCCAGTGGAGCCGCGTAGCGCCCAGTTTCTTGGAGGATCATAGACTGTCTCCGATAGTCTTAGAAAGAATCTCTGAGTCGTGATCCAAACGTGTGTCGAACGTAATCGTGCGTAATCGTGAACGCTGGTCGCGTCCGTCCGTCATTCCATGATCGTCCGTTGTAGGTAGATATTCGAACACCGGTAGAGATGCAATATTATGGCTACGAACAGTTAGTATGAGAATTTACGACTAAAACGACCTCTGAATGACCGCTCCGACTGAACTCTCAACGCGATGAATAGAGGACGCGCGTCTCGGAGGGAGTTACCCTGCTGAAGTACACTACAAGTACTGTAGTGATATCGCTACGTATAACTCTTCATCTTTGATCTCCCTATTCGTATCACAAAGGGGGAGGGAGGGAGAGAGAGAGAGGCTGTTGTTTGGCGTCGAGGGAAGCTCCAGTAGCCATTTTCCGGAAGATGATTTTATGAGAGAAAATATCCATTATGAATTTTGTCCTGGAAACGAATTCTCGTGTCACGGAAATATCCTTGGCTCTTGCAGTGGGCGCTGTCGCCATTGGATTTCCGCTCCAGAGCCACATGATCCGTGTTCTCGCCGCTGTGGCTTTCATTGTTTATTTCTATCCTGTGGCGAACCGGCGACTTAAGCAATTCTACTGGTTTATGAACAGGAAATGCAGTTCTATTATACCAGAGAACGATGATAAAGCAAAATATGTGGCTATGGACTGTGAAATGGTTGGAGTTGGACCCAATGGACGGCGATCCGCGTTAGCACGGGTTTCCATCGTTGACTGGGATTTGCAAGTCATCTTGGACACGTATGTCCAGGTGATGGACCGAGTAACTGACTATCGGACTCATGTCAGTGGTATCCGCAAAAAACATCTAAAGGGACCCAACGCGATGAATTTCCGAAAATGCCGTCAAACTGTGGTAGAATTACTGCAGAACAAAATTTTGATAGGGCATGGTCTCGAGAATGATTTCGACGCCCTCCGCCTCAACCATCCCAATGACCAGGTACGTGATACTTCCTTGTACCGTCCATTGCAACGCCTTGATAGTGGTAGATGGCGGCCAAGGAAGCTTAGAGAGCTTGTACAAAACTATTTGGGGGCCGACGATTTTCAACTGGGCGAACATGATTCTGTTCATGATGCCAAAGCAGTCATGGAGCTTTACCATATATTCTACCACGAATGGGAACGTAGTCTTGCAAACGAAAATGACGATTAAACAGGTTGTTTACGGTGGGCGTATCCTGAGTAGTTGTGCTCGTTCTTCACTACTTTGACACCAGAGGATGGTGTCCCATTTTTCCATTTCGGCTTGCGTCGATTGGCCCTGCGTCGTTCAGAATTTAGGGGATGTTTGTATCCAGGAGTCTTGTCTTCCCCATTTGCCCGACGCTCCAAAGCTTCGTTCTGTTTTCGGCGCTGCTCTTCGCGGCGAAGACGTTCCTCGGCAGACAAATTGCTCCAGTCGACTTCCTTCTTGCTTTTCTTGTTGCTCTGATTTTCTTCGGTACCAGATTTTTTCTCAACATCACCCGAGCCACGTTTTTTACTCTCTTTTGCATCCGTGCTTCCTCCGAGAAGCTTCTTTGCTTCGCTTTCCACCTCATCCAAAGCCGTCGCACCTTGTCGTTCCAGCTTTCTTGACAGTGTGCGTTTCATTTTGGAATTTAGCTTATCCAAAAGCTTGTAGACCTCGTGCTCTGGATTTACCTTTACACCACCGTCCTCTTCTTCTGTCTTTTCATCAGCTGCTGTCGGCTCGTCGGTCCACTTCGCTGGCGTTGCCGTTTCATCATTCCCGCCAACCTTTTCTGTCGTCGCTTCTGAAGGCTGCGTATGTGCAATTTTCTCGGTCGGCCCTTCACCATCACTATCGGAGGAGCTTTCGTCGTCGTCGTCGTCACTATCGTTGCCCTCAATCTTGCTGTTAATGTCTTCGTTTGGGGCATCTTCTTCGAATTTTTCTTTTCCCTTTTCGACAGATTCTGATTCTTCTGGTTTGTGAATCCCATCAGAGTTCGCCTCAAGACTCTCTGCTTTGCGGTCTTGATAACGCTTAATCATCCGTCGTTCTTTGGAGTTCCATTCTTTCGGGTCTTTCGTGAGCAATTCCTCGACGATTGGGTCGGATGCAAAGCTATCGCGTTCTTTGGCCGACGCCGTGGTTCCTGCTGGGGCAGCCTTTCTTTTGCGTTTGGCAAAGATCTTCATTATTATTTCCTCTAGAGGGTCGGGTAACCAGTACTTCACAACACAGAATAGCAAATAGTAATGTATCCTGAAACCCACAGTGGTTTCTATCCGTCAGGAAAAATAGTTCTCGGTTGTCGATGATTCGTTCCTCCGACGCTGTGGTCTGTGGTCGTTTGGTGTTTGGTGTTGTTTTCGATGGAGGGCTGGACTTTTTGTTGGCCATAAGAACAAGCCGTATGGCGGCAAGACGGGGGGCCGGTTTCTCATGTCATCGTATTTCTTAGAGAAGCACAGGCGCCAACTATTGATTCGTGATCTGGTGTCCCAGTGCGACACGGGACCGCACGTAGAGTGTAGTAGAAAATCAAAGACCGAGCCATATTGGATGCGCGCCCGTCGGGTTTGGCTGAACGAAGCCACACACAAAGATCCCATCCAAGAAAATGCAAATCTCAAGACGTGGTGTGTTTGCTGCTTCCGAATGTCACATTTCTTTGGTTTACACCTTTCAAGTGGCCAAAAATATCGTTCATCCCCTTTCTAATTCGTGACACATACAGATATACAAAATCGTATCGGATATCAAAGTCCCGTGAAGACTACAATCAACCTGCAATTTCGGGAAGAGTGTGGCAGAAGCAAAAATCCCCAAAGCTTAACGCGTTGTTGTTGTCATTGTTTCTTCAAACAGCACCAGCAACATGAACCCCGGAAAACAGAACAACACGCTATATTCACGTCAAAGAAGACAAGGTAGACAAGCAAGATGGTCGGGGAGTCTGCGAGTGTTTCAACTCGTTGTGGTGGCAGCCCTTCCACTTCTCGTCCAGGGTCAATTCTTCTTCTGCACACCATTAGCAAATGAAACATGGGCAGGTTTGGTGGACGCAATCAACAACTCCTATAGATTGGCAGTCCTTTGTCCTTTCCAAATAAGTGGTGACGGCTGCCCATCTGTTGAAGAGTACCCGGAAGGTCTCGTGTTTGGACGTGGAGAAAATGACATCATGATCGTTGAATGTGATCCCGACCTTAATGACCGATACGACGACGAAAACTACAACACAAAGTGTATCATTAACTGCCCTGGGCGTCATTTCACGGTTGCTCCTTCCTCATCTGGGTTGATTCTAACTAATATGGTTCTATCGGGCGCTACGAATTCATCCATATTTGTGGAACCAAACGGAAGCTTGGAAGTCGTCAACACAGTTTTCTCAAAGTAGGTATCAACGAGGAGGGAGTACAGAGCGTAACAAGTTGAGTGCGTTCAAAACTTATTGCTAAACGTTTTCTAATGACTTCCAGCAACTCGGCAGGGGACAATAATGGAGGCGCGGTTGTAGTCCAAGCTGGCTCAAATTTCGAAGCCGAATTCAGTACATTTCGAGACAATAAAGCAGTCATTGGTGGTGCAATTTATGTACACGATAGTACCGTCAAAGTAAAGCAATCGACTTTCTCAGGAAACGATGCAAGCGCAGCAGTAAGTACACTTATCGTTCGTCAAAGTCTGTCTCGTGAATGACAAATGAAATGAAAATCTCATACCGATGTTTTGTATCAAGGGGGGAGCCATCGCAACAGATGCAACGTCTCATGTCGACATTGAATATTCGTCCTTCACCAAAAATCAAGGAGGAGACGGTGGCGCACTTTTCTTGGCAGAATATGGGGTGCTTTCGGTCTCGCGATCTGTGTTCGAGGAGAACTTCTCTCTGCTTGGAGGTGCGATTTTCACCAGCGGCGTCACAACCGTCGATGAGTCGACATTCACTGACAATCTTGGCATTGAAGGCGTAAGTAAAAACAGAATTCGTGCCCTATTCGATGGTCGACTTTACATTCCGACTGGCTGACTCACGACATCGTCTGATGTATTCATATGGTCAACTTTGCACTTTAGGGTGGGGCAATCAATTGTGACGTAGGTTCGACGACCACCTTGCTTCGAAACACATTCATGAACAATGAAAGTAGTGGCTACGGGCCAGCAGTGTATGACAGATACAGCAGCGGAGTCGCCAAGGAGGGAAATACCGGTTGTGGCAACCAAGTCGTCATTGACGGACGTGTGACTTTGAGCCGCAGCGTTCAATGTGAAGGAGTTTACGCATTGGCTGGGCGACGATTGCTGCGCCGTTGCCAGCCATTTGAAGGTGAATGCGTTGCTCCTACACACCAGCCCTCGGCGGCACCGTCAAGCATGGACAGCTTTTCTCCTACGATCATGCCTTCAAGCCAACCAACGTCCTTTCCACCGAGCAATGCTACCAGTCTGGAACCAAGTCACTCACTGTCAAATGCACCGAGCGCCACTCCATCGTTTCGACCGAGTAATCCAATCACTTTCACTTCAGAGGTCCCTTCGTCTCATCCGACACTCAGACCGAGTCTGATCCCGTCGGATGCCCCTTCCCTTATGCCTTCGAGTGCACCCTCGCCGATACCTTCAGATACTCCAAGCCTAATTCCCTCTGGTGAACCTTCTTCAACATCCGTCGCTGAGGAAGCGACGAGGGGATTTCCTTAGATAGAGGCAAACTAGTACTCTGTACTCTAGCTCTAGAGCTCTACTACTAACTAGTAGTGGTGGCAATTGACGCTTCCCTATTTTCAGAAGACCAGTTCGCATCGGGCGGGTCAAAAGTGTTTTCGCCAGATGATGATGATGATAGTTGATGGATCGTGTCAAAACTGGGGAACTGAAGCTATCTAAAGCTGTCGGACGGAACAGGCACTATGGTGTATTGTACTGTACCCTGTAGTCACAGGGGTCGCAAGATGGATGAGGAGAAAAATTAGGGTCAACGCATTATTGCCTGCTTCCGCTGCCCGCGAAATCTGCTGTCAACGTAGGAACTAGTAGACCTTTACGTACTCCTTGACACTCCATCCGACACTTCTATTTAACACCCATTTGACACCAGAATTGACGATGTCATATATACCGTAGTCTACTAACTGTACGGTAGTAAGAATACAAAAATCGAGGGAGGAGGAACACATGTGGTCTTTTGTCCAAACTACTGATTCCTCGTACTAATTCCAACGTGAGACGGGGTGTTCCTCATTCGGGGATATCTTTCTTGTTCGAGAAAGGAGAAAGAAGAGATCCAGACGACACACGAGCGGCGGAAGATAGGATTTTAGAATTTCGCTGATGGAAGTAGTTCTGCTTCCAACGCACACATGCATGTCTCATAAATCCAAAGATTTCCCCTTTCGCCTTTCAAAGAAGTTCGAAACTACTTTCCTCTCCCTAATCGGCCTCTAGTAGAAGACTATCAACGCATCGCAAGTTATCTCTCTGATCAACATGAATATTCAGGGCTTGAACCATCATGAAGAATCCATTCCCATCCGTGCCCGCGAGGGCTCGTTCGACAGCGCCGAAGAACAACGGACTGATACTAGGGAAGAACGCCGTCAAGAACTTGCTCAAATGACCAAGGGTTTGCGCCGCATGAAGCGTCAGCTATTGCTCCAGCACGTCGAAGAGAACCACAAGCCCGTCGCTTCCCTCCGTGACCTTCTCATGAAGGCAGCCTATGGAGGCGACAGCAGCCTAGGAACCCCCCCATCCTCTCCAAGGGCCCACCATCTTTCCTCCCCTTCGGGCACTCAATCGGCTCGTATGGAATAAATGATGTTCTTCTACACATTATTCATACTACTTTACAGATGTTTCCACTGGCCATTCACAGCATTAAGCTTGACGCCTTTCAAGGAAACTTTTTTGCGAGAAGCCTTTATGTCATGGATACTTCTTCTTCATTCTGGTAGCGGAAAGACTGTTTGTCACTATCTTTGCCCTGCGGAAGCTGGAATCCAACGAAGACGATCTGCTCTCGAGTTAGAGCGGCCATCATTTCACGAAAATGACTGATCTTCCACTTGCTTTCTTCAATTCATTTCTGCACATTTTTAGAACTCTTCTAAATCTATGGTAACATCAAGTTGCGACAAACATCTTATTTTTTGTTCCATGTATGTTTCTACGGTACAAGTACAACTATCTAGAGAGAGAGAGAGCAAATCTTGAAATATCGTCCATCTAGTTGATAACCAGAGTGTCTGAGAACGTGAACACCGCAAAAGCCGTGCACTCAGCACTGCAACCACAGAAATTTACCCGAAGGCGTAGCTCGAGCGGTGCTCATAATGATTTTTGGTATTCTTGGCACTCGCCTAAACCCAACCCGCAGCGCTTCAGTAGGCCGCCTTGTCACCTCTCTAGAACTAGCATTAGTTGTCTCGAATGAAAATAATGATAGCCGTAATGCTGTAATCTATGCCTGCTTTGAATGACATGGACAAACATCGTAAATTTCCTACTAAAATTTAGAGAACGCCGTTGTTGGATATACACAGATGCTTCGGCTGCTGCACCTTTTGTTGTAGACTATAGCGGTCCATATCATCTTTGCGCTGCTTGCTGTCTGCTCTCGTTTATGGGCCAATTCACCCCCCAACTAAGCCGTTGCTTCTTTGGTTTCTTTGTCTTTGGATGATTCTTTGGCGGCCTCTTCGGTGTCATGTCCAAACTCCAGGTATCCACTTAATGAATCTGGTAGGTTTCCTCCAAGGTTCATGATATCACGATGTCCGGATGCAACTCCAACGTACTGTCCTCAACCAGAGAAAGAGATGTTTAGACCGACGAAAACTCCACAGTACCTGTAGTTGCCCCAAATGATCTGTTGGTTCTGACTCTTACCTCGCTAGCTTGGTAGTGCAGTCTCTGTCGTTCCGCCGCAGTAAGATCCCTTATCTTTCGGGCTGGGTTTCCTACCCACAATTCACCAGATTCCACGATTGTGTTGGCCGGAACATTGGCGCCGGCGGCAATTAACGACTCAGGCTTCACTACTACTCCTTCTTGCAACAACGAGCCCATTCCAATCAAACAATTGTCGTGGATAGTTGCCGAATGAATAGAAGCCAAGTGCCCGACTGTTACACCGTTCCCAATCCGTGTATGATCCTTGACCGCGTCAATTATACAACCATCTTGGATATTTGTATTCTCTCCAATGAAAATACCTCCTCCTGTTGCTCTCGAATGTTGTCTACTTTCTCGGTCCGGGTCGAGTTCCCACTCCAATTGCTCGTCCCTGCTATATTCGTCGCCTTTTAAGTTGAAGCTCTCCGCATTATCGCAATTATCTGCTCGAAGTATCGCCTTGTACCAAATGGAGCTGCCCGCACCGACGTACACCGATCCAATCAAAGTCGAACACGGTGCCAAAAACGCAACATCTTTCGATACCCGCGGTCTCCCTCGTCTTAATAATGGCATTTGTTGTCGGTGTCGCGATAAGAAGTCTTCATATTTGACAGGCTCGTCACCAATCACCCGCTTGGAAGTCACAATGGCTTCTCCTCGGAGACCCAACCTATCCAGCGCTTGGCCAGTTTCTCGGAGAGCTCGACCCAGCGTGTGCCGCACCCTTTGGAAAAGTGTTGGGCGGCCCATCTCTTCGGATGGAGGACGACTGACTGAAACTGTCTGTCGAGGGTTGCTGTCTTGGAAATCTATATAGGCCGGCTCTGACCAAAGGAGGATAATAATGGCATACCTTATGTCTCTATCTCTAGTAGTAGTAGTAGTAGTAGTAGTAGTAGAGCAAAGATCACCCATCACCGTCGGCCGTTGGCCACCGATTTCGATGGATGGCCATCGTCGCCGTCGGCCGTCGGGCTCCTTCGCTCCAAAATCCTACGGTACCGGTACATAACCAGCAGGCAGGTGCGGTGCCTTGTTTGTTGTTTGAGAGATGAGTGTTGGAAATCTTGGTCGGTGGAGTCGAAAATTCAATGAAAAAATTGACTCGCAGAGCGCGCACAGCAAATTTGAAAAATAACGGTCACTTTTTCTGTTTTCTTTTACGGCTTCTTGACGGCAACACAACACACAACATCATGAAACCCATACATGATCAATGGACGATGGGATCATCACTACTTGTACCCCGTTGTGAGCCTGAATGCCATCATCATTACAAAAGATAATCGTCATACGAAAGAGATCTACACCATGCCCTCCTTCCATCATAATCCGTACACTCAACCACCTCGGCCCAGCCCAATTTCTGCGGAAGAGTCATTGAAACACCTGCTTCGTATGAATCATCAAAGTCTCAATCCTCCCCCGACCACCTCCATTCAGTCGATCTTGGATCGAATCATGGTGCAGCCAGACGCCATCGATTGGTCTATTGATCTGGCTCAAGGACTGACTGCTCTCTTGCTGACGTTGTTGGATCCCTTTCTTTCGTCGCCTGAAAACAAGTTGCAGCAGATACCGGATGGAAGTCTGGGAACTTTTTTTCTCTTGGCGTCGGCAATGGAAGAGTGGAGTGACGATCTGGTGTATATGACAATCCTGCAAGAAGTCTCAGGAAGAGAGAACCCAAAGAGTTTGCTAGACGTTCTCATCCATTTAGCGGTGTCTGGTAACGACGACGACGATGACGACTACTACTACTCTTCAATGCAGCGTATTGCCATTGTTGCACTAGGAACTGCCTACCGTTCTATGGATCGACTGCAGCAGCATTTGATGCTAGACCCATATCGACCAGACGTGAGTTGGTGGCTTGCGTCATTAGATGAAGAGAGATCGTCCAAACTGACGTCGACTGCAATGAAGATCCTGCGAGAGAGGTACGTATCGTGGTCGATCAATGGATGGACGAGTCATACAATAATATATTCAAATTTGCCGTCGATTGATTCTAATATTCCTTCCTCTTAATAGTTCCGAGACTAGCAACGTTTCTTCCCAGCTCAAGCCGACGTTTATTCCGAAGAACGAGCAGATTCAACTAGGGGCAATGTCATGCTTGTGCACCATTTTGAAACGAGATCAAATGGATTCCTTGGGGGTGATGGACGAAAATGACCTTGGAGACTTGTGCCACCAATCACTTCGAAGATTGCAGGCTCTAATCAATCCACAGCTTCCGTTTGACCTTTCGCGATGGCATCTTCCAAGCTCTCTAATGTCTGTGGTGCTGCTTTCTCTGATTCAATGGCGACACGACGTTGATTTGTCAGACTATGATCGGATTGTGCACTCGACAACCCTAGTTGAAAATGTGACGACCTTTGTATTCTCCTTGTCAGCTACGAGTACAAGAAATGGCCACGAGCATCAGGACTCACCGAGATGGACCTACGATGGAGCCAGCACCAGATCACGAATCTTTGGAGTCGACGTCATTTCTTCCTGGGCGTTGGCAGGTGGTGCAGCCTGGACTATGTTCATTAAGCAAGAGAAAGATTGGCAGCCCGGCCTGGAACGCTTTTGGAATGATGCTGCGACTATTAAGACGCAAAGTATAGCTGCACAACTTGCACTTGTCGAATGTTTGCATCATTCTTGTCGTCTTATTTCAAGAGGGTCTCTGTTCTCGATCTTGCAGCACTTCTCGACGATGGATCATGGCACGCACGCGGCTTCTACCACAAACCTCTTGGCACCGTTGTTCGATCTATTTCAATCACCAGATGCTTCGGTCCAGATACAAGCTGTATGTCTCGTCAGATCATTGCTGTCCGACCGAAGCAGTCTGAGCACCCATGATGACGTCTCTCGCGCATTCTGGAGTTGGATAGACGATAGCATGGCCAAACAAGTAATCCAGATGGTTGTTCACTTGTCGAAAAGTCAAGAAGCCAAAAGGCCTCTGTTGCTTGCATTACTCGATCTACTGGATACGCTTCTGCAAGATCAGGCTCACTGTGATATGGTCCTGACATTTCTTTCCGCGGAGAGCTTGGAACTGATGATTGGCCTCGTCGAACCGAAGAAAGTGAAATTTGACTATAAAGATGCATCGGGCTGGGACGATCTGTCACTTGACTTTGTATCTGAAACACCACCAGCGAACAATTTGTCTCGTATGGATGAAAATAGTATCTGCTTTGAGCAGGAAGAAGAAAATTCTCCGAGGGGTGTTGACACTACAATACAACTGGCCACAGCGACCGCTCTGGCTCGTATGGGCTACAGCTACTCTTCGTCAACAGAGGAAGGTGTTCATCTTTTGAAGTCTCGAATTTGCACTGCCGTAAACAATTTTGTTACCCATTTCCTTTCAGAGGCCGGAGAGCTCGCTGGGTCTGTCTCCTTTGATACCAACAAGAGATCTTTCCGCCTACAGGTTGCTGTGGCGGCTTCTGAAAATGAGGACTTTATGGCCACGGCCTTGTTTTCGAAGCATATACTCAGCCAGAAACGGCTCGCTCAGATTTCGAATGATAAGGAACGAGCCAAACTGGAACTTCAGTCTGTAGAAAAGCACGCGAAAAATCTAGAGGAACAAAATGCGAGGCTCGTGAATCAAAATCGTTCACAATCGATCATTTTCAAGCGTGAAATGAGCAGAATTAAGGAAAACACCAGTCAGGATGCAAAACAACTTGTTGCTATCCACGCTACTGAGCGGTCAACCGCAGAGAGCCGCGTCGTGGAATGCGTTAGACGTTTAGAAGAAACCCAATCTGAGCTGCAGAATTCACGCCTTGAGGCTGAAGAGTCCCAGCGCACTGTGAATCTGACCAAGGAAGAGCTTCAAAATGCACTGACAAAGGCCACCCTTCTCGAAAACGAAAAACGGGATCTTTCTCGACAGATCGACAAAGAGGAGGCCAGGGCAAGGGTACTACAGGAGGAAATGCATTCTCAGACAGAAAAATTGAATTCTCTCTTTCGAACACGACAAGAGCTGGAAGATGAGCTCCAAGAGCGAAATCAAGCTGTCCAAGATTATAAAACTACAAATGAAAATCTCAGGGACAACCTGGAAGAGCTGTTTGCAGACATGGTGAGCTTGATAAAAGTCTACGAAGTGAAAGAAAACGAGGTGGCCAATCTTCAAAGAAACCATTTCGATGAGGTGGAACAGACTGGGAAGAAGTTGCGCCGTGCACAGGAGCGGAACGAAGAGCTTACCAGTACCGTGGATCAGCTTCGACACGAGAATGACAAACTTTACAAGAAGCTTGCAAAGTACAAGGAACGTCTCGAGGATGAGCGGCGAGAACGACAGGAAGAAGTAAATCGGCGAAAGCGGAATGGTCCGGTTTCTTACATAAACCAGCTACACCAGTCTACTGCATCAGATCGAAGCGCTGCAAGGGATAAATCGACAACAAGGAAGGAAAGTGGGTCGAACATGAGTCGGTCGCGGTCAGACAAGGAGAATGTCAACAGCTATGATTCAGAGTCACAGCGACGACGCAATTACTAGAAAGAAGGAACATATTGTTGGGGCACATTGTATAACTCTAGCCAGATGCTAATCGAGATCCTTAGTATTTTCGCAGTAGAAATCTACATTACACTCGTGCGGCCGCGCTGTCGATTTTCTTTCTCGCTAGTGGGCCATTTTGCGTCTGGTGGATCCAAACGCCAGCTAGCCGGATGAAGTTGAAGACGCCAAAACCGAGCCATACTCCCGTGAGACCAACGACAGGTGGAAAGACACGAAGGGCCCACAGACATCCAATCGTAGCAGCCAGCGTGCTCAATGAGAGTTGCATAAAGGATCCCGTTCCAATCATTACGCCCTCTCCGATAAAAACTAAACCGTTAATGATCTGGAGGACGCTAGCAAGGATGGCCGGTATTCTAGCGGCATCGCGAACTTCCTGAAGTGGCGTTGCCTTGCGAATCGCTGGTAGTAGCAATATTTGGAAGGAACCAAGGACACACCCAAGAATGAAGCCCCAGCTCATTAATCGATTCACAGTTGCCTTGGCGTACTCGACGCCTCCGACCATTTGCTTTGACTCTTCGTCATATCTCTCAACCATGGCATTCGGAATTATCGTTTGTGCCACCGTTGAAAGCGCCAGTAAGACGATACCCCCAATCTGGAATGTTTGGATGGCCATTGCATGCGCGGCTGCCGCGACCCCGGTCTCGTCAATGGATTGTGTAACCCTTGCAACGGCCAGGAATGTAAGATTCAAAGAAAGATTCCGCAGCTGCAGCGCGGCGCCACCCTTGAGTAATGGCTCTAAACTCTTCCATTTTGGTGGACGAACCAGTCTCCTCCATCGGATAAGGTCCTTTTTTCGCAACAGCGTAATGTAAATTGCTGCAGATATGATTTCCGCTGCCAGTGTTGCCAGTGCGGCACCTGGAACTCCCATTGCAAAGGAGAATATCAGGATTGGATCCAGTACTGCATTGAAGATATTGGCAAATGCGCTAACTTTAACGGGAGTTCTGGTATCAAGAATCCCTGCAGGAACAGACCAAACAGCATAAATTAGTAACATGCAAGACGCGTCCAACGTTTGGGCCACAATACCTACGGTACCCCGGGTTACAAAAACTTACCTCGAAACGCCGAAAATCCTACCAGCGACACCAAAGATGGAAGAAAGGCAAATGACCTGATCAAAAGATATGGCCTGGCATAATGTAGCGCCGGAGCACCGTCGGATAGAACAGAGCTAAGAGCTCGATCGGGATTCAGAAACATGAGAGGCGTACCAATCATCGCGATGAAGAAGCCAACAAAAAGAGCCTGACATATGGCGTCCCTCGTCGCCTTCTTGTTGCCACTGGCGTGCTGTTTTGACACCAATGTTGCGGTTACTGTGGGTCAAAAGCGAGGCAAGATCAGTCGGAAGTACAGATGGATTGCGTAATATCAGGAAACGTAGCCTTACCACTTGGAAGAAAGGAAGTGAACCAGAAAGCTGAACTGAACACTTGATTGGCTGCCGCCTGCCCCGCAACAGCCAAAGCATTTCCCATTCGATTTACCCAAAACAAGTCGACTGCACCAATCATTGGATTGATAGCATAGTTCCCTATCACTGGTAGAGAAATCCGTATTAGTTCTCTATCCAGCTTGTCGAAGCAAGGCCATTTGGCAAGCTGCACAGTGCTTGCTGTTTTTTTCACGTCCATTGGCGCAACGGGAGGCACTAGAGCCTCCATCGGATCCGAGCTTGTCTGATTCACGGCAGGATCTTGCACATTCTCGGCATCAATGGCTGACTCCTTCTCACCATCATCCTTCTTCGCAAATAGCCTTGACGTAAGGGATGGTGATCGGTGAAGCTGGACAGTTTCTCCTATTGGTGGTGGAGGGACTACTCCAGAACGTGGTCGCAATTTATCTTTATTGTTCTCGCCAATCGCGAAACATCGAACACCGACTGTTGACAAAAACATCAAGCCTAGCCCCAACGCCCATGCGGAACGCCGCCTCAGAGAACTCATGGCACCTTTTTCAACAGGTAATCTACGATTTCAAGCCACTTCAAACATGCAATAACTCCAGCCTTAGCCAACCAAGAGATCAAGAGCCTATTCCTTTGCCACTATCAACATCAATGGCACCTCCGATGATGATGAAGATGATGATGATGCAACAAATAATGCAACATGCAACCCACAATACGATAGGAACAACACGGGGGAGGTGAAGAGTGATGCCAACTTCTCACCCTCCAATCAGCAGCGCCGAATGACGTAGTCCCAATTTTTCGAACATCAACGGACAGATCTAAGACGATATCTTTATGACCACTCCGACCACTTTCTCAAGGGCGTTCTTCCAGAACTCGCACTAGTCGATTTCTCAGGAATACAGAATTTGGAATTTTATTTTTGTGTGTCTATCGTTCCAATCCGACAGATTTTCAGTAAAGTGGTAAGTGGTGGCTCATCGATCGCAACACCAACACCGCAAAGCACCAACAACCAACAGACCGATCGATCGATCGAGAGCCGAGAAAAGAGCACCGCAAGGTTGCAGCGCATCCCTTGTTACCCTCACTGTACGAAGTAATAAACTTTCAACATGTAAGTTCACCATGGGATTTTGAGCGAGCAATTGGCGGATACTTCCTGTTAGCTGTAGTTGAATTTGAAGCCTAGGATTTCTCTTGAAAAATCTCACGATATTGCCACCGATCTTTACACACAGGTCTCACCGAAAATTTGAAGCTCCCCGCCGTGGTAACTTGGGTTTCCTCCCCAAGAAGCGCACCAATAAGCATTTCGGTCGCATTCGATCCTTCCCCAGGGAGAGCGCGTCTGATGCTCCTCACCTTACCGCCTTCCGTGGATACAAGGCTGGTATGACCCACGTTGTCCGCTCTGTTGACCGTGCCGGTGCCCTCATGCACAAGCGTGAAGTCGTCGACCCTGTCTCCATTGTCGAAACTCCCCCCATGGTTGTTGTCGGTGTTGTCGGATACGTTGAGACCCCTCTTGGTCTTCGCACTTTGACGACTGTCTTTGCTGAGCACTTGAGTGAAGAGTTCAAGCGTCGTCTATACAAGAACTGGTACCGCAGCAAGAAAAAGGCCTTCACCAAATACGCGAAGAAGTACGAGGATGGTGCCAAGGACATTGAAGCCGAGTTGGAGCGAATCAAGAAGTTCTGCACCGTTGTGCGTGTTATTGCTCACACTCAAGTCAAGACTCTTAACCTCCGAGTGAAGAAGGCTCACATTATGGAGATCCAAGTCAACGGTGGCGATGCTGCTGCCAAGGTTGACTTCGCCAAGGGCTTGTTTGAAAAGCAAGTCACTGTCGACTCTGTTTTCAGCAAGGACGAGCTCATCGATGTTATCGGTGTTACCAAGGGTCGCGGATACGAAGGTGTCACCACTCGTTGGGGTGTCTCTCGTCTCCCCCGCAAGACCCATCGTGGTTTGCGAAAGGTTGCCTGTATCGGATCTTGGCACCCTGCCCGTGTTTCCACTACTGTTGCTCGTGCCGGTCAAAACGGATACTTCCACCGTACCGAACTCAACAAGAAGATCTACCGTATCGGTAAGAAGGATGACAAGGCCAGTTGTCAAACCGAGGCTGACTTGACTGCCAAGGGAATCACACCCATGGGAGGATTTGTTCACTACGGTGAGGTCAAGGAGGACTGGCTCATGTTGCGAGGAGCTGTTGTTGGTGTCAAGAAGCGACCTTTGGTCCTTCGAAAGTCTTTGATGAAGCACACTGCCCGAAAGCATTTGGAAACCATCGAACTCAAGTTCATCGATACTTCTTCCAAGATGGGACACGGACGCTTCCAGACGGCCGAAGAGAAGCTCAAGTTCTTGGGTCCTCTTGCCTCCAAGCAAAACCAAGGTTGATAATCTACTCTTTAGTACACTGTTTCGACTTGCACAACATTACTTCTTGTAGCCTACAGTACTTCGTAGTTGGGTTACATTTTATGTAGCAGTATCGTACTTGCTGGATCGAGTTGTGTTGGAGCAGGTAACACTTTTTATGCTCGAAACATGGGCACTACGTGCGTTGGCGTTTGATAATGCTTGGCAAACAATCTCTCTAGAGCATCATTCGGTGGTAAAGTATTCAAAGGGGATTCCAACTCTTCGCAATGGACACCGCCCGTCACGAAAACACTGGCAATACCGGTGCTGTTTGCGCCCGCGACATCATGATGAAGCGAGTCGCCAACGTGGGCGACTCGATCTTTCGGCAAACCCAATTCGCTCAAGCAAGCTTCAAAGTGCGGCACATATGGTTTTCCAAAGCTTGTACATTTCCCTCCCATGTCCTCATAGCGCTGAGCAATTTTTCCTGGCATGTGCCCAATTTTCCCATCTGGCCTCACCATGATAAAATCAGGATTAGCGCAAATCATCGGTAGTTTGTGATCCAGGCAAGCTTTCAGAATCGGGTCGATAGCGTCGAAACTCTCATCACTATAGTACGATCCAAGGGATTGTTCCGTTGCTTCTCTGTCGGCACCTGGACCTCGTAGCACGTCAACACCATGCAAAATGACCAAATCTGCCTCTTCGGGCTTGTCCGTGATTTGGATATTCCCACAAAGTTCAATGAATTTCATCGGTGAAGGCGTCTTTGGGGTTTTCCAAGTCAAAAATAGGGCTTTCTTCTCGGCAAAGTTCTCGCATATGTGGTGTCCAGCTTCTTCTCCGCTGGTAACGGCTCCAATGAAATGATCGGCATTGAATCCAAGTTTTGGAAGTTTCGCCTTGGTAGCATCCGCTGCAGAGGAAGAGTTCGACAGGATAATCAGCTTCTTTCCTTTCTGGGAGAGTTCCGAGACTAACTCCGGTGCCCCCTCCAGCCCATGGCTTCCATTATGCAAGACCCCGAACTGGTCAAGAATGAAGCCATCATACTTGTCAATGAGATCGGAGAAGGAAGTGTGAACACTGAACGAGTGTTGTTGTTGTTGTTGTTGTTGTTGTTTATCAGTCATTCTATTATTGTATGCTCGCTACTTGGGCTTGGAAAAGTAGGACAGTCGGTATTTGAAACGCAGGAGGAAAATATTGCAATGCCGCAATCATCGGCAAACTTGAAACTGCCCAAAGCAATGCGAAATAGCGATGTCGCCATCATTGTCGAAAGTCGAAATTCGTTTTGCTTCCGACGGCGGGCCTTCAATCGACTTGTGACGTGTGACGATGACGCAACCGTACTTCCTTTTTTTTTTTTTAAATAAAATCGTGCCGGTATAATAGACCACTAGACTACCGGTATAGGAGTGAATACCGGTATTTTACCGTAGATAACAATACGAGCACGTGCAGTATTCATAACAAAATTATGCATTGTTACTACTTGTACATTATTCTTCATTTCTATGGCTACAAAAACAGGCGATACTGCTGTAGAATTGAACCAGTCTGGACCATCTGAAATCGGCCCGACACCACGCGTTTTCCTTTCGTGGTGCAATACTACTACTAGTTGGATTGGACGGGTAGCTTATTTTGACCACCGATTCCTTTGATCTTGTGGGCAATTCATTCAAATGCGCTATCGAAGACCTCGTATCTTTGCATTGTGCGACGACAATTGAAATTATACAAAATCAGTACTGGGCGTGGCCTAATGCACCAATCCAAGTGCTAGTTCGACCTGGTACCCAGCATATAACACCGGCCACATGACAATAAGCGGCCAGCAAGCACATAGTACTCTCTTTGGCAGCTCAAATGCGAGTTCGTTTCCGAGTTCGGGCCCGAGTTCTTCCTCCCGTGTCAATTCAATCTCGAGATCGGGCTGTACATTGTGCGATTGAACTACCGCCAACACTTCAGCCCCCGAATCCTCCTTCAACTTGGCGTTCTTGTCTTCGTTCGCCACTTTCGATAGAATGGTTACCCAGATGACTTCCATGATATCGACCCACAGTAGCTTGAGGTCCATTGGGACAGCATGGGAAAAAGATACCGTGTGAACAAAGGGCCAGAAACGCCATGCCGATCGCAAAGCAGGCCACGAAGTGGCTTTGACATCCCGCAGCACTTCACCAGGCGGTTTAAAGGCTAACAATCCGATCAGAGTCGAGTAGGCAGCATTCAGAAATACGGCCCAAACTGTCAAATCAGCAGTCACCTTGATTCCCGTGGCCCACCACGCCCCATCAAAGTCCAGGTACGTCTCCATACATATCAACCAGTAATGACAAAGCGGTCCATGTGCGATGAATCCAGCGGCCCCCGAACGAGCCGAGCGCGGCAGATCAATCGTCGCTAGCGTTCTCCCTTGGTAGATTTGAGACAGAAAGTCCCCAAAGGCGTAGGCTACTCCTGACGTACACGCCTTGTAAAAGACAGGGTTGGTGGGTACCGCTTGTTCGTACGCGTGCAGGGCGTCCATGGGAATCCGAGCTAGCAAGTCAAAGGAGACGGCAGCCGTTGTGACATCTGGCGGGTGGGGCCCCAGGCCGTATTCATAAAGAGCCATCAATGCCACCATTTTCTCATTCAAGAGCGGGTAGAGAGCCGATAGGGCGACAGTGCCTACCACAATGCCGTTCAATGCAGCCACCGCATTGATCCGATCAGTCCGTTGTTTTTGAAGAATCTCGCTCACGACTTGCTCTTCGTTCTCCGCGTCTACAGAAGAAACAAAGAGGGGTGATTGTGGACGCGATGGTCTAGTAAACTGTCGGGATGATGGAAGGCTCCCGCCGGAGTACTTCACAGCGATAGGTGCAGGAACAGTCACAAATGCGTTCAAGGGAGCTGGTCCCAGAGAAAGCAGAATGATGGAAACAGTTTTCATCATTATTCTGGTATGTGTTGGTGTAAATCTATATTCCTCACTTTTTGTTCGGTCTGTCGTCTAAGGTGGTATGAGGTATGAGTAGACTACTTGTACGAGCACTGGTACTACTCGTACCTGCTTTTGATCAACAACTGTGCTGAACGTCCTGGACGCTGATGTCGTCGCCAAACCTCGCTCGGCCGCAAGTTTCGAGAGGCAGGTTGAAGGACACGAGGTGAAGGATGAGATTCGAAGATGTTGTTGTGATGATGATGATTCACAAGACATGGTCAACAAAATTGGAGAGCAGCGCAGCTGGCAGACGTGGAACAAAGCGAAAAAACTCCTGTAGCTTGCCAATTAAAAAAAATATATCTAAAAAAGAATTTCAATTTGTGAGAATTCGCTTTCTTCTTGTCCTGTCGCTGGAAGTTTTACATGGATAAGGGGTAAAGATACAGCTCGTTCAACTTTGGCGGTTTCCAACACATTCTCAAACCAACGTGTCCCGTAGGATCCAGCGTAAAAATGGAACCCATTCTCCTTTTACCCCTTTTCGTTACGTTCGTCGTTCGTCCCTCCGATCCCTCGTTCGCTGACGTCGGACGTTCACTTTGTGTGTGTGTGACGTGGCTTTTGGTTCCCTTGAGCCCGTACATACCGGTACAATACCGGTGCACGTACGAGTAGCGTGCGGGTGGTGCGCATGAAGACATCACTCCATCCATCGACCGTGTTTCATCCACCCGTGATTCATCAAGAAAGATCCAAGATTATGAGCTAGACAAGGGCTTGTTGGCCTATACATAGTATTTGATCCCAAGTATCATGATGTAGCCATATATGTTCATCTTAAAATCCTAAAAACTGTATTTGGAAGATGATGGCATGCTAGGTAGGAGACTCAAGTTTTCTGCGAGGTTGAAGAATCATTCTCGCGATTCTTCCATGCAGTGGGCATAATGTCTTCAGGGATGCCGATGGGATGCCGAAAGCTATTTGGCAAATGAATATCGGTCGAATAGGGCAAATCAACAAATTTGATGGCATGCCTCGGGACATCTTCCAAAGTCAACACGCGCTGGTGCGAAGGGGTCGAAACAAGCATTTCAACGGAGTAGACATTGCGAAAGTCGTCTCGTCCAAGGATCGTGCAATCAACGCCTTTTTCGTTTGATCTCCAAGTCAACTTATGGCCGAGCGTCTTCTGTTTTCCTTCAGTTCGAAGTTCAAGGTATTCTTCCTCTAAAAGAAAGGAGTGGCAATGGATCGCCAAATTGTCGGGGTAGGGATTGTCGTCTTGCTCGGAACTGGTTCTTAGCCAATCTTTGTCGTGTTGCTCGTTGAATCTAAATGACGAAACATGTGATTTCCAGTGTTGGGGTGGCTCCCAGTTGTGCACGTGATTCAGCCATGCCTCCTCCCACATGGCTCCGTAGTTCAAGAATAGTTCTTCGCCTTGTTGAATTTCACGCGTTGTAACATAATCGAAAGCAAGGTTGGTTGTGCTTACGCCCTCCATGGTATGTGGTAGTATTTCCAGCCAACTCGAGTTTTGACTTGTGCTTCCATTTTCGGCCCATTGGATTCGTACATTAGCAAGGGTTCGATTGTGATTGATATCGTTCACACCGGCACCATATGGACACAATAACAGAGTCGATTTAGCATGCCCAAAGCAGTAATTCATTAAGAGTTGCCAGGAAATTTGTTGGTCAGTTCGGATCGGCTGGCCGCGGATAATACCACTTGGATCAAAATCATACATGGCCAAGACTTGTTTATTTGGGATATGATGAAGAGGTGAACCTGTAATGATACTTCCTGCTTGTAATTTCCGTTTGGCAAAAGCGCCTCGGCCAGCTCCCTCGATAGTGCTCGGACCTGATTCAATATTGTCAATGCATTTCCCGTGCTTCTGCAGCCAGTCCAGAGAACGAGTAGCATTGGGTTGGTGGACAGCGGCCATATCATTTGCCTGAACGGCTGTCTCTGCTTCTCGAAGGGTTGATGGAAGTGCATTCAAGGCGCGGGTATTCCTCTTGTTCTTTTGTTCTAACAGTCGTTCATATAGTTCATGACGAAGAGGACCCGGTTCGGTTTGGAACAACTCTTTCAAAACCTTCAATGCATTCTTGTAGTCGTGCCACAGGGGGATCTCTCCAAATTGCTCATACCGTGTCGTAAACCAAGTATCCCCGTAATATTTGAATAGCTCCCCACCTGCCGGAATATTCCTAGTGACCTGAGCATTTTTGGCAATTCCATGATATGGAGAAATGGCCCCTGCTCCTGGATGTTGTCCACGATGCAGTCCAGCCTCGTCGTAGATGGGAACGGACTTGGCCACATTTATGAGGGCCAAATGACTATTGACAATGCAGTCGAGACCAGGCCAGTAGGCGTCGATATCGTCGCTGTCGACCTCGAGACCCATGGCCATCTTTCGGCCGTCCCAAACGTAATCGGAGAGGACGAAAAAGTAATCTTCGTCGCCGTTGTGCCAATCCAAGTCCAGCAGTGGGATTGCGACCTCCCCAGTGCCTATGAGTTCACCCTTGTTGATGGGGATGGCTGAAAAAATCCCAAGACCAGCTCCCGGTATTGTTGATTCGGCCACATATAATTCACATGACGAGGAGTCGTCTTCATCGTCTGTGGATATTTCCGCCGGTATTGGCGCACGACTTGGACTGGCATCAGTTTTTCCACAGCCGAAATCGCCTCTCAAAATAATGAGGCATAGGAAGATGACACGTCGTTTCAAAGTTAATGGAAAACATGTATGGAGGTGCATTTTTCTATTGCAAGGACCCTATCATCTCTCTCATTGTTAATTGCAGAATCGTTATCATCTCGAGAAGTGAAAACATTGATCACGACGAGATGCAAAAGCATCATTTCATGATTGCGATTTTATGGCGCACCCATCATCATCTAACCCAACGCCCACAACGGATGCACCCGAATCAGATATGCCTAGCATGTCGCACGACATGTCGTAGAACGAGACTCTCTGAGTGAAAAGGTCGGTTGCTGGTGTCCCGCCTGGGTTGCACCGAACAGCAAGTAGACTGGTACTGTACTGAATGAGTACCTGTACGTTCGTACGGTACTCGTACCTGGTACCGGTAGGAGGTTGGACCATAACTCAGACGTGCGCGTGATCCGTGATGGCGCCCGCCTTCTACCATCATCATCGATCGCAAAGATCCAACATACTGCAGTAGTCTTCGCATAACTTTTGTTTGAGAACATCAGCAGTACTCGTACCGAAGGGGCAACCTTGTTTGGAGAAGATGAGACCTTTTAGATTTTGCATAATACTGATTGTCCATTGTCTATCAGTACCCGTTTGGAGTCGTCTTCCGGACGAGTTCGAGTACTCGTACAATGAGTGGCGATTTCGTGAGCAAGGTAAGTATGGAAAACGAAAGCCCTGTTGTCAAGTACGGTACGTCCGCGAGGAACCAAGCATTATGGCAGGGCAGGGAAGACTCACGCTACATTGTCTTCCCTTTTTCATTGGTATTTCATACTTTAGTGGAGAGGGCGCTCCAAGTCGTCGAAGGGATTCTCAACACAACGCGGCACCCTACTCTTCCTGGTCTATCGGATAATCACACCTATGAAGACAAGTATGCACTCGTCGAGACCATGACGAATACAGCAATAGCTTCGTACATTACTGTACTTGAACACCTGGGCCTTCGATCAATAACTGAAATTGTTAGCTGGGTACAGGAAGAACGTCGACCCGTGGTGCTCCTGTTCGAGATGAATCCGATGTGTGTCTTTGACCGTCGGTCGGAAAGGCAGGTGGTCACTTCTGAGGTCGAAATAGAGAGGTCCCAGGGAGGATCGGGACTGATGGGGCGACTCACCAACGAACGTGAAAATGTAAAAGTCAAACGCACAGTGGTAGAATACTTCTGGAATGTTACTGCTGCGTACAAATTGGTGTTGGCAAGTGGTGACGATGAAATTGAGCTGCTGCAACGGGACGAAACCAATGCTGCTACCACTATCAAAATCACCGGTGGATCGCAGGACGAAGACAACATACCAGAGGCGCCATGCAAGAATTATGAAAGAGCTCATCATGAAGTGTCTATGACCTGGTTGTTTGAGAACATTCGTATGTTTGAGGCGAAAAGTGAAAGAAACGGAGGGACAATAGTAAGCAAGTTTGCCATCGACCGCCTTGCCCCAACCTGCAAGACACCAGCCCGAAATGATGATGTTGAAAAGGCTTGGGCCTTTGCCGATGGCTTGGTCGAGTGGACAACCGCAGTGTCTGATAGGTTCAAGTATTTGAATGTCATTATTACGCACGATGAATCTTGGGACTCCTGGCCAACAACTGTACACAACGATCGATTGAGAAAGGAAATATTTTCCCCAATCCTTCCTTTGTTTGAGGACTCCAAGGTTCTACCACAAGCGGACGTGGAGAATTTTCTTCAGGCTCATAACACTTCTTTGACTGAACATATTGATCAGACTACAGAATCGTTTCCGGAAAGTGGCTTAATGTCGAGACACGAAGTGAAGATTGTGACTCTTTTGGATCATCTAAGCCTCTATGGTTGTGGGCTTGTCAGGGACTGGCAGTACTCAGTTGGTTTGGTCGAAAAACTCTTGGTTTACCAGCTTGTCAAAGCAATCGGTAAAGAGATAAAGGCAAGCGACTTTGAAGAATTCATGTCTTTTCACAGCAAGGGACTGCTCCTGCCGATGTATGCCCCACGGTCTTTCTCCTATTCTGTGAGAAATGGGACAAGCAGCTTTCCAGATGGCTTATTTTCGATTGAGGCTACTAGTCTGGACAGGAAGAGTTTACCCATTGAGACGACTGTTCGGCAAGTTGCCGGGGGTGCGGACCATGCTCCATTTTCAATTCCAGTGACGGCGGCGACGTCCGTAGAAGTCGGGGGCAGTCGGTCTCTGCATGGGTGGTTGCGCTACCAGTGGCAAGACGATACATCGGACCTTAACCTTCATGCTCGTGCTCACCAATTTTCGAGCTTTGTGGTCCTTATCGGAAAAATGAATGGTCCCGATAAGTTCATGCCGAAGGATGCCATCATTGTACAGAATAAAGATGATGTTCTCGTGCCGCTTCTTGCTAATGTGTTGCCAAGCGCCAAAGAATTCAAAGATGCTGTCTCGTCTCTCTCACCTGAGCAGCGCGCATTTGCAGAAGCCTTCCGTGCGATGCAACTACAATCTTCGGTCTTTGGAGTCTGTATTATTCAGATCAAACCCCAGCTCGAACGCCTTCTCAATTTACCGGCGAAGTCGCTGGCAAAGGAGATTCAACTGACCCAAGACCTCATGTCTCTGTTCGTTGAATATCAAATCCCTTCTGATCTTCTCTCGTTTGATGGAGATAATGACGCGCCAACAACGGAAAAGGTACAGGCGGTGCGTGGCTATGTCAAGGCCGTGACAGACGTCATTGACGGTGCCAAGAAAAAGCAACTCGAGGAAGAATCACAGAAAGCAAAGATGAAGGAGCATAAACATGGGAAGGAATATGCTGCTCGTCCTACAGTTGGACCTACTGCTGGCCCTACGGCAGCGGGGCGTGCCGTTCGGTCAAGTTCCTCTGCGTCTTCGCGTGTATTACAAGCGACCATGGCGATGGCTGGTGGCGATGAATTCATGGCATTTTCGAGCTCAGAGAGCCAAGGAATGGATGAAACCCACACCACGTCGGCGGGACACATGCCCCCTGCGAAATCCAGTAGCAGTCGACAAGAAAGCACAAAAGATTGGAGAGGCGATAAAGACACCCCTTCCTCCCTTGAAGACTTCACAAAGATCCCCGTAATATTGGACAAGAAGTTGGAAGCACTAGATCCAGACGGTGCTCTCAAGTCGACAATTCTGGAGACGGGTAGTACCTGGTCCAGATCGAGACAAGAAAATCTTCTTGAGGCTCCCAAGAAAAACGATTTGTACCCTGACGACATTAGAAAGGAGACCAACAAGGCCATGGACCTATTAACAGCATTGAGTCGCAGTGGCTCGTTACCAATCAACTCTTCTGAGTTACATATTGTGGTCACGGTGACCCACTGTTTCGAAAAGAGTGTCATCGACACCGTCATCAAAGATAATGTCAACCCAATCGAAAAGGTTGAAAAATCCTTGCTGGTGTTGGCTTCCACGATTCAACTAGTTGAAAAATCTCAGCTCATATCATCTGAGGAGCAACGAGGATGAAAAGAACAAGTACTATGTAGGTGCTTGATAGTCAGTAACGGACCACTCCTAGTCGAGAGATGAGTCGAGAGGTACAGAAAGTGTACCGGTAGGGACCTCTACTCTCTCTCTCTCTCTACTAGAGAGAGCTACTACTCTAGAGAGAGAGAGTAGAGAGAGAGCTCTACGAGCTACTGTAGCTAGTAGTAGAGTAGAGATAGCGCTACGAGTCCCGATAGTACAACATGTACGCCCATAGTCTACTCCCAATTCGTACTCGTACGAATCATCATCTACAGGTTCTGTACAGTAGTACAACGTGCGGTAAAATACCTGGTATTATACTGGTACTACTAGAGATGATACCGTACACCTGGTACTCCCCGCTCTTGTGGTGTTGCGTGGTCGGTTATGGTCGAGTGGTCGGTTATGGTCGAGTGGTCGGTTATGGTCGAGTGGTCGGTTATGGTCGAGTGGTCGGTTATGGAGGTCGAGTCAAGGTCGAGTGGTAGCTGGATCAGGCGGGAAGGGAGCGATGTGGATTTGGATTGGGCGAAGGATCTTTTACTCGTATTTGCTTGGCGGCGGCCGCCGGCGGCGGGGGCGTCATCAACGACTGGCGGGATCAATTGCACCCAATCTGGATGTGACATGATTCCACCAATCATCTTCCACCATTGTTCCGGCAGCATGTCCGGTAGTTGAATTTTCGTAGAAAATACGTAGCGCAAGGGGCGGGGCGAAGGAGAAGGCATCCCGCATTTGCATCGGCGGCATTCTCCGATCTTTTTCTGATCATTGCCTTCGCATCTTCTCTCCATCATCTATCCGACCTCATCGGTCGGCGACCGGCGACGGATCTCTTCCAGCTTCGGCCGTCGACCACAGAGGTTTCTCAATTGCACATTAATCTTGCCAACTGTCTTTGCTTACGATCCACCTTTTAATATCCAACAAGATGAAATTCGCTGCCGCTGTTCTCGCTTTCTGTGTCACCCAGTCAATTGGTTTCACCCTACGAACACCTTTGTCATCGTTGTCATCTGCCCGATCCGACACTTCGCTCAACAAGTACAAGGTCTTCATTGACGGCGAAGCAGGAACAACCGGATTGCAAGTTCGAGGGAGACTTGAGGCTCGTGATGACTTGGAAATTATTTCGGCACCCGATGAGCTGCGAAAAGATGAGGGTACTCGCAAGAAGTTGATTAACGAAGCCGATGCGGTTATTCTTTGTAAGTGGTGGTCACGGCAGAGCCCGAAAATTTCCCCATTGGGCTTTCTACAGAAAAAGTCATTTCAAATGATTCTTTACTCAACATACATTTATTTACTTTTTAATCTTATTTTCTTTTGCAGGTCTTCCTGATGCCGCCTCGATCGAAGCAGCCTCGTGGGTTGAACCTGACAACGACCGAACGGTCATCATCGACGCCTCGACGGCGTTCAGAGTCGACAAGACCTGGGATTACGGCTTCCCCGGTACGTATTATTTTTGTGGTCGTCCATCATGCTGTATCCACACGAATTAAAGAACTAATGTGTGTTCATTGCCCTACAGAACTGTCGGCTGATCAACGAGAAGCACTAAGTAAATCCAAGCGAATTTCCAACCCTGGATGCTATCCTACTGGATTCATCGGCCTGACCCGCCCTCTTGTCGACGCTGGGATCCTGAAGGAGGGAACCCCTCTGACTGTTAATGCCATCAGTGGATACTCTGGTGGTGGCAAAGGATTGATGAATATTTACGAAAACGAAGAACACGAGCCCTGGGGAGCTTACGGTTTCAGTCTGGTATGTACTACAGAACAGTGCGATGATATCGTCCAGATGCATTCGCAGCATGATTTTCGAGATGGTGATTTTAGTAAATGCACCGACCGACTATGGATAGCATTCCTTCCATGCTAATATTTTCTCTTGCTCTCTTCCCTACTAGGCACACAAGCACCTTGCAGAAATGGCCGAATACTCTCACTTGGGTAGGAAACCAATTTTCCAGCCGCAAGTTGCTACTTTTGCTCAGGGTATGGTTGTATCGGTTCCCATCCATTATGAGTGGCTCGCTCCCGGAACCACTGGCGCCGATATCCATAAGGCTCTCTCTAAACATTATGAAGGAAGCAAGTTCGTTTCGGTCATGCCACTTGGTGAAGGCAGTGTCAAGGCAGCCGGTTTGTTGGAACGTGATGCCTTCTTGAGACCCGATTCGTTGGCCAACACCAACAAGATGGAAATGTTTGTCTTTGCCAATGATGAAGCTCAACAAGCGGTTTTGTGCGCCCGATTGGACAACCTTGGAAAGGGCGCTAGTGGAGCTGCCGTCCAAAATCTCAACATTGCCTTGGGACTTGACGAGACCACTGGTCTTCTGTAGGGATGGAATGCTTCCAGCTGACTAAATTACATCTAGTAGTAGTCTTGAGAGTATACAGAAAAACGATGCTCGCTTTTACATCTCTACTCTTCTTCCAGAGGCGGTTTCAGTGCCTTCAATCGTTCCAATGCGCTGGCTGCTAGTTCGGCCAGATCCCATAATCCTTCGTCTTGAAGACAGCTTTTAAATATGGCCATTTTCACCACACAGTGTTTTCCGGTAGCCCGTTCGATAGCTTTGACACGATTGGCCAGCCCATTTTCCGTCATTGTGCGAACTCGCATTAGACAATGATCATACGTGGCGGTAGGATTTTCCATAGCTGCTTTTTCTGCCCCTTCCTCTGAGACTTCCAAAGCACGGCGAAGTCGAATTTCACGGCACTCCTTGACTCTAGCTTCCCGCTCTTCGCTCACTGATTGTGGCTTGGGTTCCTCGTCCGGTAGCGTATCCTGGCCGGCTGTATCGGGGCCTATGCCTTGAAGTCTCATTGATTTGCGACTGCCACTACCACTACCACTACCACTACTCGTACGACTGACAGAGCTGTTGGCATTATTATCACCAGCCTTTCGTTTTCGGTGTACACGTACCACTTGGCTCTTTGTGTTTTCCTTATCTCCAATGCTGACGGTGGAAATTTTCTTCCAGGCAAGTTTATTGGAACACTTTTCCTCTTTGGCGGATATCAAGCCCAAAGCTCTCAGACGAGCATTGTTTCGCTCGATGTTACGGGCTCGTAGGGCCTCGTAGTCACTCAGCGCCTCCTGCGTCGACATTACTGTAAATTTTGTTGTTAGCTGTTTGCTTTCCACTGTGAATCTCGAGGGAGGGCTGCTGTAGTCTATACGTTGGAGTAGTGAGTAGTGGTTGCGGTATTATGATGTTGTAATAGCCAGTAAGTCGAACGTCGAGAGAGTTGAAAGGGTTGCGCCTTTCGACTTTTCGGTGTTCGCGGTCGGTGTCTTGTGCGTTGTGGTTGTCTTTGGGCGTTTGCTTGTTTTTATGGCGCGAAGCCATCGAGTCGCACGAACATACAGCCCATACTTTCCGAGTCTGGTAGAGTCTACCGTACTGGTACACGTACCGTACGAACCTGTAAACATCTCACCGACCGACAACCAAACTCTACTAGCTCTGCTAGCTAAGTACGAGTAGTAGAGTAGACTACACACATCATCATCTCTCTCTAGAGAAGAGAGACGACGATCACTACTGTCTAACACGGAGTAGAGGAGAATACAAATACCGTACGAATTATTTATTGCAAGTAATTGCACTCTACTCGTAATTCAAAAAGGCTCAAATCGAATCATCGAATCATCAATAAACTAGTAGCCTGGAGGAGTACTTGTACCAGTACGAATCGAATGCTGAATGACGACCAGCTGCCAATTTTGCTCCATGCTCTCTACTGTAGATTGCGCGGGTTGTTGAATCATTTTTCGGTAGTCTGCTTCGCATAGTCTCAGTACATACATGCTTCTTCGGAGGTTACACTTTCTAAAAATTATTAGATACTTTCATCAGAAGCCCCTTCGTGCTCGGAATTTCAAAATCAAGAGGACGAACAATACGCAAATCACACTGACCAGACACATGATACATTTCATCGGCCGAGCATTCTTTTGAGCTTTCTCTGCCTTTTCGAGTTGTTTGATTCCCGTTTGTGTGTGCTCGACGACCGCCTCCATATTGTAGTCAATCCTATCCAGAATCGTACCCTGGTCGATCACCAAGACTGCCAACTCCTTGAATATCGTACCCAGTTCCTCGATACTTTGTGCAATTTTCGAAATCTCCTGGTCCCTCGATTGTATAGATTCCTGCAGATCATCCACTACTTGTACCTGCTGAGTCGTGAAGAAATCTCCTTCTTCCGTCAGATCAATGCCAAACTTGGCATCCCCCACCATATCTCCTTGTTTCTGGGATTTGACTTCCGCCAAGTATTTCCTTTGCGATGTTCGAAAGTTGACACTCAATTCCTGCAGTTTTTTTGCGAGACTACGTTGCACGTTGGCACCAATTGATGCCTCTTCCCCACCAGCTCTCCGAGTCGCCGCACCGACTTTTTGGAGGATGCGTTCCGCCTTGCGAAAACGATCTGTGACTTCCCGCGTCATGACTTCGATTCGAGTTTCCATATCATCCAAGTCCTTGCCAAACACCGAACCAAGTCGGGAAGCGTGCATGGATTGCAAGTCATCCATGCGGCGTTGAATCTCACCCAATGCATCTTTCACTTGGTCGACATCATGGACCCAGAGAGGCTGGGACGAGAGATTGCTCATTTGAATGCCATCTCCTTCCTGTAAGAATGACAGAAAAAGAGACAATTCAGCGTTACAATAATGATTCTAGAAACAACCCTCCATTGTCATCCGTTCCACAACCCACAACGCACCTCCATGAGACTGAGGGAATGACCATCGTCAGTTCCACCAGCCGTTAACCGATTCTTGGGGCTGGACGTATCTCTGCCCGGTCCTCGACGCTTGAGAGCTGCTGTGCGTCGCTCTATGAAGGTTGCTGTCAAGTCACGGGACGCCATCGTTCAGAAGGGAGCCTTTTTAAAGAAAGGATTGGAATGGCAACGATGATGAGAGACGAGAGCAAAGAGCAACGTGTGATGATGATGTTGGGTCTTGGTTTAACGCGTTGTTTTTGTGCGTTGACATGGTCGCCGCACTGCTTTTCACACTACATAACTAACGGTACCGGTACAGTACAGAAGGACCAGTGGTACTGAAACGTCGTCAACCGCCATCTTCGACTAGACTGACCCAACAGGCACCCCTGTTGTTGACGATGCCGGCGCGCAGAAATGAAGAAGTAGAAGTTGACCCGGATGACTGACGAGCCAACAAAAAATTGAGTCACGAGCCAGTCAGGGGTCCAAATTTTAGAGTGTGAGTGATGAGTCACTGTACGAGTACCGTACCTGGTACAGTACAGTAACGGTACCGGGACAGTATTCATACAGAGTTGTGTCTTTTTGTAGCATTGCTGCTTGCGCGAGGATCCACCATGTTGTGACCATTGACCCCGACCAGAGAGAGTTGAATTCCATCCTAGCAAGACTGATGAAAAAGGAAGGCTTATTAGCTCTCCCGTTTAGTGAATTGAATTATGAGTTTCAGGAACAAATTATTTGGGTACAGAGATCGGTTTCGAAGGCTGGATCGCAAGTGGCACGTATTGATTGGATCGCAGCTAGTATTTGGTATATTTGTCTTTCGGGCGTACAAGCAATCTTCCCTGGGGGCAAACAATATCATTGCGGGAAGATCTGCAGGCGGTACCTCTCCTGAGGGTGGCACGAGTAGTTGATGCAACTGGCTCCGATGGCTGACTACGTAAAGTGCACAATGGTCCAAGAACACCTTTCTGGTTGAGTTTGCAAAACTTGGAACTACGAGGACTTCTCCTGCTCCAGAATACAGTTTGTTCTATAATATCATTATGTTCTCTTTCCAGTGGATTGATTTTCAGTTCTCAATTATTAGCATTTTCCTTGTTTTCTTCCCCCTTGATGACTGTTTGCCACAAGCGTGACACCGGTTGTTCCTCCTGTTTTTGGACGCGATCAATGGTACTTTCCACAATACTATTGATTTGCTTCTGAACTTCTTCGATAGTGCCGGCCGCATTGACCACATGCCATGGTACCTGGCCATCTCGTTCATCTTGCTTTTGAAGTTCCGAGAATCGCTCTCGCACTCGGGTCTGCATGTCACGCTTTTCATATCGCTCTCCTCCGTACCTGAACCATAGAAAAAGTGAAATTAATAAAATATGTTTGAGAAACAAGTATTTGGTCGTTGTTCTCCATGTTCTTCGTCTGCACAACCAACGCTGTTTGCTTACCCTCCGCGTTGTTCGGCTTCATCTTGGGTCAAATCTAGGAAAATGACCGCATCCGGAGCGGGCAATCCAACATCACAGGCTTGACACCAACTCAAATTATCCGAGAGGTTCGGTTTGGCTGAAGAAAACGCCACACCCGAATACGCATATCGATCACAAATAACCGTCTTGCCCTCCTGCAACAAGTACTTTTCGAGCTGGGGTACTGCCTCCCAGCGATTGGCACTAAATAACAAATGGACAGCTCGATCGTCCAATTCACTCTTGGATTGCAAATATTGATTGATCAGATCGCCGACCATGGTGGTTCGGTCGGGAAAGCGCATGGCCACGGCGGCCAAACCGAGACTCATCAGGTGTTTGACGAGCAAGCCAACTTGCGTGGTTTTGCCGCACCGGTCGACGCCTTCAAATACTATAAATGCACCCCGCTTGGTGGGAGTGGGGGGGCCTTGTGTGGGAACAATCATTCTTTATTGTGAGTTCTGTTGCGTTGCTTCTGCAGAGGAAACAATAAGAATACTGTATCGTCTTGCGGTTCTTCGTTCTTTTGTGTTGTTGATGATGATGATGATGATGGTGATGATGATGATGATGATGGTGATACCGGTAGATCGTTGATCAAGATTTTTCTGCGCCGCCGCCAAACATCGCGAAAAATCAATGACGGCCATGCGGGCATTGGGCGCGCCGGCGTGTCTTGGAGGGAGTTCATGATGTCGTCGAGGATGGCGCGAAAAACAAGCGCGAACCTTCACAAAGATACAGAGCGCACGCAAACTGCAACGTGTCGCGATCTTTGCATTCTTGGCTTCGTCCCACAACAATCGCCAACAAGGACCGAGAAGTGACAGCAGCAGAAATTGGCAATACTCTAGAGCTGCTGCTACTGCTACTGCTACTGCTACCAGTACTACTACTACTACTACAGATCCCCCATGACATTCCAAAAGTGTTCCTCAGTGAAGATGCTATGCTCTACTGTGATTGTTCTTTGTCTTGCGACATTTTCCTTTCAAGTACGAGCTGCGCCAGCGTACGATCCCAGCAAACTGTCCTATAGATCCTCGCCCAAACCTTCATCGAGAGCCTTTTTCGATGACAGTACCAGTAGTGTGGTCTTGAATAATGAAGCGGCTAGTGCAAGCTCCAGCCACCACCTCTGCGATAATGATGGTGGTGATTCATTCACACGCACAACCACTCCAGCGACTGTTCTGGAACATAGAGGTGGGGGTCTCATACCGGCAGGATACCATCCGATGGGCTACAAAATTACAGCATTGGGGGAACGATTTCTGGAGTTTGGTCCGACTTGTTTGGAGTCGGATGTGGGCCGTTTACTAGCATCGATCAAGAAACGCAAGACGTTGTCGGCCATACAAACGCAGTGGCTGGAAATTGTGAGGGTCTCCAAGTCGGGACAATCCATGAGGATTTATCGGACGCTCAAGGATTTGATTGATTTTTGCTTGGCGGCTCGGCTGCTTGATTGATCAATTAGAATGAAATTCAATGCTATGCAAATGCAGGAGCAAAGAGAGGTGCACTCAGTGTCCATTAGTATAGCTAATGTCGCCTAGAGTAGTACATTGGGGGGAGTTTTTACATTTTTTTCGGTCATGTCTTCTTCGATGATTCGTCAATCTCCTTCTCCCCCTCCGTAGCACCTTCCTCTGCACTTATCAATATCCATTGTTCGTCATCTTGTTCGGCCAAGTCATTATTATTCGTAAGTGCCCCCACTACCTCGCTTCCAGGAACCAATACCCTTTCTTGCACGGAGATATCTGGGGCTTCTTCAGATTGAAGCGAGAGCTCCTGCGAGGAAGGTAACGCCGAAGACTGGTCTTGCTCAATACACTCTCCCTTCTTGACCTGTTCCACCTCCTCTTCCAACGGATGGTTTTCCGTTGACGCTTCTGCCTTGTCATTCCCTTCTTCATCCATGGCAACTTCCACGTTAGTATCATCCACCGGCTTTGTTTGGCTGCTCTCGTGTACTTCTCCAGCAAGCCCCTCCAGATTATATGGCCTTCCATCCTCCCCGTCCTTGTCGCCGTCGTCAGCGGTGGTCGTTTCGACTTCTGGAGAACTATCATCTGGTTCAGGTTGTTGTACACGTAGCAGTGACTGTAGACGATCTTTGGCAGCTTGTACCGAGTACTTGTTCCTTGGAAGAGAAGTTGCAAAAGCCCGTTTTGGACGAAAGACGTGTAAGGACCGTCGAGTGAGGACTATGAGATCAAACGAATTCGAATCACCATCCTCGGTGTTGGCGCTCGTCGTTGGTCGCACCTCCAGACCATGGATCGAATAGGGCAAGGTGCATTCCCAGAGCTTGTAGTATTGCTGCCCAAAAAGTGCCGCCTGATAAATCAAACACCGACCACTCAGTGTCCCAAGCGCAATACAATCCCCAAAGGCGTGTACAGCCAGGACCGAATCTTCATCTTGCACGGCACTATTCCACAACCCCTGGATCACCATGGTAGGTCCATGCCACTCCGATCCCACGCGAGTCAAGTGGCACACATATCCACACAAGGATCCGATCAAAATGCGGATTGTTCCCCCATGGACTGTTTGTTGTGGTTGTTCTTGTTCTTGGATTTGCAAACTGACCAAGGGCCCGTCGACAATGACTCGATGAGACGAAATGTCTTGGAACAAGAGTGTTCCTTTGTCACGGCCTCCTTTCCAAGATATGACTTGAATGGTTCCATCTTGACCTACGGTCGCCAGAGTGTGTGTTTCTCCGTCCGTATGAAAATCAATTCCCATAACGGGGGTCTCCACATTGAAATGCTCTTCTGGCAGGAGGTCGGTACGAGCTACAAGAAGACGACCACCACCGTCCACCACCAAGGATGGATCGCCAGGCTCATAAAAACGCAACCGAGAATCGTCCGCGCTACCGACAAAGATCCCCAAGATGAGCTGCTCCACTGTCGCATTGTCGTCGTCGTTGTTGTTGTTGTCACCAACACCACCACCCCACATGGCAATACATGGTGAGAGAGGTCGAAAGTCACAAAGGGCAACATGTTCCTGTGCCATGGAGGAATTATTGCCACCTCTACTAGTAGGTACTTGTAAAATCAGGCGCGCCTTGGGTGGTTGCAAGGTGGTAGCAATCCCCTCCAAGATTGTAACTTCCCCACTGCTGCCCATATTATTCGGCACGGTCCGAATGCTGGAATCCAAAACATTTCCAGCAGCAGAAGCAGCAGTATTCTCTGATTTGCTGAACGATGGTCGTCGACTACTGCTCCCGGCGCGAGAGGATGCCGCCGTGGATACGTCGGTGGCTTGGACCACAGTCGAATGAGAAACGGAAACGACCGATGCATCGTCCCGGGCGGCCACACCGGTAGTAGTATCAGGAACCCCCGTGTTCGCGGACGACGGTTGCCGTAGGGGTGGAGGGGCATCTTCCGGTTGATCGATGCAGACAGGATCAATCAACACCAGCGCTTGTATGGGCTCTTTATCATCATCATTATCATTACTATCGTCGGAGCTTGGTGGTTGAGGGTGCTGAGCAAACCCCACACAAATCACTGACGGCTTATCGCGCGGAACGGTGCCATGAGTGACAGTACGATACCGGTAGGTTTTGTTGGGGCTATTCCTATATGTAGTAGGACAAGATAGTCCTAGAACATGGTTTTCTGTGGCAAATCGAAATGGCAGCGTTCGATTGATTCCGGCGCAAGGTGAAGACGAAAAACAAGTAGACGGCGTCGTGAAGGGCGACAGGAGTATTTCTTCCAATTCCATGCTGGCTGGAGTGTTGGAGTGTACCAGGTACGAGTAGTGTGCGTTTCGTCTTGTATCTTAATGTACTGTACTCGTACGTGTAGTGCTATGATGTATCTGTCGGTAGTGTGGCTTTCTCCCCACAGTACAAGTTCTCTCTAATACGCTAATGATCTTATCTTCCGGTACGAGTATGATTCTTCTTCGTCTTCGTCCATCCCCGTGCCGCATCGTCGCTGCCGGATGGCGGATGAAGAATAAATAATCAATCATCGTCAAGATCCAGCGATAACTGAGAGATCTTTGTCGCATCTCGTCCCAGCACGCGAGAGTTTTTTAAATGTTGCTTTCCTTTGAGTCGAAGTAGTCAAGTCTCGAATCGGTTTAGTCGAGAAAAACAACGCACCGCCGCCATCAAACTGTTAACGGCCGATACCGGAGCCACGATGCTCTCATCACCAGTACCAGGTAGTCTCATAAATCTACTAAGCTCCTCTTATTGGTTTACTTCACACGTAGTGACACAAACCAAGACCAAACGACCGACCAAAGCCAGACGCTCAACAGCACATTTTCTACAAGAGAACAATTCTGATGACGCCGAGCGAAAAGAGATTCTCGTATGAAGCCCTAAAACCCTGCTCGAGCAGTAAAAAGGCATCATGTCACGACCATCAAGCGAACATGTTTTGCAAAGAAGTGTTGTTGTTTTATACGAATGTGAATGAATTGAGCAAGGAATTTATCATAATATCATGATCAGACGTCTTGGAAGATCACTTTCTGTTACGAGAAAAGCAGAAGAACCAAACGGCGAAAAGGCTACCCCACCCGCCGCCATCATGACAACTGAAGATTTTGAGAAAGATTTGGATGCCATTGCCGATGCCTTCAAGCAAAATGTCCAGATTCAGGATCGCAAGTATCATCTCAAAACCTACAAGGAATGCTTTGTCGGGAAGGAGGCTGTGGATTATCTGGTCCAATCGGGAGCCGCTCCCACCCGCCAAGATGCCGTGGAACTGGGCCGCGCCCTCCAGTCGACGTTTTTGTTCGAGCATGTGACCCGTGATCACCAGTTCGCCGACGAATTTTTATTTTTTCGATTCTTGAACGAAGGAGAGCGGGGAGAGTTTAAGATTGACGAAAACACGGGAGAGAAGGTGGACTGGACCAAGTTCTTGTCCCCACCTGTGTCTTCCACGTGCCACGATCCCTGGCAACCCAAGTTTCGTTCGCCCGATTTTGAGAATCTGAATCCAAAAGATGTGCACGTCGCCAGCCATATGTGGCCTATGGATAAGTTTAACACTACACTCTTGAATCATGTGCATCCTCCTGAATGGCAGGATCCCAATGCAAGCAATGCAGATGGTAGTTCGACGTACGATCTTGTCGTAATCGGAGGAGGGACAGGAGGTTTGATATCCGCCTCAGGATCGGCAGGTGTCGGTGCCAAAGTTGCCATGATTGAAGAAAATATGCTCGGTGGTGACTGGTAAGCACAGTATCTTTTGTTTTTCGTAGGCTCGAGAGTCGATAGTGTACTGATACGATGTTGACTCACTCACCTTTCTCACTCCTTTCCTTTCCTGCAACTCCTTTGCCTTTGACAGCCTGAATGTTGGATGCGTTCCATCCAAGGCAATCATTCACTCCGCCAATATGGCACACCAAGTCCGTGGTGATGCAGCTCGTCTGCTTGAAGCTGGAATTATTATAGATCCCAATTCGGTCAAGGTGGATTTTGATAAGGTTATGGAACGGGTCCGTAAGATCCGTTCGCAAATCAGTCACCACGATTCTGCAACTCGATATTCCAAAGAATTGGGAGTGGAAGTGTATATTGGTAGAGGAAAATTCACTTCTGAACGAACTGTCATTGTCAATGGTCGTACGTTACATTTTAAGCGGGCTGTGATTGCGACCGGAGGATATCCTACCTTAATTCCCATGGCAGGATTGAATGAGCTTCATCATTTGGCAACTTCCATGGCGGAACCTGAAGACAATCGACCGGCGGTCATGACGAATGAAACTTTTTTCAACCTGACCAAGCAACCAAATCACATGGTGGTTATTGGGGCCGGTGTCATTGGAATGGAACTGGCTCAAGCGATGCAGCGCTTGGGTACTCCAACGACCGTCCTTGGTCGTTCGGGGAGAGTGTTGCCGAAAGAAGATGAAGACATGGCGGACATCGTCAAGCAACAATTGGTCAAGGATGGTGTAACATTTCGTCTCTCAGTAAAGTCCTATGAGAAAATTGAATTGACTGGAAACAAGTCAGAAAGTGGTCTTCCTGAAATGAAGATCACTCTGGTAGATCAAGAATCCTCTGAACCAACGTCGATCATTTGTGACGCAGTACTGGTCGCGGCAGGCCGTCGTCCTAATGTGACAGGCATGGATCTGGAGCTCGCAAAGGTGGAATATGATACGAAACAAGGTTTACTGGTCAATGACAAACTCCAGACGACCAATTCACGGATATATGGAGTAGGAGATTGTGCGCAGCAATACAAATTTACTCATGCTGCCGACTTTACAGCAAGGGCCGTGATCCGTAATGCTTTCTTTTTCGGAAAGGAGAAATTGTCGGATTTACTCATCCCCTACGCCACCTTTACGTCTCCTGAAATCGCAAGTGTAGGTCTCTACGGGGCCGACCTAGAGGAAAAGGGCATCGAGTACCGCATCATTGAAAAACATTTCAAGGACAATGATCGTGCCATCTGTGATGATACCCTCGAGGGTTTTGTGCGCTTCCGTGTCGATGCTAAAAAGGATACGATCCTGGGTGCCTCCATTGTTGGGGAAGGTGCAGGCAACATGATCAGTGAAATTACCTTGGCCATGAAATCCGGAACCGGTCTGGGGGCTCTTGCCAATGTCATTCACCCATACCCTACTACCGCCGAAGTCGTTCGGCAATCAGGTGATCTCTACAACAAATCGAAACTTACCACGACAGTGAAAACTCTTCTTCGCGGAATCGTCAAACTACAGAGCTAGATGGTGATTGGTGTAGAGTAGCACCGCAGACCCCCCCCCCCCTGTACCGTAGGGAGAAAAGTGAGAAGTTCTTGAGGTCGAACAATAAATAAAAGAGTGCCAACATGAAGCATAGTAGAGAAAGCTCACACCCTCATCGTCTATTGCGTAAACACTCTGTGCTATTTTCCCACCAGAGACACCTCTTGTAGCTTCTTGACTTAATCTAAAGTCACTGGTGCTATTCTTACTCAGACTGGAACTAAATTTCCACTCATGAAGAGCTGGCATTTGATTGGCGCAGCGTTGTCGGGGGCGACAGGTGCGCTAGCACCGTAGATCGCTGTTCGAATAACGTTTGAATGGCAAACAACGGCAATCGTTTGTTCCCTGCGGTCCATGTATAGCCATTGAAATGCCCTTTGGATTCTTCTGGTGGCTGGCTCATTCCCCGGCGGTTGAGGCCACTTCTTTGGTTGGAGTGATTTGTAGTCCACAAAGGCATCCTCTTTCCTGCCCTTGATGTCACTGTCAAGATCCACCAAGACATCGTCCATTGGTTTTGGTGAATTTTCGGGGCCTTCACGTCCAGCATCGGCGAGATCATAGTTTACAATAATTTTGTGTTCTGGGAAACCCAAAAGTGCCGTATGCAGCGCCCGCTTGAGGGGCGATGTCACAACCAGTTGAATGTTTTCTAAATGCTCGCCTGCAAGTAACTTCAACAGATCCTTTGACTGCTGAATCCCATGTTCGGTCAATCCACAATCCTTTAATTCTGGGTTGGTGGATCTGTCCTTACCTTCGAAAACCTCAGCTTCCGATTGAGCATTGCGTATCAGGTAGATCATCTTGTACGGCGAAACAGGATCTGGTTGAGGAGGCCATGGTCGTCGACTTTGGACCTCCCAGAATTCTTTGCTCCCTGTGCGCCCCAAACCTGCGGTGGGATTGGGGACCCATCCATGTTTGATCATTTGTTGACAAATGGCGGCTAGGTTGCGGCAATCATCTAGCCCCGAATCGCTGCTGGAGTCTGGCGGCAGCCCCATTTCGTTGAGCATATCTGCAATTCCCCGAACCCCCTTTTTGTGGTGCATATTTTCAAATGGCCACTTGACATTGATCCAGGATTGAAACGCAGCAGGCACCTCTTGCTTTTGATGTTCCAGTTGATTTGGCAGACAAACTTTCAAATCCCAATCCCCACATATTGTATAGAGAAATGTTTTCTTGGACTCATCCTTCTGATCCCCTTGTTTCAACGCTTCTGATAAACTAATCAAATTGTGGTCGTTTAGCCATTCCTTATGCATCTCCAGGGCATCTACCAAACTCATTCCTCCATCGACCTGATCCTGAGTGATACCAGTGAGCTCAATACAGTAGTCTGATAATATTGGGTGAACATCTGGTCGGACATGGCAATGAAATTTTCCCTCGATTTCTCCAGTTTCTGCATTCACGAGCATTGCTGGAAATTCGATGATTTCTTGCGGTTTGGGTGGCGGTCCATTGTTACACGTTGCCATGAAATCCAAAACGCAGAGATACTCCACCAGCCTCGTTGGCTCTTTCTTAATTAGTTTTCTACTGGAGCGTCTCTTCTTGAGCTTGCCATTCTTTGACGGGGATTTTGGCGTCCTTGGAGAAATGAGGGGCATGGACGGTAGGGATGCGCGAGTAGAGTTTGGTGTTCTGGGAGACGCTAGTGGCCGAGGAGATTTGGCACTAGCAGATGTGAGTCGTCGAGGAGATTTACCGGTTGGAGAAACTACCCTCCCGGGAGATTTAGGAGACTTGGGGGACGGAGGAGCTTCCGTAGCTGAATTCAAATTCGATTTAATAGCACTCCGCTTCTTCTGTCGCTTCGCCATGTCATCCTCCACTTGTTTCATGATGGCACGATAGGTGATACCAGATTCTGGAGGCAATGAATCTAGAAAAGCTCGAGCTTTCCGTTTAAATTCCTTTTGCACCTTGAGTTCTTCCTCGGTGGGGTCCCGCCCAATAACTGGAGCCGGAGCCTGGTCAATCAAATCATGGAGGTCGTCTTTTAAATGGGTGTCCAATCGATCGAGCACCATGTACAGTGCCTTTCGGACCTTTTGATCAGGGGTTTCCGGTTGTGCTAACGGCGCCTGAGGCACCTTTATAGGAGGCATCCTGCTGGAGAAAGGCCGAGTTATCGATGACTTCGATTGGATCAACAGTAGTAAAGTGAGCGGTGTGACTATTGCATTCCGATGATGATACAATGGTCTGATTTCCTGCGTCCTGGTGCCTCCAGTGATTTTCCTCCTCTCCACTTGTGCGAGTAGCGAGGACAAGAATGTCCTCTATCTTCATCGTTCATCGTTCTCATCGTCATCAACGCGGTGAACGCTGGGAGCGGTCGGCGGGGGGAGGGTGGAGCAGGGTGGAGGTCAGTAGTTGTTGGAAAATGAATGATGATGGGGGCGGCGGCGGCGCGCGCGGCGGCGAAAATTTTCAAATATGGCCCTGGGTCACAAGCCATAGTTATGAAAAAAGACCTACGACGTAAATGACCCAATCAAAGTATCCCAAAGTTGTCAACAATACTTATCACAAAATGACTGGTGTGGAAGTCGAATGAGTCGTGGGTATGATGTATCATCATCGGTCTTCATTTTTTGCGCGGGAAACATCAAGATGCGTTGGGAATTTTGACTACTCCGCTGTGCCGAAAATCTTGCTGCCATCACGTCAAAGTGCGTATTTATAATATTTTTTTCTTTCTCATGCGAAAGAACAAAAATCTTGGAGACACCATCCACATTTTTCTTTTTAGAAACACAAGATGGATACCATGTCGAATTATCACAGCCCACTGATCTCTCTCTCCAGCGAGCTTCAGGCAGAAATCCTCTCCTTCCTTTCGTCGGCCGACGCCCTTCATCTGACAGAGACTTGTTCGACGCTCCACCAAGATTTGTCACTCTCTACTTTGAATCCGCCGTTTGCATTGACACCTATCCAAGAATGGTCGGGGGATGAAGACAATCCAAGACGAGGGCCTCGGATACCAGTTCTCTACACCAAGCGAACACATTCCATTACATTGAAGGGCCGCCAGTGGTGTGGGGACGGCAACTGTCACATCTATGTGGTCGCATTCGATCGGAACAACCCCCCGATCGACTTTAATAATTTTTCAGACGGGACAGTTGTGGTGGATTCACTCATAATGTACGGAAAAGTCTCGAATTTCGCAATTTCCTTTCGACCAGACCCATCCATGATATATTTTATCTGGTACAAGGGTGAAGTCGTCCAGACCAATCGGATTATGGTCCATACGGTCGTCTGGGACAATCCTCAAAGGTCACTGGCTAAGCAATATCGTCTCTCATGTAATCCTGTCAGCCCATTGGGCTCGATGTTTGCTCATATCATGTGGCAGGCACTCTCAGTACGAGGATGAGTGAGATTGGTGATGCAACAGCTTTTGTTGAAGAAGAATGTCTGGCGATGCTACGCTTGATTGTGGAATTTTTATGTGTGTATATTTTGTACTGTTGAACAAAACAGAAAACGCCTGTAAACTAGAAACTATCTTGAAAGAAATGAAGTCAAAACGGTTGCTACAATGCATAGAGTTGACCAGGTGGTATCTTTGGACACCTTGCTTTGCACAGTTTCGTGATCATCTGAGACACTCCACCAGCTCGCTAGTTTTTCTTCGACCATCCAATACAAGCCTTGACGACTTCGATTTTTATTACTTGGACCATTTCTAAGGATTACTAGAGGGAACGAGATACTATATTGGATTTACCTGCAGAGAGAGGCGTTGAGGGGTGCGTATGTCTCTAGACGATTTCAATAAATTATACCGTACGTGGACGGAGTACCGCAGTACTTCTTATATATAATCCCAGTTGATTTAAATCACGAGAAAACCAGTCGTGGTTGAAAGATAGGATAATCGGATCTTTCGTGCTTTTCGTCACAGATCCACGAGAAAAAAGGGACGGGAGACCATGATGACATGCAGATGAACAGCCCACAACCTTCCGGTCCTATCCGTACCGCCGCGGGCCTATAATACGGTAGAGTGAAGACATTATTGTGACGTAGAAAATCTGAATGTCTGTAGAAGACGACACCTCCTCAACAATCGATGGTTGGCCAGTTACGGGACAGGTACTGAAATCAAGGCGTTCGAAATCATGCGAAATGTGTGGATTTGACAACTGGGCTCCAGGCGACACCAAATATGTCGTAGAATATGATTATGCAAGGGAGCATCTATGTCCGACTTGTGCTGTTTCAAGGGGGCTTTCGGGTGCGATGTTTTATCGTCAAAATCAAAATGCTCAACGGCGAGGAGCGATTGATAGTGCCAGCGGAACGCCGGCGAAGTGCAGTGCAGTAGGAGAGACAAATGAGAAAAGAGAGGCTCCTGCAATCAGCGATATGACAGCACATAAGAAATCAAAAGCTGTACACACCGAGGATCAAATTACAAGCGAGCTTGTAGCCGAGAAACTGTTCCAGGCCAAGTGGATAGGTTGTTCGCTGAGCCCGCACCGAGAATGTGCCTTGTTTGTGGCTTGGAATGGTGTTATCGTGCTCGTTTACGAGGGGTTTCCTTTGTCCCTGTTACATGTCAAGCAGAGCATTCAGGAAAGTTTTCCGGATTTAAAATCAGAAAATTTTGGGTCCAAATGGCCCAAGACCACCCTAGGTGCTCTCAAGGACAATGCCGAAGATTTCACACTTGAGGATCTGCAGACATTTCGGAATATTTGTGGCAAATTTTCGGTCGCTATTGCTTCCCTGAAGCTAGATATCCCAGTGCGGTCCATATCGGTGGTAGAATATGAGTACCGGAGTTTGGAACGACTCCGTTCTCGAAAAGACGTTGCTCTGGAATCAGTGACTCTCAGCAACCCTTCCCCTGTGAGTCTCGACGAGATGGCTAATGTTGACGAAGTCGTCGGGGAATGGCGCGATCCTTCTACATATCTATCCAAAGTGAATGCTCCGGGCTCTAGGGTTGGATCCTATCGCTCAGCATACGGGGGCGGTGCGACGTGTGTTGCATTTTTGGATCCATTACCTGGGGCTCTTCAACATCAGCTGAAGGAATTCCGATCAGCAATCGAAATTAAGTTTCCGGGCCGATACGCGTGGATGGAAGAGAAGTCACTTCACTGCACTCTTCGGTCTCTGGATAGATCTCGCGCCGGAACAAAATAGAGAAGGAAACAGAGGTGCGACGTGTTTTGCTAGGAGTAGAGGCTTGATGATAGAAATTTCTTGTCCCCTTTAGTGTATTGCTGCCTCTATCTGCTTTTGCTACTCTAGTAGTAGGTTACTGCTCTAGTCTAGAGAGACTACTTCTCTTTTTTAAGCTGGTCTTCGATAGGGAATAGGGACCCCAGAGAGCCACTAGGAGCGTACAAGGACTCGCATCTAATTGGAGGTTTTCACCGACCGAAGCTTTCGTTTGGATCGCAGATACCGGAAAGAAGAGTATCGCGTACTGTACCAGTATCCTATTTTTAATCCCGCAGGGGCTCGGGCGGGAGTCAAAGTGGTCCAAGTTATCAAAAGCAATCGAACGTGTCGGAAGATTAATCTTGCGACCCTTTCCGACTTCCGAACATCTTGGCGGAATCTTCCCCTATTGTTGTCTCGGAGTGACGCCTCAATATACCGGTATTAGTGAAGCAGCAAGTGAATGTTGATGTTCCTTGTTGATCTTCATTGTACCAGTATCCCTCAAGCTTCCAGCACTTGCCTACTCTGAAGCGAGAAGAGAGGCCAACGTCCAATTTCTCGAGACGCACAACAAATGGATCATCGATTACCATGACCGGGCAAACCTGTTCCAGAAAACGTCAAAACGACACATGGAATTCCAGTCTAGAATCATCTCACATTAAGATTTCCCCGCTTTGGACTGCTTCAGTGTCTCTGTTACCGTCATACATAGGTTCCATTTCTGCTGATGTCTTGGTCATGCTGGCGCTTGCTATGGGCGTTGTATCTTCGGGTTTCTGGCTCCGGAAAAGGCGACGAAGAACACCCAAGTTGAAAGATGAAGATAACGCCAAAGCGTTTCATTCCGTGTATACATCTACCAGCGCCAACACAGGAGATGCTAGAAAACGCAAAGAAGAATTCGTGTGTCGAAATACCGAGATATATGGCTACAGAGGTACACCTGGGGGATACATTGACGAATGGAGACCCGTGGAGCTACCGGGGCTGCAACGTCCACTAGAATCATCATCCAAGGATACCACAGAATCGGAAATTTATCTAGATTATGCAGGGGCAGCGCTGCCGGCGAAAACTCAGCTGGTGGCGGCATTTCAAGATCTTTCATCACAAAGGGTCCTTGCAAATCCTCACTCGACAGGACCCGCTGCCTCTAGAAGTTTAGTACGGATTCAACAGGCCAAACAAAGGGTCCTGCGGCATCTGGATGCCACTCCGGGACGATTTGCCTCATTGGAATGCCCCCCGTCTTTTGCCTCTCCAGCCCAGAAACATTCTGGATATGAAATGGTCTTCACATCGGGAACGACAGAAGGCCTACGGCTTATCGCAGAACGCTTTCCCTGGAGAGCAGCGTGTTCCCACTGTCGACGACAATCCGTTTTTTTGTATGCACATAATTCGCACACTTCGGTTCTGGGGATGCGAAACTTGGCTTTGAAAGAAGGAGGTCGATTTGTGTGCCGAACATCACATGAAATCAGTTGCATGGACTCTGATGGCTTTGATAGCCTCTTCCAGCCATCTCTGGACCATTGTACCCATTGCAGGATGGAAGACTATCCAAATCTACTGGCAATTCCCGCCGAGTGCAATTTTGGAGGTACCCGGCTGGACATACAGGCAGTAACAGCAACAACAAGAAATGCTAAATCCTCTTGGTTTAGCCTTGTGGATATTGCGAAGGCGGCTAGCACTGGTCCCGTCTCACTCAAGCAAACAGGCACAGATTTTGCCGTTTTGAGCTTTTACAAACTGTTTGGCGAGCCCACTGGACTCGGTGCGTTGCTGGTAAAGCAGTCCGTGACTCACTTACTACAAGGTCGTGGACACTACCAGGGAGGAGGTTCTGTCAATATCATACTACCCAACCAAAATGTTTGCGTCCCTCGATCCGGGGGACTGTCTGGTCTGGTCCATGGTTCTGCTCACTTTCGAGGTATTCAGACGCTGGTTCACGGATTTGATGAATTGGACAGACGTGGTGGTATGCACCGAATACACGAGCATGCAACATGTCTCGCTAGGGAACTTTCACGGCGCCTCGAAGCACTATGTCATGGCAACGGTCAGCGGGCGATTGTATTGTCGGGAGCCTGGGCTGATCCCACACTTCGTGACGCGGCAGGGCCGACAATGACTTTCAACGTGATACGAGATGATGGTTCTTTTGTGGGGTATAATGAGGTATCCAAGTTGGCATCTTTACATCATCCGCCGATACAATTTCGTACCGGGTGCTTCTGCAATCCCGGTGCCTGCCAAGAAGCATTGAAACTGAGCGACGCACAAGCGCTCGAGAACTTTGAAACGGGTGGTCATGTCTGCGGTGACCATATCGATCTTGTGGACGGAAGACCAACCGGAGCAATCAGAATCAGTTTCGGCAAAGATAGTATCTGGGAAGATATGGATATCTTTGTCACCTTCCTCCAAAAGACTTTCGTCAATGATACCCACTCTGACTCATCGGCGTCGGTGAACGTATCCGGTCCTACCCGAGTAGAAATTGCCGAGTTATTTATATTTCCCATCAAGAGTTGCGCTGCACAGAGAGTAAAACGCTGGAGAATCGAAATGCCCAGCGGAAAATTGCAACACGACCGAGAGTTCGCTTTGGTAGACACCTCTGGTACTGCCATTCGGCTGCAGACCTGCCCCATGATGACAACCATTGAACCATCGATTGATCTGGAAACACAGACAATGACGATTTCGGCGTCAGGAATGCAAGATCTTGTGGTCCAGCTTACTGGTGGATCCCAATACTACCACAACGGCGAAAATAGTATCAACGTTTGTGGAAGCAAGTGTGGGGGTAGACTTTGGGGGGACTTCGAGGTGTCGGAATGGTTCAGTTCCTATTTGGGCGTTCAGTGCTGGCTAGCACGTTTCGATAGTGACGGTAGCATTCAGCTGCCCACACAACGACGAAGATCAGATGCTGCGACCATCCCGCGTGCTGGATTCGCCAACGAACAAGCGCTCCTGCTTATATCTCAAAATGCGGTCTCATTATTGAATGAAGTCCTGAAAGAACAAAATCAACGACCAGTAGGCTCTCGCCACTTTCGGCCAAATATGGTAGTACGAGGAATCGATTCGTCCGATCATCATATTGAGGATGACTGGAAGGTGCTGACCCTCACGAGGAATGGATTGGCGTTGAACACGAAAGGAAGCTGTGCACGGTGTGCTATGGTTGATTTCGATCCATATAGTGGCAAGAAAGGCAAGACCCTGCGAGCGCTGGCACGATATCGAAGGCGAAAAGGTCAGATTACCTTTGGCGTCTTCCTCCAAGCTATGGAAGGTCGTGGCAGAGATCGAGATGATAGTTGGATCGAAGAAGGAGACGAGGTATTATGCCGCTAATACGATCTAAAAAGAATAGCTAGAGACTTGGTCTTTTTAACCAATCATCCCACCCTTTCCACTGAGTTTTGTATTTCAAATCGGGTCGATAAGGAAGTCGGCTCGCAGGATCATCATCGTCGAGCTTCTTGTCCTCGAATAATGCCAAATATTCGTCCTTGGATTCAATCTTTAAAGAGCGAGCGATCTCACGACCCGGTTCGAATGCATGGCAAATACCAAGAAAATCCTCCTATGGTAACCACAAAAATCATGTGAGCCATCCTACTAGTGGTACCCGAAACATATGTCCACAGCCACCTCAAGCTTCCCCCCCCCCCACTACTTACCCAACCATTCCAGTCGTCCGACCACACCTCTTCTGGATTCTTCGGCAATTGGTAAGCGCCCGGACAGGAATATTCTATGAACTCTTCCTTGTTGGAGAAGCCATGCCCCCTAGCAATCTTCCTCGCCTCTTGAAACGGATACAACTTTGATTTTTCTTTTCCGCCTGGCATGGCCGATAGGGCAACTCGTGGTCTCACGAACGACGGATTCCCTTCAGTCAAGAAACTTGACGCCAACGGAAGCAAAACAAATCTGAAGGTAGCCAGCTTCATGGGACACAGCACGAGATTGCAACCTAAGCTTTTAGCTAGCTATTCTATCAACCGCACTCAAATCTGTTCGTTTCTCCTTTCCCGCCCACGAAGGTCGTAGCAGCGCCAAGCGCCATGGTGGGGTGTGCCGTTTCGGATAGAAGAACTAATAAAACATGGGCGAAAATCCGCCATGATCTTTGTTGTCGAATGGATCATTATGGTCCAATCAGTCAGTCCAGCCACTCTTTATTTCTTACGAGGTACACGAATACTAACTTCCGAATAATAGCGAGATGACGATTTAAGAGTATCTCTCTACTCTAGTAAGAGGAGACTACAGGTACTTACAGGAAGAGGCCGTCTACTAGAGCCAACGTACAGTATTCAATTTCAGCTTCCCTAAGAGACACATGGATCTACGGTTGCAACAGTTTGCCCCGTAACTTTCTCAGCAGAGAATAGTAACACGTTTTTTACTAGAACCCTCGCTTGCCTTTCTTGGGACGATGAACGCGGGAGCGCTGTTTTGCTTCTTTTGTCTTTTCTTGAGCCATGGAACGGAACTTCTTTCGCGCATAATCCGCTGAAGCTGGGTCCGCCATGATTTCCTCGGTGAGATTGGTGCGTCTTTGCTTCTTTGTCAATCTGGCCGAGTAATATTCGGCAGCACCTTCGATGACAGTACCAAGTTGTACCACACTTCCTTGCTTGTCTGCCGACTTGTAGAACTTTTTAGGATCAAGATAGTTGCGATTGCGGATGACGGCCAAGTCAGCTTTGAGCTCTTCTGTCATGGGAGTTGAAACCATACCGAACCAACCGTCACCAGCCGTTTTGTCAGGTGCCCGCTTTGTCCCCTTCTTGAACGAAGAATACGCAGCAGTGTAGCTAGAAGATACCATACCGTTGGAAGTTCCTTGCATTACGTCAACATGCTTTTTAGTTGCCTCTTTCACGAAGCCTCGCGTCGAGGAATCCGACCGTTCTGCACGACGCTGCAAATCTTTGATGCCCCCAGTTGGTCTATACCTGTCCAAGGAAGATGTATTCAGCTGCATCGGGGCAGTGTATCCAGGAAGGAGCTTTGATAATGGGTTGTTTCCTTGCTTTTTCTTCTTCTTTCGATTCCTTTTTGTTTTCTCTGATATTCCATAACCAGTGTTCGATTTCTCATCACCGTCCTTTTCAGCCTCTGCAACAGCCACACCACCTTCCTCTCCCGTTCGATCCAACACAAAAAGATCTGACGTATCAACTGCTTCTTCTTGGGTGGGGACATCTTTAGCTTCTTCAACGTCGTCCTTGTCCTCCACGGGGGACGATGATGACTCGTCATTTTGATCTTGTTCTTCCAAGTCGTCTTTGACCGCCTTATCGACTTTTTTCAGCTCGAAGACGTTCTCAGTGGCCTCATCTTCAGGTTCCGAGATCTCCCGCGAGTCAGATCTCTCTTTTTGTCGCCGAGTCAACACCATATTACCACTACTGTAAAAGTTTGGGACGAAGATAGAATAAATGATGCACCACCAGATAGATGGGCCGGACAAAGAACAACAACATTGTCGCTCGTCGCCATCATCTATCCTGGTTGTTTGGTTGGTTTTGGTTGGCGGTGAAGAGCGCACACGGGTTGTCTGAATCTTGCACGTGGCGCGCACAAAATTTGGCGGGAACGTCCGTCCGCCACTGGTCCGCAAGCAAGGGCGAGAACTGAAATACCGGCATGTACCTGGTACTTGTACAAGTACAGTACGTGTACTGTATAAGTATGTATACCCTACGGACGGGACTCGTCGAACGGTACCTGGTACCACAACGAGCGGAAACTAGCATACTCGTACTTATCGGATACAAGGATGTACATCGCTGGGAGAAACGCACCCACACACCTCCCCGTCAATAGCAAGACTACTGGTACAGTAGCATCCCATCTTCTTGTCCTACGGTACGTACTGTGAAGTGATCGCCAAAGACTACGACAGAAGCAAAAATTCCATGAAGACGACCACGGGATAGAACGGATCCTCCTTGCTATTCGACGAACAATGTTAAAAAAACCTCTTCGCTATCGTATCTATTCTTAGAGACTGCGAAAGGAACTTTGTGTGTCGGTGATGGGAGTCTATTGGAGATGTATTAGTAGTATTAGAAGGTTGCTAATGGATCAAATGTTCTACAACAATCGTGGGCACGATCCCACGAAGCATGCTAACATATGACTTCTAACCGTCGACCTTTTTTCGGAGGGCAGCGTATGTCTTGAGGCGGACGGCGTTGATGCGGATGAATCCATTGGCATCAGCAGGGTTGTAGTCGAAGGCATCACCTCCTCCCTCAATATCCATCGACGCCAAGTCGGCGTTGTAAAGGGCATTGGGACTGGAACGTCCGCAGATGGTGCAATTTCCCTTGTAAAGTTCGATCTCGACGAGACCGGCAACGTCTCGTTGTCCGAATTCAAGTGAGTTGCGGATCAACTCCATTTCAGGGGCAAACCAGAAACCATTGTAGCATAGACGAGCAAATTCGTTGGCCAAACCTTCGGTGATTCGCTTGACTTCACGGTCCATGCAGATTCCTTCGAGGTCCATGTGGGCAGCTCGCAAAAGAGTGCCTCCTGGAGTCTCGTAGACACCTCGAGACTTGATTCCAACGAATCTGTTTTCGACGATGTCGATACGGCCGATGCCGTGCTTGCCAGCAATCATGTTGCAGTACAAGAAGAGTTCAAGAGGGTCAGTCTTGACTGTTCCGTCGGTCTTGTTGGTGATCTTGACGGGAACACCCTTGACGAATTCGATTTGAACAATCTCGGAAGAGTCGGGGGCAGCCTTGGGGGAGACAGTCATCTTGAACATGTCGTCTTCGGGGCCGCACATGGCGTCCTCGAGGCATCCACTCTCGTAAGAAGTGTGGAAAAGGTTCTCGTCGATAGAGTAGTTGGCCTTGGGCTTGGCATCGACGGGGATTTCGTGCTTTTGGCAGTAGGCCAACAAGTCGGATCGGCCCTTGAAGGACTCGATGAATTCGGCGTCTCGCCAGGGGGAGACGCACTTGATGGTGGGGGACAACGCTTGAGCGCACATTTCGAAACGCACTTGGTCATTTCCCTTACCGGTGGCACCGTGGGCAATGTATTCGGCGCCCTCTTCGGTGGCGATGCGAATCATTTCCTTGGCAATGCAGGGTCGGGCGATGGAGGTACCCAAAAGGTAGCGACCTTCGTAGATCGCGTTGGACTTGATGCATTCAAAGACGTAGTCAGTGACGAATTCCTTTCGGAGGTCAGTGATAATGCACTTGCTGGCACCAACGGCAAGGGCCTTGGCCTCGACGGCAGAGAAATCTTCCTCGAATTGACCGACGTTGGCGCAGAAGGCGATGACATCGAATCCCTTTTCGCACAACCACTTAAGGATAACAGAGGTATCAAGACCTCCAGAGTAAGCAAGAACAAGTTTGGGCTTAGTTTCGGCCATTGTGATAGTTTTATTAGTAAGTTGGTGAGAAGACGAATTGAGATTCGAGATTGTCGATTTTATGACCATGGATAGGAATTGAAAGATTTCTCACGACGACGAGGAGGGATGGTCGTTGTTGCGGGAGGCAACGACGTCGGAGTCTCGAAAACACGGAACCCTTCGCCTTTCTCCTTGTCGGGTTTCGATCTTTCAGAATCTTGGATTTTTGACATTCCCTTCGCCTTCCTGTATTCCTTGTGATTTTTAACCGGGAAACACGCGAAGTGGAATTCATGACTCCAAAATCATTCGTGATTAAATATGCCGATAACCACATCACCACCCCCTGCCGAAATCTTTGCATTCTCATCTCGTGTCGGTCGCTCGACAACCAACCAGGCATCACCGGGCTGGGCGGCCCGCTCTGCGGCGACTCCTCCTCCTCCTCACTCGTGACAGCTGAACCCACGTGTTGTTCCGACGACGGCCCCGTTGCAAATGCATGGTGCAATGTGCGAGCACTTGGTCGGCCAGCTACGCAATCGTACAAAGGCGAAAAGATTATTTCGGCGGAATCTAGCGAACCGCCAACAACGAACGTGGACGAGAGGAGTTGTCAAGACAAGAAATCTTCGTCTGATGGAAATGTAATTTCGAAATTGTGCAAAGGCATTAGGTTTATTCTTCCTCCTTGGCTTGGATTGCTACTTCCTCCTTCTCACCAGGACAACAGGACAACTGTCGGCTGGGAAAGACCACCATGAGGATTTCGGAAACTGGAAATTGAGGTGACGACTGACGACAAACTCCTTTCGGTCAAGATCGGTCGGTAGGACTGTTAGGGGAGCTATGCGGACGATGGATATAAAATGACGTTGCATTTCGTGTTTCGAGTGTTCTGTCAGACCCACGACAATCTTCAAGTATCTTCCTTCGATTATGGGGCACTCGACATTGTTCTTTTTACTTTGATTGTTTGTCGATCCGTCAAATTCGCCTACTGTAGCAGCTGACGGCGTCGAACAAGGCCACCAGCACCTCAATTGGTTTCCATATATCCATAGAAACATTGTCATTTCTGGGACTCGGTGGAAAAGAAAATGACGGTCGACAAAAATATAGCCGTTTGGAGTGGTTTTGGTGAAAAAATTGGACTCAATTATCATTTCTTCCATGGTTTTGAATTGATGGATCTTTAACAAATGTTTCTAAGCAGTGACGGTGACTTGTTCAAGAAATAATGCAACGAGGTGGTGACGAATCAATCATAAAGGTGCTGTCGCCAGCTATTACAGCAACATGTTGGGGCCCCTTGGAAATGTCGCCGGTCTCCTCTGTGAATACGACAAAAGCAGGCCACCGCTGCGCTTCGCCTCGACTCAAGGTAGCCCCAGATGACAGAGCCGGATGATACTATTTACGACAACAAAAAAGAATGATCCGCCATATTGCACACGGGGCATCAATGGTTACCATAGTCTTTCCAGATCGATTAAGGATGAACGAGGACTTTCTATGAGGAGAATCCACCACCAGAGCAGCTAGCTCCTCTCAACTCGTGTTACCTTCTACTAATACTACTTTTTTTAATTCCATGACAGCACTATTCCCCACTTCATGATCTAATGAGAAAACTCATCGTCCCTACTAGACTAGCTAAAGAAGAATGGTACCAATACTATCTTCTATGGAATGTGAGATGATCACTATGCATCAAACTCGTCAGGCGCCCCTTCAATCCCAAAATTCTCCCCCAAGGCTGCGCAGATACGCGCGTGTGGGCAGCGGCCCCACCATCGCGCTCCAGTGGCTAAGTTTTATAATTCTTTCATCTTAAGGAAAAGCTCCGGAGGACAAATTGGGAAAAAAAAAGTTGGAAAAATTACTTAGGCGGTACTTAGGCAAAATGGTTGACAAGAGCTACCTCTTTGGTTTTGTAACCTTTCGGCCATGAAGTTGCATCAAAATTTACCTCTTAATAAGGAGTTTCGGGGTATGCAAGAGTTGGAGGCGTTGGTTGTGCCTGTGGTGAGCAGGAGGGGATCAATTGCCGTTGATTAAATGTTATTTCGGTGGAATGAATGGCGAATTGCTTCGATGGGTGTTCGGTAAAAAAAAAAAACCAAAAAAATTCAAGTGAACCCCATTTGAACTCCTGACAAATTCAGGACGTAACTGCCAAAAGTGTCAATCACAGTTGTAAAGCGCTGATGGAGGAAATTTTATTTCATGTGGAGTCGCTTGGATTTGGTTGAGAGGAGCAGGAATTGTAACGATGTGAAAGTCGCCCGATCCTGCCGGCCATGGTGCACGTGTCTTTTTGTTTGGATTGTGAATTCGATGAGATTGGTGGACTACATTGATCGCAGTTTTATTTGACAGAAACGGTTAAATATGGTAAGTTTGATAATCAAATAGAAAGCAAATTATATTGATAAATGAGATTTTTGAGGAATTTGAACGGCAATGGCAAGCTTCCAGACAACATCGATTGATGTCTCTTCAATCCTGTACAGCTTTGGATATAGCTCATTTAGCTTCCGCCATTGTTGAGAGAGAAGAATTCTTGAGCTTAAGTCTGAGAGTGGTGTTGATGGTAAAGCACGGATGAAGTTCCCGCTCTTCTCTAAATAATTGGACATTTTAATTGTAGGCGAACTTTTTGCTTTGTACGTTAAATTAATCCCAGCCACCTCTTTCGTTCACAAAGTGCAACATATCACGAAAACCTTGACGTACTTGGATTATATTTTGACGCAATGTTTCTGTGGCAATGTTTGTGACCGGATTGTTAACTGTAAACGCCATTTGAGTGAATTCCCAGGAGGTGAACTCCGCATCAATATCCATACCGGTATCAGCAACTCTGATCCTGGTATTGAATCTGGTGGATTTGCAAGAAGAGTTACTATGGGATTTGGTCAAGTCCAAAGTAATAATGGATTGAAGTCTGAATCCTACCAAGGTCACTATTTACCCTATCATCTCTTTGACCACCTTACAGGGAAAAAGAATGACACGACGCATGTAATGGGTGATGACTTGAAATTGGCACTGTCCAGGATCCTTTGTGCTAGCCAACAACTTCTCGACAGAACTCCCTTCTCTGTGGATTCTACTCCTGTCATGAACGACATACTTCGGACGTGGTTAATGGCAGGCAGGTTCAACATGATGCTTGGTAATCCTACATCAAAATCCAGATTCGAATTTGTTGATATATTTGTTGAATCCAGAGCCGGGTTGAATAGACACTTGGACTACAAGAATGACCAAAGACTGGGATACAATGTTGGAGCATCCCTTTCCAAACTCCTCGAGAAGGACGGTAGAGAATACAGACTCAATTTTATTATGACAACAAGACAAGACTGTGGAAGCACTATGGAGCATATTCGAAAAAAAGGAGCTACCATCTACGATAACTAAAACATAATTGTATCGGTATAACTATAATTCATGTCAATTGCAGTAAACATGAAAATTGTTCTATGATATCTTGAATTGCAATATTAATACGGGTGTTTTTACATAGTTTCCTCAATGAAAGATTGTTAAATGATATATTTCCTTACATTAATCGGGGCGATTTTATATTAAATTGATCTATTTTTATTTCTTATTGACATGCGCTACAATTTAAATGTTTCATGTTTTCAGTTGACAGCTTCCTTTGGTGAGATTCCATTGAGATACCATTGATTCGGTATTATCGCGTGCACCGTGCTGCACTCCCATGCATGACTTACGCAATCTCGCGCTGCCAGCGCCAAACCACACTCGGACATTCTGAAGGCCCCTCGTACGAGTACCGGTACAAGTACAGGCGAGTGCGGCAGTCCATCCAAAGCGCGCCAAAAACGGACGACCCTCCCTCGTACATAACGCTTCGTACAAATTTTACCAGCCAACGATCAGCAGTCGAAAGAGTCGTCATCTTTCATCGCCGGCCGGGCCATCACGGAGTTTCGCGTTGGCAGTTTCCAGGTTTGGCGCAGACAGCGATCACGAAGCTATCGTTGGCAGCAGATTTTCAAGTGCTTCGCCACCGTAGAACTCAGTACCATGGCTACGTGAAAGAGCAACACAACAAGGAAATACGAATTCAAGGCTCGCCGCTTCCCATCATTGTTTTCAATTCATTGCCCGCTCCCTCCACGAGTAGTCTACAAGTACTGCTGGATCAAAGAGAGAGTAGTACAATACAAGATCGGCCTAACCTACCTACAGTAACAATGCCGAAACAGCAATCCAGTTTGGATTCCTTTTTTGGAACTGGTACCAAGGTGAAAAAGCAAAAGACCTTGACGTCCTTTTTCAACAAAGAGAACAACATTGAAAACAATGACGAGAAAATCATTCAAGCCGAGGAGGAGGAGATCGAAGCAGCAGCACCCAAGAAAAAGACGGCAGTCGTCCTGAGTAGCAAGCGTCGAGCGATTGTCGATGATGACAGTAGTGATGATGACGACGACGGCAATGTCCCAATGAAGGACGCCACCGCCAAAGACGTCAAATCACCCTCACCCGTCGTGTCCAAGGAGGAAGAAGAACCCTCGAGTGTCCAAACGCCGAGCACCAATGCCGCCGCCGCCGCCGCTGCTGCTGCCAAGCCCAAAAGTACGGCTACTAGTGCAAAGAAGCCTAGTCCCACCGTCACGCCTCCACCGTCAGCCGAGACCGCCACCAAGGAAGAAGATACTACGAATACGGAGCAAGCGTCGTCGTCTTCACCGTTCATTCGAAAATTGCAAGCCCAAGCGAATAAGCTCGTCAAGCAAGCCAAGGTCTCCACCAACGAACAGCTCGAAACTTTGTCGTCTCCGGTTCAGTATCAAGATTTGGTCAAAGTCTTTGAGCAAATTGAGGCTATTAGTAGTCGCTTAGATATTCAAGGGCTCATGACGACCTTTTTTCGCCGACTCTTGCGAGACTCTCCCACGGATTTGTACGATTGCGTCTACCTGGCCTCCAACAGTATCGCTCCAGCCTACGAGTGCGTGGAACTCGGTATTGGAGACTCCATTTTGATGAAAGCGATCGGTGAGGCCTACGGCCTCAAAGCGAGTAAGTACAGTACATCAGTCTCTTGTGCTCCTAGCTGTTTGCCACTACAGCACATTCTTCCAAAATCTTGCTGACAAAATCGTTGCTCACATTTCACTATTACAGGCAGCGTAAAGGATAAGTACGAAGCAGAAGGTGATCTAGGAAGTCTTGCCATGACTTTCAAGAGCAAACAGCGAACTTTGTCCTTTGGTATCAAACCCAAGGCCTTGACGGCAAACAATGTCCTCAAGACGTTTCGCGAAATCGCCAACATTGCCGGCTCCAAGTCGCAGCAGCTCAAGGTCAATCTCATCAAGAAAATGCTGGTGGCCGCTCAAGAACCAGTAGAAGCCAAGTACATCATTCGTGGACTTCAAGGCAAGCTACGAATCGGGCTGGCTCAATCGACAGTCTTGATTTCCCTGGCCCATTCAATGGCGTTCACACTCCCTTCCACTGTCGAGGAAGCCACCATCGTCAAGAACACATCCTTTATTGGCAAGAAGGATGATGATGATGATGATGAGCAAGCAGAAATTGACACGGGCGATGACAAAAATGTGCAAGTCTTTCAAGACGATTCGGCTCCAATTGAGAAACGACTGGAAGCTGCCGTCAATATTGTTAAGCAAGTGTATTCGGAGGTGCCATCCTATGACGCCTTGTTGGATGCCGCCCTGAAGGTTCCATTGGTTGCCTTGCACGAGGCGTGCTCCTTTCAGCCAGGTATTCCTGTGGTACCGATGCTTGCCAAACCAACCAAAAGTATTCAAGGTGAGTCAGTCGGTCACTACCGCTTCTTGCGTCGAAAGTGTATCTGTCTATGCAAGTACTACAAGTAGAGTATTCTTACAATTTTTATTGTTGTTGTGCAGAGGTTCTCAATCGATTGAATGGACTGTCGTTCACGTGCGAGTACAAGTATGATGGAGAACGAGCACAAATCCACAAGATGGCTGATGGCACATTGAAGGTATTTTCCCGTAATCTTTTGGAAACGTCTTCCAAATATCCGGAGGTCCCCTTGTTCGTTGAAGAGGCGGTGACAAAGGGAAGCAAAGTAGAGTCCTTTGTGCTAGATGCAGAAGTTGTGGCGTACAATCCGCAGACCGATAAGCTCGTTCCCTTTCAAGTTTTGTCGACACGAAAAAAGACGGAAGAATCGGCCGCGACAGCCAAGGTGCAAGTGATTGTACAGGCCTTTGATCTAATGTATTTCAATGGAAAGAGTCTACTCAAAACGAGTCTTGAAGAACGACGAGCATTGATGAAAAAACACTTCTTGCCAGTGGAAGGCAAATTTCAATACGCCAAGTCGTTGGACTTTGTAGAAGATGGGGATACGACGGCGTTGGAGCAGTTCTTGGATGCGGCAGTAAAGGGTCAGTGCGAAGGTCTCATGGTCAAGACTATGGGCGACGTATACGAACCATCACGGAGGTCTTTGAACTGGCTCAAGTTGAAAAAAGACTACCTGGAGGGCCTGGGGGACTCCTTCGACTTGGTACCACTCGGGGCTTACTACGGACGGGGCAAGCGAACGGGTGTCTATGGGGCCTACCTATTGGCATGCTACGACGAGGAATCAGAGGAGTTCCAATCGGTGTGCAAAATTGGTACCGGCTTTTCCGACGAAGACTTGCAGACGTTGTCGGCAGAGCTAAACAAGCACAAGATTGGTGAGAAGAGTTCCCAGTACAATGTTTCCGATGCCTTGGAGTGCGACGTTTGGTTTGACCCTGTTCAAGTATGGGAAATCAAGGCGGCGGATCTCTCGAAATCGTCGGCACACCGAGGTGCGGTCGGGAAGACTGGAGAAGTGGGTCGTGGGATCGGATTGCGCTTTCCTCGTTTCGAGCGCATTCGAGAGGACAAGAATCCTGAACAAGCCACCAACAGCGACCAGATTTTGGACATTTACTACAACCAAGATGCAGTGAAGGGACAGGAGCAAGAGGACGGTGACGAGGATGATGGTATCTAGTAGAATTATCGATAGTCCTCACTCTGTGGATTCATTCTTCTTCGCACTAATGGTATCTTCGGTGGACTACCCGAATGTAGGGGCGACAAATCGTGTAGGACTGCTGTAGAGAAATATCTCCCGCTCGTGACTAGTAGATACTCATAGTAGCCATGGATGATGGATGCATTGAACAATCAAATTGTGCTATCGCCTGGAGGCGGAACAGTGTGTTGGAAGTGGTAATGACCACATCAGGCTCAATACCCAATCGAAGGGCGTCGTACGGTGGTGAATGACATGACATGAATGTGCATGTGCAATGCTAGCTGTCCTATCCTGCCTACAGTACAAGTACCAGGTACAGTATCTCTAGCCAGGCAGGGCAGGGCAGGGGGCGGGCGGGCCAGATCCCTAGATTAGATGGCATGGCCCCCGGGGCTACCCAGTATGGATATTATTATTCTTACGTACTGTATGTGTAGTAGGGACAAGAGTTCGTGTTGTTCTGGGAGACAGACAGGGACAGAGAGAGACATGTCACATGTGGCGTGGCTGGGTAATACCGGTACCGGTAGTATGTAGTCTAGTAGTAGGTATCTTTTCAAGCCAAGAAGAAAGAGCAAGCAAGCAAGCCAGCAACAAACGCAAGCAAGCAAGACTACCGGTACTGGTACGGTAGCAAGCAAGCAAGCAAGTCGTCACAAGTCACCACTCTTTAGCTGTCGGCTGATGTACAGACGCGAGCGTCCGTCCGCCGTTCTTTTTGGGACCGGCCCGCACTGTACAGCCGTTTCCCCATAAAGATCCCCCAAAGGTACCCCCGGTCCGTACGTCAGCCGATAGCTAAAGAGTGCACAAGTATCATACCGGTACAGTATGTACAAGTACCGGTAGTCACCAAGCAAGAAAGCACGATAGAGCAGTCGAAGGAGTCGTCGTCCCGCAAACCACGTCATCCTGCTACTGTTCCCCCCCCCGCCACTTTCTTTTTCCACATCATCACTTTTTGCATCGCTTTTTTCGATAGACCCACTCATCATCGACTATCCGAAGAGACACAAACCTGCAAACTCCTAATACGATTGTAGCACAGAAATCGCAGACGCAAATATCTAAAAGCAAGGCAATCGAATGAGAATATCAGGAGCTAGTTTACTTTTCTGTTTGGCTCTGCTGGCCCAGGATGGTGCGGCGTTCCAAGGCAGCGGGCTTCCGCAATGCCAGACACGGCACCGCACAACCTCTTTGTTTTCTTCTGTGGCAGAAACAAGCGCACTCATGAAGGAGATGCGGGAAAGAATGGCCGAGGACAGTGATACCCAAATGATGATGGATGCACTTCGGGGAAAGAATTTGAACGACGACGATGCGGCAGTTGCTGGTTTGCAAATGAGATTGGTCGACGTGGTGGCCGGAACCGGCGGAGATATTTTGCCCTACGATTACGACCCAGATGCCCTCAAGAAGTTTTTTGCGAAACGACCCATGAGCGTTATCACACGAGTCTTTCAAGTGCTGTCAGTCGGTGGTGGTTTTCTTTTCAACGCTGCTTGTGACACGGCCCTGGGTCGCCTCAAACGAAACCCGGACCTGGAAGTGGAACGTGCTGCTGAATTGCGAGATACCATCACCAGTCTCGGACCATTCTTCATCAAGATCGGGCAAGCCCTTTCCATCCGACCTGACATTCTTTCACCGAGATCCATGGTCGAGCTCCAGAAGTTATGCGATAAGGTTCCTTCTTATGACTCTACCATCGCTTTCGCGACGATCGAACTCGAACTTGGGAAAAAAGTCGAGGACCTTTTCAGCGAAATTACACCAGAGCCAGTAGCAGCAGCTTCTCTGGGGCAAGTTTACAAAGCGAAGCTCCGATCAACAGGAGAAACCGTGGCTGTAAAGGTCCAAAGGCCTGCAGTTCTAGAAACTGTGTCTTTGGATTTGTACCTGGCACGAGAACTGGGCATGATTGCCCGAAATTTTCCAGCGCTAGTCGAGCGCCTCGATGCAGTTGAACTGCTCGACGAATTCGCTTTTCGATTCTTCCAGGAGCTCGATTACAATAAGGAATGCGAAAATGGAATTCGAATTGCCGAAGATATGAAAGTTTTGCCGATGGTAGTTATCCCTAAGAACTACCCCGAATATACTTCACGCCGCGTTCATGTTGCCGAATGGATTGACGGTGAAAAGCTCAGTTCAAGTACCGCAGATGATGTCGGAGCGCTTGTGAATCTTGGAGTTATTACCTACCTGACACAGCTCCTCGATAAAGGCTTCTTCCATGCTGGTATGTATTTTTTTGTTTTTTGTCGGGTTTGATGGCACGTGATGACTTATAGCTCACCCTTGTTGCATTGATACTTTGATAGATCCTCATCCCGGAAACATGATGAGAACAACGGATGGGAAGCTTGCGATCTTGGACTTTGGATTGATGACGGAGGTAACGGAGAATCAAAAGTATGGTATGGTTGAGGCTATTGCCCACCTGCTGAATCGGGACTATTCTGAGATTGGGCAAGACTTCATCAATCTCGATTTCATTCCAGAGGGAACAGATACACGGCCGATCGTTCCAGCGCTAACAACAGTGTTCGATGTTGCGCTTGCCGGTGGTGGTGCCAAATCGATCAATTTCCAGGAGCTTGCTGCTGACCTGGCCGAAATCACATTCCTGTTCCCATTTCGTATCCCCCCTTATTTTGCCTTGGTCATTCGTGCCATTTCCGTCCTCGAAGGAATTGCTTTGGTTGGAAACCCGAACTTTGCCATCATCGACGAAGCGTACCCTTATATTGCCCGCCGTTTGATGACCGATGACTCTCCTCGTCTTAAAGCAGCACTGCGGTACATGGTATACGGAAAGGAAGGCCAATTTGATGCCGAGCGCTTGATTGACCTTTTGGAAGCCCTCGAGAAGTTCAAAGCAATCCGAGACGACGGTGACGGCAGTGCATACAAAGTCGATGGTGTTCGTGGAAGCAAGACGGTCGGTTCTGCTGGCGACTTCGTTGGATCGAAAATCGTGGATACTTCGGAACGAGACTCGGATATTGGTGGAGGAAGATTCCGTGTCAATACATTTGGTCTTTCGAACATTGGTGGTAGTACTTCACAGCTTCAGACAGCAGAGGACCGAGAAACTGCTCGTGAGGCTCTTCGTTTCTTCTTTTCCCCGGAAGGAAAACCTTTCCGTGAGTTTCTTTTGGAGGAGATTGTCACTGTCGTCGATGCATCAAGTCGTGATGCGACGCAGGAATTGGTGAAGCGTCTCGGGCTTGGCAATGTCCCCGTTCCTTCGTTCTTCCGTGCTTTGAGCCCTGAACTAAGCAATGAAGATCGACGCATGGTCCAACAGATCGGAACGCTAGTTCAATTCTTGACTGGAGACTATGAAGGGGCGATCGGGGGCTCTGGAGGAAATGGAGCTGGTGCTCTTCAAGCGCAAACTCGTCTACGAGCGTTGCTTCCCGTCGTAAGAGAGTACGGGCCTCAGCTGAGAGATTTCGGGCGCCTTCTGGTTGCACGTCTTACGGAGAAGGCTCTTCAACGAAGTTTGAGCTGGGCGAGTGGGCGAATTCCTTCGACAGTGTAGAGTACTCATTGGAAGCCCTCGTGCTAAATACCAAAAGGTAGCACAGACAAAATAGACAAGACTTTAATCTTTATTTTGGCGGACTCTCCACGTCCACTACAGGACCCTCCGATTTCGTGTAAAACATACTATGGAAGTCAGCCTGCCTATACGTTGCATCCATCAAAATATCCACGCCTTGATCAATCGGATGAATAATGAGGGGAATCGATCCCAGCCCGACTATTGTAGGGGCCCACTTTGCGATCGAAATGGGAACCGCCACCGGGCTTCTGGCGACAGCAAATCTTGAGGCTCGAACGATGGCGTTGATTGTAGCTCCAGGAATCATCACCGATGCCAGAGATTGCCAAATCAAACAATCAAAAGTTGATACCACAGAATCCAAAGCAGCGGTTGGGGAATTCTTTTTCGTTGCTCTATCATAGGCATCGTGCCCCGAGGTTATGGCATCCGCAAAGCAATATCCAAACGCCAAAACATATGATGGGGTGACAAGCCCGGGAAACTGGTATCGGAACGACTCTCCCACTTCGTTGGCATACCCCATGTACCTGAGTGGAGAATCTCGAAATACATTGTAGCCGTCGTCAGTTTCCGAGCTGTTGTTGCCACTAGTAGTTGTCATGGCTCAGCCGTTCAATTAAGGCTTTAGGCTCGCAATATTCTTGACCTCTGTATACACCAAAGAAAGAAAGGCAATAAGCGAGTAATCGATTGTAGTACCAGTACTTGAAGAATGATGGATGATGACGAGGCGACGGAAGGGGACAAGAAAGAAGTATGAAGTACTCGTACCGGTACGAGTAGAGAGGAAGGAGAAGTATCGTGTATCGTACCACAACAAACCACAAATTTATTGGAAGCAAAGAGCTCTTCGCGCTTTGCCGACCCCCGTTAAATTCTGGCGAAGGAGATGCGATGATCTGTGTGCAAGCTGTGTGTGTGGAGCCGTCATCATTCATCAGGGGAGCCGGCGGGAAAATTTGGTCGTATTGGTCAGCTCGACTCGAATTGCTTCTCGCGCTGCGATGCGCGACCGAAGTAAATGAGCTTACTTAGGCCTTATCGGGGTCGAAGTTGAAAGATACGCTCGCCACGAGGTTCATGCATGACGTACATAATTGAAGGAAGCAAGGAACATGCAACATGTTGTGTCGGGTTTTCCTCTATCCTTTGGAGGACGATGATGCCCAACCCCCAACCAACCGACCTGCGACCTGCTGTGAGGATCTCAAGTGACACCACATCTCGGTTGATTGCTCTATCGTTTGCTCGTATTGACCTACTGGTACTTTGATCATGAAGTTTGTTTTGGTTTTGGTTGCCGCTCTGGCCTTGGATTATGGGGTGTCCGCCTTCACTGTCCAAAAGCATGGAGCTTTGAGCAGAAACAGTGCCCTGTTTATGGCTCAAGAGAATAAGGAAGCGAAGACTATCAAAGTTGGAGTCATCGGAGCTGGCCGTATTGGATTGGTCCATCTGGAAGCTATCACAAAGGCACCAGGAGTTATCCCTGTGATCATTTCAAATCCCACCGTTTCAAAGGCAGAAGCAGGTAAGAACGTCGATTGCCAATTTCTTCCGTGGTCATTGACGGCAGTTTCGAATCTAATCCTTTCTTACTCGTAGCGGCCAAGCAATTCAACGTCGCTCGATTCACCAGTGATGCTATGGAGGTGATCACCGACCCTGAGGTCGATGCCGTCTGGATTTGTTCTCCTTCCCAGTACCACGCCGAGCAAATCAAAGCTGCCGCCGCAAATGGAAAGCATGTTTTCTGCGAAAAGCCTCTCGCCACGGACTTGAGTGAAACTGTCGAGGCTATCAATGCCTGTAACGAGGCTGGTGTTAAACTCATGACTGGTCTTCAGCGTCGATTTGATGACAACTTCCGTCGAGTCAAGACTGCCGTCCAGAATAAGGAAGTGGGTGAACCCATCATGGTACGTATGCTCAGTAGTTTTCGGCGACGAGTGGATTGGTCAGCATTTCGAGATTGGACTAACCTTTTCCCTCGCAGATTAAATTGTGCTCTCGCGACCCTGCCCCTCCACCGTTCGAGTACGTCAAGGGTGGTGGCGGGATCTTCACGGACATGGCTGTCCATGACTTGGACATGAGTCGCTTTCTCGCCGGAGCGGACCCCATTGATATCCTTGCCATTGGATCTTGCCACATTGACAAGAAGATTGAAACCCTAAAAGGATCTGAGGCTTTTGATACTGCGTCCTGCATTGTTCGGTATCCCAATGGCGTCCAGGCTATGATTGATGTCTGCCGCCAGTCTTCTTTCGGATACGATCAGCGTGCTGAAGTACTTGGAACAAAGGGAATGATCCAAACCGATAATGTGTACCCCAACACTGCCAAGATCTTTCGAAGTGGTAAGTAGCCGGATGCATCTTGGAGCTATATACGAACTATATACGCAAATACTCACTAATTTCTGTGCAGATTTCACTGGAAATGCCGACATGCCTTATGATTTCTTCCTTTCTCGCTACAACGAGGCTTATGTCCAAGAGACGATCGCCTTTTGCGAGTCCCTAGTCAAGGGCACCCCTGTTCCATGCACCGGACAGGATGGCTTGGTTGCATTGATCATGGCCATCGCCGCGGATATTTCGGCCAAGGAGAACCGATGGGTCAAATTCAGCGACGTCGTACAGAGTGTCTACTGCAAAACCCCCCAAGAGTGCCAACTTGTCGCCGAAAGCGATGTTTTCCCTGAAGGATTCCGACCTTCGTCCAACCCTCGTGATTTGTTGTTGCCCGATGCTGATGCCCAAAAGGCGGATCCTTCCCTTGTCGACCGCCTTAAGAGTTGGTTCAACTAGAGCACAGTCCGTCGCAAACACTCGTTTGATAATAGAGAATAGTTTTCGCGGTATTGTGGCTCGTTATAATGTATGCTGAACATGCGTACTTGCTTTTTCCGGATCTCGAGTCATGTCATAAAAAATAATGAATGGAATCTCTACTCAACTTTAGTACTCTTAGTTGTTAGATCAAGTCCATGTGGTCGTCTTCATCGTCTGCTGCGACCGAGGAGCCCTCGGACATGAACCTCGGACGTGTCAGGGGATCTGTACGTGGCATGGAAGGAGGTCCTACAATACGAGGACCGACAGATCCAGATCCACTCGTCGCTGTCGTCATCGTCGAAAGCATCAGATCGTGATCGTTGTTGTGATACAACCTGGAGGGCGATGATGATTCTTCTTCCACGGCACCCATTGGGGTCGAGAAATCCGAAGACGTTGTTGAAGAAGGTAGATGATGCATGCTTCGGCGAGGGGGAGCTTGATTGAAAATTTCATCGTCGCCAAGATGATTCGACTCGGAAGATTCTTCCTCGTAGTATTCCTCATACGTTGGCGCGGTGGCTGACATTTGCGACGCAGTGGCGGGCCGATGATAGAGACCATCCACATCTGGCGACCGATGGCGCGGCGATGATCGTTTTCCTCCCGGAAGCGTTCGTCGTTTTCGTCCCTTGCGCCTTCGGCGATATATTTGACCCACATCCGAAACAAAATCTTGAAATCCAATACCAGGCTGGTTGACCCGCTCTGGTGGTTCATAACCCTTTTCCCATTCCTCAGCCGGAAACACGCACCAGTGTGTCAAGGAAAAAAATAACATTTCGCAACAAATCAAGATATTTTGATATCGGAGACCTCGCGCTGTAGGATCTTCGTCCACATCACCATCACCCACGTCGCTCCTCGCGGTTTCTCCATTGAGATGGACAAAAATCAAGATGGCCATACCCTGCCAAAAGGTAAGAAAGACGACCCCCTTGATGGTCAAGAATTTAGGCCAAGGTCGACACCATGCCAAATCATCGTGCACGGCGTGATAGAATTTGAGCAAGCCGATAAACGCAAAAAAGACGGAAATGTTGACAATCATGGCCAAGGCAAAGCCCAGACTCTGAAAGTAGGCTTTGGTAGCTTCGGTAAAATCTTCTTGATCAGAAGGGACTGGTATGAGAGTCTCGATTGATGGCATGGTAGCCACTGGTTGGGGTGCATAATCTGCAACCGGCGCATGCGATGGGAAGAGCGTTTCCGCCATCATCGAAGTACTATCCGTGCCATTGTGGCTGTTCAGTGCATCACCCACTCCTTCCTGTAGCCACCGGAGTAATCGATTTCCAGTGGAGTTACTACCGGTATGAGATGACGAAGATGACGACGAAGAGGGATACGACCCATAGGCATCTGCATCGTCGTCACCACCCGGGTCTTTTATCGTCCAATATATCACATATATAACAGTGGTCAAGGGTCGGATGAAGACGAACTGCATTGCAAATATTTGACATTCTGTAATGACGGCATTCGCCTTGGCGACATCGGAAGTTTCCGGCGGGGGATCATAAAACCATGATAAGAGTCTCGTTGGTTGTTCCAAGTGATGGGCGTGCATCGACAAGACTTCCACAGCATTGTCTCGACTCCCTCGTCCCAGCACCACAATGAGAAAGCTCAGAAAGGTATAGATACAGTAGGATTCGTAAAAATCCTTAATGATTGCCATATATCCTTCCAGTGGCGGATACAGTAGCGATAAAAAGGAAGTGACACTGTAAATCGGGCTCATCCATAAAATGGCAATAATTTTTCGCTGAATGATGGGCTGATTCATTTTTTGCAGGTGTGAACTGATGTGGAACATACTGATCAAACACGTCAGCAACGTAAAGATCCCAGCAAGTGTCAGGAATGTCAAGTCGTGCTCATCTTGCACTTCTTGATGCAGCTCTTCAATCTGATTTTCTTGCTTTTGTCGCACTTCATCTTGCAGCGCTGCAATCGTCTCGTGATCTCTCTCCACTAATACTTCCAAAGATTGCACTTGATTCGTCTGGTATACCACCAATCCCCCCAGGGCGATCAGAAAGAGGCAATTGCAACACACTATACACCGGAAGAATATTGTGGCACAGGAGGTTTCGCTGACGCTCTTGGCGATGGCCGCGGCAGTAGGAGATTGAGAAGCGATGGTCCCAACAATTTCGTCGGGGAACGAATCATCCCTGCTTCTTTCGTCCTCTTCTAGGTCTAAATGCATCATTTTATTAGTTGGTTTGACTCTATGACTGACTCCTCAATGACTGATCGGGAATGGTGGAGGTGCAAACTTGCTTTCTTCTCTGTTTCTGTTTGTTCCAAGAAGATGATGGGAATGGAATGCAAATGCAAGTACGACTGACTGCCGTGCGCCGTGCTTTTCAGCCTGTGTTGCTTGCTACTGTATGTCTGTCTGTACCGTGTACCGTACAAGTACTGTACTGTAGTTCTGGTTTCGAAAGAAAGCAACCACGAGCGAGCGGGCACTTTCAACTTTCAACGTGTTTCTCATCTAGCGGCGGTACACGTACCGGTAGCTCTCATCATAATCGCTGGTTTCCAAACCCCACGAACCTCACGCGCGGGCGACGATCTCAGAGCTCGAAAGACCTCTTGGTCGAACTAATCGAATGATCTTGCGCGCCCATTATTGTTCGTGTTTGTTCTTTTGCTTCATTGCCCCAGCAGCAGCAACGCCGCAGCAAGCAAGGGAAGAATCATCTGCGCTGTGTGCTGTGTGTCATTGCATTTTGCATTATTATTTTTTCATGTTCATTTCAACTCTCAACCATGATGATGGATGTTGCTCTATCTCATCCTTTCATACAACTCCAATCCGAATCATCTCATCATTGAAAGGCTCATTAAAAATCGCTATTCCTCATTCAACCAAACAAAAGGCCGACTATTCCACCCATTCAATTTATCTTTGAATCATCGGTTGGATATATACAGCTGGTACTTGTACGGCTCTCTAGAGTAGAGCGAGGAACGACAGCAACATGGCATCTTCGCACAGCAACAACAACAACAACAACAACAACAACAACAGTACGAGTAAGAATGACTTGTGGAATTTTCAGCATCGCAAAGATCTAATGATGCAAAACATCTCTAGTCAGTGGAAGAATAGCCAATCGAGTCGAGAACAAGTGAAACAGGGACTGCAGACACTGCGAACCAAGCTGCAACAAGGCGGTCAAGATCTCTTGGCGAAATCAAACACGAACGAAACCCAACAACGACTCAAGGAACAATTTCAAAATGTGGTGGGAAACAAGCTGCCTACTATCAACCTGGCGAAAAAATTCACGACGGATGCCACCGCTGGCGGCAGTGGATTGACGGGTCAGCTGGAAATGTTCAATGAACGGATGAAGGAGGAAGCTCTTCGGCGTGACGTTCGGAGAGAAGCCGAAGAGGCGTGCATGCAGACCATGAGAGATCATCTCTCGGAGTTTCTCCAGAATGATGCTCAAAATAGCGGTACCTACGAAGAATGGATTTTTGCTCTGCATCCCGAAAATACTCAAGATGCGTCCCTACTTCAGGATATGGAATACAAAGAAGTGGATTCGAGATTTTACGTCGAGGAAAGTGATCATCGACGATTATGGAATGATATGGTAAAAGATACTCCTCATCGACAGATAGAGGCTCGAACTAGAATGTGGAGCAGTTCGAATCCTCACAATGGGGAAGAACAGCAGAAACCGGTGGATTTGTTGGGATTTGGAGAAATCCAAAATCAACCATCACCATCGCAGCCCCAGCCCCAGCCAGATAACTCGGGAGCTATCGCCGACCCTTTTGCAGTGGACACATTGATGCCAATGATGGACTCAGCACCTATCACTACTTCTCATACCGGTAGCCAAGAACAAGAAGCAGATTTAATATCATTCTAGTAATGGTTCCAATAGGAAAACCATTGTGAATTATAGCTTGCAATAAAGTCGATGGGTGTTACTGCACTGCTACCAAAGGACAAGACCTCATAATGTAATACCCGATATCTGGGCGTGGTACGATGGCGGATCGGCATTGGTAGGCACACGACGGGGTTTGATAGGCGGTAAAGAAGTGTCTTCCAGTTTGAAGAGCGATTTATCAGCGCCAGACCACAGTATCAAGCTCGGTCGACGGTGCGGCCGAGGGGGTGGATCGCTGTCCCTCCTTCTCGCAATAACTCTCTTATCCGCGGAAGAGATGTCTTCCAAATCGACGAATTGGCACTGTCGTTTTGGCTGTGGACCTTTGGTGGTGTATTCTTGCAGCACCGATGTGGAGGAGTGGTACTCGTAGTCCTCGTCGTCGTTCCAAGTGTGCTGAGGTAGCTTCGGTGGTGCATCAAAAGTGCTTTTAATGATAGTAGCCACTGGATTTTGTGAACATGATTTTAAAAGTCCACTTCCTCGGCCGATAAGTCCCCGACAAGACGCAATACTCATTGAGGACGATCTTGTTACGCCATCAACCATGTAAACGGTCTTGGACCCTGGTGGTTGTTTCTTGAAGCTCGTTTTCTGTTCTTCTCGCCCTTCTGATGGTACCGAAGGAATCATGATGGTTGATATTGTTTTAGCTTTCAGTTTGGATGGATTTTATGAGCAACTTGGGTTGTTGGTTGTTGCGGGAGTAGACAATACCAACATTCAAATGAGTCCCTACTACTTCCGGTAGTACAAGTCCATATTGTGAAGGGCGCCACGCAGCACACCGCCCACCGCCCGGCCGAAGATTAATATCGCGCCCCAAATTAAAAAAAACGGACGGAGGAATTGGTTTACCCTTTCTTCTGTCTTTTCATATGCCACTTGGGCTTATTAATATGTTGTGTGTAAATCTTACATAATGAACGCTTCCTAACTAATCTCAAATAATTAGACAATAATGGAACAACGTTCAACATTATTTATATGAAACCATTTTCGATAAAAACAAACGTACGAAGTAGACTACCAGGTACTAACTACTACTAAACATGGTCGGTCGGTGATGAGAAAAAAGCGAAGCATGCATGATGCTACATTTTCAATTTATTCGTTGATACATCAAAAAGAAGGAAGAAAAATTCACGTCAAGAAATCAATTGTTGTTGGGGATTGTCGCGCGCGTTGGTAGCGAAAATGCAGTATGGTGCCGTTTTGATCGAAGAAGGTAGAATGAAGGCTATCCTATCACTGACCTCAATAAATCTATATCCATCCTTGGGAACTACTCGTACTCAAAGATTTGCAGGTAAGCCAAAGACACTCAAATGTCCCAAATAGTACACCAAACCAAAATACAGGCTATGATTGTCTATTCTTCTACAGTACTTGAAATTGGCTTTCCTTGCCATCTGAGGATTCTTCTACAGTACTTGAAATTGGCTTTCCTTGGCATCAAGTGTTCGGTTTTGGAATGTACTCTAGTTTATTCCTACTGTTGTCGTTGTCTAGAGATGCGTAGAAGTTAAAGCTTTTGCCGTATTTTGTACCAGGAAGTCCGTATGGTTCGAGGTCAAGTGGGCTTGGGTGATTTTTGATGATTTCAACTTCTTTTGAGGTACAAGGAAGCTTGGCTTTATCCCCTTGGTAAGGGGTGTTAGCCTGAGGCTGAGAACAAGTAGTACCGGTAGAATGATTTGGGGTGCTAGTACTAGCTTTGTCACGTTTCGTCATTTTCGATTTCGGGTATTTTCGTACCGGAGGTCAACGTCGAGTTCTACTTGCTATTTATTTAGCTTTAGTTTCGAGGTATCTGATTTTGAGAGTTATCGGTAGACTACTTACAACATAGTGTACCGTAAGGATAAGTACAACACATGTATAAAAAACCTTTCAATTTCATTGCATTGAGCATCAGCAACAGTCCATTATTTCATTCCTCGTTTCCTATCATTGTCACGATCCAGAACTAGTAGTAGTCAGAAAGACTTGGTGGTGGTGACAAGAATATGGTACTAGCGGAACTAGGGGGCAAGCTCCGCGACTCGTTGCGCAAGTTGCATACGAGTGCGGGAGGCAATGTCACCAAGCAGCAGCTGAATCAGCTTCTCTCCGAAATCACTCGTGCTTTGATTGAGTCGGATGTGAATGTCAAGCTCGTCATGTCCTTGAGGGAAAATGTCAAAAACAAGGTAGAAAACTTGATTGCTGAGAACGAAGCGTCCGAGGAAGACGAGAAGATTTCCCGCATCAACAATGTTAGCAAATTGGTTCAGAAGGCAGTTGTGGAAGAGCTCGTGCAGCTCTTGGAGCCATCTCGCAAGGCTTACAACATGAAGAGAGGCAAACCGAATGTGATTTTGTTTGTTGGTTTGCAGGGAGCTGGAAAGACGACGACCATCGCCAAGTTTGCAAATTACTATCAGCGTAGAGGCTGGAAGACTGCCATGGTCTGTGCGGATACCTTTCGTGCAGGCGCCTTTGATCAGCTGAAGCAAAATGCCACAAAATTGCGCGTTCCATTCTATGGTAGCTACACAGAGGCAGACCCAGTTGCGATTGCTGAAGAAGGTGTGGATCAGTTCGCCAAGGAGGGCTACGAAGTCATCATTGTTGATACTTCGGGACGTCACCGTCAAGAAGCAGGTCTCTTGGAAGAAATGCAGGAAATCGCGGCATCGGTAAGTCCCGACAACACAGTCCTGGTAATGGATGCGACCCAAGGACAGGCTGTCTTTGAACAGGCCCAAGCCTTTTCCAATGCCGTCGATGTCGGTAGTGTTGTCATCACCAAATTGGACGGCCATGCCAAGGGTGGAGGTGCCCTGTCCGCCGTTGCTGCAACCGAATCGCCCATTATCTTTTTGGGTTCTGGAGAACATTTCGACGATTTGGATCCCTTTAATGCCGAATCATTTGTCTCCAAGCTGCTTGGGTTTGGAGATGTTCGCGGTTTGATGGATGCCATGAAGTCGGCTGGAGACCCCAAATCTCAAGAAGAGCTCATGGAAAAAATGTCGAAGGGAGAATTCACTTTGCGTGACATGTACAGTCAATTCCAGCGCGTCATGAATATGGGTCCCTTGAATAAGATGATGGGAATGATCCCTGGAATGCCTGATTACTTGGTCCCAAAAGATGGAGACCAAGATGCGAGCAACCGCCTTAAAAAATTCCTGTACATGATGGACAGTATGACAGCTGCTGAACTGGACGGTAAGGTAGACTTCTCCGACAGGACCGTAGACCATGTCAAATCGCGTATTCTTCGCATCGCTGCGGGAAGTGGAACCCATCCCAAGGAGGTTCAAATGCTATTGCAAGTTCATAAACAATTTGAAAGCATGGTCTCTAAGATGGGCAAGAGTGGCATGGTAGGAAAAGGTGCGCAGGCGAAACAGCAACAAATGGCGGCGCAACTGCGCAAGAATCCTCAACTCATTCAACAACGCTTGAACCAGATGGACCCCCGCTTGTTGCAACAAATGGGCGGCCGAGAAGCTGTCCAGGGTATGATGCAACAAATGGCCAAGGGTGGTGCTCCAGGCGTGGGCGGTGGCGGTGGACTGGACGCATTGATGGGTGGTATGCCAGGAATGGGCGGTGGTGGTGGCATACCTGGTATGCCTGCAGGTATGGATATGGAATCCATCATGAAAATGGCACAGTCAATGGGTGGCATGGGCGGTATGCCCGGTTTTCCTCCAGCGGGACGCAGATAGATTGGTTGGAGCAAGGAAGGTTCGATCTGACAAATCCAAACGAAAGACTTCCTACATTTCTCGTTTGGAATCATATATTATCAAGAGAAAAAATCGAATTTCCCCAGGCCAAGACACTATTTGCTAGATTATGTTGAAACGAACTTAGCCACACTATTTTCTGTTGCCTATCGTTTTCGGTCGAGCAAGGACTGTATGGACGACGGGACGACGAAACACTTTGCGGCGGACACTCCTGCCATCGCTCTCCAAAGGAGTCTTATCGGCCAAGTCATTTTCCCAAACGTCCATGCCATGTGAGCCCCGACGGAGGCTGCGATCCCACGTTCTTCATACAAAGGAAGAAACACATACCAAGTCACAAAGAAAGTAGATACTGCTTGTTGTATTGCGAGCAACAGGAGACTCCTCTGCAGAAGTGGGGACAGCTCGGACAGCACCCTGCTAGAGAAGTGCGCCATGACGCTTTGCATGAAGGCGACCGTCCAGCTATATGGCGATATGGCAGTCTGCAAGAATGGAAGCGACGGATCAACCGTCTCAGGATTGGCGCACAACCATCCTAGTCGCGTACTGGCAAAAGCAATGCTGCTCAAAAATTGTCGTCTTGATTTTGACTGTGAAGAGGATTGTACATTTTCCGTTGCAGGATCGGGCGTGGTTTCTCCTGCTTCATTAACTGGAATAAAATGTACCACGGGGGTTCCGTATGGATCTCCTTTGATACTTGCGTGTTGGTCTTTTCTTCCTTTACCAAGAAGTTTGGATAGTAAATAACGATACTGAATCTCCTCAATCATGGGTCGCCATAATACGACGGCAACTCCTGTAAGAAGCGTCGTCTGTGCCAGAACATTCATGGCACTATGTAGATCTAGGAGGATTTTGACCAATTGAATAGCAGCTTTGCTGGGAAGATAATCGAACATGGGTATGACGACGGCAGGGGTCAAAGTGATGGTCCAGCGAAGGGCGTCAAATGGTAGGGTCAAAAGCCCACCAAGTGCACTGGCAGCATAAAAGACTGCCGTACAAAGATATTTCAGAAAATCAAAGGTCATGGATCCCACGATGGGTGAGATCAATTGAGTCCCCACCAGGAGGGCGACCACTGGCATCACCCAGGCAATAATCGTTCGTTTAAAGTTGTACTCCCAGAAGAGTTCGAGGTACCTCGAGTGAACGAAATTCGCTCCATACAAAAAATCCGACCATGTTTTCCGGACGTACGATTGAGATTGACTTTCTGAGGAGTCAGTGTCCCCATTAAACGCCCCCCAAATCAGGGTGGAAGGCATGGCTGGTCTCCGTGTAGAAGCAGTAGTCGTACGCGCGCACGATTGTAGAGGATGGTGGTCATTCTTCGCGGCGGCAATCGGCTGTTTTCTCCAAGCGCCAGCGTTTGAAAATGCGATTGCATCATCGAAGAACAAAATCAAGCAAAAGGAATGGAAAGCGAGAAATATTCTCATAATGTGGGGATACGAGACGAGTCGAAGGGCTGATTGGTCTTTTTGCAATACACAGTACTTGTACTGGTGGTACATCAAGCAATCACTTCATGTCGCTTTGGGCTGATCATAAAATTATTTATTTGATGGGTGTCATGTACCGGTAGAGGTACCATACCGGTAGAGTACCGGTACCGGTACCGGTATGGGGTATTGAGGGAGCTGATGCTGGCGGCTATGCATGCTGGCGGGTTATTGAGGATGCGGATCCGATGAATTTGAAAAACGTGACAAGATGCTGACGTGTCGTTCGAAACTTTGGTGTCCGAGAATGGTCTACCGGTAGAGTCCGTGTCCGTTGGAGCGAACTCGACCGCCCCCCGCCCGGGGCAAGACGCGCACCCCTAACATAACGCCACCCTTTGCGTCTGTCCTGTGTGTGGGTTCTCGTACTGGTATGTACATACCGTACATACCGCACCGCGGTGTACCCAACCCCCCGGTACGATCGTACTCATACTGTACCGGTACCAGAAACTTACTGTACAGTACAAGTACTTCGTACCAGCAGTAGTAACGACGGTAGACGCGACGCGCGACGATTGTTTTTTCTTTCGTTGTTCGTTGCAACACAACCAAAGCAATGGAACAGTGAATGATCGTCATCACCGTTGTTGTGTACTCCTACAGTATATGCCAAGCGACTGGGCCCTTGATCGCTTTCACCTCACTTACCTGTAGGTGCGAATGAAGTGAAGGCAAAGTAGCTTGTTTGCTGGTAATCTGAAGCAACAAAAAACGCAAAAACCACTCGTCGTCAAATTCAAATACAGAAACGGAACAGCGCGATGGGCAAACGAAAAACGAGAAAAACGCGGACAACGAGCTCTGCAAGTGCGGACGGAAGTGCCATTTCAGAAGGCGTGGATGCAAATAATGACGAGGTGAGAGAACATCAAGTTCCAATGGCTTCTGAAGCTGCCGAAGAGTCCGATGGAGTTTCCGAGGAACAATCTCCTCTCACCGAACATTCGATACAACAAAACGAATCATCATCGCGATCTTTAGACACTGAGGAAAATCCTCCACCACAAAGCTCTCCACGGTCTCCACTTCCAGACACGTCAGAGCACTCGCTCGAATTGTTTCCCGAGTCATCCCCGACGCAAGAAAAAGAATCACAGTCACCAGTCCCAGGACATTTAAAGCCCCCTTGGTTAAATCCCTTTCGAGGAGGAGGAGGAGGGCCCACCGTTTCATCGGACGAGGGTTTTGACATGAATGCCAGTTTTGTGACCTCCAACTTTGATATGGCTACCGTTGCTTCAGATACAGACGACGACAGTCAAAATCGTGAGGCAGCCGTCAGCGATGATGAACGGACGGCGGAAAGTGCGGAAGAAAAGCTCGCGCAGGTATTATCGCAACAGGGCATTCGAATTGATATTGTCATAGAAGAGGACGAGAAGAGCTGGGGTGAACTTAGTGATATGAGCGTGGGCAACCAGTCGTATATTATGGACCTGGCGCTACAAAAGGGAGCCAGGGAAAAGAATCTCAAAGAAGAATGCATGGAGGAAGCCTTAGTCCTCTACAGGGAAGCCAAGAAAGAAGGTCACGGGGGCGAGTCATTCTTTTTGATGATGGTAGAAGAAATCACGAAGAAAAAGAAGGCATCAAAAGCTGAGTATTACAGAATCCAGGATGAGCGTCTCGACAGGGCTCTCGATGAAGAGCTGCTGCGTCGGGAACGGATGGCCGCTCTTTCCACTGGATCCCTGCAAGGGACAGCCGTTTCGACTAGTTCTCTGCTCCCGGGGCTTAGACGAACAAGTGAGCGGGTGAATGATTTCATCGAGGAAAGAGAAAAAGGCCGCATGAGCATCAGGAGCATGGCCGGGGCTGACCCTCTTCCTACCTCTAGGGAGGCTATTATTCGGGCAGCTTCGGAAACTGTGATCGAAATGACCGAGAACGGAGACTACGAATGGGGAAATGATGACGAAAGTGATGATGACGAACCAACGAAGGTCAAAAAGAAGAAAGTCAAGAAGAAGAAAAAGGAAAAGAGTAGGAAGTTGAAGACAAAGCGAAATAATACAAAGAAATCCAGTGCAAGTTCAGAATCGAAACCAAAAACGGAAGGTTCGGCCTCTCAGAATCAGGAAAATAATCCAAAGAAATCCAAAGCTAAAAAGACGAAAAAGTCACGGAAGAACGACCAAACAGCGTCGGAGTTCGCAAATCACTCTGATGCACCGCCAGTCGAGGAGACCGTCCAAGATTCAACGATACCAGCGAAACCGAAGAAGGTCAAGAAAAAGGGGGGAAAGCCGAAAAAGAGCAAAGGCACAAAGGATAAGCTCAAGGCAAAGAACGATAGCCTATCAGGTACAGTTTCAATGACAGCAAGCGAAGGAAACGACGCGGTGGAAGAAAGCGGTAGAAGGGACTCACCTGCAGATATTCCAATGAATCATGACCGAGAACAAAAAAGGTTGTCGCATCAAAGCGTCGCCATCGATGCAATGGGCAGGCCGACCATTCCTCCGAAGAAAAGTAGCACGGGCCAGCAAGTGGGAAGGTTATCTTCCGTCTCTAACAAGATTCCTGTACGGAAGAGAATTTCTCGCGTTCTTTCTGCAATATGTCGGGACAAGAGTCGACCATCGCTCACCGACGAGGCTCCTAAGGAAGGAGTGCTCTTCCGTCGACGGAAGTCGCAGGGCAACGTCGCAGATCCCGCGGATCGATTACTGCCGATACCAGGATCTCAGCTGGGTGCTCAGTAAAAACTGGTTTGTGAGTATGATGTAGTGTATTTGGAAGACACCAAAATGACGTGATTGATGATTCCTCTTGTTGCTAATATTTGACGTATTGGAAGGCGTTGTCAAGACGGTAGTTTCACTCCTACTACGAGCTTTTAGTAGAGAGAGCGGGTTTTCTATTTTTAGTACCTGTAGACTCAACCAATACCAGCTAAAGCTGCTAGTACTACTAGTAGTAGTATATCGTAAAGCAGCGAAAAAGTGCACCGTCTAATTTAGTTACTACCTTGACGGTCGAGAGCAATGAATCTCTCTTCCGCCGGAACGATAGTAGCCATGCTACGTGCAGTAGACAGTCCTCTGATTGACTCAGTGGACTCTTTTCAACCGTACGTGTACGGGATCATCAGCGCTAGTCTGCACATCTACAAACAGCAAAAAAGTGGTCTGTCTAATTTAGCTACAGTAGTACTTCGTACCTTGACGGTCGAGAGCAATGAATCCCTCTCTTAGGAGAGTAGCTCATAGCTACTACTACTACATGATTACTACACCCAAGTTGAATATTTATGGCAAGGCAAAGCAATCAGTTGTATGAAATCGTTTGGTACCCCTGCAGCGACTCGTACACAGGTTGACCGTGGAGACGAGTGAGCACTTTGTGCTGGAAGTAAGTGTCGTTGACACTGGGAATACGGGAGGACATCATGGTCAAACCCAAGAAAAATCACTAGGCTCTGTCACTACGTGTGAAGTAAATCAATAAGAGGAGCTTAGTAGATTTATGAGACTAGTGGTGATGGGAGCATCATGGCTCCGCTATCGGTCATCGACGGACGAAGGACGGACAGTGACGTCACATATGGATCTTGGATACCGATAGGAGAAACAGTCGCATCATTTTCGCCAAAAATCGGTTATCGGGTCTTTTTGTCGCATCGCCGGTCACCCGTCATTCGCTGGAGGCATCCTCATCCTCATCATCGATCATCAAGATCATGCATCATGAAATCATGAACGATGGAAATGATGCCCCAGTACCGCCGTTCTGCACGACTTTCAATAACGTCGGTATACTTGTTCTTTGACTTCTACTTTAGCTCTGTCATAGGGTGAGGACGATAATTCTGCCAGTTGTCGGGCGCAAAGGACGAATATAAACTGCAGGGCGATTCTTGTTTGACCAGGAGAATGAGTGGTGGTCGGGATGGTTTGCCGGAGAAATACGTCCTCGTCCTGCAATCGACAATGGCGGGCACCCGAGCTCAGACCTCGAACTCGGACATGGCTCTAACCATACTTCGAGCAAAAGGAATCGAGCCAGTGATACTGGATGCTTCAGACCCAGAGAACAAGGAACGCCGAGATGAACTCTTCGAAGCTAGTGGTTTGCGGGGAAACTTCCCACAGATATTTAAGGTGGATGGGAAAACAACAACTTTTCTTGGCGACTTTGACGAATTGCAAGCCATGAACGAGGATGGAGCGCTGGTAGAGCTTTCTGCTTCGATTAAATCTGGCGACGACGTCGGATCTGAACAGCCACCAATACCTGTGCGAGTTGACAGCACAAACCCTTCCCTCGATCCCGACGAAGATAGTTCAGACGACGAAGAGGAGACGTCATATGATGGAGAAGGGGCGTCAGATGAGGAAGGGGAAGAGGAAGAAGGTGATGATGGTGCTGCTGCTGCTGCTGATGATGATGATAGAACGGATACTGAAAGCGGCGAAGCGAATCCCGAAGACGAAGGAACTAGATCTTTGCAAGAGTTCGGAGAAGGAAAGAAGGCCGAGGACACCAAAAACTACAACAAAATGGTTCAGATTCTTGCAGTCGCCGTTTGTTTGTTTTTGATTCTGGATGTAGTTTTGGTCGTAGTCACGAAGTAAGAAGTATCCGCATGCGCCTTTCCCCATGGACATTGAGCTGCAAGTGGAAATACTTGCCGCGGGCTAGAGTAGCTGGTTCGAGCCAACACCCTTGCTGCGCCATCAGCAGCCAGGCTAACTTTACTCCTCCTTTGCTTGAAAAGACTATTGAACCGAGCCATTCGTAATAGCCTGGATGGGGTAAAAGAAAGAGCATGAGACGAGTGAGTATTCGTATCGGTATAAAAAACAACACGCGATTTCGATGATTGACCCATTCGACCTCGCTTCTTGCTTCAATGTATCGCGCCAGTCGTGGTACAAGTACCGGTGTGGACCGGTATGGTATGATGATTTAGAGGCCGATTTTGACGCTCTGCTAAGTTGTATGCCAAAAATATTTCGGTCGTGGTTTCCCTTATCTATTTGCTGTTCGCCCTAATCTCTAAATCACAGTTCCACTTCGTCTAATCTGTTCTTTCGACGGCACTGCAAAGAGAGAAAGAGAACTTCACACAACACAAACACGATTTTGAAGTAGTTGTTTAAAGCCACAATGCCAATCTGATCTACGGACCATTGGTCAGTCCATATTCAATTCTACGATTAGACCAAATCGAGCTTCCTAAAGCTAATATTCTTAGTCTCTACTAGAGTCATCAGCACATAAAAATATTTGTTGCGAATGAAGAGGCAAGTAGTCCGTGAAAGCCCGCTCTCTTGAAAGTTATAATGAGAAAAGGCAAAAGTGGCGATAACTCCAACTTCATGGCATCATCAAGAATGGAATCCTCCTTCTCGTCATCGTCAGCGCCTATCCAAAAGGGAAGCAACCATGTCAAATGCGACTACCATGTCCCACCGCCAAGCCACGCCCGCAAACTTCTACAGTGCAATGACGACAAGAGCCAACCTCGAAGTCTCAGTCAAACTGAAGCAGCCAGAAAGCCAGACTGGTGGAAGCAATCCATGCAAAAGAGCACCAAGAACCTCTTTGAGGATGTAGAACCGATAGAATCTCGGCACATGTCCATCTCTTGAGCTGAACATCAATCGAATGGGCTCACAAAGAAATGATGGAAGGTATTGCCACAGGAGTATACGAATATTCCGTGCAAAATACACAGAGCGACACTGATCACGTGCCGCGTAATGTCTCCATAGGCAAAATCCATTTTTGAAACACAGTCGCTGTGCAGTAGTGCTGAATATCTTCGTACACAAGATCGTCAGTTTATGAAACACTTCCAAATGGATGTCGCATCCCACACAAAAACAAGGCCAGCGCGGGAAGGCACTGCCTGTCAAGGTCCCATGCATATCACGGCAAGGCGTCTCATTTCGTGTGGCCACCATTAGTCTGTTTTCGCTTTCTTTTGTTCTTTCTCGCTCTTGTTTCGTTTCTTCTCCTTGTAACGTTTGAACTCTTTGATGGCTCCCGCTAGAAAAGGGAGGAACAGAGGGAATAAGAGAGGCGCAAAAATTGCTGCGTAATGCTCGATTGGAAACTCTGTTTGTATGCTCTTTTTCGTCAAAATGGATTCCATATCCTTGTACAATTTTACAAGCGCACCGTAGTGTTCCTTCAAGGAACCCTCAGAAGAAGATTCAAGTTCTATCGGGGCTTCCAACAGATGCTCCGTTCTTGAGAACAATTGTATTATCTCTTTGGAGATCCCCTGAATCGCCGAGTGCCAGTACCAATTCTCGTACCAAGTGGGGAAGGAGCCATCTGCATCCAGACCTGCTTGCGTGGGGATTCCGACCTTGTGCGAAAGCCATTGGCCAACGGACGAGGCGTCCAAACCTCCCACCATGAAAATATCCGTGCCTTCCTTTCCAACTTCAAATGTGGATTTCTCTTCAGGTGCAAGGGCGGGAATATAAAGGATCAAGTCATGCCCCTCAGAAGAGGGCAGGTTCAGCGCATCCAAAATCTCTGCGACTTGCACCTCAGTCACCCTGGGGAGGTGGGGAGGCCTAATTTCAACCGTGTCTTCTTCTGACGATTCTTCTGGGACAATCAACTTTTCTGTATAAGGTTCTACCACGGTCATTTGAACTTTTACTGTCTCCACGCAAGGCCAGTCTTGGAGCCGCGCTATTTCCTCTTCCAGCGAGGCTGCCAGAGATTGCGCCTCACTAGCGAGGTTATTCGACCGTTCTAGCACCAAATGCACAGTCAGTAGGAATGGAAGTGAAACTTTCGGCATGGCAAGAGCGGCTAGTTGTGTTTCCTTGCTGAATAGGAGCATACTCGATTGACGCACAACCAACCGTGGCGGATCCTGAGGCTGGATAGGGGGACACCACCAGAAGATCTGACCTTGTACTACCGGCGACTCGGGCTGACTGCACACAATGACGGCGTTCGGATTCCTCTTCCACTCCATACCCGTATCGGGGTGTAGATGCTTGTTTACTTGCACCAAGGGGAGTCCGAGAGGAGCTTCTAATGGTGGCAGCTGGAATTGTGTTTCATCGGAAGATTGCCAATACGCCTGCGTACACAAGACATCGCCATTTCGACAGAGCCCGTAGTAAAAAGACCACAGCGCCAAGGCTACCAGCTCAAAGAAAGCTAGGCTTTGAATGTACAAGCGAGTTCCCGCCATGATACTCTCTGCAACAACGGTTGGGGTTTAAGGTCGATTGCAGGTACCGGTATTGTGTATTGTGACCTCCGACCTCTTGCTTGTCTTGTGGTTATGAACACTACTACTCGTACTTATGTGGTCTTTACGTGAAAACAACTACTGTACGAGTAACGCGAAAACAAGGTTGCGCGAAGTTTTGTTGCGGGACCTACAGTAGGTTTGTGCTGTTTTACACGAGATTCAACGATGGACGTACGTCGGTTGGACGGAATACGGATAGCGGACGGACAAAGGAAACTACGTGTGCGTGCGGGGAAAGTACCTGGTACTTCATACTACTGTACGTGCTTTAAGTCGGAGATATCTCTAGCTAGACTACTGATAATCCATCTTGTCCTTGCATGAATTATATTCTACTTCTTGAAGGATAAGGCTTTTGTAGTCGATCGAACAGACTTCGTGGATGGCTTGAGTCCCGCCGTTTCGAAATGGGAAGCAAGGAAGTCTTGAGTGTAATCAACGTAGTATGGCTCGTTAAAGTTGCCAAAGTTGCCAATGGCAGAGTCCAAAACGGGTCTATCCCCACGTTGAATAGAATCCGTGAGGACGACTGTCCCACCCGGAGCTACAACCCGGGCCATCTCAGATGCGGCTCTGGCCCGAACATCACGTGGCAATTCATGGAAAAGGTAAACACAAACAACGGCATCAAATGATTCGGATGCAAATGGAAGGTTCTCGGCCTGCGCCTGTACAATCTTGGCTGGTGAGATCTCCATTGGAACACCGTTGCCTTTTTCGGCCGACTTCCTTGTTCTGCGCCAGTATCTGTCATTTTCCCGAGCTGCATCCAAATAATATGGGGACAGATCAAGCGCTGTGTACTCGGTGTCAAGAGGGAGATTATCACGGACGAAGGTCATAAAGCGCCCTGTCCCACAGGCTACCTCCAGCACCCTCATCGGCCGACCTTCGGCTTTAAGCTTCTTGGACAGTTCAACAAGAGGCTTTAAGCTGATCCTTTGCATCGCATCCTGGCGACCGAGAAAAAGAGTTTCTGTAGAAGTCTCGTAAACATCAGCAGATTTCTTGCTCATCCAGCCGTCCGTTTGATAATGGAAGGCGTTGCGATAGTAATCAGGATAGAGTCCCGGGGTTGCGTCGTTTGAGATCCAGATTTGTTTATCTTCCTCTTTGCCCCGCTTTCGTCGTCCGAGGGTTCCGATAGCTTCTTCCACGAAACGACCCGTCTGCGCTAGGAAGTTGATGGGAGATGATTGTCGGTGATTGAGCTGCATGTCCCATGGTTCCCGGTAAGTTCCAGCTTCAATTTCCTTGTAGTCTTGTTTATAGCAAAGGAGTGCTTCCAGGACAAGTCTCGATGCTGTAGATGATTGCATATTGATTGGCAACATACTGGATTGAGCGCCGTTGTTCCTAGCGCCATTCACGAGTCGTTCATGAAGATCGAAACCGATATTGCCCAACACAGCGTTCCCAGCGAAGTACGCCGATCTTCCAACGTGACGCACCCAGTAGGAGATTGCGTTCGGTCCTTTTCCAACAAAGCTCGATGCCACAGCTGGAATTGCTCGCAAATTCTGTTCCGTAGATTCCAATCCAGCCCTCTGGAAATTTCTCCAGAAATCAACACTTTCGTCACATTGGAAGATATCGTTCTCGTCCGCGCCAGGTTCGGGAATGGAAGATTCTGAGACACCGCTCCTAGAAGTGGGCTTCTCTGGTTTCGCCACGTTCCCTTCAGTCGTGACCGTGTCGACGGTGGCGATTCGAAGCACAGTGCGACCACCACGAGCGAGAGAACCGACACGCCCCTGGTGCCAGGAAAAGGCGTTGACAAGAGCAGGTTGAGCAACGAGCAGGACGGAAAGGGCGACGGTGAATGATCTCATGTTTTTCTTATTTGAGGTGAATGGAAGGAAGCAGCAGTCGAGGAGGAGTTGTCGTCGATCTAAAATTCGATCGAGAATGGGAATGCATCATTTCTGGCGAATCATCATGGCGGAAGGAAGTTTGAAGTTTGCTGGCAGGCAGGCGGGCGGGGGGATAAAAAATAATGAGATGAATGACATGGACGACTGGTGACGTCAGTGAGTCGCGTTCGTGACACGACACATCCGATCGTACGGAGACAAAAAGCTCTTCGTCGTGGTGGTGCGTTTTCTAGGTAGACTACTTGTTGGAATCTTGATTACGAATATCCCTAGACTATAGGACCTGACGTTTCTTTGCGGTGTTCTGATAAGGCCGCAAGACGTATTCGGTCTCAGCCTCTTTCTGATCGAGAGTCCCAAGTCGAATCTGGTAGAGTCTCATCTCAAATCTTGGGCCCACCTCGTGTAGGGATACAGAGTCATGAGACGCTTTGCTGTACATGTGGTGTCGGAACGAGATAAAGTCATTGTCATTTGCAAACGTTACAACTCGCTTCGTATCGTGTCTTGGTACAGGGAAGAGACATTTCAGAATGTTACCCACTCGCCGTCCTAACTCAGTATTGAAATTGTGAAGGATGATATGGGGATACGCCTCCGACATGGGAGCTGCCGGTGGATCCAAGTCATGCCGCAAAACGGCATTACTGAGACTAAAAAATGCAGTAGGCCCCATAGGCAGATGGCAGACGACTAGACCATCTGGTTCTCCACGAGTTTCTTGAACAATTACAATATCCGAAAATTCAGATTGTTTGCAAGATTCCATCAATTCATCGACGCGATTGTTACCCCGGTTGATGCGGACCGAATTTGGAATGAGCAATTTTACTTCTTTGCAAAATTGCTTGAGACGCGAAGATGGATCTCGGGAGGTTGTCACGCAAACCTAATAAGATGTCAAAAGAGTCAGAAAAAAAGATACCTCAGAACCATTTCTCACGCCAAATACTAAAATCGTTCCATACCTTCGGCTCCAACAATCCAGCATCTCCATATTCATTATCAATGTGTGATTTTGGTGTTTCGGTAGTGATATCTTCCGCGTCGACTTGTGATCGAAGTTTGTCGTACGAAGCTCGAACTTCAGTGGGCAGAGGTTTACCAGACGCCAAAGCTTCTCGGATGACCCGCTTTTGCTCGTAGGCCGCTTTCTCTCGTCCCTCCAAGGATTTTCTATAAATGTATTCTCTTCGAAGACGCGTTTGGCGTCGACGAGACGCTGCATCACTAGAGGCTGGCATGAGGGCAAAGTCTGCGTTTTGGGTTCCACAGGGATCGTGATATAATGGTTTCCATTGTCGAAGCGTCGAAGCAAAAGAATTTCACATCTCATCGGGTCTCGCTCGGGTCAGGCAAATTGGTTGGATCTCGCGCGTGACGGAGGGACGGACAGACGATATCATACCGGTACCGGCATGACATACCGGTACCGTACCGTACCAGGTACCGGTACCTGGTACCTGGTACCAGTACTGTATGTTACTGATTTTCTCAATAACGGACAATCACGGACGGACGATGTATGTACCGTAAAAGTACAGGACTACACATACCTGGTACACACCGTACTGCGTACGGCCCCCCCAGCCGCGACCCATCAACGCTACGTACTACTGTATCAGGTACTGTAGCTCTCTCTACTACTACTAAGTAGTAGAGAATCAACGCATAACGCATCAGATATTATGATGATAGAGTTCAATCCGAACTATTCAATATGACACCCGGTAAATCTAAGGACTGTCGAACCGGACACACAATGATCTTTCATCTCATCTCGCTTTCCCTTTCCCTTTATGTTCTTCGTTGTGAAAATTTGATTCAAGTCAGCGCTCTGCATCCTATCCATCCAATTTCCAGTAGCAGATCCCACAAAATGACACGCCCTAACGAGTTGCGACGCTGGGGTAGCCCGAATCCATCTGGAGACGAACCTGACATGCCTAGACTAGTGGTCTTCGATTTGGATGGATGCCTCTGGCGACCAGAAATGTACGAGCTGATACATTTCATGGGCAACAAGGGCGCGCCATTTCGTCCTTCGGAACATGATAAAAACGTTTTGTTGTCAGTTGGCGAGGAACCCGTCCAACTCCTCAAGGATGTACGAGATGTCATGCGAGAACTTTATTTGGAGCCTCAATGGAAGGATATCCCTGTTGGGATTTCCTCTCGGACTGATGCTCCACATTGGGCACGGGAACTCTTGCAAAAGTTTTCTGTCCAGCATGATGGAGGCGAGTTTGTCTTGGGTGAAGTCTTTCGAAATGGACCCATTGAAATGCGAGGAGATTCGAAAGTCAAACATTTTCATCGAATAGCGAGAGAAACAAATATAGCGATGGAGGATATGTTATTCTTTGATAATGAACTTGGGAATTGCGAATCCGTTGCGAGCTTGGGTGTTACAGTCGGCTACTGTCCGGGAGGTGTCAGCAAAGAAATTTGGCAAGCGGCACTCAAGGCTTTCCCGGCTAAAAGAGGGGATGTTGTAGAACTGTAAAGGAGTATCTATATAATAAGAATGCTATGACAGAACGTGCATGACAGCTCGGCTTAGACCAATGTGAATGGGGCCAAAACAAGCAAAGGTACGCCGAAAATGGCAAGCTCCACAGGATTTTGCGTCATGGTGTAAAATCCATAAAAGGCAGTCATCCAAGCGGACGCCAGAACGCATCGAGCAAACGTCTTGTGTACAAATCGAATGGTTTTGTTGGTTTTATCGATCCCAAAATCTGGATGCAAAAAGATGCCTCCCGCCATTCCAGCTCCAATCGAACAGACGATGACCGCCAGGCCTGCCTTTCCATGAGTGGAAGTGAAATGCTCCTTTCCCCACATATTCTTGTTGCGATAAATAGCGTATAATCCTCCAAGACTCAACATGATGCCCAAATTCCCTATCAATCCATGATTTTTAGTGTTCACGTAGCCCCCGAGCTTCTTGGTGACGGCCGCAATGCCAAGGCAGCCAATCATTCCGACAGTCATCAAGAATGGATGCCATGAGAAAGGACTCTTCCACTTTCCATCGGGGCGAACGGCAGCGTAACATCCAGCACCCAATGAATACACAACGAAGGCGAGCAACAAGGACTTGGTCCTTTCATTGGTAGGTTTTCCCTGTGGGGCGCAAACAAACAATGACACAGTTGAGAGTATCAGCTCGCCATTGCACTGCCAATATTGAACGGAAAATATTACCAGACTCAGCACCTACCGACATGTCTAGAAGATGATGATCGTTCAATAAATATACTCTTGCCTGTTGCAATACAAATACCGGTAGCTGTCGTCGGAATAAATGATGAGAAATGACAACAATACAAGGATGGAACAAGGAACAAAGGATCACTACGTATCATCCACGCGTACGAACCGCCGGTACGTTTGTACTCGTACCAGATACAGTGGTACAGGTACATGTACAGTGTACAGTGAGTACCAGTACGTAATGTACCAGGCGTACCAGTGCGCATTGGAAAAGGACTCATACGACCCTATCCAAATCTTCAGTCCGATGAGTCGTCGCTTCGAAAATGCTCTTTATTGATCTTTTCAAACATCCCGCAAAACTTCGATGACGATGGGAAGACGCATCTCATGACCTCGCATCCCAACGAAAGGAGAAGACCGTGGACTTCGTCACGTCTCATAACTTTTTTCGGAGCACAGTGTCAGGTTATACAGGTAGTGCCAATCTCCAATACCACGCCCGAGCTTTCATTGAACATTTCCTCTGCCGAAAAGAATCGTCATATTTCCGGTTCCCCTCACTCTCATTTCGCACGCAATCGTGACTGGCCTTAGCAACAACATGGGTCTGACCGACTTAGCAACTCCCACCGAGTTGCAAGACTTTATCAAATCAAACGACTCGGGATGTGTGGTCACCTTTTCGGCTCACTGGTACGTTTGCTTGGACTCCTCCTCTTACGCCATGTTATTTTCCTATTTCCAGAACGCTGACAGTTGTTGTTTTTCTTTCTTCTTTTCAAAGGTGTGGTCCCTGCCGTGCTTCCAAGCCGCAACTAGATGCCTTGGCCAAGGACTCACCCTTGCCAATTGGATACGTTTACGAGAGTGATCTCGGTGACTTCTTACACACCTTTCAAATCCGTGCCTTTCCGACTTACGTATGTTTCGTAGGAGGCAAGGAGGTACAACGGGTTGAGGGGGTGAACTTCGCCGCCATTCAAGAGATGGTGAGTGCTCATGCTTCTGCTGTAGGTAGCATGCCTGCGTCAGGAGGCAATGCTCTCGGTGGCGGACCGGTCACTGCGTTGTCACCTGAAGAGGCACGAAAGCTGCGCTTGGCCAAACTGGGCGCCGTGGCACCAAAAACGGAAGAAGAAGCAGCCACTCCTATGGAGACGGAAGAAAAGCCCGAGGCGAAAAAGGAGGATGCGGCGGCTCCAGCCAGCACTGACAACATGGAGGTCGAGGAGAGCAAAACCACGCCAAAGAATCCAGTAGACGAACTTGATCCGGCTGCGATAACGACACTAACAGGTGAAATGGGATTCACTTTGGTCCGCGCGCAAAAGGGGCTTCTGTTCTCTTCTGGTGGGACCGTGGAATCCGCTGTCGAGTGGCTTATGGAACATCAAGATGATGCGGACATTGACGAACCGATTCCGGAAGGAGCCGGTACCCAGGCACAATCTTACAAGTGTAACGAATGTGGAAAGGTTCTGAGCAACATGGCCAACTTGGAACTTCATGCTAACAAGACAGGTCATTCCGATTTTGAAGAATCTACTCAGTCTGTCAAGCCGCTGACCGCGGAACAAAAGGCCGCTAAGATTCTGGAAATCAAAGGGCTCCTCAAAGCCAAGCGAGCGGAAAGAGAGGAAGCTGAAAAGGTTGATCAGATTGAACGAGAGAAGCAGCGCAGATTTATGGGCAAGGAAATGTTGAAGACGAAAGAAGAAATGGACAGGGAACAGCGAAAGCGCGATGCAATGCTTCGCAAGCGTGAAAAAGACGAAGCCAGAAAGGAGCGGGACAGAATTCGAGCTGAACTTGAGAAAGACAAGGCGGAGCGCAAGGCGAACAATGGGAAATTGAAAACGACCCTGGGAGTCGAAGGGTACAATCCAAGTGCCATCCAATATGATGACGGCACGACGGAGGATCTGTCACCATCAAAGCCAAAGAAGGCCAAGGCTGACGCTAGCAAGATCGATGAGTACATCAAAAAGGTATCAAGCTATCGAGCGGGTGGTGATGGTGGAAAGTGTCTTAAAATCTTAAAGGCGTACGTCGGCAACGTTGCGGACAATCCGGACGAGGAAAAGTTCAAAATGATCAACATGGAAAACAAGACCTTCAAGACAAAGGTTAAGCCTTTCATCGGCGGAAAGCATTTGCTGCTTGCAGTGGGATTTGCACCAAAGGAGGGAGACCCGACGACATTGGAATTAACACCGGGCGCAGACCTTCAGCTTCTCAAGGACACCAAGGAGAAGCTCATCAAGGCGTCGGAAGCGTTTGGATAGGCTCTATTTTTCATGGTGTTCATAACTCAATAATAGAATTCCCAATACTGTAATCGCCGCAGATAACAACCATTTGGAAATAGTTTTCACCCCTTGCACCTCGTGAAAATAGAAAATGCCCCAAAGCCCACTTACTGCAACGTGCCGGGTAAACAATGGCATAGTCAGTCAGGGGGATACGAATTTCCAGTTGGAAAACCAAGGACGCAAGCAAAAGCTGCGAAACCTACCTAAAATTGAGGACTGCACAACACTGTAACCAACTCCTTCGCCCAAAAACTCGACAGAGAGAATCGAAAAGAAATTACCAATGCTCCACAATAGACCGCAGGCTCCACCGTATCGCCACATCTTTCGAAAATGCATTGAGGGTAAAGCATCGTATCCCGCTGAGAAGGACCCCATCCTGTGGGAGAGATAAAGACCACGGATGATCCAGAAAGATAAATTCACAGTCGCAGCTCCAATGGCAAATGAGATTAAATACCCCATTCCCTTGGCGTCATCTGGCGCCCATTTCATGGGAACCATGATGGAGCCTCCGTAAACGCCTGAAAACGTCGCTGATAGGATTCCCAGAGTCCTACGAGACCACTTCGAACCAAAACACACAATGTGCGAGTCTGATAATTCATCAATATAAACACCCGGTGTACTATCCACAATGACGACTTCGTCACCAGCAACAGCCTCCTCCTCGTCATGTTGCTCGACTGATGGCATCTCCAGAAGTTGGTCCTGGCCCTCTTCTCCATCATCCGATGTCACACTACGAAGACATTGAAACTCTCCTCCAATCTCGGCTGGGTCCAGTCTGTGTTCCTCTTCTAATGCTTCTTCGATAACGTTCGGGGCCGAATAGTATGCCATCCCGAGCAAACCCAGCATCATGCAGCCAACTGCAAAACAAGCATCGAGTCTACTATGTACATGCTCGCCAAATACAAATATTCCCCATGTAAAGCTCACGAGAACAATAAAGGAGGATCCTACCCCAATTCCAATAGCAAGCCCCGCATTCTTGATGGCAAATATCGTACCTACAACATTCGACAAAAATTGAACGAATGTAAGGCCTGCTGAGAACTTTCATTTCAGAAGGCTGATATTTCCTTACCTATTCCGCCGGGAACCCAGAAAAGACCAGATACCTAAAATATTGATATATGAGATATTGACCTGTTGCAACTTCAAGCGTCTCCGTCCGGAAAGAAGTAACTTACAAATCCCCAGGGAGTAAACGATAGTTCTTCGCCTGTTTATTTCAGCAGCCGTGGGTCGGTTTGAAACCGGTGGTTAGATCATACCCGATAAATCTGTATATTCCTTGTAAGCCCACAATACAAAGAAAAGTCAACGCACCGTAAAGAAGAACCAGCCAACACGTGAGAAAGCACATAGACGTCTTGTACGTTTGCATCGCCAGGGGGTCAATGTCAAGTGTTTGTGCGACTTTGCTCTTGATTGGTACCCCAAAACTTCCGAAGGCTAGCATCCCCCCAACGGCGGCCATCCATCCACACATATCACAGGAAGACGACATGATAGACTAGTAACTGCTACTAGTAGGAATACGATAGATAAAGTACTATTCCACCGGCAATGGACAATATACAACGTACTCGTACATCGCAATTATTATTTGTTCTGTCTACGAGGAATTCCGTTTCTTTTGCGAGGGAATCTACCGGTATCTACAGTACCTGGTAGTGCTACCGGTACGTGTACAGTACTGTACGAGTATGAGTACTGGTGTTGAAATACCTCGTACTGTTCCTGCCCTTTGACTAACACGACTGTAGTCTGGCAGGTCTCCGTAGGTGTGACAGTAGTAGACGTAGCTAGCTAGCTCTACTCAGAGAATGTTTGACAATCTCTTCAGTTACACCGATCCAAGACTCTAGCAGATCGATGTTGTTCCGAGTATCCAAACTGAGACGTGGAACTCGATCACGAGCTGTCGACACATTCGATTCATTACGTCTGGCCGTCTGTCCAGCACGATTTCCGACATACTGGTACTACTCCAGAGGGATCCAATATCTCTCGATCTCTGCGGGCGGGTCGGACTGGGGGATTTCGTTTCCCCGTCGTCGCGTTCAACATCCTAAACGCCACGTCCCCAAACGTGAAACTCTGGGTCGAAGAAGTCGCAAAGTTGAAAAGCCCACGCGCGCTAAGACACTTATAACCTTCGCACAGTACACGGTGTACACGTACCGGTAGTCTACTTTGTAAAACGTGCAGTAGCACACGTGTACTCTGGTAAGGCACATCCGTTGGGTGCGACAGACATAGGACGCTTCCTATCCTCAAAATCCAGATCCCGGCCCAAAATGACCCGTGAGCGCCGATTATGACACCTTGGAGTTCGGGTGGATCTTCTTTTCTTCGAGGAATGAGGAAGAGGAGGAGAGGAGTCTTTTCTCTACCACGACACACGGGGGATGAGAAGACGTCGACATCACCAGTCCTTCACCCATCACCACCATTGTCGTCTCGCTTCTCGTTGAGTCTCAAACCGAAAGTCGTACAAACAATCACCGTAAGAAGAAAAACCACTGCACTAATATCAAAATGGATCACCTTGACTCTGGATTTGTCGGCCTTGAGCGTGCCCTCATGGTTAACGCCAAGACCCTTGATCGGTAAGTGCAACTTTATGGCAGCCGTATGCTCCGCCTCGTGACCCAAAATGCGCGGGCTGCTCAGTTGCCGCCGAGTCGTATATGGCCTCTGCGATTATTTATTTGTAACGTGTGCTCTCTAATGGGTGCCATTTACCTCTCTCGTGCGAAAGATTGACCAAGGAACACTCCGAGGCTAAGAAAAAGATGGATGACAAAAGCATCGAAGCCGACAAGAAGACTTTCTTGAAGGCTCAAATTCCCAAGATGGAGTCCGAGATCAAGGATGTGAAGGAAAAGCTGCTAAACCTGCTCGAGTCGGAAGAGCTTGACCCGCGGGGAGAATACTACCTACTTGCTGAAAAGTTGGTGAAATAGATGCCTTGATGGACCTGTTCGTGATGATGATGTGAAAGCGTTGGATTTTTATTTGGTCGATTTTATTTTTAAAAACTGACCGTTATCTTAATGGCTCTGTTCTTATCGGGTTGTTTGCACCGTGCTGTGAAGAATTCGTATGCTGTATCTTTTCTATAAAGGCTTCGCTATCGAAAGTAGAACTACTTTCAGGAGCAACTTGGATTCTTCTTCATCTTAGTAGGAGTTGGTCTTTAAAAATACTTCAGACTTCTTCCTTTCTGTTCAACTGAATATTGCAACATGGTATCTACTACTTGTACAGCTTCTGCACAAGCATCTATCGGTCGAGATAATCACCCTTACAGGAAGTCTAAGGGGGCCATCGAACATACCGTACCGGTAGCTATACGATGACGACTCTCATGCCTGTGGCATCCGCGAGCGAGTGCAATCGAAAGGTTCATCACGAAAAGCGGTGTCCCTTATTCCTTTGCACTATTACTCGTACACGTATGAGTGAGCCTGGAAAGTACAAGACTTCTTGTACCGTTTGTCTGTCATCCGTATCAATAAGTAACTACAGGGACAATATGTAGAGAGGGGCGAACACCCTAAATGATGCAAGTCGGAGCTTCGCGTGGTTCGCGTGGTTTGCGTGAATTTATGCACTCGTAGTCTCGGAAAGGCAGTACCGGTAGGAGAGTGCGGCGATCATGTCTACTACTACTACAGATTAGCGCTGATGATCCCGTACGGGTGAAAAGAGTCCATTGAGTCACTCAATTGGACTGTCTGGAGTGGATCGTATTGTTCCGGCGGGCGAGAGATTAATTGCTCTCAACCGTCAAGGTAGCAACTAAACTAGACAGTGCACTTTTTTGCTGCTTTACGATATACTGCCCTATGCACGAGGTAGTCGACAAGAATGATTGAAAGTGAAAATTATGAGCTAGAAATGAATTGTTATTTTGTAACTACTTGTTTCAAAATCAATTGTTGAGAAAAGATATTGCGCTGACTTGGCGAAATATTAGTCTTGCATGACTTTCACATGGTTGACCAGATGAATCTATTTCATGTGGTGTGAATCTCATTTTATGTGGTGAGCTATTTTTGGTGCCTGTTTGGCAGTTGTAGTCTAGTTCATAGACTTGTAGTTTCTGTTGAGTCTTTGCAATGGACGGGGGCCAGTTGTGCGTTGCGCGTCTGACACACACCCGAGTCATTACGGGCCGACCACGTCATCAACTGGTCGTGGCTACAACAACAAGAAGTGTCGTGCTGCTGCTGCTGCAAGTGCAAAATGCATCGAATGAGGGAGCAAGCGCCAATGATGCTGCAAGTACCAGCAAGCAATGCTTCAAAAGGCACATGCCTCAATCCTGTGGGCCAGTGAAAGTACGTAAAAGGTGTGCTATTTTTTATGCATGGCTAGCCCGTTGAACACTTCACTTTCGGGATTTGCTTCCAGCAATCACGAGGATTTAGTACGTGAGGCTCTCGGCCGTGTTTAGAAAATCGCGTGATAAAATACGCGCGGCGGTACAATTCTACATATTTTACTACGACCGTGGAAAACGCGGTACTGGTACTTACGTCAAGGATATCGTCAGCCTGCTCATCGTCATGCATGTCGAAGAGTTGGAAAATCTTGAAGTGCAATGATGATTCCCTATTCCTTCAAGTTCCGAGATTTTGATTGGTCCAGAAGGGATAGATTCCTGTTTGAAGACGAAAACACCGGATGATGACGCAGCACAGTCGAACGGTTGGGAAACTTCTTCTACCTTCGCCAACACAACGTTTCTCTCGCATTCGCATCGGCTGCGGAGACGACGACCGCCAGTGCGGTCGTTGGCCCAGTTCCAACTTTCATCGCACAATTTGTCAATTCATCCTATCGAATCAACAACAAACTTTCACAATGCCAAAGGAAGGAAACGAGAAGAAGGGAGCCAAGATCTTCAAGACGAAGTGCTCTCAGTGCCACACCGTCGAGGAGGGAGGAGCACACAAGCAAGGCCCCAATCTGTACGGTTTCTTCGGACGTCAGTCTGGACAAGCCGATGGATACTCGTACTCCGCCGCCAACAAGAAGAGTGGAGTCACCTGGGCTGAAGATACTCTTTTTGAATACCTTGAAAACCCCAAGAAGTACATCAAGGTACGTTAGGAAATCTTTGTTTTTACATCAGCTAAATGTGGCGCTTGCCCGACATGACGCGACCTCCACGTTTTCTACTTATGATGTATATTACGAGGACGAGAACATCTGTTCTGTTTGTTATCGTATTGTTCAAGGTTTGATGACTACTGGAATGCCGTCTATTTTCTTTTTCGCTTGATAGTACGGAAGTATACGGGTTGGTTTTTCGAATAGATTGATTGATTGATTGATTCGTTCACGCATGTCTTGTTATTGTGGTGCATTGTTGAATCTTTCACTCACTTTCGCCTTTCGGCTCGTTTTGTCGCACACAGGGTACCAAAATGGTTTTTGCCGGTCTTAAGAAGGCCGGTGATCGCAACGACCTCATCGCTTACCTTAAGTCCTCGTGCACTGCCTAAACTTCTGTGTTAAAGTAACGGGGTGGGGGAGGGGCCGTCTGAATCTGACGGCCGCAACTTGCATCCGTATTTAGATCCCAATGTTTAACTGAAATCCTCTTACATGTTACTTGTATCGTTCTTTGGACCATGTCGACCTTCGAAGATTGTCAAACGGGATATCGTGGAAGAAATTCTGGCTTTGCGAACAACATCCCTCTTTGCTTCTTCAAATTCAATAGGTGGAATGAGCATGATGTATTTGTTCATTATTCAGTTATCGTACTGCAACTACACGACCACTGCTGTTTCCTCCAATCACGACTACTTTCTTGGTCGAAGGATGGAAGCAGCAGCGACTTGCAACTGCTGTCAGGGTATCCCCAGATACTTCTCGGAGTAGCTTGCCCTTGTGATCAAAAATCTCGATACAGCGAGGCTTCTTCATGCTTCCACTCACAAAGATATCTTGCTTTGGGTGCCAACAAGGCATGAACGTACTCAGCCACCTCCCAGTCTGGTTATTATGTTTGATGCTTGTAGAAGGTTTGATGACCCCCTTGAATGTATGGGCGCCATCGATCAAGTCGATTCTATCTTCAAACGATGTTGACAGGAGAGAGCCCCCGCTTGGGGAGAAGTAGGCGCTACTAACAGATCTACCAACATGTTGAGTAGCCACAGCTTTCTGTGACGCCGCCTTGCCAAACTTGCGAATGTCCCATAGGCTGACAATGCCATCGTTTCCGGCGGAAACAAGCGTGTATCCGTTTAGGTGTAAACTAATCAAAGAGAAAATCGAACACTTGTTAGAACGCATTGCTAGCACGCTGGCCGGTCACACTTTTGTGGAAAGATTCTTACCTCAACGTGTTGATCTTTCGTTCACTCAGTTTTTCATTGAACGTGATTCGTTGCCGTTCAGCTAGACGAAGATCCAAATGCAACGCTGTGCCTACTGATGTCGCCAAAAACAAGCACGGGTCGGATCCGGCAAAACGATGGTCAAGACTTACGTGCTGGTGCCAAAAGCTATAACCCTCGTCGATACCGAAACCGAGCTCTTCAGCATAGTACGTATTGGAATCATCGTAACTCGCAAATATTTCTTCAAAGGTGCCCGTCTCCACGTTTAGCCGACGAATAGTTCCGTCGTAAGAAGCCGAGATCATCGAATCATCTGTCGCCCACTCCAAGCAACAGATGGGTCGAGAATGAACTCGAAACAAATGCACTCCGTTGCGGCTGTCGTCGACCGGTGCATCAACGTCCCACAAGCCAATGTAGCCCAATTTATCACCAGCACAGGCAATCAACTTATTTTCGCTAGGGTGGGCAGCGACACTGTAGATGCGCTCTGGAGTGACTTTCGCTACACATTCCTGGTTGTCAATGGACAGGCTTTTGACCATGCTTGCTAGGTCTGTCTCCAAGGAGGTAGCCGTAACGGACGTTGGGCTAGTTCGCTTGGAAGAAGGAATCTCAAGTTTCTCACCGCACAGATTCGCCAGGGTTTTCTGAACGAATTGCTCGGCCAGTTCGACACTGTCATCGTTTATCCATTTTTCGTCCATCATTTCTACTGCGTCTTTCACCTTCATGTCGTCACCATCATTCAATCGACCTTTGGGGTAATCCGGTTTTTGCGGCTCAGCATCCTTGGCATCGAAACCAGTGCCATTGCCTTCCACGTTTACTACCGAGTTATTACGATTCCAATCATTCACGTAGTAGTCCAAAGCTACAAGATTTTCTTTTTCGGACGAAAGACGGCTGGACTTCCGTCGTGGTAATGGTTCAGTTTTGGACTTTTGTCTTTTAATGCCTCGCTGGGTTGCAGCCTTTCTGTTGGATTCGAGGCGGGGAGCACCACCGGTATCCAAGAAACCAAGTCCCTGCAAGATTTGTTCGTTGCGCTTGCGTTTGGCATCGACCATTTCCTGGTAGGTGTGATAAGATACACCATCGAAAATGTACGTCTGGCCGTGTGGTGTTTCAGGCTCCTCGTCAGAAAATATGGCATCGTGATCAGTCGGTTCTTCCTTCACTTCTTGACCCCTCGTTGGACGACGCTTTGGAGGCGGGGTCTGTGGTGCCGACGCTGAACTTGCCGTGCGACTGGTCGACTGTCGTCGCGTTGTCGGCATGATTGACGACTAGATGGATGGCAAAAGACTATAGGGACTATGATGTGCGATGTCTGAGGAGAAATGTGATGTTTACAGGTCTTCTGACTGGTGTCCATCACGGCAATGACAGGCAAAAATCACAGCACTTTCTTCGTAAGGTGAAGCGAATTTTGGGGTTGTGCAGAAGATGACGGTGCGGCGCCAGCACATACATAGAGTACAGGTACGTACAAAAAGGGACGAAGTGCTCACAGAGTCGTCCAGGCGCGCGCCAAAAGTTCGTGCCAACGCGCGCGTGTGGATCCCGTAACTCAACAAACCTGCCGCGCGCCAGCCAGTGCTTGTTTTCGCTTGTTCCCGCTTTATCGCATCCATCCATCATACCGGTACCTGGTACTACAGGTATGAAGGTCCTACATCAACGCGTTGCTGGAATAACCTATCCCACCCCGGTCCCCGGTACGATCCGCGACATTGAGAAGGTTGGCAGATGCTACTCTACTTTAGAGGGACAAGATTCAGCGCTGCATGTTTCTTTGTACACGTATTCAGACGAGAAGAAGTCTTTGAAGCTCGAGATTCATGATGTGCCCCTGATCTGCAAGGGCGAGCAGCCAACATGACAACGCAATGAGCGATACGAACCAGGTTGAGTGAGTCGACACTGCAAGTAGCTACTTGCAGTCTGCTCAACAAACATGCTGTATCGAACGATATGTAGCTGAACTGAGTAGTACAGTACTCCACGCACTACGTACTACGTCAGCATTGAGTCACACAAGGTGGCTGGACAGATCGGACTCTTAAACGTAAATATTGGGCTTGAGTGTAACGACAAACAGCATAGAAAGCTGTCATCGCGCGACGATTCGAACTCAGGGCCTCACTGATCCTCCCAAATCAGTTCACCACCTGAGCTGTGACTCAATGCTGACGCAGATACACGGACTCAACTCCTGATGCGCAGGCGGCGCAGGCCCCCCTGTGTCGCAAGCAGGGCAGGCCTATCATCGCGAATCTCTCTGCACGGACTCATGTACCCCGCCGTGACACTAGCAGACACCCATTAACGATACTGCGAGCGTGGCACACTTGCGCCTTCTGTACTTAACATCAAAAGGAAAACCCGCCGGGCCTCTGCTGGGATCGATATCCCGAACTAAGCAAGCCCGCCGGCTAGTAGTGAGATGACAGATGACGCTAAAATGAGCGGTAGTCCAACCAGACAAGGCTAGGTGGTGGCGAGCCTCTGTCGGGATTGATATCCTACGCTAGGCAAGCTCAATACCACTGGAGCTTGAAAACAACAACAACAACAACAACTACGTACTACAATACGCCACGTCGTTGTTTGAATATAATATGCATCGACTCAAAATCTTATCCTTCTCGGCGTGTTATAATCCGTTCTACCAGCACAATCGTAAGATTGATTCCCCGTTGAACTCGGAGAGTGGCCCTGTTCCCCTGGTGTTTTATCCCGCAGACAGCTTCCCCCTGTGAATGAGCGTCGTGTCATCCTTTGGTTGTATTGATCATTGATACCCCTCAAAAATACCCCTTTAGTCTACAGCTGCTACTTCTCGGGACCGAAAACAATGCCTCCTCGGTTCTTGTCAATATTTCGAAGGCCAAGTTTGTGGGCAGAGTTGACCCAGTGTTGCTTCTTTCCCCGGGTGCGATCCATCTCCTTGAGATAATCGTATCGCTCAACAAGCGGTTGAGGGACGTGTCTGCAGGCTTTGAAGTGAATGCGCTGCCAGGTACAAACACTTCGATAGATATCTTGGAGAGACTTGGGGTAAAAGATGGACATGGAAGCGCCCTCCTTCTCCTTACGAGGCAACAGCCCGCAGTGGACACATCGGAAACCAACCCGAGGTTCCAAGTCACGGTGCTTCCTTTTGTGCTCGTCCATGACAAAGACTTCCAAGAGATCGGATCGAACAAAGCAATGCAAGCTGTTGAGATGTTGAGAGTCATCGGGCATTGCAAGTCTGATAGAACGCTCCGTGTTGTCACCCAATGACGCGGGAGTCGTCTCAGTACGAGTAGACAACATTCGGCGGGACGACTTGGAAGTAGTAGTATCCCCACGGTTTGCCCGTTTACTCGTCTTGCGCGAGGAACGATGAAGCTTCTTCCTCTTCTTGGTGGGCTCTTCGTTGACCGGATGGTAGCTCTCCTCGGAAGAGGAGTCGTCCTCGTCCTCATCTTCGAGATCATCGATAAACATGTTGCTCCAGGTGTTCTTGGTTACCCGGCGACGCTTGGGTGGGGTGAAAAGAAGGGGACCTCGGAGTTTCTCGTCATCGCCCTCTTTTTTCAAGGACATCAAGAGGGTAGCAGCCTCTTGTTCATCCGAAGTGGGGATATACAATGCTGGGGGAAGGGTCCCCCGCTGGCAAAGCTCAAAGGTGGGTCCAGAAGTAGAATCGGGTGTGTCGCGAGGAGTCACAACTGCGGCCCTTCTTCGAGCAGCCAGTGGAGGGGGGAGCGACCAGTCTCGCCCGTCAAGGGTCATTGGCCTCGTTGGGGTTTCAAAGTCAAGACGGCGTCTGGAGCCGATCGGAGCAAAGCAAATATCCGAGGGAGGCGCCAGCTTGCTGGGCTTCTTCGTAATATCGAAGATAGACGAGGATTTCTTGAAGGTCGGGATGGGCGACTCGAGGACGACAGGACGTCCAATCATCATGTCCGAGGAGCAGGAGACGACGGATAAGGCCGAATCATCGTCTCTTTCACCGATCGAGCACAGCGAGACTCGCTTGGGTTGAATCCTCTTCAGCACCGGAGAAGAAGGAGTTGAAACTTGGTTCATGTCAATCTCATCGGACGAAGCAGCGTGAACGGGAAAGCGCTTGTTCAGCTTGTTGGCGAGCTTGTACTTCATCATCATCATGGCGTTTTTGGGTTTCTTGCCTATCACGTGAGGTAAATGCTGAGAGAAAGTGGCGCGCTGCGTTGCCGATGGTTCCAGGATGTTTTTTATGAGATAAAAGCTGAAGAAGAAGAATCGATCATCTGAATGTTTTCCGACAAGGGCCCCCACACGTCGACGTCGGTGGCAGGTGTGGGTTCTTCGTTTGTTGGGGCGAGTCACACTCCGCCGTCCTCATTTTTCGCGTAGAATTTGGTACAAAGTCAACGCATTCAATGTTCGAGGTTTCCTTGTTCAAAAAAAATGAGATAAAAGCTTTCTTCCACGTAATTTTGTAGTAGTGAGTCTACTTGCGATTTTCTTAGTGTTTGGGGGCATATACACGTCGAGCGCTCACTGTGTTTCCTCTCGATAAATGAGCAGGGCGACATACGTTGCTTCGCGCGCTGCTTGTGAGTTCTCACCCCGGCGGCGGCCTCCACACACCAGCTTCTCTTCACTGATGATGATTTGGAATGTTGAATCAAGAAGACGAAGATTCTTCTTGATTCTGGTCGGGAAACCAAACGAATCACACCGGGTTTGTTAATTGCTGCAGCTGTTGATGATTATAACCATCATTGAGCAATAATTCTATCTTAGTTAAAGATGCAGCAGCTTCTTCGAATTCAGAATGTCCCAAGTACTACTCGTCGTATCATTGTTTTTGTTGACGTGGTCGTGGTCGTCTCGTTCATTCCCACATAATCATCCACGGGTCCTCCAGAAGAGCTATTTACTACGCGTAGCGATGCGACCGACCTTCTTCTTCGTTCTGCCTTTACGTATTGTCAAAAGATATGTGTTTGAGAGGCTACTACAAGTTGCCGGAGGAGCTTTTCAATCACATCCTGGCGGGAGCCAGCGGTTCATCCTTAGTATTTCATACATTCTTCGCACCAAACCCACCCAATTGGCTGCTGCCATTAGCAGTACGTACAAGTAGACCTCGTCCGAATTGAATACCAATACTGATAATGTAGTACGAGCTAAGGGTGCCATCATTTACGTTGTATGATAGGTTCTTCGAGGACGAATATCTAAAGAGTACTCGTCATAGTACTCGCACAATGACAAATTACAGGGGGTAGAATGCAAAAGGAGATGTCGCGCAGCAAGCGCACACATGCATCTATTCTGATTCATACTCGTAAATCTACTTCATCGAAAATCTCAAAGCAGTGGCTGGCCGTCAGTCAAAGTCATTGTCCGTAGTCAGTACCACTACTGAGTTCCAGGTACTGTACCTGTACTGTACGATTGCTGAAGGTAGCATTCTATTCTCGATCGAGAATGCATACAATGTATGCATTCCAATTTCAGATAACATTTCGACATCCCCAGGTTTTGAAAACCTGGGAATGATCAACAGAAAAGGAAATGAGGTGGCCAAAAGTAAATACTAGATGACAACATTCATACCAATACTTACTACTTTACCAGAAATGACCAAAGAATTGACCCAGTGTGACGCGACTGATGAAAGTCATAAAAAGAAATTACCGTTCCAATAGATCCAAGACGGCACAGTATTCTTGATATAACTTGCGACAATCCGACAGTCTTGGGTATTTGGTGAATAGTACGGTCAATTGAAGGGAAACGAGGCCCGCCATGGTCGGATTGTGTATTTTCGCCAAGATTGCAAACATTTTGATACACAGCGCGCGTAGAATCAGCACTGCGCGGCGAATTGCACACATTTTGGGAACCGGTAGCCGGTACCAGGTATGAGTACTGTACAAATAATTATCCGTTATCGATCTTCCACTAAATCGGAAGATACGTGTACTATCTGTAACAACATCATTGCATACAGGAACGAGGACGACGTGCGAAGAATTATCGCCCAGCAACTTTTTGTTCTCCACCGGATGATAGTAGAAACCATGCAATAAATAAGGCGTATAAGCCCATTGTCAACTTCCTCATTCTTTTCGGCATTTGGTTTGACATTGTTGCACAGAGAAAGAAAAGAATCTTAAAAAATTCCTTCACTGCTGCGAGTTATTGTACCGGTACGTGTAGTGCGCAACTTAAAAAAAACTGGCACCGCGGCGAGCGAGGACTCCACACACCCCTGCGGGTAGAGTAGATACCGGTAGTACAGCCCCAACGGGTTCACTAACTTTTCTCTCAGCCTTCAAAAGGTTGCAAGCGAGGGCCAATAACTCTCTCAAGATCATCGCATCTTATGAACTGAAACAAAGCTAAACATAGTAGACTATCAGCAGTATCAGAAGAAGAACTATTTCAAGAAAGAAGATGCCCGTCGAGCAAGTGAATGCATGGGCCTCCTATGAGAAGACGGCCAAAGAGGCCCGTACTCTGAATCATGGCACCAGGGAAGTCACTTATACCAGGCAGCAGTACCCAAGGGAACTTCGTCACCGTCTACCATCTCAAAGTCATCACTCTATCCAGTTATCCGATTTGAGTGGCCATGGTGAGCATTACAGACTCTATTCATCTCATAAAAATCTCATGAACGTTTCTAGCCATAAAGCTCCTTTAGGGCTATCTATGTCGCGCCACAGCGCAGTACTAACACCAAATATGGCCGCAGCGAGCAAGAACTCGCCAACAACCTCTGGGTTTTTTGAGACGCTCCAAACCGAAAAATCGAAGAGTCCCAGAGTATCTGTGGATATGGGCGAGCAGGAAGAGCCGAAAGAAGAACTCGACGATAAAACGTTGGATGTTATCAGGGACACTTTTCCGATTTTCTTTGAAGATCCAGTCGAGGCGAAGAAAGATCGACCGATCGGAATCAAGTCATTCTTCGCAAGTATCAATGCGACAATGCCCTGGCAGTATGATGCTGTTGACTCTGTTTTCCTCAAATTCCTGAGCACATGCCTCCGTGGAATAGGGCAGGTCTACTTTCAAAACAATCCTGTTAGTGGACTCCTCATACTGATGGGAATGTTTCTTCAGTCAAGTAGGATTACTGTCCATGGGATAATTGCGCTAGTTTCTGGAACATCCGTTGCTCTTCTTCTTGGATTTGATGTTGGACTTGCAAGGTCTGGTCTCTTCGGATATAATCCATATCTTGTTGGCCTTGCGATTGCTACGTTTGACGGCGCACAGGACAATACAGACTACAATCCCTCAATTCTTATTTCGACGATTGTCTTTTCAAGTCTCGCACCGGTTGTCTTCGTTATGCTTGGGAAGTTGTTGGTTCCCTACAAGTCGCCTCCGTTAACTTTACCTTTCAACTTGGTGACCATCCTTTTCATTGCTGCGTCCGCTAATATGAACCGTATTGACTTCAATCCTGTTGTCACTCCAGCTCTTCCCGACTATGAGTCTCCTCCATTTGATGGAATCACAGTGAAGGCCTTCTTTGCTGGGACGATTCGAGGTGTCGGTCAAGTTTTCTTGGCGGACAATGTTGTGTCAGGTGTACTAGTCCTCCTTGGTATTGCTGTTTGTTCCCGAATCTCAGCCGTTGCTGCTTTCACGGGCTCGGCTCTCGGGGCTGCAACTGCACTGGCTGTGGGAGTGCCAGGATCAGCTATCGAATTGGGTATGTTCGGGTTTAACGCAAGTTTGTCTGTTACTGCCATGTTCATGTTCTACTCCCCTTCGATTGGAGCGGGCGTCCTTGCGACGATGGCAGGAGTCGCTACCGTTTTCACCCAGCAGGCCTTGGCAACAATGTTAGAGCCTTTTGGCCTACCATTCCTAACCTTGCCTTTCTGCCTGGTTGGACTCCCGTTTATCATCATTCAAGGCACCACATCAATCGTCGTTGCAGTTCCACTTTCATCAATGACAATTCCTGAGGATCATTTTCGGACTGTCAGTGTGTTGGAAGATGGATTTTCCTTCCTGAAGGAATGCTTGGATACTGATACAGAACGACCACGAAGATTGTCGAGGGCCCGTAGCCGGGAAATGACGAAGTCATTGTCCCGTCTCAACGTCCTCATATCAGAAACCGACCGCGAGGCCGATGAAGGGAACAAAGTGATGAAACGATTCTTTTGCTTCATAGGGACGGATCCCGATGCAGAAATCAAAGCATCCGCTTTGGCTTTGTTCAAAAAGCTCGATATCAACAAGATGCATTCCATCCACATTGATGACGTGGTGAAGGTACTTCAGCAAGCTGGACTGGTGGACAAAGAGTCCTTGCATTTCGCCCGTTTGATTCTTGATCTGGTGGACAGCGACGAGTCCTTGACTATCGACAAACATGAGTTTGTTGCGTTTGCGGTTGTGGGGGCGTCTATCGACACGATTCGTCACCAGCTTCTAAAATTTTTTGCATTTGTGGACGAAGACGGGAATGGCAAAGTCGCTTTCGATGAGATCAACCATGGGCTTGAATATCTTGGTCAACCAAGACTTACGGCCGAGGAAAGTGACATGTTGCTGGAGCTGACACATACCGAAGGTGACGAGATCGATGTTATCGACTTGCTGAATGTGTTGACTATCGCAAAAATGACATCCCTAGTCGACGCCTTTCATAGTGGCGCAGCGTTCGATTCAACATCGAAAGATGGGATAGCCACCTCGAAAGATGGGGGTGGCCCATAATATTGATCCTTCAGTCAATCCTGTGATAGCTGGTGATGCTTTCTGTTCACTGCACAGACTACAGCTACCGGAGGATCGCGAGCTCCTCTCCCGTATGGTTCCTTGAAAGTGGCAATCTAGGTTTGCACATCAGCCACCGACCAAACTGGATTCTTGTTTCGTGTTGACCAACTAGTTCTCCGACGATACTTCACCATCTAAGAGTACAAGTACCCATCCCAGCATCATTTCATGTACCACTACTTTTTAATATATACACGATGATTCTTTATATAAAACAACAGCATAACCAAGACTGAACATTGAAAAGTCTCCAGCAGTACGAGTACACCAGGTACGATTCGTACTAATACTTGTATTCTCTCTCTCTCTCTCCTACTACTAGTAGAGAGTAGCTAGAGTAGAAGAAAGTACCAGGTACGGTAGAGAGAGAGAGCTCTACTAGTCTACCAGGTACTCTATTCTATTCTACTTGTACCGGTACGGTACAGTACGAGTACTAGTACTGTTACCTGGTACTGTAGAGAGTTTCCCACCATTCTATTCGAAGCAGTCAACTTCCCCCATCCCGTTCTTGTTTCGAAAAGAACGCCCGATACCGCGTACACACGTGCTACCGAAATCAAACTTCAAACACAAGATGATCCATGCCCATAGTGTGTTTCAGTGTCAACAATGGCATGGCAACTAAGAACCGACTTTGCAGGATTATTCGAAGTGCGAGTAGGCAGGAAGAGGAGGGGCAATGCCTTGAGAGCCGAGCAGAATTCTGCGAAAACGGGCTTTTCCGGTGTAAAAACCCGGCTGTTGTTGCTCTGGGTGGCTTTCTTGGCTTCAATTTTTGTTTCCATTCAAAATGTTTTCGGGAATTCGCTTTCCGCGTACTTGCCATCCGATGGGAGTGATGTGCCATATTTTGGACTGAACGGAGCCTTGACCATATTGGAATCTTCCTTTGGGTCTGCTCGATCGCCTTCCAGGATTACAATTGCCTACGCTGTATCCATAACGGCCTGCCCCTTAGACGGTGGTCGAGTGAGAGAGAGTTTAGTAGATGGTGCTGCCGTGCTCCACCAATCGATTAGACTTGCATCCAGACAGTCAAAATACGGTTACAAAATGATCGCATTCGTGCACCCCGATGCCCAAGGTTGCGTCGAGGCGTTGAAAAATTTGGGCTACGAAATTCAGATTCGTCTTACTCCCTTCAATGAAACCGAGATTCAAAGCCAAGATCTCCGCGACGCGCAGCGGAATTCTTGCTGTGGCGCAAAAGAGTACCTGAAGTTGTACTCGTATGTTTTGTTTGAATATCCTGTCGTGGTCCATCTGGATTTAGACTGCCTCATCTTGAAACCTTTGGATGATGTTTTTGATTTGATGCTCGACCCATCATTCGACCGAAGCCGCATCCCATCGATGTGGCTCCAGCCGGATGAGATCCCGGAAAAGGTAGATTTTTTGTTTACAAGAGACTACGGGATGGTGGAGGTGAGTATGGTCTGCGGTGTGAAGAGATTGTCCGTTGATTGATGGCAACGTCTAAGCGATTCGATGGTCTCATCTTTCTTTGCCGTGTCTTTGGGCGCTTTCTATCAATCCAAAAGCCTGGTCATCGGAAACCTCATCAGATTGGAGTTCAAGGAGGATTTCTTGTCATTCGACCAAACCAGACAGACTTTGATCGTAACGTCGAAATCATTCTGTCAAGCGGACACTTTTCTGGTTCTGACTGGGGTGGTGAATTGAAAGGCTATGGTGGCTATTATGGATCCGGGACCATCCAAGGACTTGCTAGCTATTATTATGGTGAATTCGCTCAGAATCGGTCGGTAGAGCTCAACCGGTGCTACTACGATACCATGGTGGACAATGCTTACGGAGACCATGTCGATAAGAAGACGACGTGTCGTACTCTCGAGAAAGAGTGCCAAGACTGTCGTGAAATTCATATCAAAGATATTTACTCTGCCCATTTCACAAATTGTGGTAAACCATTCTGGTGTCCAAATCCAACAAATTGGTGGCATCGCCAGCCAGAAGCGGAAAAGCAGTATCGATTGTGCATGGAGTTGTTTCGGGAGTGGCATCTGGTACGATTGTCGCTGGAAAACGAGTGGGTCAGAAAATACCCCGAGTACCATCCAATCTATGGCGCTAAGCCCGACACCAACACGACGGAGGGTTTTTTTCTCAATTTCTCGCTTGGTCATTGCGAACTTGGCGGTGGCTACAAGCCTATGACATTTCCGCGGCTGAATTCGGGAGACATATCTTTGTTGCCCCATGAATTGCCCCATGAAGTGATCTTTGAAGGTGTCTTTCCACCAGAGAAAAGCGAAGGCGGTTTGGCAAACAGTATGCTATCAAATACGGCTTTGCAACAAGAGAATTCAATCGAAACCATTCAGGCTGGGACCCATGCCTCCAGTCCAATGAGTACTGCGACGGACGTGACTGCAGAAACCACGAAGGTTACTCATTTTACTCGTGCGACTGTACCACCGGCTTCGAACAAAACCAAAATCGCTTACGCTGTGTCGGTAACCAGCTGCAAACTTTCTTCGAATTTACTGGATGGAGGGGCCGTCCTGCACCAATCAATTCGTCTTGCTTCTGCTAATTCAAGCTACGGCTACCAAATGATTGCCTTTGTACATCCCGACGCAACTGAATGTGCTCCACACTTTCTCAACTTGGGATATGATGTGCAAATTCGTGACACACCCTTCAACGAGTCTGCCATACCGAATCCAGAACTTGTGGCAGCCCAAAGAGTGTCATGTTGTGGAGCCAAGGAATATATCAAATTGTACTCTTATGTGCAACACGATTTCCCTATCGTCGTTCATCTGGACCTCGACACCATAGTACTCAAGCCCATGGATGATATCTTCAGCTTGATGTTGGACCCAGTGTTCAATCGATCAAGAATTGATTCAATGTGGCTGAAACCTGAAGAATTCCCTGAACGCATTGATTTTATTTTCACCCGTGACTACAACATGGTCGAGTAAGTTTGATCGTATACCGCCTAAGGGGAAGCGACAAAGCCTCGTTCTAATCCTTTTTATTTTTCAATTACAGCCCACCAAATAAACAACCGCATCAGATCGGAGTCCAGGGAGGGTTTCTGGTCGTTCGTCCCAATGAGACCGATTTCCAGAAATTGGTTGATATAATATTGTCTGGAGGCGACTTTGGGGGTTTGTCAGAGTGGGGCGGCAGCAAGCTAGGATTTGGTGGATATTATGGTGCAGGAACTATTCAAGGACTCGCTAGCTACTACTACGGGCATTTCGCGAAGAATCGGTCTTTGGAGCTCAACAGGTGTTACTATGACGCCATGGTAGATGATCCAATGGGAAAAGATATGAGCCGCACTGACGAAGATGTAAAAAGATGCAGGACATTGGAAGAAACTTGTCAGGACTGTCGCACAGTGGATATCAATAAGATTTTCACAGCCCATTTTACAGTGTGCGGAAAGCCGTACAACTGTCCCAATTCCCACGTGCCCTTATGTAATAAATTGCATCACGAATGGCACCGGACAAGATTTTCCTTGGAAAAGGAATGGATGAACAGATTTGAAGGATACATCCCAGCGCAAGTCCAGAATGACAATGAAGACTTCACTGAAGGCCACTGCGAACTTGACAAGCAGTCCCGCATCTACATTCCATTGAAATTTCCTGCGAAAGTGAACGTCACAGAAGATGTGGAAGACCTTTTCTAGAAGAGGAGTCATTCTGATTGTATCTTTCTTCTCGTTTAAGCTGACTTCAAGATCCACGGCTCTTCAAATGTCTTTTTTCCGAGCGGGTCATAACCGCCCTGAAGCAGGAAGCACGACGAACCAATCAGGCAAAAAGATGCAGCCACACGCCCTTCAGGCTTGACTGGTGTGTCGACGGGTTGCCACGTTGCCTCGTTGTCCTTGACTGACAAGCGCCATGTTCCATCTTGCGGGATCAGCCCCATCCCCCCCTCATATCCCGTTGGCCCAATACTTGCCCCTCCGAAAATCAAGACTTGATCGTCCTCCAATTGCGCAGCACAAGCACTGGCGAGCGGCGGTGGGACTTGTTCACCAACATTGGACAACTTCATCCATACCCACTCTTTGCAATCCAAAACATAGGCATCTTGTGATAGCTGCTGTGTTTTCGTAGACCCGCCATAAAGAAGCATTTTCGACGTACCCAAAGGTGATATAGCGCACATGCTATATCCATCGGGACCACCGGTCGTTTCCTTTTCCACCAATTTAGCTTTTCCATCACCTGTCACCTCAAAGGTCAATATTCCCTTGTAGGTGTGAAGTATAATCGATGCATCTCCAGAACTCCCAGCAGCTGAAATAGTGCATGCCGTGTGTCGTGAGACTGGATAGGGCAACCGGATATCCATCATTTTCCAACTTGAGGTGACAGGGTCAAATTCCCATACATCGTCCAAAAATTCTCCTCCACTTCCGGGTGCACCTGGATCCCACCCTCCGAACAGATACATTTTGTCACCTAGCACAGCGCTTGCTCCGTACATTCGAACCCTTGGCCTTGCAGCACCACTCTCTTGATCTAGCAAGGTCCAACGTTCTTCTGTCCAATGCCAAGTATCATCCGTGCAAGGCGATCCCGCAGGCCCCGTGAGACCACCAAACAATATGATTCCTTGATTACCGAGTGATCCAACTGACTGCCCGCTCACTTTCGGAGCCTTGGCAAGTGGGACTTTTGACCAAGACCACCCAGCTGCTACCCCTGATGGACCGTTCGTAGGCAGCATCACAAAGGCTATAGACAAAGCGTGGGCTTTTGCAATCCTCATCTTGTTGCTGCAAAATGGTCGATCGAAAAAGATCAGAATAAGCGTCAGTGCTCAGAAGACGGCGACTCCTGCCTCTCGAACTCTATGCAGAGAGTTGATGTTACGAACCCTCTGAGATGTTCGAATGATGATTGGTGGTGTCGAAGAAGAAAATCATCTAGCTACCGGTAGAAAGGGCTACATCATCAGAATCGGATCTTGGATCCCTGGTGGATACCCCCAACGAACGAAGGACAGACAAGAAGTCGAACGAACACAAGATTTGAGCCGATACCGAAGAGAGACGACCGATGGATCTCATAAGATCAGTGAAACTAAAGTAGTGATGACAATGTTGATAGAAAAGGTCTATTTCATAGAATTGTGAGAAAAGCTATCTAGGAGCCAATGCTGCTGTACGATGTTGGAAGAAGAGATCGATCAAGAAGATCTTGGTTTTGATTTTGTTCTTCCTCGTAACGGTCAGAAACGTCCGCATGAAACGGGCGCGCACGAATGAAATCGGTCGACGACAGACGGAAGATTCGCATGAGTCCTGCTGCGATCTCGTTGTTCTGCGACAGATTCTTCAGGATCCTGCGTCTGTCATCGTCCGGACTCAGTTTACCACCATTCACCATCGTCATCGGAGCGGCGAAACGCGAAACCACGAACACCAAACAGCATCGACAGGGATCAAAATGGATCCTCGTCCCATCGTTGATCGTTGCAAGTGCTGTTATTGCATATAGTTGCTACAGAACCAGAGAAAAGGATCACCGCCCAGTATCACCATGACAGCCTCGAAAGAACGGACGGGAGTCTACAACGTTAAAGATAGCGGTCTGGAGTACCAACATTTGAAAGCAGGACCTCCCACTCCACAAGACGGCGAAGAATTTCTGCAACGGTTTCGGTAAGAAGACGGTCGCAGAACATGAACTGTCCCACCAAGTGGAAACATGCAAACAGCTGACCGTGAACGTTCTTGTCGATGAATGAAAACAGAGAGGGTTTTGGATTGAATATTTTGCATCAGGAGGACGATGAGCTAGTTTTTGAGTTAATTGGGTGCGATACTTCTTTCGCAAACGCGTTGCGAAGAATACTGCTGGCAGAAGTCCCGACAGTCGCTTTGGAATACATTTACATGTGGAACAATACGAGTCTAATTCATGATGAAGTCCTGGCACACCGGCTGGGATTGGTTCCGCTGAACGTGGATGCTCGTCTCTTTGACCCCATGGAAGACGGAGAGGATGCAACCGATCGCAACACAGTCGTATTTCAAATGAAAGTCACTTGCGAGAAGGGACCCGCAAAAGGATCCAATAAAGATACGGATGGTGGTGTGATGGAAATTGATCCTAGTGTATTGGAAAATGCTGATTTGGATAGAGCCGCGATGGCGGCAGCCAGAAAGGAGGCTATTGAGACACCTGGAAGACCCTACACAAAACATGTTTATTCTCGAGATTTGATCTGGATGCCGCAAGGAGATCAAGAGCAGCGGTTCCCAGAGGGTATCAAACCAGTTCACGACAATATTCTCCTCGCAAAGCTACGACCAGGTCAGGAGATAGAGTTGGAGGCGCATGGCAGAGTCGGCACAGGTGGGGATCACGCAAAGTTTTCGCCAGTTGCTACCGCATGCTATCGACTTCACACGGAAGTCACCCTCCTCGAGTCCGTTTTCGACGAGGATGCGGAGGAACTCGTCCACCTCTACGAACCAGGCGTATTTGAGCTCGTCCCTTCTGATGTTCCGGGGAAGCGAGTAGAAGCGAAGGTTTGCAACGCCTACGCATGTACAATGTCCAGGAATTATATGCGAAACCCAACGCTTGCCAAAGCAGTCAAGATGACAAGGATTCCAAACCATTTCATCTTTTCGGTCGAAAGCGTAGGAATGCAAAAGCCAGGGGTTTTGGTCGCAGAAGCTCTACGAGTGCTTCAGGGCAAGTGTGCTGCTTTGATGGAGCTGACTCGAGAACAAGAGGATTCGTAAGATACATAGGAGTATGATGTGCTGTGGGAACAGACAGTCGAAGTGTAGTGCTTGCTGATTGTCTGCCTATCTTCTAGCTCCTCTAGAGGGAGATAGGTGGTGTTTCTGTCTGTGAAAGAACCGTTTTACTATGCGTGCTGATTGTCTGCCTATCCTCTAGAGCTTCTAGAGAGATAGGTGGTGTTTCTGTCTGTGAAAGAACCGTTTTACTATTATGTTCTGTTTTCCTGTGTACACAAGACGCAAAACGGGGCAATAGTACATACTCAGTACCAAATTAGCAATTTGTGTAGAAAGTTGTAGAGTACGGTACTGGAGTCTCGAGAGAGACAGATAGCAAGAGGATACGATGTTTACAAAACCAGGCAGGTACTACTACAGTAGCCCTCTATTCTAGTCTATATTCATTCTCTCGTCGACTTCACCTTTGAAATCAAACCGAGGTCCCTAGACCACTGCAGTGGCGGGTTTTGCTTCGTCGGTGGTATTCTCGGCAAGTCTTTGTTCAGAAACTGTGGGTGCCGTCACCTTCTGTTCTGACGATGACTTCGAGTTTGGAGCAGTCTCCGTGTCGACTGCTTTCTGAGGGGATAATTTTGTGGTTGCAGCCTCACTACCCTTATTAGTGTGAGGGCCGAACCGGATACCCCCTGCTCTGGATTGACAATCTATTAATCCGATTTCCTTTGCTGATGTGATCCAGTAGTGAGTCTTTCCCCTAGACTTGTCACTTTCTCGCAAACTCATCCATTTCGACCGAACGGCCGGTGGTAGGTTGCGACACTTGCGCAAATGACATCGCTGCCAAGAAGTGACCAAACGATAAATCTCAGCAATGGACTTGGGATAGAAGACAGCCATGGGCGCTTCATCCCTATCCCTGTTGTCCCTATGCTTGTGCATAGCACAATGCACACAACGCAAACCGACGCGTCCGACGGAGGAACCAGGCGAATGTGTAGGAGACTTATGTGAGGACTTTTGAACTACAAAGATCTCCAGCAGTTCAGATCTAAGGAAGCAATGCAGCGAGTTGAGCTTGGTGTCGTCGTATTTAATTGCGAGGCGCGTTGGATAGTTCTCAGGGATCCATGCAGGGAACTCAGAATCGTTGTGATCAATGCTATCAGAAGAGGGTTCACTCGTCAAGTCTGGCGCATAATCAGCTGTTGCGATTGTGGTATCGTCATCGAACGAAGGATCGATCGGTTTCAACAGACCAGGATTCGATTGCGATTGCGATTCAAATGATGCAGTCTTTACCCCGTGCACAGTGCTCATTGGACGGCTTTCGTTGTTGTTGTTTTCCGTTTCCTGCCCTGCCGATTGAGATGGGACCCCACTCAGTTGGAGCAGGATCGAAGCCGCATCATCGTCCGCGTTGACAGCAGCCTTCTTGGGGGGCGCAGCAGTTTCACAGGATTCAGCAGCAGTATTCTCTTTTTTGGATTTTGACATTGAATCGTCACCTGACAACCTACACTCCGACAACCCCTTTGTTGCCGGTCCCAGAGAGTTTGGGGTAGGAGCCGCGCTTTCGCGATCTTGCGAGAATGAAGGAGGTGGCGGTGGAGGAGATGGCGAACCTCTCAAAGAAGTATCTACAGTTTCGGGAGACTCGTACATCGGTCTTTGGAAGTGCGAATATTGTACTTCATGGTGCTGCTGAGCTCCCATCAGATGATGAGGTGTCGAAGGCTGGTAGCTACTTCGACGAGCATCATGGTGGTAACCCTGGTGATGATAGTGGTAGTGGTGGTTCGGTCCCGGTCCACCAGGAGGTCCATTCATCGGAGGTCCATTCATCGCATGCATGCGAGGATGGTGGCGATAGGGCACCGGGTGATGCAGAGGAGGGTTGCCGGCCGGCCCCAGGGGACCCGGCCCTGATGGTTTCACTAGTGGGGGACCAAACTGTGACGGAGAAGAGGACGTTCCCATGTTGGGTGTGTTCCCTGCTGAAAGCTGGCGAAGTGGCTGGTTCGTCGACGGTGGAGGACCTCCTTGAAAAGATCTCATTGGCGTGTGGCCTCCATGACCAAAATGATCCATGTGAGCACCGCCATTGCGGGGTGGCATGGGGTATCTAGCAGTGGGCATGCTCATGTGGTGGGGCACTCCAGAATGATGTCCGTGTCCGTGTCCTGGATGACCCGGAGAGGATCCGCCTAGAATCGGCATGGGATGATGCTTGGCAGCGGAATTATGTCCATGCGACGTCGGATGAGGCGGACCAGATGCCACCGTAAAGGAACTAGCTGATGAAGTAGACGCCGAAGAAGACGGCCGGTAATGATTCATCGTCGGAGAACTTCGCTGGGCCATGTTATAACTTGTCGCATTCATTCCAGCTCCATTGTGATATCGATGATGATGCATCGTTCCTGGTCCTGTCTGACAAGGGTGACCGGCACCAGACGACGGCCCGTGTGGACCATACCAAGGTTGCGCCATCGTGGAACTACTTGACTTTATTGAGATCGATTATTGTTTCTTGATATTTACAAACAAAACATACTGTAAATGGACGAGGAAGTGCGCTCCGCTGCCAGTGGCCATTTCTGCGAAAGCCGTTGCTTACCCAAATTAGCATTGACTACTATGAGAACAGCTCTCCATAGTATCATGTTATGAAATTATACATTGATGAAGGATAGAGAAAGTCCGTTTTGCATACCCATTAAGGTATTTAGAGAGATGCGCGGCAACGGCTCAGAAATCCCATTATTTTCAAATTTATTCTATATACAGGCTTGTAGGTTATATCAAGTGTCCCGAGAACTTTCGCACCGGCCTGCGCTCTACACTTAGAACGGATGGTGACGACTTTCATGTGGTTGGATGGCCCCGTTCGAACTTGGTTCGAATTTCCTTTGTAAATGGGACCAAATCAAATACACTATTCAAATCTGATTATAAATAAAACATCATTGTAACTCAAACTTCACATATAAATTATATGTGTGTTCGCCAAGTTTTTACCAAACACCACACGCATCATGATGAGGCGGAGGGCAGCGCGCGAGACCCAGGCGGGCGGAGCAACACGTACAGTACCGGTACAGTATGGGTTTCAGTAGGGTAGTGACGCACCCCATTTCAGACAATAAAATCCGGATTTTATTTAGGGTATTCTTTTCTACTGCATCGCAATTTTCATATTGACTTGAAGCCGGACGCAGTCCCGCACTACCAGATGCGTCCGTATCCTATCAAACGAGACGTGCTCCCGGTGCTAAAAGACGAGCTTGAACAAACGCTCGTAGATCCCAGAACATGGGGGCGAGTGCAATACACACGGTCTACGCGACTCGTACGACCATAGTCTGCCCGTCGTCGGTAGATAATGTCCTGAAGGATCTTCCACGCCCTAGCCACGACCAGTCGATGACGTGGTCGGCCCGTGATGACTCCGGTGCGTGTGAGACGCGCGACGTACGACTGGCCCCCGTCTGTTGCGAAGACTCAACAGAAACTACAAGTCTATGTACTAGACTACAACTGCCAAACAGGCACCGAAAATAGCTCACCACACAAAATGAGATTCATACCACATGAAATAGATTCATCTGGTCAACCATGTGAAAGTCATGCAAGATTAATATTTCGCCAAGTCAGCGCAATATCTTTTCTCAACAATTGATTTTGAAACAAGTAGTTCCAAAATAACAATTCATTTCTAGCTCATAATTTTCACTTTCAATCATTCTTGTCGACTACCTCGTGCATAGGGCAATAGGGCACTAATAGTAAAGCGTTGAAAAGTAATCCTCGTACGCATTATTATTATTTTTATTCTTATGTCAAGAAGCACGAGAAAAAGCATTACTATTTCATGAAGCACGAGAAAAAGCACGCCTTATTTGAGGTTCCAACTCTCGAGTCATTTTGAGTGTTCACCTCTCTCTACATATTGTCACTGTAGTTACGTATGGATACGGATGACAGACAAACGGTACAAGAAGTCTTGTGTACTTTCCAGGCTCACTCATACAGTACGTACCGGTATTTACCGGTAGGTACCGGTACGTACAGCGCGGGTCTTGTCTACCGAGAGAGAAGCGGTCCGCGCTCGCCCGCTCTCGCGGGTGAAATCCCGCGCACAAGATACCGGTACGTAGAACGCTTTTGACATGATGCGCCTGCTGTGGCCTCCCCCCTTTTCGCCCAAAAGTCGCTATCCTTTGTCTCCTGGTACGAAATGAACGTGGGAAAGACGTAGACATTCGGCGGTCTGTCCACCACGCTACGTCACAGAACAGGATCGGCAGTCCGAGTTCAACGTCTCTACCAATTCCCGTAGGATTGAACGGCGAGAGAAAGTTGCGCGGTGACGAATGAAAAACTAGCAATTACGTACGTGCGTGGTGCAATGGCCTTCGTCGTCTATCTGGGGCCTCTTGTTGTGTCTTCTCAACTCTGGCTGCCGTTAGCCATGGGAACCGCCGCTATTAGCCACACTTTGCGTCACCTTAGCTAAATACACATTGCAACCATGAAGCTTTTGTCGGTTTTCACTGCCCTTGCTGCGGCCGGCTCGGCCACCGCCTTTGCTCCTGCAAAGGTTTCGTCGCGTTCGCTCGTTTCAACCAACATGGCCGCCTCGGAGGAATACTACATCGATGAAGAACGCCGATTCTTGATGAACCTCATTTTGGTTGGATCTGCTGCTCTTACTGTTGGAGCCATCGGTGTCCCATACATTGCCTTCTTCGTCCCGCCAGGTTCCGGAGGTGGTTCTGGTGGTATCCCCGCCAAGAATGCCCTTGGTGACGATCTCTTTGCCCAAGCTTACATTGCGTCCAAGGGAGCAGGTGACCGCTCTTTGGCCCAAGGTTTGAAGGGAGATGCCACTTACTTGATCATCAAGGAGGACAAGACCCTTGAATCCTACGGTCTTAATGCTGGTGAGTATTTTTGGTTACAGGATTGGTGGATTTCGAGCAATTGAACTACTTTCTCACATCAAATCAACGTTACTACTCCTACCTTACAGTGTGCACCCACTTGGGATGTGTTGTCCCATGGTCGGCTGCCAACAACAAGTTCATGTGCCCATGCCACGGATCTCAATACGCCCCCGATGGTCACGTCGTTCGCGGACCTGCTCCCCTTCCTCTCGCTCTTGCCCACTGTGATGTTGCCGAGGATGGAAAGATCCTTTTCTCCCCATGGACTGAGGATGACTTCCGTACCGGAAGCAAGGGATGGTGGAACTAAGCTAAACCGTCGTGTTACTCTTAATGATCTTTCCAGACGAAACCTTGTAACATAAGATTAAGCTACTTTTCTTTCATTAGCCATACCGATACTGTCCTAGTAGCTAGTAGACTGTACTCGTACCCGTGCGCTGTGCGTGATCGACTACTGAAGTCTACAGCCCCAATAGAGCGGTGGTTCTTAATCGTGTGGGCTCGCGAATACCTGGTACGGTGCCGTTTCATACGCCAGTACCGTACATTACTTGTACTGTATCGTGTCATGACGAAGGTTTTCTTCTATTCTTTATCGTATCGGCTATTGCTAGAGTAAATCTTCGACAATAGCATCTCCGACCATGAATGATTCGCCTTTTTCTTTGGTACCCGATGACATTTCTTTGCCCGGGCCCACCTGACAATCATTCAAACTGCAATTGTTGCCGAGTTTGGCCCCCATTCCAATCAATGTATTCTGAAGGGAGCAGTTCTCTCCGATGGAGACATTGTCCATAATGATCACATTGTTGAGCCTACATTTCGCACCCAGCTGGCAATTCTTGCCGACCACGCTGGATTTCATATTGATCTTGGCACCGATTGTGGAATCCCTAAGGACAAGCGTCTGAAACTTTCCATTCCATTTTGATTCGATGGGCATCGTGAGTGTGGAGCCATTTGCAACCGTTTCTCGGCAAGCGTAATGGAAAGCAGAGATCGTGTTGGCTCTCATAACCGTCTTGGAAGGAAGTACCATTGCTGATACGGAATAGGGGGTATCATCCATGGGAATACTGTTGGAAGCGTTTTCTTTTTCTTCTTTGGCTTCTTTTCCATCGAGGCTTTTTCCAAATGTAGCCTTCTTTCCCCGAAATTGTCTTGAAACAAGCAGTGGCAGCAAGTCCTCTTGTAGCGAGGATAGTCCCTTCCGTACCATCAACAATTCTCGTATCCATGGAGCTAAGGAGTATACATGCACATCATTCCAGGATGTTCTGACAACAAATTTTCCAGGCCGTAAACGAGCCTTTGGAACCTGTAATTTGGCAGTTGATCCTGTCATGTCTTCGTCCGCTTCCACGGCTCGTTTTGATTGCTTCAGCACAATTCGAGGGAGCGAAGTTGAGAACGACGACGAGTCTTCTGACGCCATTGATTTCGACGCATATGAAAGGCCAATGTATTCAATATCTTCTTCATCCCGGGAAAAGCTACCCTTTTTTGCCTGCAGGACAACAACAATGTTGAGAAAGCAAATCTCGACGAGACGTCGGCACGGAATGGTGGTGCGTGGATAACCTGTTGCCGATCTTACCTTCGCCGATTCCTTCAACGGAGCACCATGCTCATCAACTTCTCCAACATCCACCAAAAGGACTGCACAATCCGACTCAGACGGTGGACGCATCAAGGCATCTAGACTGATATCTTTCTGTAATAACACCAAGTCCCCTGGAATCACAACGAGACGTGTTGCAGGATGAACGAGTTTGCTCTCCTCAACTTCTCGCAGAGCATCCACAGGCCCCAAACACTCTGCACTCAATTTGATGACTGTTATCGTTTGTGCTCGGCCTTTTACGGGGATGATCGTTACGTCGTCAATTGAATCATCACCAGCATCCGTAGGTCTAGTAGTAGAAGACGACTCTGACGAAAGTGATGTCTGCAGCAGAGGTGCTGTCACCGAGTCTTCTGCCGATACTGCGATGACAATTTGTGGAACGTATGCTAGACCCTCCAATAGTCGAAGGATGTTGGGAATTCCTGCGATCGGCAGCAAATGTTTCGGCATCTCCGACGATGTCATGGGGAAAAGACGACTTCCTTTGCTTGCCGCCAAAACAAGCGCGCACACACGAGGGTGCGTCTTGAAAAACGATGGAGTGCCGCCCGTCATTATTTTTATTTTAGAGCGGATCTCCAAATAAAAAAGATTTCTTTTTCACAGTTCGGTCCTCTGCCTCTGGAAGGTTTCGGTATTTAAGTCTTTGACTGAAGCTTGGTTTCTACCGTATTTCAGCATGCCAGATGCCAGTACCAATAGTCGACACATCAAGATGGCCCGAGTGGTCATGGTACAGTGTTGTGGTTTGTGCTTTGTCTTTTTTGTCGCGTACCGGTACGGTACGTACCGACCGACCGGCGACCGGTATGCCCCTGCGCACTCACGCGCACCGCACCGGCGATTGAAAATTGAAAAGCAGTACGCGTACGTAATCTGTTGAGTCAAATAATAGTATGCTTTCCTAATATTATTACATGATATTATTCACCCCCCGCTGTCGTCCTCTATCGTACCGGTACGTAGCTACTACTTATGAAAGAGGAGAGAGAATTGAGTACTGGTACTAGCTAGAGTATAGTGGTAGAAGTAGGGAGAGTATTGCAGCTTCTCTTCTTGTCACAAATAACCGCTCTTCCTCTAACCCTGCTGGTATGTAGCTCGCTCACGTAGTTGAGGAAAGCAAAAGCTAGCGCAATGACAGGAATAGATAGTGTATCCCAAACAACTACACTCGTACGTCTTGTACTCAACGCAGACCCCGGGGTATCGGTATCTTGATCAAGGAAGACTCCTTGAGCTCGCCCACGTGGACTGCTTCTGCTTTGAGACGTCGCATGTATTTCACCAACTCATAACTGGTAGGACGATCTTCTCTTTCTTGGGCCCAGCATTTTTCCATAATCTTGACCAGCCCCTTTTCAATCACACTCCGAGTACGATACCTTGGGTCCACGAAAGGACGTTTGCCTGCAACAATTTGCCTCTGAAACAAGCGGAGAGAATGGTTGAGGAAGAATCAATGAAATCAGGTGTCGGTCGTATTTTTAAAGTTTGGGCCATTCCAACTCACTTTTATATCACTTTCTGATATCTCGTGAGAATATTCGTCGTAATATGGCCATAGACCCGTGAGCTTCAAAGAGGAAGTTACCCGTTAGTACTCCCATCATTTCAAATGATGTAATTCTGTATCACGTGAAGATTACAACGAACTTACCAAGGTGTAGATGTTGTTTCCATATGCGTAGACATCTATGGATTCGTCCTGTGGACTGGGAATGTACTCCTCGGGCGATCTCCAAGTGCCGCCATAGTAGCTCGTTCGTTCGCAGTACTTCTTTTCCTTTGCATCCCAGCTAGGTAAACGGGCATTATTGAAATCATTGAATTTGATTCTGCCATCGGGGGCAATCAACCATTGCTCAATATGCGTATCAGCATGGATGATGGGGCCTCCCTCGAAACCGTGTATGTCAGCCAAAGATTCCGCCATGTCCAAAGATATTTGGAGCTTCTCGCTCGTGGTAAAATTGTTGAGAGGATAGACATCATCTTCCTGCAGCTTATCCAGCTTCTTTTGTGAAATTACTCCTTCCTTTGAAAAGGCTCCCTCGTCGATGATGATTTTCGTGTGTAGATCTGATGCCATGGCCTCAAGTATCACTGTCGTGCCGCAGTACCCATAGATATCGATGACCCTTGGAGACGGCGATAGACGCTCCAGTATCAGGGCCTCTTTCATTATGTCAGCCATATCGGGTACTTCAAGGTCATCGAAAATTATTCGTTTCAGGACAAAATGATCTGCTGGAGTTTGTCTCCGAAATCTAAAGGCGTCTCGGTAGCTGCCCGAGCTACGTCAAGAATAAGCAATTGTAGTTCGTACGTAAGTCATCACATTTCTCCAGCCATTGCCCCACTCAAAACAAAACTCCCCGAGAACTTACTTGAGATATGAAACTGTGTAGCCTTCATCTCCAACTCGTTCGATTAATTTTTCGTGTATCTGATTGCAGCTGGGAAATGAATATCCCGTCCAGCTGGAAAAGCGGCAGCTTGGATCTTGATCCTCTTTGCTAGATATTGGTTGATATTTATCATCATCGGTGTTCATTTCCTCCAAGAACTTTCGACGTTTTCGTTCGGCGTCACGATAGTCCGTTGCAGGTATCGCAATTCCACCGTCTTTGGATCTCTTGCGAGAATCAAAGTCCAGCCCACCAAAATTAGCATGACCCCGAGCCTTTTTTGGCAGCATTGGCGGATGTGGGAAAGGTCCCCATGTCAATGGGCCTCCCAAGGCTCGTGGAAAGACGATTCTGAGATCCTTGGCTGTGTCCCCGCCCCCCGTGTTGTCGAGCAATGTACCGGCTGGGCTGGCGGTTTTACTGAAGGTTAGAATTGCTATCAGCGTGGCGGCCGTCCAAAAAAGAATAGCTGGATTCCCACTCCGTGTATAGCGCTGCCAATGGATCTTCCGCCATGGTAGAACTTTGGGTTTCTCTTCGCAGGACCTATGTGGTAGCTCATGGTCATGAGAGACAACACTCTGGTCTCGGAGGCGACTTCGCTGTTTGACAGTGTCGTTCCTTCCCGTCCCGGCAGCCCGATTATTGACGATAGAGTCTTCGAGTGGGACTGGTACCCTCTTCAAAAATCTCATTTCCCGCTCTAATGAAGAAAGAAGTCAGTAGCCCACGGAAAGCGCCTGCCACACGACAATTTCAGTGCACCATAAAAGTATATCACCAACAAATGACTTCAGTAGGAATGCGACAAACAACTGCTGTTGGAATGTAGACTGTACTACTAGCTAGACGAAACCGATGCGATATGCTGAGAGGATAGAGGATACGAATACGTCTTCGTTCGCTTTATTATCATCTCGTCATGCTTTTTTCTCCACCTATCTTTTGTCGCGGGTGGCGGTGCTTTCTCGTTAGCGCCATTGAGCGGACGACATACAGACGACAACAGTCATGGATGGCACGAAGTTTTAAGGACCAAAGCACGAACCACTCTATCTCAGCTCCTTCTCTTGATGCAGTTCTTCTTGGTGCCCATAGCTGCAAAAGAGCAAAACTATGGCCAAAGATACCGCCCGTGACAAAATGGATTCACACAGAGGGCAGGAAGCAGTACTGTAAACAAGGCATATTCTTTACGACGTGGTGATAAGTCTCCTGTTCGTACAGGAACAGAATTCACGAGTCGTATGGAACAAAGCTTTGGACAAAATTGATTTTTGAAGTCTTTTTCCTTGTTCGCCATCGTCATGTGTGAAAAATCCGGAGACCCATTCAGTTCTGCTACGGAGAAGGTATGGGAATTTTGATCAATCTCGAGGCCTGCAATTCGCCACGTTTTGCCGCTTCCTTCTTGATGGTCTCAAGTAATGTTACAACTTCAAATATCGAAGGACGGTCTTTTCTATCCTGGGCCCAACATCGTTCCATGACATCGACAAGCTTGCCTTCTATGAAACTGCGAGTTCGATATCGAGGGTCTACAAAAGGTCGTTTCCCGGCAATAATATCCAACTTTTTTTGAAGATGTTGAGCAAATGAGCAAGTGACAAAGCAATGCATTCCACAGTGAGTCTCCTGATGTAAGTTTTCTTACCCTTTGCTTTTCGTGCGACTCCTCTCGGAACTCTTCATCATAAAATGGCCATAAACCTGTGATCTATGGGTAGCGAAGCTGTGAGTCTGGCTTCGTTCACAAGATTTGCACCGTTCGTATCATTTGATCTCCAATTTTGTACTCACCATAGTGTAGATGTTGTTTCCGAACGCAAAAGTATCTTTCGATTCGTCCTGGGGTTTACCGCTGAACTCCTCTGGAGCTCTATATGTTCCCCCGTAAGTCGACCTGGTGTCACAGTACTTCTTCGTCTTCTCGTCCCAGGTGGGCTCTCGCGCATTGTTGAAATCATTCAATTTGATACTTCCATCCGGTGCGATCAGCCATTGCTCGATATGCGTATCAGCGTGCACAATAGCACCCCCCTCGAAGCCATGCAGGTCGGCCAGTGATTTGGCCATATCCAAGGAAATCTGAAGCTTCTCGCTCGCAGTAAAATTATTTTGTGGATATACATCGTCGAGGGTATCCAGCCGCTTCTGGGAGTCCAATCCTTTACCATGAATAATCTTTGTATGTAGATCACTGGCCATTGGCTCCACAAAAACAGACCCTCCGCAATATCCGTATATATCGAGAACGAGTGGGGAGGGCGAGAGACGTTCGAGAATAATCGCCTCTTTGTGAATTTTGGAAATTTCTTTCGCTCCGACTGTACGATGTTCCAACATTCGCTTCATAACGAAATGATCAGGTGGAGATTGTCGCTGTAGCCTAAACGCATCACGATAGGAGCCCGAACTGAAGTTACATTTTCATTTCCCTCCATTGTGAGTCGACGGATGCTTTGCATTGATTGCACGAACGCCTTGTGCAAAAGCCTACTGACTGTACTTACTTGAGATAAGAAACATCATAGCCTGCGTCTTGATACCGTTCGATCGGGGTTTCGTGGATTTTATTGCAAGTAGGAAAGCTATATGCTGCCCAGCTCACCAGCCGACATTCCTTGTCTTCATCTTCAGTGCTAGATCCAGGTTGGTATGCTGCGTCGTGGGAGTCATCTATGGCTTCAAGGAAGTCTTGTCGCTGACTTTCGGCAGCATAATAATTTCCTTTTTGTATCGGTATAGGATCTGAAAAGTCGCCGCGACGTTCAAATGTCAAGTCCCCAAAATTTCTGTGTCCCCGGGCCGCTTTGGGAAGTGGCGATAGGTTGAAAGACGACGAGCTTCGACCACCTGATGCTTTGACGCCGAAATTCTTTTCGAAAAGTATTCTCACTTGTTGGTTTCGATCACTTCCATCGAAGATTATTATACTATCTGCACCCGTGCTCGTTATCCTAGGCTCGACCTCCTCGGTGAAGAACAACAAAACTCCAAACATGACGCTCAGCCAGAAGAGCAATGCTGGGTTGCCACTTCGAGAGTAGGTCTGCCAATTGATTTTATGCCATGGGAGATTTCTCGGTTTCTGTTCACACGCTGATGGCAACTTTGGGATCTGCATCGTAGTAGGAAGACCAAGTGCGTCATCATCATCATCGTAGCGTCGACTTCGTTGCGTCATCGTGCTTGCTCTAGAAGATACGGGAGGTTGGAAGTTTGGGCCATTCCGGCTATCCCTTCTGCTCATACGTTACCTTTTCCTGCGACTCTGGGCCTCGCTCCTAGTAAAAGTGGGATCCGTCGACCTGTGAAGACGATCTATGAATGGTACTCGACGATCGATGGATTGTGATGGTGACGAAGACGAAGACGAAGACGATGCTTTGCACGACAACAACATCATGTTGTGTTTACAGATCGCACACGCCGCAATCTTCTTGATGCGGTCGACAGGCGGGCGAAATTCAACGGATTGATCCGAGGTGTGCCGGCGCGGGGCGCGCGACGACTGACTGGACTTTCTCATTCGAGTGACACGACTCGACTCACTTTGGATATAGAAACAGGATACCTGGTACCGAAGCGCCTTCACAGTCTACTACTGTAGACTCTAGACTACGAGTAGTGCTCGTAACGTACGAAAGCATCGAAAGTGTAGTGTAATCATAGAGCTCTCTGCTTGTAGGAGTCGTCAGCTCCTCGTAGGATAGCCTACTCTTACTAAGTCTAGAGCTACTACTCTACCGTAGAGAGGAGACCAGAAGAAAAGGTTGTATTTCGCGACTACAATGTTACCTTTATGATATCGGAAGATGCTCCTACCAGGTCGCCTCTCTTTTTTGCTTCAAGTACAGTATCACGCAAGAAAGATACTACTTCAAAGATAGATGGACGCTTAGTTCTGTCGTATGCCCAACATCGCTCCATTATCTCAACAAGTCTTGCTTCAACGAAACTTCGACTGCGGTATCGAGGATCGACAAATGGCGTTTTGCCAGCCACGATGTCTTTCTGCAAGACAATAAAAGATAAGAAACAAAACTCTTGAAACGAAGAACATTCTCGACAATCAAGACAAACGTACTCACCCTGGTTTGCTTCTCGGGTATATCGTTATATTCCTCGTCGTAAAAATACCAAAGACCAGTTAGCTGAATGAATTCAAACAAGGTGAGGTAAAGGTGAGGTCCACTGTTCGTTGCAGGATTGTTGCCAATTATTCATTTTTTCTCACCAACGTGTATATATTGTTTCCGTAGGCATAGGTATCGACCGACTCGTCCTGAAGCCCATTGCTGTATTCCTCGGGTGATCGGTTGACACTGCCCCATCTGCCTTGATTGTCGCAGAAGGCTCCCTTCTTTTCATCCCACTTGGGCTCAATTGCGTTGTTGAAGTCATTCAGCTTGATACTTCTATCTGGGGAAATGAGCCACTGCTCAATATGAACGTCTCCATGAATGATTGGTCCACCCTCAAAACCATGGAGATCTGCAATTGATTCGGCCATGTCCAACGAGATCTGAAGCTTCTCACTGATAGTCAAATTGTTCCTCGGATACACATCGTCCAGAGCATCCAACTCCTTTTGTGAAGCCTCGCCGTCTCCTCCAATAATTACCTCATCCAGCTCTGACGCCATGGGCTCGATTAGCACCGATAGTCCGCAGTGCCCATAGATGTTCAATACTCGCGGGGAAGCTGCAAGACGCTCCAGAATGAGGGCTTCCTTTCGAACCATGCCGATTTCGAAGTCGCTTATTTTATTCCACATCATCGCTTTCTTCATCACAAAGTGGTCTGATGGGTGGCGTATCTTTCTGAACCGAAAAGCATCTCGAAAGGTTCCCGAACTAGACATCCCAAAACGAGTATTGTTGTACTATGTGAGATGGACGATCAAGATCAAGATCAACGACGCCAAAGGAGTACCAGTAGGTGCAACAAAGGAAAGCATACGTACCTGAGATATGATACTGCGTATTCACCATCGTCAACGAATCGTTCAATGCTATTTTCGTGTATCTGATTACAAACTGGGAAGGGTTTTTTTGTCCAGCTAACTTTTTTGCAAACTGGATTTTCGTCTTCCTTGCTGGACTCGGGTGAGTAGATATCCAGTGTTGTATCGATTGACTTTAGAAATTTCGCTCTCGACTTGGAAGCAGCTTTGTAGTCCCCAGAACGAATTCCAATAGGCTCATCAAATACTGTACGGTTGTGAATTACCAATCCTCCAAAGTCTGGCTGTTCGCGAGACTTGGAAAGATGTTGCATGAAGTCAAGCTGAAACATTTTTGGTCTGTGGGAGTGTCTGCCTTGATTCGTTGGTTTCAACTCGCCACCAGCCGTAAAATTTCCTACCCCCAAGAAGCGAGAGGTTGTGCCAAATATCAGGTCGCTGACTCCATTCGAAAAATTCAGTAGAGTGCCAACCATGAGTGTTAGCCAGAAGGCTATTGCAGGATTCCCCGTATGTGTGAGTTTCTGTCTGTTGACCTTTGACCAAAGAAGACGCCTTGGCTTCTTTTCGTTGAAACGCGGCAAGTCTGAAATATCGAGTGACAGCGGTCCACTCTCACCACCAGTCAGGTCACTACGGCGGGCCCTTTGCTTTATCGTCACGAAACTTCTCGAACGCATTGTCGACGCTACTACTACTTGAAGCAGTACCGTAGGCCCCAGATGATGATGTTGTTGAAGATGAAGCCTTTGTCTCTATGGGTGCGAGGAAGCAATTACTTCTCCAGGAAAGCAATTCTCATTTCGAACATGCAATTTCTTCAAGCTCGGTCAAATTAGGTCCTTTTGAAGAGCTGAGCCTTTCTGGAATTGTGCAAGAATTATTCTGCTTGTTGATGTTGCACCATCATCATGGTGGCTTCCAGCATCCAGCATCTCTCAGAAGAGATCATTCTCATTCATTCATCGTTGTACCATCACGATACCAGGTACTGGTACAGGATACCGTACCGATATACGTACCAAAAAGGTGGATGCATGTGCATCCAACGGACGGAAGGCTGGCGGGTGCGCCTTTCAAATCAATTTTTTTAATTATTGAAGAGTTTGGCAGGCTCATTCTTGTGTGAAATACTGTACGAGTAGGAGATACCGATACAGTTCGTACCGGTACATAGATGCTAGTCCAATAAATCAATGTCCCATTAATTAAGCACTTTGGATACCAGCGTTCGAGTACGACTGTACCGGGGAGCGACGGTGTAGACACGCGCAGTACCTGGTCCGTACGGCACGTGCTGGTACGTACTGCGTAGTACCCACCAGCACCGCCCCGTTCTGACAGCTACCAGGTATGTACTGTAGACCCCTAATTACAGTAGCAAGGAGGGAAACAATAACCATCATCTGACGATGAGAGATGAGGGGCGGTGACGGTGACGGCGGCGGCGGCGGCACCGGTACACATTGCAGTGGTCATTCGTCATTCCTGCTTCGGGCAAACAGGAAGCAGTGAACGACTATGGAGGAATAGCCATCGCCTCAGAAAGTCTGATTGAAATGTTGTTATGAACGCCACAAGGCGGCGACCAGAGGTTTGTTTCACCCTTGATGTCCTCACGGATGGATCCGAATATACTGGTTCTGGCAGCCTCTTTCTCAGTGTCTGGAAGAAGCCCACTGCAAAAAAAGCCAGTACCACACCACACGATGAAACGGGTTGGCTGAAGGAATCAATGGCCTTGAATCCGCCACTGAGTCGATATGCGATTGCCGGGGTCGGAGATTTGACAGCACGATTGTCCGCCGATCAGCGTTTCAAGTTGGCCAGTACCCGAGCCGTCTTCTCCCCAACTCAAGATTGTCTGGATGGGCTATCAGCACTACTGTTGGCTTTGCATTCCGCGGGCGCTCCGTCGCTGCATATTGTGAGCACACAAGGTGAAACCATGGAGGAATTGGCTACCATCGTGCTTGGGACTCGCCGCAATCTGAAAATTTCGAATTGCCAAGTGCCTGCTCCAACGAAAAATAGATGCGACGAAGAGTCCTCATCTTCCACTTCCCCGGGCTGGTGGCAAGTCTACAATGATGACTATATTACTGTCCATGCTAGTCGCCGAAATCCAAGTGATCAGGACCAAGTGACATATCTTTTTTCTATGTACAGCAGGGCCGAGGTGTCGTCGTTTGCGGTGATTCCTCCCCAATGCCCGTGTGTTCGCCGAGCATGCGAAGATCTTTTGGAAGGCGACTTGCCCCTTCTGAACGAAGGCGAGGAGGCGATTTCCATCGATTTTCTTTTGACATTGAGTCCTCGGGACACTAATTGGAACAAAATAGAAAATTCAAAAGTGGCCGTGCTGGCTACGATACCGGACAATAGTGGAGGGTCAAAGTGGGACGCGGGTATCTTGATAAAATCTCAGCAAGTTGCACGACGCTTGTCCAAAGAACTACCCCAAGGATTTCCAGATATCGCAAACAATCCCGAGTTCTCTCAAGATGGATCATATGATGGGAACATGTTGCTTCTTAAATCGTGTACTTCGATTATATTGGATATTTCCAAAGCTCGTAAGCAGGTGGCACTATTGGACAGACGCCTTGCAATAAGGGAAAAGCCTTTGAGCGACGAGTGGGCTTCCACAGTGACTTCCCTAAAACAATTATTAACGCCATCTCGTCTATCCGAATCGCCACCATGCCTGGATGAGAACGAAATAGACTTGGATGATGACGACGACAAGGTAGACGAAGTGGATCCAATCGAACATGACGCGGCCGAAACGCCGACTACTGATGACAGTTCTCAACAACTTCCTCAGCTCTATGTACTTGGAACTGGATGTGCCACACCGTCTGCTATTCGTGGAGCGTCTGGATATGCATTAAGCTTTCCCAGCAGTGATGCAACTACTCCCAATGGTCCAGATATTTTCATTTTGGATTGCGGAGAAGGTATGACCACAATGCTCTCACGACATGGTCCTAAACAATGGCAAAATCGCATTCGGGGAATTTGGATTTCCCATGCCCATTTGGACCATTATGGTGGTCTAGCCACACTACTTCGGACGATATCGAAAGAGGCAAACGAACGCGAATTTTTGAATGACGACTCCAGTACTAGCAGAGGAGCGCCTCCAAAACGCCAGAAAACACTCCAAAGGTGTTGCTGGGTGATGTCACCTCCCAAAGTGTTGCGGTATCTAGATGTTCTTCTGGATTGCCAGCACGGTCGTCGTCGATCGGATGGACGCCAACTGTTTGATCCTTTGTTGCATCATGATCCGACGATCCCTCCTGGTCCATGGACTCATTTTCGAAACATCAAGGTGCCACACAACTGTTTCCCAGCTTATGCCCTCTTGATCGGCTGGAGACAACAGCAAGAACAAAGACATCAGTCAGATGAGATCGGGAGCGAGCCCAATCCACAAATGTCCTGGTTCTGCTTCTCGGGCGACACTCGACCGTCTGATGCTCTTGTTCGTGCTTGTCGAATTGCGTTTCCGTTCAGCAAGGCTGGTTCTCCACTTTCTCGTCGCTTCCTCTTACTACATGAAGCTACATTCGAGGACGAAGAACAAGAACAGGCTCAGCGCAAAAAGCACTCGACTGTTTCCGAGGCAATCAAAGTCGCCAAGGATATAGGTGCGACGCGATTATTGTTGTCGCACTTTTCGCAACGGTACGTATCTCTGCAGACCGTTCCGAGCACAGACGCCGATTGTTCTGGAGCGCAATTCCCTGTAGGTCTAGCGATGGATGGGTTGCGAGTTCCCCTTGAATAATTCTCTCGACAATTACTATAAAAATAGAGTTTGCTAGATATCATGTCAACGAAGTCTACTAGCTTTGTTTCCCCAACGAAATACAATTGGGAAAGGCGACGACTGACTCGTCATACACAACTGTACTTGTACCCTTAATGCTTTACTGACGAAAGCGTCGAAGCCTTGATCGCGCCATGGCTGCCTTTTTGACCACGCCGCCATGACTTCCACCCTTCTCCAAACCATCACGTGCCACTTCAGCCCCTTCCTTTTCCGCATCAGCTTCGGCCCCTCCTTCTTCCTCTTCTTGTGATTGCTGAACAAGATATCCATAATCTGAAAAGGCTCGTTGCAAAAACGGTCCCACCTTGTTGAGTTCAACACTGGCAATGCCCGTAACCGCAATCATCGGCAAGTCGTCCGCCACATGGACGAGTGTTTCCCGGGATAGTTCATGGAAGTTCTGTCGAATCTTATCAATGCGTACTGCCACCAAGTCCTGCAGGACCACAAGTGCCGCCTGCTGCTGGCCACTTCCCCCGTCAGAGGCCCCTTGATTCAAGACGCCCGTGAGAGAGCGAGCAATTTCATAGTAGTAAAAGGGCAAATGACTGGTGAGCAGCTCGCTCGTCTTTTCTTCCTGGAGAATCACAGTCAATCGGTCGACTGAGAGCCATTCCGGTAGTTGAATTTGAGCCAGTTGCTTTTGATATAGCAGTTTGGCCATCCATAGCGGGACAGTGACGGGCATACCGGCCACAAAGGGGCCTACCGACTGTTGATGGGGACTCGACAACAAGGTCAAAGGAGTCTTGGGCGACGAAAATGCTGGAACCACAGTGATCGGCGTGCTTTCCGCCGAAAAGGAACTTCGTTGACACAAACTCATGGTGACAGATATTGGTGTACTTGTAGTCTAGTGAGGATCTTAACAGTTGTATTCAATGTACCAGTAATACTTCGTATTGCTTTTAATCGTGGACGATTATTCAAGGGATGCTTGTGAACAACAAGGGGATGGTGTAGAAGAGACGCATGCATTTGCCGGTACCTGGTACAAGTACCGGTGCAGTGCCAGGTACGAACCGTAGCTGTAGCATTGCTGCTGCCGCTCCGCCATTAGTGCGTCTCTACCTGTACTAGTAGTAGTAGCGCGAACGAGCATTGTGAAGCAAGGGGCAAGCGTTTTTCGTCTTATATTTTTGGCGCTCGAGAACAAGCTATTATATGTGATATCATACATAATTATACATATGTAAAATATCTATAGATACATACATACACATCAACAATTAGCTCCAGGGATCAATAAATACGAGGGATGTGCCAAGCGCATATGGGAGGCGAAATTCCCTTCGTGGCAGAAAGCAAGCCACCACAAAAATCACGGGAACACTGGATCTACGATGTCGTTTGGATACTCGGCGGTTTCCGGTCCTGGCTTGGGATCCTCCTTCCCCCGGTACTTGTGAAAGATGGATAGACAACATGGGTAAAAGTTGGGGGCCGGAGGGCGTTCTTTTGGAGCTCTCAAAAATGAAGGAGTGCTTGGGTCACGAGAGGAGTAGAATTTGGGTCACGCTCGAGTAATTGGGTCACGCTCGAATCACGGGTGTCGTCATTTTTTTCAGGTGTCTTGGTGATGTCGTACTGTACCAGGTACGGCAAGTTGGATACGAGTAGACTACAAAGCGGTGCCACAACAAACCCCCCGACAAACGAAAACGAAAGCACGAGTAATAATCCGCGCAGCGCGAGAGCAAAAGCAAGCAACATGCAACATCATCGCGCACGACGACAACAACGAACAAAAACCAAAAAGCAGCAGTTTTGCCACGTTGTGGTTCTTATTCTTCGTCGTTCATCGTTCATCGCTCATCGCAGTATTTTACATTTGTGGAGTCTAGACTACCTGCATTGATTCTTCCACTACCTGGTACTGTCTGTGTATTTATAAGAGTTACAATAGCGACTGACTGCACTGCCTACTGCCTCCTCCTCCTCCTCGTTTACCATGACTACCGGTACATCGAATTTGAACCCACCACGTGCGCAAACCAAACGGCAGGCCCCCCAACCGTCTGTTCACATGAACGTTTTGGGCATGGATGGGACGGACCACGATGTTGGGGTGAATCGACGAAACAACAACGATGACAACATTACGAGTACGAGTACGAGTACTGTGAGTCAGGCCGACGAGGCTGGGAATGATACCAATACGGCACAAGAAGCCTCTCTTGGTGCATTGCCCTCGAGGCCCGTGACTCCAGGACGAGGGCGAAAGCCCCCACCATCTTCCTCTCCCTCTTCCACAAATAGTAATAGTAATAACACCCCACCTTCAAGGCACGCATCTATCAACCACAATAACCACACGGAAATCAATGGGCGACAACAACCACAACAACCACAAGAACAAACAGGCCCACCGGCGTCCGACAAGTCCTACTGGTGGGGCAAGGTTTTATTTGGGAAAACAGCGGGGACGGAAGACGACGACGATGATGATGAGGCTAGCACACAATATCAATCCTTGGAGGCTCCGGAAAACGAGAGGCCGCGACAAAGAATGCCGTTTGGCCCTGCTTCGTCTCTCATGCTGACTTCTTCCACCAGTACCTCGGAAACGACTGTGGAGGATCGTCTGAAACAGGATTGCAGCTTCTTTTATCAGGGCATTGAAGATTCCTCCTCTTTTGGCACAGCAGCACCGGGCGGGAAGCACCAAAATAATTCACTCATGGCGAGAGCGGCTGGATTGCGACCCTTGACATCCGTGCTCAATCATCAAATGATGATACCACGTCTCTTGTCGAGTCGTGAAGGTGCCAGGTTTCGAGAGCAGTATGAAAGATTGAATCAAGATATTGTTTATCCCGACAGCGATGATTTGTTTTTGGACGAGTATCAACAGGGGCATACCGGTAATAATCGCTATTCAACCAGACAACAGCAACACGCTCGTCAAATGTCTGGTAGCAGTGAAGTCATTGATTTTGCCAGTACAGCAACCACGACTCAAACAGGTAGATTATCTACTCTGTTTTTCGAACAAGATGGAAGAATGTTAATGAGATTGCCAAGGGATCAGGTGCGACTCATCATGGAGGAAGATCTAGAACCGGGAATTATCTCTGTTGAACAATGGCGCAAAGTTGACAAAAATCATTACAACCCTGCGGGTCCGCCAGTAGGAGACGAGGAGGGCATGATGATGATATTGGAAGATGACGGCGTGTTCAACGGCAAGAGCAACAGCAAGGGGACGCAACAACCCCCTCCCCTGAGATATGTCATGACAGTTCCAGACGATTTGTATCGGCGCGTTGTAGCGGAAATGAGTTATGCCCTGCAGCCGCCCTGTTGGGGATTTTTCAAGTGCTGCGATGGGGAAGGTCGAGCAGACATCAAACTCGCTTTGGCCATTCTTGTTGTCATTCTTTTTCTCATGTTCATCAGTACTATGGAATGGCCAACGGAATAAGAAAACCCAGGTATATCTGTACATTACGATTAAACAGTCTACTATAGAGCTCAGGAACCACCACACCACACTTCAAAATTGATCTCGTCGAGCATTCGTTCTCGTACGAGTATCAAGCCCGCGACAACGTCTGTGTCTACTCATTTTGCAATCATTAGATAGTTTTCAACACACCAAGTGTTGTTTTGCTCAACACACAGCATCGTAAAATCGTTTCAACCCCGCCACTACGAATTTTTGTTTTCTCGATCGAGCCGTCGTGAGGCGTTGTTTTATGACTTGTTCGACCCATCTTGGCTTTGGGGTGGCGCAGGCGCCAACCAACCCTCAACTCTCTCGGACACTGTAGACCGATGATCTAGTAGATGGAAAGATAATTCGCTGGCCTATGTCCCTAGTCGATTTCGATTTGCGTAGCAAAGTCGTCCTCTTTCGGGAATACCCTTGGGTACATCTCCTTGCCTCGTTCTTATCAAGGTGTGAAGGGATGGCAGGCGGGTTTTTAAAAGCTAAATAATTTAGAAATCCGAAGTTGCGATATTGGTCGACGACTCGATGATCTTATGAGGTGATTACTGAGATGGGGGAGGACAGAAATTTGTAGACAAAGTGGCATACAAAACTTGGCGATCATGGGCAGTCTCCAAGTGAAGTAATAAAATGTGTTTTGAATGTATTTTGTCGCAAGAATTGCAAAACACAGCAATGTGCAAAGATTTGGAGACCAGTTTGGTCTGTAAATTTCTGTCGGCCCGTCAGCTCTGGCGTACAAAACTTGGTATAATCTACTACGATGCTCTCTAGTAGAGAGACTACTACCGTTCGTACGGGTAGTGTACATAGAGAGAGGCTGTAGACAGCTGGGTCCCCGTAAATTTCCCCCAAACCTAACCCTGGTCTGTACGTCAGCCGATACCTAAAGAATACAGCACATACAAGTACAGTATGAGTACAGTGCAGTACAGTTAGTATTGTAAAGAGAGCCGTACAAAAAATACTGTGTAGCCGCTGCGCGCGCGAAGCGAAGGTACGAAGTCCGAAGGCATCAGCATCGAGAACAGTTAGTTTCAAGTTCCGCCGAAAGTGACAGCGAGCAACAAGTCGACCACAGAGCCATACACACAAAGGTGCTTGGTGCTTGATGGGAGCTCATCTCTCCTTTCTCCTGCTGAAAAGTCCGAAAAAGCTCCCTGCTGCAATAAACGCATCAATTTCAATCCCTCGTTCCCCTCACTACACTTGTGTTAACCCCGGAGCGTTGTCTGCTCGTGAGATACAATGAGGAAGATAGTTTGCAAAACGTGGTTCTATTTTTTGTATCTTTCTTTTGGAGTCTCGCTATTATGTGACACCGTGATGTCTTCTACAAAGACTGCGAATCGTTCAGAGTTGGAACCTTCTTGCGATTCAACGAGTTCGATCCTTGATATGGAGCAGAAGGATGCGTATATACGAGATGGCTTTATTTTAGTGAAAGGAGTACTGGGTACAGATTTGGTGAATCGTTTGTCCGAGTTCGGTGCTGATGTTGCCGAGGTTGGGCAAAAATTCCCGGCCTACTTCTCAGTTGTGGAACGAGGTGTGATATTTGATTCGGGCCTTGAAGGTGATGCAACAGCAGTTTTTCGGGCAGTGGCTCTGTACTCTTCCATTCCACGAATTGCAGCAGAATTAATGCAGCTAGACCCTCGTACTCAGAACCTTCGAGTGCTCAGGTGAGAAACTGTGCTTTTCACAAATTCTTCCTTTGGATTTTTTTCGTTCACAAAAGCGCTCATCATTCTTTGTTTTAGAGATATATTGATATCAAAAGGCGTCGATGACATCACCTGCGATTGGCATGTTGACGATCAAGTAAGTTCGCTGTGGTAGCCCGTTCCCTCTGTCCTCTGCTGTTTGTGACACCTAAAGAATGATGCTCACAGGTTGCGTGACTATGCTCGGATATAAGGGTTTCTGGCCGGAGTCTTTTCTTTCTTCTGCCTCCAAACAATCAGGAATCGACCAAGATGGCGTGAATGTGTGGATCGCTTTGGACGATATGCCAGCCGAGTTTCAAGGATCCATGGCCCTTTCCCCAGGCTCTCACAGGGTACCTTGGAGATTTGAGGCGTATGAAGCGATGGGTCAAAATAGAACAACGGATGGTGGGTCAAGCAAAGAAGCAATCCTCGCTCGATTAGAGGAGAAACGGCGAACAGGAGAGGCTAACTTGGGTGCCTGTCAGATAGGAGTGGCTAGACCCGACCTCAGAGAGAAGCTCGAATCGAAAAAAGTGATCTTCGACATTGAAAAAGGAGATATAATCTTTTCGACGAGGACTCTCTTTCATCGAACGATAGATGTGACCGATGCCGGCAAAGATTACTACAGATCAAAGGGGCTAACCTCATTGAATCGCTACTCTATTCGCTACACACCAGGGACAGCGCGTCTTCCCGATGGTTGGGTTGCTGAGTGGAGCGCAATTACCAACAGCAATAATGTCGGGTCATCACTGGACAGCATCGTGACGCATGACGACGCACTTTGGTACCCAAAAGTATGGCCAACGTTTGATGACGACCTCGAAGAAAAGCTTGATTCATTGGCTCAACGACAATTAGAAATTGCCAAAAACAAGGTTCTAGCGGAGATCATCGAGATGTTTACCCCCAAAGCAAAATCATCCGAAAGCTAAAATCACAAGGGAAGGACGATTGTACATTTTTGACCGATGGTAGCTCTACCACGGTCCTCAAGTCCTAATTTATATGAAAGCTCTAGAGAAATTCGATCACGGGTGTTTGCACCATGATTTCCCCTTCTGTATAAATAATAATAACAAGCCATTTGTGGTATCTTGGAATCATATCAGCAAGACTCCTGAACCCTGTGTGAAAAATCCTGCGCATTTGAGTTGATTTTTCAGTAGGTTTCTGCCTCCTGCCCCTTTTCTTCATCCAAGTATTCTTCCTCGTCGAGTACCGTTGCATCGTCGCGGGGACTTTGGGAGTTGGGAGCAGAGCCCTGCGGGGCGATATTCCGTCTTTTTCTTCTCTGAATTACAACCAAAACTATCCAGACGAAGCAAAAGAGCAGCGACGCAAGACCGAGAAGAGCAAGACCCCAAACTAGGATTGGCTGCATCGGTGTATCCCCATCTTCGCCCATTGCTGCTGTTGTTGGTGCTGGGGTTTCAATCTCAAAAGAGTCCTCGGAGTCCGGTTCAAGCACCGTGGATGAATGTGTGTTGTCGTCGTTCATCATGGGCCGTTTCTTCTTATACTGTCTGTATCTTGGAATGAGTTTAAACAGATTGATGCAAGATCCCTGTATGTTACGACTTCAAAGAAAGAAAATGAATATTGTGCTCAGAGATTTTTCTTTGACGAATGGATGCCGGTAAAAAAGTGCTGCCGAGGAGGAGCAACATTGTGATGAACGCACGGCGTTGGGAGTATCATTCAAGATATGTACTTAACGATCTAGAGATGAACGGATGAGACGCAAACAAAAATACTTAGTCAAAGAGATGTTATAGGCTATACATGTACGTGTAATACATAAATGTTTCGGCCACATCGACTGGCATCGAATAGACGTGGTTTGAGCATGGCTGGACAATTTTGTCGTTGTTGACGTCGCAACAACCATCACTCGCTCCCTTGCTTCGAACGGCAATAAGCCTCGTTTACGTACCGGAACAGGCAGTATCAGTACACTGTACCGGTACCTACATACCGGTACCTGGTACTGCACGAGTACTGTATACCGGTATAATAAGACGCAAAATCTACTTCTGCTGTACGAGCATCAGCTCTCTCTCTAGCTAGAGAGTAGAGAGTAGACGACGCAAGTGCTATATAAAATTTTATCACAGAGTTCATGTAGTTGCAGTCGGCACACCTGAGTCTTCGTGATGTTTCAGATTGGCGGTGTTCTTGATGATCACAGCAGATCGTCATGCTTACTTCTTAGTACTAGTACTAGTGCTACTACTACTCCCTCTTCTTCCACACGTACGGCCAGAGTAGAAGATATTGTTAACACTCCTACAAAATGATGCTAGAGGAAAATGCTCTATCGATAGTGTATCGTCTCCAAGAACAAACAGATCGAAAAGGAAAGAGCAAATAAATGTCGAATAGACTAAAATACGTACCGGTACGAGCAATATTCGACATAAAAAAACCACAGGGAGAGCATTCATCTTGACTCATTCGATCGCAAAATTAGACCACGTACGACGAACTGATGTCGGCACGAGATGACCGCGAGATCTGACGATGAATGATGCATGATGCATGATGCATGATGCCATGATTCTCCTCTCTCCTGTTGCCGCTTTGTTTACTGTTTGCTTGATCTTTCGGCCACGACAAGGGGCCACTCGTCATCACACCTGCTATCAATTTACCTGCAATAGCATCTTCGATCGCACCCCTTCTGGCTCGCAATCCAAAAGTTTATCAAGCCTTGAACCAAGCTTGAACCGACAGTTAGGAAAATGGTAGCCCACTCCTTTTTCAGCCTCGCAGTGCTTTTGCTTCCATTGACTGCCAATGGATTCATGGTCGGTGGAACTTTGCCTGGCGCATCGGCTTCGAGAGTGGTCTTGCAAGCAACGAGCCCACCGGTTGAGCTTTTCATCGCCATGCCCCCAAGTGATTCTGGATTACAAGCCAACATGAGAATTCAGCCGATTCTATCCGTTCCTTCGGAAATCATTGAAGTTCGATACAAGGTACCCTTCGGATTGGATGTTGCTCCAAAAAACCAATTGTGCGTGTGCACCAAGGATGGACCGGGAGGTGAAAAGGTGGGCGACGTTCTACGTTACACCTCTCAATGGACCTTGGGACTGCCCGCAGGGGATGGACTGGTGTCGACGGCTGCGTCCTTTTCCGGCGGAGTTTCGTGGCAGTGCAGCATGTTCAACGTTTTGAAGGCGAAAAGTTGGGAACAAGTAGTCGAGGCTTTGACTACGAATGTTCAAGTAAGTACCATTCTGGCGTTTTCCTATTGACTCCCAGCCGATTTTCTAAAATTTGCATCACTGCACTGTCTGTCTGCAGCAACGAACGGACGAAGTGGTGCTCATTTTCGAACGCCCGCTGGAGTCTGCTCCCGAACTTGCCTAAGTTTCCCTGTATGAGTACGAGTACGAGCCACTCCTTTTCCACTACCCCAGAATATCGCCCGTGCACTGCCAACATCTATGGGTTCCATCCGCAGACAGTCACAATTGCCTAGCTTCCTTCGCATTGATGTCTGAAACCTGCTACTGTACCGATCGTAATAGCTAAATTGAAATACACCCGTATGCTAGATTGACGTCGTTGTCTCATTGGTTACTCGGCTGTTGACTCCCGTTTTGCTTCGCCGTCTTGGCACTCGGCGAGACGTGCTTCTTCATGTAGTATTTCATTTGGTCATGGAGTTGAGGAAGAGCCTTTGTCCGGTGTGGGCTTGTGATGCCCATGGCGAACTCGGATTGCGTAACTGAAAACATATCTGAGTCTGTAATGACTGAGGCCGTATCGGATACCCCCCGTGGTATCCGAAGGGCCGGTAATGACTGCGTATCCATAGCGTGTGCCGTAAAGCTATCAACAGTGGTAGGCGTGTGCGGGGGCGCAAAATAGGCTCGTTGAGATGCTGCTGATTCCAGCTTGTCCACTTCATCGTAAAGCCTCCAATCGGTGGTGATTGAGCCGTCAGTAGACAAGGTATCCCAATTTTTGAATTCTTTTTGCCGAAGTTGAAAGTGTGGGTCGTGTGATACTTCAGCGATAGTTGTGAGCTGGTCGTCCCACTGTTCATCCAAGGGGGCACCGGTCGACAGGCTGCTCTTGGTATCCACCACTTTGATTTTTCGAATGCCCTCGTCAATACAGTTAACATTTATCTGAAGACGGGTGGAATTCTTGCTGGGTGCAAACAAAACATGGCATCCGCATCGATCACAAAAGGCGTGCGCTCCTCTGTCATCTAAATTGCGCACGTAGTAGGTTTTCAGGTGACTCTGCCCTCGAACGACACGAAAGCTGGAGGATTTGATCTCCGTATGCCTGTACTGAATTTTCCCCGGTCCCTCCTTAGCTATCAGCGTCCGAGGCGCTCGAATTTCAAATCGAACCGAGTGGCAGTGACAGGATCCTTGATGTGTGATCATGGCGCCATCCACGACGTGTACTTCGTCGACCAACTTAATTGTCTCGTACTGTCGAAGCTCGTCTGCGTCCAGAAGGAGGCGCCGCAGAGCACGCCGAATGGAACTCATGATGGCGTCAAGCATTCCACCTCGCTCCACAATTATTTCTTCGACGCTTCCGCCTGATGTGCCTTCGGTTTCAATCGCTGGTCGCCGATACGTGTTCCACAACCAGCGGACCAGGGCGACGCCGAGACCCAAAGATGCCGCGGCGCTCAACGCGTTGTCTACGGAAGCGCTGTTCGACATAAGCATGCTTTTGCGGCTCCCTAGTATCAGGTCTCCCATGGACGAAATTGAATTGGATGGGTCCGCCATTGTTGGGATAGATACTGGGATGAGAATACAAGTTCTATATTTTCTTTTTGGAATTGGCAAGTCAACCACTCTATTCTCTGCAATTAGTACGGATGCATACCGGTACGTCTTGAAACCATGGGCAGAAAGCACGCCGCAACGGCTGCTGGGAAAAGTCGTCAAAGTTCGAAGCCCGACTTCTTCGGACACGCGTTGGCGTGCTTTGCCGTCTCTCCCGCCTCGCCGATCCAGTCACGTGCTGTTGCCCAGTACTGAATTCTACGTAGGCGAAACGTGCTTAGCCAGTTTATATTCATCTTCATGTCTGTATTTTTTAGCGAAGCCGGCGAGGGTTTGGAACCAGCATCGACCCTTGTGTTCAGTCACGCAATCGTCACTAGTGACTGCGTACTCGTGAGTAAAATGGCATCTGGGTACCGGTACATTGTACCGGTACTTGTACTGGGTAGTCGGGTAGTCTACCGGGTACTCGTACAGTACGAGTAAAGAAGAATTGCTTCCAACACGACGACATAAACGGATGAAGGCCGACGCACGCGGCACTTCTGACTTTTGACTTGATTGATTTTTCGATCGATGACGCTTGACGATGAGACACAACAAACCACCATGTCGTCTTCTTCCATATCCAAACCTGTTGCAATATCTCAGTCCATGGCACCAAGCCATTAAAGCGTTGAAAGAAGACATTGTCTATCGCTGACATTTCTTCAGAACTTGTATTGGCAAGCTTCTGCATAGTCAGTGCAGTCAGTGCGTGCACTGAACCATGTTCCGAGGGGCAGCATCATCTTCGACCATTATTCGTGTTGGTCTCTGGATCTGTGCGGCCCTCGTTGTTCGTGGGTGGACCTTTGCTAGTGTGCCAACGCGTAGTACTGTCGCTGTTACCACCACCAAGAGCTCACCAGAAGGTCTAGTAGAAAAGGGGGATGATTTCAAAAGCAGTGCTGCTTATTACGATTCATTATCCGCATGGGAGGTGCTGGCAGGTAACATTGCCAACTGTTTGGTCCAGAGCGATTTGAAACGGGACTCTGGTTTCGATGGAAGTTCGACAGGATGGACTTCTTGGGTGGAAGCATCCTCAGCCTATCGATTGCAAATATGCATGGACAAGCTGGTCTTTATGGATATAACAAGTACTATGCAAGAAATTGAAAACAAAATTTTCAACTTGACGACTGACCAAGATGAAATGGTGAGATGGTTGAAATGGATCAAATCGAGTCCAGCTCCTATGATAGTAGAATTATCAGAGCCATTGCGGGCAGCTGTCAACTCAACTGTTACAGAAAAGGCTTTGCAACAAGTAGAGCAAACCTCCGAAGTTTTTCTTTCCCGAATCGCGTGTCGCCTTATCTTGCTTCCGTCGGGACGATCCTTGCAGAGCAATATTCGAACAGCTCCAGGTGCCATGGTCTATGGTAAACAATTGTATGGAGGGGCAACACGATATCGAGTTATTGGAAGCCAGCAACGGAAGCGCAAAGCAGGAGAACGAACGGTAATTGCCTCTCCAGGTGAAGCTCAGGTAGCTTGGATGCAATATGGGGGCCCTGAACGAAACTACGATGCAATGGATATGGGGCCATGTGCTTTGATGGAGCTGACAATCCTACCCAAGGGATTAACAGTCCCCGCATTGGAGGAAACAAAGGACAATGATGAAATGTACATCCTGCAAGGCCGCTGCAATCCTGAATTCCTGTTTGATTTTCCGTCCCATGAGACGACCGCTCGTTCGTCGAATGCCTCAAATCTTGAATCGTTGGAAAGTGAGGTTGAACTTAGCGGGTCGGCACAACAGGATCGATTGGAATCTAGGTTTACAAGCGTCTTGGGTGGCCTGACGGCAGAAATTGAAGCCATCATCCGTCGTGTACTTGATGGAAGAGCCATGGCTCAGAGCATGGGGTTGGCAGAACACAGGGTTGAAGAGATGAAAATGATGTTGGGCCTTGGACTCCATCCCGTGCGAGGATTATTATTATACGGTCCTCCTGGTTGTGGGAAGACAGCCCTAGCACGAGAAATCTCTCGCCTTCTCACGGAAAGGCCTCCCAAGATCGTTTCGGCTCCCGAGTTGTTAGACAGATGGGTAGGGGGCTCAGAGAAACTCGTTCGTGATCTCTTTGGGGATGCTGAGACAGAGTTAAGGATGTGTAACGGAGACCTAACAAAGTCAGGATTGCATGTCGTTGTGATTGATGAGGTCGATGCGGTCTTTCGGAAACGATCGTCGGCCCCTGACAGCGGAGAAGTTGCGAGAGCTTCGGCAGTGAACCAAATCCTCGCCAAACTAGATGGAGTGAACTCTCTGGGCAATATACTTCTCATAGCTACGACTAATCGGCCTGAACTTTTGGACGATGCCCTTCTGCGCCCCGGACGCCTTGAGGTTCAAGTAGAAGTGCCCCTGCCTGACAAGGTCGGACGGCGAGAAATTCTGCAAATCCACTTCAATGCCCTCCGGAGACGGGGCCGATTGAGTAAACCACTGTGCAAGGCAATCGATGGTGTACGAGCGGAGGCGTCTGATCCACATAAAAAGCGAAAGTTATCTCTTGCCTTTACATCTCTCACGGGAAGACATAGGTCTATCACGGATTTGGCGGCTGACAAATGGACAAAAGGATTTTCGGGAGCCGACCTACAAGGTCTCGTGCGGTGCGCTGGATCGATAGCACTGTCGAGAGCGCGTCGAGACGGAAGCGGTGTTGACGGACTTTTGATTACAATTGAAGATGTACAGCAAGCTTTAAGGGAAATCCGGCAGTGAATGGGATCAGTCGGTGTGTAGGCCGAACTTGTCATATTTTCGGCTCCAACGATTTCTTAAGAGCCTTGCAACTACGTCTTGCTTTACTGTACAATCATTATTGCTCCAACGAAGCAGCAGCCGACGTCCCATGATACCCTTCTTGACACAATAATGGCTTCTACATTTTTACTTTCTCGCATCCAATTTGAACGCACCCAAACCGACAGGATGACAAATAATCTGGAATACAAAGCTGCTTTCTATTTCCAAAGACAAAAAGCCATTACACCCAACCATTGACGTCGGTGCTTGACGACTCTCACTTGAGCGCTGAAAGTGCGTCTAGAGCTCTTTCGATTTCTTCACCAGCTTGTCGATAATTTTGCCGACCTTCGCGTGTTTGCGCTTCATAAGTTTGCCTTTCTTAGTTTTTCCTTTCGAGTCCTGAGCACCGGAAAGAGTTTTGACTTCGGTATGGGCTCGGGTGCCGCCCAATCCAAGAGGAACAACTGGAGCAGAAGTTGTTGAGCTCGATTTTTTTGTACCCTTCTTTGCGCCCTTTTTGGTGCCCTTCTTCGTCATGGAAAACGACAGCGGAAAAGAAAAATATTCCAACTTGTCTCCAAAGTCAAAGTCCCGCTGGAAATGCAAATCGTCACATCAACGTGAGTCGGTCATTGGTTGAAAGGTAAGACGTTCGATCTTCACAATTTGACTCTGCAACTCACCTCTTGAACTTGAATTTTGGGAAGCTTTCTTCGTTCGGACTCTGGACTGCTCACAGACTCTGGCGTGATTTCGCCTATCACTCGGTCAGCCCCTTGGCGGATCCGAACCTGCCCTTGAACAAGGATGGGTAGAGGCGACAGAACTAAAAGTCCTAGAGCAAAAATTGGCTGCTTGATGCACTTCATCGTTCGTGAAAATCTTTCAGCGGTGCCTCGCGATGTCGGTTTCTTGAATAATGAGCGATTACGTTTCCGGCGTTTCTTTCATTTGCAACTCGATCGGCATCGAAGCTTCGTTCTACTACCACGATCGTCGTCAACGGGTAGAGGTATCGTACGTTGAGCTTTCACATGATTAGAGTCATGTGTTTCGTTGTGAAGTGTTATCAAACAAAGACGCCCTCTTGGTACCCTTGACGAAATCGAAGCTTCTTGAGACTCCACTTTCCTCCCTCGTTCCGCTACGATGCGGAACGAATGCAGGAAACAGAAACGTGGGTTTTGCTTTGTGCCACGAATCGAGCTTCGCTTGTGAAAGCAGTGGCGCGAGTGAAGCAGAGCGTGAACGTGGGATCCTTTGGAAACATTTGCGTTGGCATTTCTTGGTATCGGTGTAGTGCCGTCTCATCAATCGGCTTGGTGTAGATTACGAATTACGAAAACAGTGCAAGTAGTAACTACCGGTACGCACACGAATAGGTACAATAGGGACACTCCTCCTCTACGAGTACCGGTTACAAAGTACCTGGTAACTCTACTGCTACTAGTAGTAGTAGAGATGCGAAGAATACCGGTGCGTACACTTGTACCTGGTAGCGAGGATTATCCTACAGTACATACCGGCACCGGTACTGGTACCGTCTACCAGTACTGGTACCGTGATTTTCGTACCTTTTCGTCGTCGAGAAACGCAAGAGCGTGAACCAAGCTACGGTAGCAAGGACCGGATGGACGGTTACTGTACAGTACCAGGTACTGCTCGTAGGACCAACGTGACGTCCAGGCGTCAAAGGCGGGAATGGCAAGAAAACTAGTTCTGTAGAATTGATCAACAACTCTCTAGTAGTAGAGAGAGCTATTAGCGGAGAGAGAGAGAGAGAGAGAGTAGAGGGCATATCGGTACCTTCCTCGATCGATCTCTCTACTCTAGAGGATCTATATCAATGGTATCTGTAGTCTTGCGGTTCTTTCGAAGAGCGAGAGAGAGAGAGACCATACTGCCTCTACTCCTAGCGTAAGGCAACGAAAAAGTGCACTGTCTAATTTAGCTAGTGCCTGGAAGCTCGAGAGCAATGAATCAATCTCTCTTGCGACAATGCTTTTGCCTGTACTTGTGGCTGTACTTTACAGCGTCTCCTGTACATAGATACTTTCTACGATAGAAGACGTAATCTTGCATCACGCTATTAATATCGCTATATTGTGCCACAATCCCAACGGCGCCCACGCCATTGCACGAGAGAAGCCCCCAAGCCCGTCATCGGGGGAGACCTACTGCTTTGCTCGGATTGCCCCGAACATCGATTGCCAAAATGATGGTGAAATCCAGTTGTAGGCGCACTCATCAACATTTTCCTTGGCGATCCTATAGAGTTCTCTCGAGATTTCCCGATCATTCTTCGAGATGTATTTTTCCAACTCTGCCTTAGTACCATAGACTTCTTTGGAAGCAAGTTGCTGACAGACGTGGTCAGCGTCGAACAGGCATTCCAAGTACTTCAGCTGTGTCTGAAGTGTCCGTTCCTTGAAAGTGGAGTTCATACGACCATTGCACCCACGATTGAGACAAACACCGCCATTGACCGATAGTTGCCTTGTTTCCAAGCCACACGCAGGATCGTCACATTTTACCACGCCCTTGTAGTATTCTTGAAGCTGTTGTCTCACCAACATTGCCATGGAATTCATGATGCGAGCCATGCATTCGTACGGGGTATTCTCTCCCCAGTAGTGGGGACGATCACAATCTGGATTGACGCAATGGAATCCTCCTCTCAAGGTGGTCACATCTTCCTTGGCTGTGTGAAGAAGACCCGGAAACTCGCTATTGACGCCACAAGCAGCACACGTGAGCATGAGTTTCTGGACACCTTGAAAGCGATCTTCGTCGCTCTTGAACGATTCTGGGACATAGTTCACAAGCTGATCCTCGTCGAAGTCGTCTTCACCGAAGGAGCTTCGCTGGTTGTACTTGCTAGAATCGAGACCGAGACGCTCGGCAATGAGCCCAGCGGACAGGCCTTCGATCGGTTCACATAGACGGGATACAGGAGGCAGGATCTGTTGCGTCAAATACCACTCCACGTCAGGCTTCAAGACTCCTCCGCTTCTTTCAATCTCGTCAGGGTGACGAGCTCGCTCAGCCGCATTCTGGGAAATCTTGCCGGTCCTTTCCTCGCCTTCGGGAAGTTGAGTTATGATGTAGGGAATGTGGTCACCGACTGTCATAGTTCTCTTGTTTTTAAGCATCATCTTGGCCACGTGGACATGCGGCAAAGCCTTGCCGTCGGGGTAGTCGTTAGGGTGTTTGCTCAAACCTTTCGTGATAACATACTTCTGTAGAGGCAGCTCTCCATTTCTCATTTTAGTCGCAAGCTCCTCCAAATGAGTGAGGATCTTGGAGAGGGAAACTTCCTTGTCTTGATCGCTGGAAAGGATCTGATCCAACACGAAACGTCCAGAATCCTTGGACTGCACACACCAATCTCGGCGGACGAGATCCAATCCCTTTTCTTCGCGCTCAAAGACGATTTCACCGTTCTTGTTTTGGTCTACCGTAATGGCAGCGTACTTCTTTTTCTTCAACAGCAACATGCATCTGAAGATCCCATCAACCTCAAGCTCGAGCGTCTTGTATAGCTTATTCACTTCCCTTTTGACCTGTTCACCCAATTTCCTGATGTTGGACAACTGACTGAGATCGCTGATACGAGTATTGATCATGATACTATCGGTATCGCCGTAGATGACTTCCAGTCCCAAAGTCGACTGGGAAATGTCGACAGTTTTCTGGAGAGTTTGTCGACCCATGGACGTAACCAAGGCAGCGATTGGCTGAGCATAGAAGCGAGAGAAAGAGAAACCCAGACAACCATACATGGAGTTGGCTGTCAATTTGAATGCCTTTTGCTTGATGTCGAGCTACGAGTGAAGTAGAAGAAGATTGTGAGAGAAGATAACGCTTAGTCAACTCCAGGCGAACCATGGATGGAGAAAATTACCTCGTTCTGCTTCTCCGGATTGCTTTCCTTCTTCATGAGACCTTTCACGGCTCGGCGACGTTCGACCAAGTTTTTAATGACCTTCGGCAAAACACCTTGATGCTCCGATTCGTCTGGGATCGGGGGCAAATCTTCTCCCGACTGCTCTTCGCCCTCCACCTTGTGCTGGCCCATTTGTCTCTTGTGGAAAGTCGCCCAATCATTCACAGTGGTGAAACACAGATTGTACTCTTGAATCAAAGAGGGGTACAAACTGTTAAAATCCAGCAAAAGAATAAAGGTGTCGTAAAGTCCCTTCTTGGGTTCCAACACGAGACCACCCGAGTACTTTGCCTTGCCGGAGCCTTCTTCGCGCTTATGACGATGCTTCTCTGGAACCAAATACTTGAGTCGATGAAATTCGTGAAGAAGCAAATACTCAGTTCGCTCGGCACGATTACTCTTCATGGTATGAGACCACATATTTCCTGCAATGTTCGTGAGCTGCTTGCTCAATGGAAGAATTTGCAGCTTGAACATAAGACGCTGGACCAGTTGCGCGTCATTGAGCGTATGAAGGGCCAAAGATACGATGGTCGAGCTCTTCTGGAAGTATGCCGGCACATCCATAGGCTCAATTTCCTGGCGACTGGTCTTCAATTGAGTTTCCGCCAAGTTCTTGAGCGAGTACGTGGTTTCGCGCAAGTGTTCCTTGGCACTCAGATACGTGTCGCAGAGGAGACGACCCGAGAGAGCATCCGCAATGGCCCAATCCTTGCCAGAGGTAAAGTGAGACTTGTTTGGCATTTCAATTTTTCGGTTGCGGCCGAGCTTGGACCAAAACTTGATCTTGTGCTCTACGCATCGAGCCAGAAGCACTTGAATATCGTGGCCCCAAGCATTGTGACCGACCAATACATCAGGGTCCCATGTACCAATCTGGTTCACGAGCATGCTAAGCAAAGCACGCTCATTCGGCATGCGTTTGAGTTGAGGCATCTTGGCCTTGACCTCAGCATCAAAATCGCGCGGGAACTTTGCCATTCCTTGCTCATTGGAGTCTTCCGTGTGAATGGGACGAATCAACGAAAGCTGGGTCATGAATCGACGAGACTGATCCGTCGAGCTGTCCAGTTGGACTTGCTTGTGACAAACGGCACTAACCGACACAATTTCATTCTTGTGGGTCTTTGGGTTTACGATTGTCTTGAGTTTCAACGTCACCGACACCACTGGTGGCGATGGACGAGGAGCCGTACCGGAAGCAACGACGGTATCGAGACGGTTAATCTGTTTGGGAGATTCCACTTCCAACTCCAACGCGCACCAAGACAAGGCACCTCGCTTGTTGGCTTCCGGCTGCTTGATGCGGAGCCAGCAGGGACCCATGAGCTTTCGCTTCAAGATGAAAGTCTCTAGGATCGAGGCTCTGCCATTCAGGATTTTGTGAACAAACTCTCCACCTTCATGACACACTTCTTCTGCAGGCGAAGGATACCTGGCATCATAGACAACTTTCAAGTAGTTTGTCTTTTCACGGGGAACTTCAGGGTCCTCAAACGCATAGTTGCGCTCCACGACCTTTCCAGCCCAAGAGGCCCCAACTGCTTTAGGGATGCACTTGGGTTGCAATATTCCTTTCAATTCCTGGTGAACACTAGCCATATCAACGTAGTCACCGTTTTGATCCTTTCGAGGCAAAACAAATAGGTTTCTCATGTTACCCTTGACGACAACGCAGCAACTGACAAACTTGTCTTCTTCGGTGGGAGACGCAACCTTTCCGTAAATAAAGATGTCACCCCGACGTTCAATGGCATCCATCCAGAACATATCCACATAACGTTCTTCTCCCTCTGTGACAACATAGGATTCCAAAGTCGCGGCTGCAGCGGCCGACGTGGAAGACTCGGCTGCAATATCTTCCGGAGAAAAGGAGATGGAGGACGTGTCAATCGTAGGCGCCGGAGTGCTGGCCTTGCTCTCTTGAGTCTCTTGCACTTTCTTCTCTTCTTCTGCAGCCTTTAGCGCAGGGGCCGAACGTTTCATGAGCCTCTTGGGAGCCAGACGACGCATGGGTGCTGGCGCTGCTTCCTTCTCGGCCGATTCTTCCTCGGGCGGCTGCTTGACGTCGGTGAATGGGGTCACCATTTCAGCCTTGGAGGAGGACTCACCCATCTTGGCAGGTGTTTCAACATCTCCCTTGTCAGCTTCCGTTTCGTGTCTGGCAGTAGCAGCAGCTGGGGAGGGTGGGTCTAGTTCCATGTTGTGATCATCGTCATTGTCGTCATCACCAAAAGCCGGAAAACCAGAATCATCATCGTCATCTTCTGCTCCCGCGATTTGCGGATCCTCTTCCGGCTCGTGCTCGTATCGAGCACGTCGAGCCGTGGTAGAAGAAGGATTCCTCGAGCGACGACTGGCCGATCCGTATCCGGCGGACGATCGAACCGCGGGGCGACGCCGAGAGGAAGCACTGCTGGAGCGGCCCCGGCTCTTCGTCGGGGCCGAAGTAAGATCGTCCAGAGCACCCAACAGATCATCGACGTTGCGAGTGGGAGCCGCAGGTTTGGAAGAATCGTTGGAGCGGTTGACGCTGGCTCCTCGACGAACAAACTCCCACATGGATCGGTTCGACGCGATCACTGCATCGTCGTCCTTCTCGTCTTCCGGATCGACAGCTGATGTGGCCCGGAGCGCTGCCTTAGCCTTGCGGGCCTTTTTCAATGCTCCCGCAGTCAAAGCGGCGGTGCTGGAACGCTTCTTCTTGTCTTGGGTCTCTCCGTCTTCGTCTCCCAAGCGCTCTTCTCCATCGTCGTAATAGCCAAGTCCATCTAAAAAATAAATGACCCAACGATGAGTGGACGGGATGGAAAGAAATGAAATGAGACTGAATTCAACACAAGACAGCCGGCGATCCCTGCTGCAAAATAAACTTTGGAACTTACCATCATCTACCACAAAGTCTTCGCGTTGACGTCGAGAGTTCACCAATGTTTGATAATCATCCTCGTCGACAATATCGTAGACATCTTCCTCCTCTTTCATGTTTCCATCAAACAAGTCGTCCGCCTCGTCTTCACCCATTATTCGTTTGAGTTTGGCATCACGAAACTTGGCCAGGGCGGCCTTGCGGCTCGCTTTAGAGGACATGTTGTTGTCAATCTCGATCGATCAATCAATCAATCAATCAACCAATGTGTGACAAAACGAGCAATGCTCAACGCTGATGCTGTAACTATCGCAATGCGCCCAATACAAAAAAAATGTCTTGCTTGTGAAAAATCCAGGTTGGATGCAGGCAGCCGCCGCTGTCGCTTTGGAGCCAGTTATGCTTTATCGTAGGATTGACAGGCTCTCTCCGTAAGCTTTTGACTGAAACACGATGTCTTGTGTCGTCGATTGTTCGGGAGCTTGTCGCCTCAAAGCAAGCTCAAAGCGCGCAATGCGGTCCTCCAAAACTTCGCGCCATCCTGGGATCGGGCAACCTGTTGAGATGAGAGCAATCGATTGAGTCGTCTGGTTGACCCTCATCACTCATCACTCATCATTCATTCTTCATCCGTCCATCCATCTACCTACTAGTAAGAGTAGTCTACTACTTGATGATGTCGGATCTCTGCCATTCCGAGAGTTGCTATTAGAGTCTACTAGACAAGCGGTAGAGAAAACAAAACCTTATTTACTATTACGTTTCACTTGTAGACTGATGATAGTACAAATTTCGGGCGACGATGGGGTGGACTACGAGTATGCATTATTCATGCTACTCTAGTCCCTAGCTAGATACCTCTCTACTAGAGCCCGACCCTGCGGTTCGACTTTGGCATAAATCGAGGGGTGCCACTACCAGATTGACGCCCTGGTGTAGCTACGGTGTGGCTCCTTCGCGAGGCAGACATAGAGGAGGCACTGGCGCTCTCTCTTTCGCTCTTTTCCTTCTTTTCTTTCAGAGTCTTGGCCTGCAATTCCAATTCCATCTTTACCTTTTCTTCCTTCTTTTCTTGACGTTTGCGCAATGTAGTTTCAAAGGACTCCTTGATGGAAAAGAACATCGGACCCAGTTCTGCAAGCCATTCACCCTCGACTGCCGTGACACAGGACATGAACTCCTTGGACGTACTGATAAGTTCATGATAGCACACATAGTCCGGCGTATAACCCAGCCCGAACAATGCGCTCGATGGATGCAAGGCGGAGGGAATCCCACTTAGCATGTTAATGTATTCGCCAATACCCTTGATCTTCGAGCTGTTGTAAAAATAAGCGGAGCAGATGGACTTGCGAACCGCATCCCACGAGCCACCACAACTTCTTGGTTCCAGCTTTTGTGTTTTCATCAAGTCGACAAGTTGAGCATGAACCTCACGTGCTTTCCGGATACCTTTGGCGTGAATGAAATGACGCGTACACCACTCGGCGTCGAACTTGTACTGCTTGGCTCTCTGGTAGACATTAAGCAGGGTCAAATGATCTGACTCGGGGACGAAGAATTTTTCTCGCGCCGCATCGGATTCTTCCTCGCGGTCCTTTGGACGAAAGAAAACACTTGGAACGCTCAGCATGCTAACCACAATCAACACTTCTGTGGAACACCCTCCGTGTTGATGAGCAAAGAGTAACATCTTGCTCAATGGTGGGTCCAGCGGAAAATCTCCCATTCGGCGCCCCATGGGGGTCAAATCACCAGTGTTGTCCAAAGCTCCGAGGATCCATAGCTGGTATAGAGAGTTCATAATGTTTTCTTGCGGTGGAGGGTCCATAAAATCGAACTCGAGAAGATTCTGGATACCCAGGGACTTGAGCAGCAAAACGACGTTGCTCAAATTTGTTCTCTGGATTTCAGGAACAGCGCTTTCCATGAGTTCATCTCGGAATTGACGATCTGTATACAGTCGAAAGCAAAATCCTGGCCCTGTTCGTCCAGCACGACCGCTACGTTGATTGGCGTTGGCCTTACTGATAGGAGTCACCAAAAGCGTATCCATTCCGATCTTGGGATTGTAGACTTTCAGTTTACAGAAACCAGAATCAATAACATAGCGAATACCGTCGACAGTCAAACTGGTTTCTGCAACATTGGTAGAGACAATGCACTTTCGAATCCCTTTTGGGGCAGTCTCGAAAATCTTGGCTTGTAAATCAGCCGGTAGTTGGGAGTACATGGGCAATACCAGCAATGGTGACGATTCCTCACCCAGACGTTCCATCTTCTCGGCCAATACAGCACAAGTCCCTTCGATATCTTCTTGACCAGTCATGAAGATGAGAATATCCCCTGGCGGAGAATTGAAATGGATCTGCATGGTTTGTTTGACGGCTGCCATGACGTAATCTTCTTGTACACTTTTTGAAAAGTATGTCTCCACAGGGAAGGTCCGTCCAGGAATTCGAAACACTGGAACTCCTCCAAAATAATTGCTGAATGTGTCTGCACTGAGAGTGGCGGAGGTTACAATGAACTTGAGATCCGATCGCCGAGCCACGACCTTTCGGAGCACCCCAAACAGAACGTCAGTGTTGAGAGATCGCTCGTGAGCTTCGTCCATTACAATGCAGCTGTACTTGTTGAGATCTGGGTCATTCAAAGATTCTCGCAGCAAGACTCCATCCGTCATATATTTGATTAGGGTATGCTCTGAGGTACAGTCTTCAAAGCGAATGGCATACCCGACTCGGCCACCCAGCTCATCTTTCTCGCCCAAGGGTTGGCCCTTTTCTTCCACGCCCGCCGCTACTTCCTGGCATACACGTTTGGCAACGCTCATGGCCGCCACACGACGAGGCTGTGTACAGCCAATCAGTCCAAATTCCGCGTACCCCTCCTCCATCAAGTACTGCGTGAGCTGTGTTGTCTTTCCACTTCCCGTTTCTCCGACAATGACGACACAGTTGTTTTCTCTAATCACGTTGAGAAGTTCCTCTCGCACCGAAAATATGGGTAAATACTCTCGTTGCTGACGGATCGTCTTGCTCTTGGCAAACGCCGAGGCTGGTCCATCTTTTTGCTTTTTCATATGTTCCGCAAATCCAGAGGACTTTTTATAGTCAATCTCTCCGCTTTCTGTCAAGGCAGGCTGATCCTTTTTCGCCGCGCCATCATCGGCTTCCTTTGGAACTCCCACCGCGTCCCCCATACGGGTGCCTCCCAGTTCCCAAAACTTTTGCCTCATGGTAGTCTTATCTTTGTTGGCACGCAAATGACGCAACGTAGCAGAACCCTCGCGAGCCATTTTGGCAAAATCCGAGCTAGCATCCTTCACTGTCGGAACGGTTTCACGGATCTTGGAAAAGGACACCCGACCATCGAGAAAGGGTGGCTTCACCTGGTGGACCAGTAGAGTTACATTGGTATCCTGTTCGGTCGTCATTTCTAGATCAACATTGGATCGAACGGCGGCACCTGAGCTTAGCAGTCGATTCTCTTCCCACGCATCTTGATCATCTTGCAGTGCCGATTTACGAGGATTGAAACGATTTTGACGTTTCTGTTCCATTTCTTCTTCGCGGGCTTTGGTCTTGGCATTCTCGAATAAAAAGCGACCCATGTCCGCCTCTCCGCCATCGGCCACGTTACTATTGTCCAAGACATAACCTCCTTCTTCTTGATCGAGGTAGAAGTGACGATCAAAGTCGTCGTCGTCACCATCACCAGCAGGTCGCGTCGAAATAGTGGCACCTGGAAGTTTCGCATCCTCGTCGTCTCGAGGACCAGGAAGGGGGGTCTCATCCCATCCAGAGCGAGCGGAGGCTGGAGTCGCACGACCACCACCACGCGGGATGTTGGTTCGATCATGGTTATTATTTCTTCGCGACATGGGTGTCGAAGCATCTGCCACATCACGCCGCCTCATCATCGTCGATGTGGATGCATGTGTGGACGGAGTGACAGCCGGAGGCGGTGCCATACTTCGATCATGCCCCCGTCCCTCGCGATGATTATTAGTATTACTATTATACGACCTGCGGTCATAGGAACGATTATCCCGGCGTCTGTCATCGTATTCTCGATCATTAGGTCGCCGGCTCTGACTGCTGGTGCTGCTGCCACCACCCCCCGAATATTGATCCTCTCGCCGTCTTCGTTCACTGTTGCCTCCTCGGTCCTCTCCTCGATTTCTACTACTACTTCGATCGTAAGAATCCCGGCCCCTGTTGCCACGATCCTCGTCCTCTCCTCTTCGAGAAGTGGTGGTAGGATACGGTTTGAATTGACGATTTCCCCGATGTTGATTTCGATCCTCCTGTTGGTGCGTCCGACGTACGGCTTCCCGGTTCAGACCGGGTCCCAGAGAGGGCGTTTCGGCATCGCTTCGTCGATAGGATCGTTCCTGTCGCTTTTGAGCTGCCAAACGATCGAGACCCAGCCTGGATTTGCCGTCGGAGGACGACGAAGACGCCGATGGGCGAGTACTACTCGAACGGCTGGCACCACCACCACCACCACCACCACCTCGCGACTGCAAGCCTCCCCCTGAGGACGGCAGCAACGAAGTCAACCGCGTTGTGGAAGATTCTTCTTCCCTTTTGTTGTTGTGTTCTGACATTTTAAATCCCTTGTACTGTGGAGGTGCTGGTGGGGGGCTTTTGATAAGTGAGTGATTGGTTACAAATGTAAGAAATCGGTGGTAAACGACAACAAAGCCAGGCGTCGTCAATTTTCTTCATCTTCATCTTCTCGTTTTGGCGCTTTGTAATGCCGGTGCGTGCCATATTATTTCATACGGTATGATACCGGTACAGTACCGGTACCTGGACCGGTACAAGTACAGTAGATCGTGACAACATTTACATAACGGACGACCTTCAGACCGACCGAAGAACGACAACATGATCGGGAGACAGTACGGTATGAACCACCACGAGCTTCCTTAGGTTGTTTCGTCTCTCTAGTAGAGAATTCTTCATACCGTACTCTCTTTTGTGTTGAAACGGATTGAATTCTTTCTTTTCAGGCTACCCCGAAAAATATTAGTAGACTAAAATATAGAAATAGAAGATAGAAATACCAGTAAAGTCGTGATCTAAAGTAGCCTAGGAATACTGAAGTCATCGTTCGAAAAATCAAAGGATTGCATTGCACTAGTAGAAGTTTCTCTCTAGTTCAAGTCCTTGACCAGACATTCATCTGGGACCTCCGCTGGAGTCAAGCCACGCTTCTCTCGCTCTGCTTTTGTCCACTGCTGGGGTACCTTTCGAAGTCCATCCAGGCTATACTGATGCTTCTCTACCAGCTTCTTGGTAATGCTGTTGTACAGAGATTCATCCATCACTGGCTTTCTTGCCATAATCCAGCAGTAATCACGGGACGGGTACCCAATCACACAGTAGGAATAATCCTTGTCGTCGACTTCGATGATGGGATAAGGCATCTTAATCGGCCACATTGGGCTGACCTTCCACTTGCCACTGTTGGACTTGTCACCCTGGACCCATCCCTTCTGTGGCAGAGACTTCAGTTTGGATTTGATGGGCTCGGCCTGGTTGTATTGGAAGTCAATATCAATGTCGTAACTCTTATTCTCTAACCGCGTGTATTTCTCAACGGCATTCGAACATGTCGTTTCAAACATTGTGGGCTTGACTCCAATTACGAACCATGTTCCCATGAATTTGGCAGTGTCGCAGGATGCAACTGTTTGAAGTGCCGGTAGGTTGCTTGCTGAATTTCCCATGTTCTTTCAAGGTAGGTGTATGTGTTATAATTGTGAATTCTTCCTGAATTGATGGTTTGTGAGAATATGTCGCTTGATGGATGGGATTGATTCAGCCGAACTTCTTCGAATACAGAAAAACCAAACCTGTGGTACCAGTATCGGTACAGTACCAGTAAGTACTGGTACCGGCTGTAGAAGGTGAGTACCAGTAGTCGCTATCTGGTAGACCAGCAGGTACACTCGTAGTGTATCCGTAAATACTGTAGAGAGCAAAGTAGATTTTGTGACGATTGCGTGATGAGGTGGTTGCTGCCGGTACTGGTACCGGTACGTACTGTAGAGGTTGCATCCTTTTCGAAGCGATGGCGCTCTCGCGGCTTTGACAAACACGACTCACTCCTCGTACCGCTACCGTACTGGAAGTCAGGGGGGTCTCCCGTCTCAAAAGGGGGGGTATGGATACCTGCTACCACGACGGTACAGTACCAGGTACGGTGGTACTGTACTGTACCCCGGTACCGTACACAGTGCAGTGCAGTACACAGTACCGGTACGATAGTGTACGATACTTGCACAGACGCATTGTGGTGAATGGTGAAGAATGACTGCCTGGAGTTGCTTCGGCTCCCATGTTTGGCACTCTACTCTCGAGACTACTACTTAGAGAGCTCTCTCTCTACTCTCTACTAGTAGAGTAGAGAGTACCAGTAGTAGGCGTCTACATCTGATACACAGTCTACGCAATAAGAGGTCTACTCTCTGTACCAGACTACGAACTACAGGTATGAAGCACTCTTCTAGTCTATATAGCTAACTTGAAGTTACGTTTAGGATGCTTGTTTTTCTGATTTCTGTCGTCCTCGTAGCTTCTGCAATAATGATTTTCCTGTCGTAACGATTGATTTTCTGACAGAACTCATTTCCAAACCTCCTACTGGTGTGCTATATTTGTTGCTTGGCTGCTCGAGCTCGATCCGTATATCTTCCGGCGACAAGCCCATATGACTGGTACAAAAGCGGAGCAACTGGCTACCCGAGTGCGTCACCATGATGATGGGGATGCCACTTTTTATAAGAGTTGCTTCAATAGCTTTTGTAGTGGCCTCGTCCAGAGCGCTCATGCTCTCGTCCAGCAATAGCACTTTCGGTCGGAGGGAAAGAGCGATCGCTAGGGAAATGCGTTGCGCCTCTCCTCCTGATAAAGTTGACCACTCTTGGTGGAAAAGACGCTCTTCCACACCCCATCCTTGGGCTATTTGCTCAGGTGATTGCTCCAAGAAGGTCGCATCGGAACTTTTCTTCAGTTGTTGTCGTTTGAATTGTCGAACTTCTTTGTAGAACATATTCGGTGTCCCCTGAATAGTTGGAATTCGTTGAGGAACTAAGCAAACTTGCGTTCGGAACGTTGGTAGATCTACATCGTCAAGGGTTTTCCCTTCGAACGTCAATTTCCCGCCTGCAGGTTCTTCCAGACCACCAATCGACCGAAGAACTTGCGACTTTCCCACGCCCGACTGCCCAGTAATACCGATACGGTCACCATCGTGCAACTTCAGAGTGACACTCGCCATTGCCCTCGGGACAGCCAACGATTCCGTCTTAAGAATGATAGCGCCAGATTTCCCCCCTGACTTGGTCGTGGCTTTTTGTTGTGCCACCGGTACTATCGGCTCTGGTGAGATTGTTTGGAGAAACGCAGGTACCGCATCTTTGTTGTGTTCGTGGTGCTTTCGTTCTGGCTTTTTCTGGAATATTTCACGCCAAAATTGTCGCATCGATTTTCTTTGATGGCTTTTCTCTGGCTTGGAGGAGAGAATGCCTTGTCGAAGGCGATGGCTCTTGCTGTCCAATAAGGCGCCAATGGCCGATTTCATCAAAAGTTGGACGGTGATACACGCTGTGGTCGCAATGAGAAAGCTGATCATAATTTGATACAAGGCGGCCTGAGACACTTCCTGTCCCGCGAGAATCTGCCCCGTCATCATCCCAGGTAAATGCACTATTCCTGTTACAGCCAAGCCATTGATGGTGGGTGTAAGGGCCGTTGATAATGTGTCTTGGACTAAAGGAGAAATGGCTTCCTGCCAGGTGGCGCCCCGCGCCAGTCGAAGCTCCACGAAATCCTGCTGATTGACAAAGTCCTTGGTAAAAGTCGAAGCACCAAGCGCTGTTGCCGATAACGTATTCCCAAACAGCATTCCTGCCACAGGAATCCAGGTACGCGGTTGAAACCAAGGTTCAACGGTTCCAAGGACCCTCAAAGCCAGAGTGAGAGAAAGAACAATGAATGCCCCAGCCCACACCGAAGTGTAAACGTGACGCCGCATTTTTGGATAGGTATATTGAATGCGGGAAAAGGCCTCATTTCCCGCGATGAAACCAACACCTGCAATCCAAGCGGCGACCAAGAGCGGGCGATCGACGCCAATCATTTTGTGCAAGATGACGGCCCCGAGAAGGAATACCTGCAAGGCACATCGGCTGGCCGAAAGTAGTAGCCCTTTTGCTATTTTGGACGCGCCAAAGGATAGTCCAAGAGGAAGGGCAGCAAGTCCGACCAACATGGTAGCAGCGGCGACTACATTCGACGCACCCAGCCTGCTTGGCATCATCCTCGAGGAAGCCGCTACTTGGACCGCTAACGCTGGACCAGAGTGTAGAGACAACGCCCACATTGTGCTGCACGCAGTAGCAGCGATTTTTGGAAGGATTTGGGAGCGCCCACCACTCTCATGTCGGTCAGGGCGAAAATCTCCATGAAACAAATTGTCCTTGGATTGAAGAACCGTCAACTCCCGGTTGGCCTCATTTTCAAAGATGATGATACTTGTTGGAGTGACAGTTTTTTGAAAACGACGTGGCAGCGGCAAGGAAAATGAATCACTCCCTCCTATGGAAAGTGCGATAAATATGGGTGGTAGCCATGGCTTTCTCATTCTTGCTTTTGTACAGACAGTAGTACGATAGAAGATGATAGACTATGATTGTTCCAATGTGTGTGTCATCATTTTCGTTGTCGTTGTCCTTGTTGTTGGGTGGGTTGGCGGTTGGCGGGTTGCGCATTGGTGTCATCAGTGTGTTCTCTTTGGGCGGTTCGCATGTTTGATGCGTGTCGTTTCGAGCTCCGATTGGAGTCGAAGGAATCATCGATGGACCTCTTGACTTCAACCCACTAACAAACGGTACGGGTAGAAAGATAGAGCAGCATGGTGCTTGTTGAACATCCTACTGTACAAGTACTCGTCGACGCTAGAGTAGGTAGTTGGAAGCAAATGAACAGGTCGTTATTTCCCATTGCATCTACTAGCTAGCTCAACTAGTTTGTGCGGTAGCGATATGTAGAAGGCAAGCCTCCAACGCCAGGATTCATTACGTTCAATGGGTCCATCTGCATCCATCTTTTTTGTGTGGATTCTGGTGCATGATATTCCGTACCATGACCATGCTCGGCAGGAAGCTTACCACGGCACTCATGCTCCACGGACTTTTTGAGTGTGTACTTGACGGATTCCACATCGACTCCCGCGGGGAATGCCACATCCTCGTGCACCACGTTGCAGCCAAAATGAGAGTATCGCATTCGTTTCAATGGAGTTTCGGACTGTAGAGGAGGAGCTTCACCACCATCCCGGGGTAAGGCGTAGTCGACACTAAAGCCTTGAACTCCATTTCCAACGCAGTAGGTTCGGAAAGCCGGGGCAGCGACAAAACGAAATGCCGTCAGAGAATTCTCCTCAGATTGGCTCTGACATTCGTGCACGGAAATGCCACTCCCCTTTTGCTTCTGGAATTCGCCGAGACGCTCCATGAATCGATCGAGGCTTCCATCAAAGTCGCCAACGGTCATAGCCACATGATGATTCTTCTCCTTGCCCATTTTCATTATTGTGGCGGGAAGGATTTCAGGCATTAACGGATTGAGCCAATAAAGGATCTTATCCCCGATCACTACGTCGAGGATAAGATACAGTAAGTCGGGTGAGTATGTATGTACAGCGGGTAAAGATAGAACAAGCAAGAATGCGAGGATGTCATACTTACAAGACGCGCCTCGAACGTTCAGCGCCTCGATCCAGATTTTGAAATTCCAGAGGCTTCTGACAAGCGGAGACGAGGTTCCGACGGCTTTGATTGTGTTACCAAGGACCCTTCCCGATGAGTCGATCACATCAAAGGAGTCACGATCCATATATTCCATTGAAACCGGCAGATCGTTGGGATTATCCAAGCAAACTTGACGACGAAATTTGAGAGCTGTCTCAAAAGAGTCGAAGGAAATCCAAAATGTCTTGGATTTTGCCGGCTTGGGAAAAGTATCATGGACGGATGCAAGTATCAACACTTTTCCTTCTGACCGATTACAGTCGCAACCTCTTGTGTCGGCATTGTAACGATTGACTTCCTTCCCATGTTGGCACAGCCGAGTCTTGTACTGGGTATCACTTGCGGGTTTCTTGCCATGGGTATCGTTGGACTTTTTCATCTTGTTTGAAAGGCCTGCTTTGACGGCTGATGTGTAGGTATCGAGTACGCGGATCACGCCATCGTGTCGGAGGTGACTTTCGAATTCTCCCTCTTCGCTGTCCAGCCCTTCCACTCCCAGTGTATTGACAACTAAAACAGTGCTCTTTCCAAATTTATCAGCGACAACCTTAAGATAGAGAGCCCGTTCCGTGAATGCCGGTCCTTTTCGCATTTGTGTCCCCCCAGATCCAAAGGCAACACCCGCAGCCGTGGTGGGATTCAAAAAAGTGGATCCGAGAATAGAGTGTGATTCTCGGTCTGGAAATTGCTCTTGTACGAAGTGCTGCAAAGTTGCCAATCCCGCCCCTGCTAAGCAAACGACACGTTCACCACCGTCAATCGGAAATATGGTATCCAGCCCCTTCATTGATACTATCACTGTTGGTCGTCCACCTGCTTGATTTCGGGGCACCGATCCTCCTGTCTGAAAGTTTAAAATAGAAGAAAATATTTTTTTTGTGAACTCTTATAATATCATGTGATCGATCGCTGTATCCACGAGCGAGTTATTCCCGACTTACCAGACCAGTATTTTGACCCTGCACCAAGACACAGCAATCCGCTTCCACGACCGCACGAACGATTTCGACCAGTTGCTTGAGCTTGTCGGGTTTGACTATACACAGCGCGGAGCCCTTTCCTAGCCTCGCCCCTTTGAGAAACGGCGACGTTTCGGTGGTTTCCTGTCTCCCATCCAGCACATTGGCTTTCCCAACGATTCGTTTGAGAATTTTTAAGAGCTGTTGCTGTTTTTCTGTGAGTTCAGGTTCATCGCAGCAAGTGCGGGGGAGACCGTTCGGAAGATGCAAATGATCTCCTTCTTCTTCTTCACTCGGCACTGACTGACGGCCAAGAATGAAGCCTGCTACCGAAGAAGCCACAATGACAGGAAACATTCGTCGATACATCGAAGAGTTTGAGCCTCCCCGCGTCGATGAAGTTTTCGAAGAGCCTGCGGATGTGGTGCTCGTCCTCCTGAGGAAGGCCGTCAGAGTACCATTGCGGTTTCGAATGCATCGTCGGGCTAGCATGGCAAGAAGAGTATTTCAAAATAAGTATAGTAAGAGGCCAGTCCACTCTCCTTCTCTATAATTCAGAGGCTTTGGTGCTTGGAATATGCGCCAATAGGGAACGATAGCTTTCTACACTCGTGCCGGTACAAACAGACTGTTCTTACGAAGTGAAATGGATTCTTGTTTCTTGTCACTGTTTGGCAATTTTTCCCTTCGTAATCCTGGCCGGAAAAAGGAGAAAATGGAAAAGGGGAAAAACTATCGGGGGTGTGCACCTACACGTGTCCCAAGACTCAAATGGCCGTGATTCAAGAGAGGCGACATAAGACGAATAATACGAACGCCACGGTGGAAGAAATGGACGAGGAGGGTTGCAACGAGAATGGCCCAAAGGATGTTCCACTGTTGAGTTCCACAGACTTGGACTGGCAACGAGAATGGCCCAGCAGGCCAGTGGAGTTCAAGGATGACTTTCGATGGTTGGCAACAGCAAACGTATCTCTCATATTCACTTTTCTTGACGAGCAAGAGCCATTCCGCAATTGGCTTACCTACCTGGGTAGAGCCAGAAGACTTTCAAGTTTTCGGTTTCCTAGATGACTTGGCTATCAAAACTTGTCGCCCTGGTTCAGAGGCCAGGCGACGCTACAATTTTGAGTACGACGTCGAGCGCGCTTTCTACAGTCGTTATTTCAGGGCTCACGGGCTCAAAGCCCAAGTTGTATTTTTACCCAACGGCATGATCAGAAGTATTTTTATTACTTCCTTACGACACAATGACAACGGATTGCTGAATATGAGTGGCTTAAACGACTATTTGAGGGACATTCTTCAGGAGTATCGCGTTGGTGGCGACCGATTTCCCGGGTTGTACGCGGATGGTATTTTCGAAGAAACGAACATTTGAAATGTTGAGTTATTACCATCGTCTCTAGAGGAAGTTGTCACAAGGGAGTAAATTATTTGCCGCGGAATTGGCGCGAAGATTTCGGAGGGAGTCTGGCCGGATGATGGGGAAGAAAAGGTGGCAAAAGGTCATGGGCCTTGCTCGTGTAGCAGGCGCAGTAGGATTTGAAGCACGGTCCTGGCGAAAATAAAAAGGGCTTGTACTGTAGGAGTACGGTCTCTAATCTTGCCCTGGGGGGGGGGGGGGCTTGTTTTAGCAAACCCGGTGTAGTCTAGAAGATCCAATTCGAAATCAAAAGATATAAAATTAATATTAGTATATTAGTAGTAGTAGAGCGAGGGAACTCCAAATGGATCATCCTGCCTAAAAAATATGTCCACAAAGAGCACAAAATTGCCAAAAGGATAGTTACAAGGATCGCGTCTTCGCGATCTTTCGTCTAGATGACGGGGTAGGGGTGCAGGAAGTGGGTGGCGCCAGGGAAAGAATAGAATCGCTGGGGCCGCCTTTGAGAGGCACCGAGTAGTCACTCTCGTAATCACTCTCGCTATTGTCACAACAGTCATGGTCTTCGGCGTCATTTCGAGTGAGATGAAGAGAATCATTACCCAATGGCAACGAGGATCGTTGACTCTTTCTGTAACGTCGCAGACCCCGGTTTCTTCTGGCGAGGATAATGGAATCGTTGTCGTTGGTATCATCCTCTGAGTCTTCGGATACGTTGGAGAGCTTGAGAGATTCTTCTAGCCGTTCGATGAACTCTTCGATCTGCTCCTGCGTAAGGTTTGTGGTGGAGTGTTCTCGAAATTGGTCCACTAATAGCCCCCCCACCAGTGGGCATTCATCATCGTAATCCGAGTCCATTGACGAAGAATCGTCAGAGTATGCATCATCGAAATCGGAAAAGTCGCCATTGGCAATCTCGAAGTCAGGCGACGATTCTGCATCAAATACAGGATCCCTACCGGTATTGTCGCGCTCCTGGCTGGCAGCAAGGATGAAATGGAAGTCGGTGTGGATTGTCATGCTCTTGGTTGCTTGAGCAAAAAATTGTGATGTTCAATTGTGTAGTGAATGAGGACGAGGCGCGAACGATGATGATGATGATGATGATGATGATAATTTCCGGTGTATTGATAAAATAATGATAAATGATGATCTTCTCATTCTCATTCTCAAATTCTCACGTTCTCATTCTAATCTTAAAGTCAGGCGCGGCGAGGTGGCATATATTTTCGTGCGTCACTCGGTATCATGAATCATCATCATCATCATGCATGATACAGTACGAACTGTGCTCCTTTTTGCTGCACGTGTACCTACGGTACCACCTGTGCTAGTGCTTAGTTCTACTACAGACTCTACTATGCAAAGAGAACAAACTTAATCGTAGTAGAGAACACCGATTTCGAATTGCGAGATGTTGTTGAAGTTAAAAAATTAGTGACGTGCGTGGTTCGGCGGTTGAAGTTGCTTTTCAATCGAGAAGCTCACATTGTTCGTACGGTACCGGGATCTCACTTGTGCAATTCGTTTGTCAAGAGGATTCTACTACTAGTTACATTACGAAGAAACACCTGCAAGGGCTCGTCTCGTGACTCAGAGCCTCACCGACTGTAACACCGTAAGTGCGTGTGCATACTCCCACGAAGAGAGTGCACATGTCCGTAGGGGGGTGGTGGTCCCCAACCCCAGCCCCCAAAAGTAGGAAAGATCGAAGGATCAGACCTCGCGCTTACTATACATTTCTGCATAGCTCCAAAGAGCGGATCAGCAACTAGATCGGCAAAGCTCGTAGAAGAAAGTGGACCTGCCAAACTGAATGTCTCCGTAGAGAAGCAGAATGTACGAGTTCCACTGAGAGTGGGAGGGACAAACCCCCATCCGTTATCACTCTTGGCTGCGTAGGTACATGACTTGGATATGAACAACTTGACTACGCTTTACACAAATTTTAAAGAAGAAACAAAGTAAGATCAGATTGGCAATATATCTTGGAAAGATCTATGGATGAGAAGATAAAGTGAGAGAAAGATCTATGAGAAGTTAGTCTTGGATGATCTTGATCTATTCGTGAAGTCCGGATGAAATGACAAGAAATCGAATAGTATAATCTTTATTTTAGCTCACAATTCGAAAAGGGATATACTGACGGGCGTATTCTGGATTGTGCCTACTGTACTTGATCACACAGTAGTAGTAACAAGTAGAAGCATATCTGAGCGGAGATATCAAGTTGAGACACGTGACGAGTCACGAGTGGTGGCATCAGAACTCAACAACCATATGGTACTGGTGCCTGTCGGGATGACCACTAGAAGTAGAGCTACTACTACTACTATATGGTAAAGCAGCAAAAAAAGTGCACTGTCTAATTTAGTTGCTACCTTGATGGTCGAGAGCAATGAATCATCTCTCGTCCGCCAGAACAATAGCATCCACGCTAGACAGTCCTCTGATTGACGACTCAGTGGACTCTTTTAACCCGTACGGGATCATCAGCGCTAGTAGTCTGCACATCTACAAAGACGATGGAACCGGGCTCTGTGCTTGCATCCTTCGTCGATTTCGCTTGCGCGATTCAACATTAGAGCAGGCTGCTGCCAACTAGCACGTAGAATAGCAGGCTTCTAGTAGAGAGTAGAGCCACAGGTAGACTACTAGAGCAATAGCTAGTAGATTGGTAAAATTCGAATCAGATGATGATGCATGATGCCTGGAGTTTGCTACTTTTCCCTGCGGCAACCTTGCAGCCCCTCAAATCCATACCGGTATCACTCTTTCTGCAGGTTGGCGGTTGGGAAGATAGACTAAGAAGTAGTAGAGAGCTGTATCTCTCTAGCTAGGTAGACTAGTATAGTATTATAGTATGATCTAAAATTAAACGATCGTTGTATTGATTATACGAACACAAACAAAGAATTTTCAAGTAGCCACATTCGTAGGTACAGCAGTGTATTCTATTTCATTTACCAGTGCAAGTGCCAAAGAAGAAGTGATGTCGAGATTGCGGCCACCAGGAAACCCTTACTTTGATGTGTGCTTCCAGCACTATTCCTAGGAGCTCCGCCCACCACGTCCATTTGGATTTCAAACTCGAATTGGGAGTTGGCATTTTCAAGCTGTTGCAAGTCCCGATGATTTCGGTGTTTGAGACTAGCGGCCAGAGCCTTGTGGAGACGGGGAGCCGCAGCATTGGGTGTTTGTACTAGATGACGTTCAGCTCGTCGCAATAACAATTCTTCCGGAGTGCATCGAGAGCAAGGGAGAGTGACTTGATAGACTCGCGAAGTCCCTCCTTCGCGGTCAGCGATCGACAAGTTATCGCACGTGGTAGGGATAAGTGCTGATGATGCGCTTCCTTGTTTCGAATTCACAAACACATAAAATGTGACTTCGTTTGCATAGCAGTTGGCAGTCAAGATCAGGGCGGTATCGCCTTGGAAAAGAACGGGACAGGAAGTTTGTCCAACGGGGGCCTCGGGGTACAAAACAGCATAGTAGTTGTCCGTTGCGGCAAAGTTCGGGGCGAACCTGTACGAGAGAGTTTGGTCGCCTTGATCCAATAGGGTAAACATGTCACCTTTCACCCTCGTGGCGTCGTCACCCACCACCTTGATGGCATCGGCACATCCTTCTTTTAGATCTGGTGGCAAGTCATCGATAAAGACGTCGTCCAAGGGTTGCAAATGACGGGCTGGTGTTGCTTGTAAAACTCGCAGGCGGAAGGTATCGGTAATTGGTGGATCCAAAACCTTATTTCCGTCTTTGGTGACGCCACTAATCTGGATATTGTAGTCACCAGGAGATGTATTGCCAGCGACGGAGAGGGCAAGAGCATTCGACTGATCCTCGGTCCCTTCGAAGATCCAAATTCCACTTCCACTGCTCTTGTCATTGATCGAGCCACCTCCCTTCGCCGTCAAACTGACGGTTGTAGGTACGGAAGAAAAGGTCAACTTAACTACTTCGAGGGCGGTTTCTCCTGGAAGCTTGACGTTGTCATCCATGCGAACAGCGAGAACGAGATCCCCCGAGCCATTTTGAGCAACATTAATGTTTTCGGCCACAATGAGGAATGGACTGGCCACAGGGTTGACTGTGACGATTGTTTCTGCCGTCACTTCCGCCTCTGCCAAAGCATCACTCGATTCACGAGTAATTGCGGAAAACACCAATGTAATGGTTCCCGAAAAGTACATAGGTGCTCGAAATTCCAAACCACTGAGGGTGTTGGAATCGTTTGGGAGGGACCAAATGCCATTTCCGGTGTTGGAGCCCATGTTGAAGAGAGAATTCTCAGGTACATTCGACACAAATACGGAAAGTGTCTCGAAGCCATTTTCGGGGTTTTGGTCTACAAGTTGGGCGCTAAAGTCGGGAGCAAAGGCAACATAATTGTTTTCGTCGACGGTCACTCCGGCTGGGGCAGTGAGGATAGCTGGAGTGGGGACGGCCAGCACCGTAATGGTAAACTCGTTCATGGCAACCTTGCGGTAATCCGCATCCTGGTCGTCTTCTGTCTCCTCCGAGTACGCAATGACATCGATGACACAGTCCCCGTGCCAGTACAAGTCGGGCTGGACTTGAAGGTTTCCAGCTTTAGCCCGCGGGATTCTTCTGTAACCGACCGTAGACACATCGACGATAGTTGCATCGCTGTCGCCACTAGAGACTTGAGCAAACGATTCGACAAAGCTAGCACGATCGCAAAGCTTAATGTAGACCGAACCACCAGGCTGTTCACTTCCGTCAACATCCTGAGCAGAAAAGGAAAAATTCAGAGCGATCCGCTTGTTTTCATCGGACTGAGTAGAGGGAAGCGAGATTCCGAGGCCATCCGCGACCGGGTCGAAATACAACGGCACCGTAACAAGGCCAGATGTGGCAGAGCGAAAGGAACCGTTCACAGCAAGAACCTCGATGGTGATGTCGAGATCCCCCCCAAAGTCGGTGGGCGGGACAAAGTGAACATTTCCGTCTTGAACGTCTTGTGCTCTGGCGACAAAGTGACCCGTCTTCAAGTTGGGAAGGAAGGTACCATTGAGCGCTGACCCAGTAGGGAAACTATTACTCTTGAAGACAATCGAGATGGCTGGATTCGATGGGTCATCCGGGTCGGCTTGGGCTGTAATATCCAAGGCAAGCTCCTCGTCCTCTAGGCCTTCGTTTGTGCCGATCGTCACAATTGGCGCCAACGGTGGAATCGCACTTAGAGTACCCTCCCAGGAAAATTGGACCTGGAATGGAAGCTTAGTCATAGCGACGTCGCCATCATTCTCGGTAGCGACAGATGTGAGCTCAAATGTCGCTGTCGCTGTTGTGCTGGTTGCATTTTGAACAGCGAAGAAAAGTCCTCCGCTGGCTTCCGCCGCTGCAACATCTTCAGGGTACAGAAACCACGTATTTTCGCCCCCATCAAAACCAACAGGAGCATTCGATGAATCAACGAACTGAAATGCAGAAATTTGATCCATGTCAATGCCCTCGATAAAATAGTGAATTCGTTCGGAAAGAACCCTTCCTAGAGCAACGTCGGTATCGGTTGATTTCCCTCCGAGTGAGATGGGAATTCTAAGATGACCAGTTATTTCACTGTCCACGAAAATGGTGGGCACGTCTGCTGTACCCTTCAGCTCGACACTCAGGGATCCGTCTTGAACTATCGAATCGGAGACAGAAGCATTATCGATTGTCACTGTGTCGACAATCTTTGCCGAAATGGGAACTGCAAAGTCGATATTTGAATCAAGAAACAAACTTGCTTTGAGCTTCAAGCTGCTGATTGCATTTGAAGCAACGGTTAAGACGCCAGTAGGAGCATCGTAGGAGTACGACCCTTCAATCAGATTTCCTGAGATCAAGTCATCAAGGGTAGAGCCACCGGTGAGGTCATTCAGCCGTTGCCCGACCTGGGCGTCTTCGATGAAACTGGACAGGTCCACATAGAACTCCTTAACAGATTCACTTCCATCTGTGTCGAGCATCGTGAAGTTGAGCGCACTGGAAAAAGATACCCCAGCTGCTCGAACGTCATGATCTTCTTCCGTAAGAGAAACCGACATGCTCCAGTCGATCGAGTCCGCCACTGGTTGAACTTTGATGGTGATGGGCCAATCGTCAGAAACAGCTTGATTGCCTTCGATTTCCTGTGTGATCGCTCTAACAAACATGCCGTCATAGGGATTCATACCTGCAAAGTTCTTCAAAGAAGTGACTCGCAGGGACGGGATTGCTTCCTTGTCGATTTGCCAAGATCCATTGCCGACATATGAAATACCCTCGCCGTTGTCAGTCTTTGCGAGAATACCATCGGGAAATCCACCTATCATGAATGAGAGGGTTTCACTTCCGTCTGTGTCAACCAGCACCCCAGTGTCCAAATCGCCAAAGAACTTGCCAATGGGATAATCCTGGTCCTCGACAGCTTCCACGATCACCGTTCTTGACTTCGCCTTGTCCGCGACTCCAATAGAGACAACAGGAACAATTTGGCTGGCAGAGATGGAGATGTCAAAAGCTCCCGTGTTCGAAGTGTCAGTGACAACTGCAGTGATAGTCAGCTCGATGTCACCTTGAACGGCGGAAGACCAATGCAGGGGTGGGAGAATATGAAGCGCGTCAACATCTGCCGGCTTCAAAACGAACTTTCCTGATGGGGCCGCCTGAAGCTCAGTATCGCCAGCACCGAAAATCTTCGCTCCCTCCGGTAGATTCGCAGCGATTTCAAGAACAAAAGTCTCGGAACCATCATTGTCCTTGACGGTCACACCAACAGGAACAGCAATCTTGGTGTCTTCAAGGCCTTTGCTATTTGACTTGATCGTGATTGTTGGGGTGTCCGCCTTCGGGATGACAGTAACATCGAGATAATCAGTGACTGTCTCTGTCCGGGAAGTACCGTCTTCGCCACCGTACTGAAAACGACAAAAAGGAAAAAAAATTGCGCGTGAGAAAGTAAAAAGGAGCAAACTGGTTGAGAGTTTTCCTTCCACGTACCTCGTCCGGAGCAAGTTCGTCGCCTGTTGCGCTTTCAACAGATATAACTTGACAAGTCAAGGTCACTCTTCCCGACCAGTTTTCAGACGGAACGAACTGGAGGCCTTGACCAGATTCGTCATTTACAAAGGAATTTAGCAAAGACAACCTTTCTTCGACGGTGGAGCCTTCAGATCTCACCACAAAAATATTATCGATCGGTTCGCTCAACGTCACCCCTGATGGAACCGTTGTAAGAGCACTAATGGTACCGGGTACTTTGTCCGCATCCAATGGGACAATGATACGCAGAAATGTCTCTTCAGACCCATCAAGATCATCCGAAGCACCGACTTCTATCTTCAGGGGAATGGGAGCACCATCTTCATCAGTTGTGGCAGCAGCATAAACCAAGATACTTGGGGTGTCAGCAACCGCTTGGATGATGATATCGTGCGTGAAAGTGACTGTCTTGGTGCTTGACTGTCCTACGTTGACATCAAGAGTTGTCATTGAAATGGAGAGCTGCCCGTTCTCGTCCGAGTGAGCCGGCCCCATCTCAACCTCGAAGGTCTCCAAGGTGTCAAGAATGTCAGTGCTAGCATCTGTCCGCTGCTTCAAGGACAATGCCGACAAATCTCCTGAAAGGATGGTGCTAGAAATGGTGTAGCTTCTCGTCGACTCGTCAAAAGAGACTTTCGCCGACCCCACACCATCAAAGTCTCCTGACATTGTGTAGGTGATGCTCCCATCTTCGGGGACTTGAACGAGAATTTCCGAGAAGGTTTCGGTTTCAGGATTGTTGCCTGTCGCAAGATAGAGAGCAGAACGAAGATTCAAACAAATAAGCTCCAGCATTTTTCCCGATGACGACGAACCTGTTGATCGCACACCGGTGTGTACTTACCCGCTCCATTTCCTCTGTCTTTTGGTTTCAAACCAGTGTTGACCAGCGTGCTTCCAAAGGGAACAGGACCCAAGTCCTCAACGCCGACGGTTTTACCGGTGGGTTTCACGATATCATCCGCGATTGGGAAGACTTCGATCGAAAGAGGTCGGGGCGCTGTCGTCTTCTCTGCAATTCCAGACATAGTGTAGTCGATAATATGGGCTCGCAACGATAGGCTGATCTCACCGCTGAAATTCGGGGGAGGCCTAAGCTTGAAGGAGTTAGAACCGGAAAACTCATTCAGGCGCAGCCACCCATCATCAAGGACATTCCCTTTTTGCTCAGCATTATTGACGTAGAACTTTGTTCTGGTAGGGAAGCTCGTAGTGTCAATGTCAAGGTAGTAGACTTCCGAACCATCTTGGTCAGCTGTACCCTGCAAATCTACTCCAACGACTCCCAAAGAGATAGTGGTATCCTCGTCGCCACTGGCCGTAGGCGCATTCACAGTCAAGACTGGTTCGCCTTGAATGACTGGGTCCACAGGGATGACAAAAGTCTCGATCTTGCGAACTTCTAGTATTGCAACCTCGCCGGGCCCTTGTTCGGTCGGGTCAGATTCAACTGCGGCCGCTGTAACGGTGACTGTAATATCTTCTCCATTCTGATCACCTGGGCGAATCATTAGGTTATTCATTGCAATTGTGACGTCTTCCGTTGTTCCTTGGACAATGTATTGAGCAGGATTGCCGGGAGTGGATGTCACAACAACACCTTCGGGCAACACTGAAAATGAAACCACAGGCTCTGCTCCAGTAGCAACACCTGTAGGGGTCGAAAGGGTGATGTTGACAGATCGTCCAAGAAACGTCTCAGTTCCATCTTTGTCGTTCAAGCCTACAGTAACAGGGTAAGCAGTGAAGGTAGCGGTTGACTCTGTTTCAATGGCCTTCAACTGCAATCCTACATCAAGCGTTGGAGCATCGGCAACTGCTTGAACGATCACAGTGTGTATGATGTAAAACTCTTCCACAAGAAGTAGGTCCACTCCGTCAGTGTCAGTCGCATTCCCTACCATCTCGATCTGAAAGTTCGTGTCATCATCGTTTGCCAAGATGACTTCCAATGATGACAGGACAAGTAAGACATCTTCGACGTTGTCACCTCCAATTGTGACAGTGCCTCTTCCTTGGTCTACCGTTGTAGTGACATTCTCTCGGGATTGAGCAAAAGATAGATCGATCGAATTGGTGGGAAAGCCAGTCAGCCGTGCCTCGAGAGTCTGTGATCCGTCCAAGTCATCCACTTTGACACCCATCAGCTCGCCAATTTTCACCAGCAATTCTTGGTCCGAGTTAGAATCCAGGTTGTTCTCAGCAACGACACTCTGGTCACTTGTCATGTAGGGAAGATCAACTACCGGTGTGACAGTGATAGGAACCAAAGTCTCCGCAACTTCAGTCCTGGTGTCAAAATCACCAAGCGTTTCATGGGCAATACTGTTCGGAAAGGCAACATCGCCAGCTTCCGTCGAAACAGCTTCCACTGTCAACGTGTTGTGACCAGCATAATTAGCACGAGGCTGAAATGCAAGACTACTAGCTGTGTAGGCGTCCAAGTTTGCCTCTCGAGCAGCTGGATCTGGGCCCGATGCTTCTACCAGGTAGAGTCTCCCTCCCTGTGACGCCGTAAGGGTGACAGACGAAGAGGGAGATGTTTCAATTATTGTACCGATTGGACCGGAGCTGTCGCCCGGTACGGTAATCCGAACTGAAAGGGTTTCAGAGTTGTCTTCATCTGCACTGCGATCTGCGAAAACTTGAAGTTGGATAGGAGCCCCATCCTCCTCCAACTATCGAAAAGACAAGCGTTCGTGAGCGGAGTTGCCTTGACCATGCTGAGAGGGCAAACACGAACGAAACAAAATACGTACAGCTAGGCTTTCTGTTGCAGAAACTGTTGGCGGATCGGCCACCGCATAGACTTGAATTGCGCGCTCATACCGGTGATCACCATCTCCGACCTGAACGATCATATCGACGACGAAGTTGACGTCCGAATGAAGGGGCGCTTGGACGCTGAGTGTATCCAGTGACGCTCGGATGGTCGCTTCCTCGTCGTTAGACAACGGATCTCCACTCCCAATCACAATGATGAAACTATCGTCTTCAACTACGGAAGAAACTAAAGTCCCGTCGGTATCTGTGTATTCAATAGATGCACCGACGGGGAATCCATTCAGCGAGATTCGATTAACTGACCCAAGTGGAGTATCATGATGAATCCAAAACAAGTCTCCGCCCAGGGTTCGAGATCGGTCTTCTACCAACCACGATGGACCGCCAAGCGCACAGAGACCCTCGCCAATACCTCGGACGACTCCCACCCCTTGCCATGCGTAGTAGTCAGCCCTTAGAATTGTGTTGAAAGCACATATTTCTTCGCCACGCATGCAGCCGTAATCGGTAAGTTGATCTGGAGACGAGAGTGAATCCATCACAATCGACCATTGCTTAACCTCTCGAGGGTCTTCGCGAATAAAGTAAAACCAGAAGACTCTGTCCAAATAAAGGCCTTGATCCTTGGATTCTTGCGCAAGCTCAACACAAACGCGCGTTTCATCGCCTTGATTCCTATGGTCCATTTCCGTATAGTCAGAAAGAACAGTCGCTTGAAAACAGAAATCATAACGCGAAGACTCATAAAACATACCTCAAAAATCCAGGTTCTGCAAGCGGCTGCTTGTCATCGTCGCATTCATAAGCGATGATCTCGCAATCCAGAAAGGCCGTCCTTTCCAGTTTTGCTTTGTCCTCGACGAGCACGTTTCCAACATCGAACCCATCGGTCAGATCCACGTAAAACGTTACACTACGAGCATTGAAACGGGGGCAAAAGCAGGGTCAGTCGGTGGAAACAAACAGTTGGAAACCTCCAGCTGGCGGGCTCAAAGCTTACAGAGTCTCTTGAAAATTGACTTCGATTGCATCACTTGCTCGATGATCGGCATTGTAAAGACTGAATCGAACGCAAAAGTCAACGACCGCTTTCAGTTGGTTGTCCTCGGTGTAGTACAAGAGGTCTGTATTGGCTAGTGTAGGTTGTACATCCATGAAAGCCCGAAAATCGCGGAATCCGTCTCCCAGGTTTGGATTGTTCGGATCGTATCGAGTATTGGAGTCGGGTTGGATGCCCAAATTCTGTAAGTATGCTCCAGTGAGGATGTCGCGATGGTTGGTCATTGACTCGGTGATATCAGTGTTCCCTTCTTTGCAGTTGTGGCCATCGTAAACTGTAAAGGTAGCGTGGGCATCGGGAATATAATCGCTTGTGCGCCATGTGAAGCTGAACTGCGAGTTTTCGTAGCGAAAGTCGGGGTCCTGGATTGCCCACCACTTTTCATCGATTTGAAGTCGTCTGGAAAGTGACTTCGTACGAGCATAGCCGGCACAGGCTGCTTGGAGGATTATCGATCCAACGGCAAGGAAGAGTGTCCTTCGAAACATATTTTGACTTGCTGTGTATTGTAATTGAATTGATCAGAGTGGTTAGTCCCCAAAATGTGGTGTTGATCAAAGAACTGAAATTTTTTGTTTTCTTATTGTATTATTATTGTGTCAGCTCAAGCCGGGTTGGGCGGACAAATTGTTAGTCTATGTATGTTCTCCCCTGCCGGTACTGTTCCGGTGTGACGAACAACGACGACTACTTGTCTAATCTCTGTGAGTATGGTTCGCTCTATGTGTCTGAGTCTACAGTATCTTTTTCTTCTCGTTATTTTGTGATTCGTAGAAAGTCCAAAACTTCCCGTACATAGAAGTACGTGTCCCTCTGACAGTCATTTCGGAATATTTTCCCCAAGACTTATGGATCCAATAAACAGCCCCACATGCCCAATTCTCCGAATTTGCGTAAAACAGATATCGGAAAAGACGAACCAAAGTTGGGGAGTCATTTAACGGAGAATCTATAAGATCTCCTCATTGGAGGATGACTGACTGATCTTGGCGAGCGTGTAAAGAATAATCCGATTCGAAACCCATTCACCGATGAAAGGACAGACCGTCCGTTGAGACCGTTGAGGTATCATTCAGATGTGGGCAAGGACTTAATAGCGAGGAAGCTGGCGACTCTGGTGTACGAGCACGAGGTCTGCCTGAGTGGTCAGCATCTCCCAGGAGAGCACAATCACGTCGCCGATTGGCTCACGTATGAGGGAAATGAGCGAGCTGAAGGAACGAACCCACTCACGGAAGACGAGCCTGATGACGAGACACTAACAGAGCGCCTCCACACTCTATTCCCACAGATGATTCCCCCGGGTTTTCGAATCTGTTCGCTCGAGCCCGAGAAGCTCTCTTGGATCGTTCGCGTGCTGCGAACACTCGAATCATCGTTGATGCAAGAGGAGAAGCAGCAAATGAGCGGGACGACCGACACTGGAGGCGCTACACTAGATTCCTCGAGTTCGTGGACATTGATCAACACGAGGTCGATTGTCTACGGGCGGAAGAGAAAGAGATACTCGCGAAGGCCTTCTTCGAAACTGTTCGAAATGGCCAGTTCGATGTCGAAGGTCGCATGGTTGGACGGCGTGCAAGACCAATGGCTGGACCAACAGTCAGCGGTGCCGCAGGATCTGTGGCTGCGACGTTATCTCCGTAGTCTGTACTTCGTCAGCTGACTGATGACTCGTGGGACTTCTTCCTCAGTCCCGTGTCGTGTAGTATTACTAGTAGTTCGTCTGATCTTCCGATGCACGAACCTGTCTCAAGTAAAGTAAACCTTCGTCTCAAACTCGAGATTATGACAATGTTATTCTACTTTTGATAACTCCATTTGTTGGATTTGGATCTTTGCTCTCGCCGATCAGTCTTGGAACTGCTGGATCCAATTAATCATATCTTCCGTGATGAAGATACTGATATTCGCTCCCAACTGTCTATATCTCTATCCCACATTCTTTCCTGTTATGGTAGCCTTTCGCTCCGTTTAGGGAATCACAATCATTGGATTGTATTATTCATTCTTCATGTATAGTAAACAATAGTTTCCGCTGGAACGTCGCTTCCAAGACTACCGTCCGATTGAATCGCAGACTCATCCGATTGGATCTCCATTTGGGACTGTTTCTGTACATCGCGAATCCAATTCACGACAGCAAAGCACAGAGAAAACAGCTCTGGCTATTCAATATTCAATTGTTTATAGTCTGTTTTTCGTACTTTTCTTGCTCTATTGGAATGATCATTCAGCCAAAAGACCCATCATGACAAGCACAAACTATATCGACGACTTTTTGCCTCCTTCCGTGGTACAGCGGTTGGAGGCCGGTGCGTTCCAGAGTTTGTGTGGCCATCTCCGCGACCGAAGCGATCAAGTGCAAAATATTGATCTGATGACAGTCAGCGGTTTTTGTCGAAATTGCTTAGCCAAGGTGCGTCGTCAGGATGAAAAGGTTCCACTACTCGTACTCCACACGTACAATTTTCTCGACCTGAAAATATCAGTGAGATCTTTACTTATCCATTTCTGTTGCTTTTTCTTTCTTTCTCTCCAGTGGCTAGTTGTAGAAGCACGCAAACTTTCGGATGATCTCAGAAGCAAAGCGCAAAGCAGTGGGACCGATGGAATTGATGCGGATGAATTGGATTCCATACTGCAGTCGCTGGATGCCATGGGATATGATGAGGCAGCACAGTATGTGTATGGTATGAACTATAACGATTGGAAGAAACGACACGCCAAAAATTTGGTATCTGACGAAGTTATGCAGAAATTCAACGATTCCAAGCCACTGTGGGCATCGCATGATAAGCAGATTTTGACAAAGAGAAGCGAGGGACCACCGAATAAGAAACTTGGATCCAGTACTTCTACTACTTTTAAAATCGAAAGCAAAGATGGGGCTGCCACCTCTTCTCTTCTATCGAACGTCTGCTGCCAAGATATTGATGCCCCACAAACCACGAAGAAAAGTCGTCGCGAACTGCCACTGTATCAGCCTCCGACACCCCCAGAAGTTTCGTTTTCGATGGGAATTTTGACAGTCAGCGATCGAGCGTCGTCGGGCGAATATGAGACCGGAGATCTATCGGGGCCGGCTGTGAAAGACGCCGTCGAGTTGGCGGTGACGATGTACGAGGACAAAGTGAAGCTTCAGTCGACAACTGTTGCCATTGTCCCTGATGACATTGATGCGATTCAATCCAAACTCAAAGAATGGGCCGATATCTCGAACCTTCAGTTGATTCTTACAACAGGGGGTACCGGCTTTTCCCCCCGAGATGTCACGCCCGAAGCTACCAACCTTGTCGTGGATAGTGTATGCGAAGGTTTGGTGTCGTTTTGCACTTTGGAATGCGCGAAGAGGCAACCTCTGGCCTCCTTGTCAAGGGGTAGCGCTGGAATCCGGGGCAACACATTGATTGTAAATTTGCCAGGAAACCCGAAGGGCGTTCAGGAGATAATTCCTGTACTACTTCCTTTGGCGCTCCATGTTGTGGCGGATCTTGGCCGCTAGCGAGAAGCGCTGTCTTGCTCGAAACCATTGCGCAGATAGTTTTGCAGATTGCGAACTTGTTGTTATAAAAAAGTTGAGAGAATCAATTATATATGGATTCCTCGAGTCTAAATCTGAAAATTATTTTTTGATCCATTTTCTAACATGACTGACGTTTAGAGTGGCGAGTGTGAGAGAGCTCGATGGACAATTCATCATTTCTACTTGTACGCTACTCCTTGAATCAAATAAAACGGTGCTTGTCAGCCTTAACCACAGAAGGAAGATGCTTCTTCGTAGCAGGGCTCCTTTCGTGTACGAGTACTAGACAAGGCGTCCCTTCACATGCTGTGCACGCTGGTCGCTTCTCTGGTTTCCCTGAAGCTCACCGTATACGTTGCCAGGATGACGACAAATAGCTACTGCATTATTCCCTAACAGGAGATCCAAAGTGCTTCTCCCGCTTCACAGTGTATCTCCATTCAGTTTAGTACTGCATTCAGCGTTGCCTAGGATCTCTCGCAGTACTGCAAGAGGATCGGACCGAAGCAAGCGCCTGAAAATTTCCTGTCCCACGGAAAGTTTTATTCCCTGCCTTTTTACCGTTGGATGGATTTTGAAAGCTTTTTTTGAGTTCATCAAGTTCTTTTCTTATATTCTTTTTTCTTTTCTTTTTTGTTTTATTCTTTTGCGATGACCTCTCACTCTTTCACATAAATTTGTATGAAACTGGTGGATTCTTCCTATAGGGCACTTCTGGGCATGTCGCAGATCTCATGGTTAAAGAAGAGTCTGGTAGATCTACCAGTACCACTTACGTCTCAGCGCCGCCTGATCCTCCAGCTGTATCGCCTCCATTCCCACCATCTCCGTCATCCTTCTTGCGAACCCAGGTTTTTGACTGAATCATGCTGACAATCTGTTCGCGTCCACGGCCTCTTCCTCGCCCTCTTCCTCCACGGAAAAAGCCGCGACCCTGGAATCCATAACCGCCTCTGCCACCAAAGGCTGCTTGGACCATGGGAGAAGGATGATCGGCGCCATCTCCACCACCTTCGCTGGCTTGCCCTTCGGCTCCACCACCTTCGCCGCCGCCTTCAACCTGCGCTTCACCTCCGTCTTCGGATCCACGGCCACGTCCTCGGCCTCTACCGCGTCCTCTTCCTCCTCCTCTTCCACCTCGATAAGTAGGATAAGAATGATAACCGTAGCCATCATCATAGTAGCCGCCTCCATAGCCGTAGCCATCGTCGTATCCGTAGCCATCATCATATCCTTCCTCGTAGCGAGGTCGCTTAGGGCCATCTTGTCCACCTCTGCCCCTTCCTCGTCCACGGCCTCTGCCCCCGTGATCATCGGCGGTGACGAAATCAGGCTCGTCTTCCAATTCGTCGCGTGATCGGCGCTGTCCGGATATGCGGTCACCTCGGTCGCCACGACCATCTCGGCCACCTCGTCCGAACCGACCAGCATCGCGACCTCCTCTGCCTCCCATGTCACGAGGACCACGGCCACCATGCCCCCGCCCTCCACGTCCACCACGATCGTCCCTTCGTCGATCAAATCCATCATCACGGTCACCACGTCCACGCCCGCGGTCACCTCTGTCATCTCGACGTCGATCGTCTCGACCTCGGTCATCTCTGCGGTCGTTGCCTCGTGCAAGCCGATCAAATGCGGCACCTTGAGCGGAGCGATTATCCCTACCATTTTTGCGGTCACCATCTCTACCACCCTTACGGTCACTATCCCTACCACCCTTGCGGTCACCATCCCTACGGTCGTTGTGACCGCGCTCCTCCTTTTTGCCGCCGCGCTTGCCTTCCTTCTCTTCGCTCTTTTCTGGCTTGCTCTTGCTGCTCTTATCTTGTTTGTTTCTACCTCCTTCTCGCGATGCTCCAAGAGCACCGGACATGGTCAACGCATTGCCTTTGTCAGACTGGAACAAGGGATCAGGATACTGGGTCACATGCAACGGCCTCTTGATAACTGTATTACGTACCTTGAGCGACACAACCCGTGTTCCGTCCTCATCAGTGGCGGACTCTTCCTTGCCATCGTTGGTTTCACCCCCATCTTCAGTATTGAGCTTTGTGATGTATGTGGCAAGCTCTTTGCCGACTTTCTTGGAGACTTCTTCGGAACAAAATCCATCAAGCTCCTTGACAATGTAGTCAACGGCTTTGGCGTTGGAAACCATAGTAAAAGTATAATCCAGAAAATCCGTAATGTCGTCGAGCCCCATACCCCCGTCCGTGGTAAAGTAAGGAATCAAGGTTATCCGCAATTCCCGACTTTCATCCTCCGTCAGCTTCCGGCTCATACAGACGGAGCCATCGTAGGAGTCGCCGGACATCGCGATTTAAGTTTTTGGCACGAATTAACACGCAAAACAACCTTCCAACAGCCAAAGGTTTCCCACACAAAACCTGTCGAAAAGATCGATTTATTCCGAACCTCCAACTCAGGTCACAAGAACTGTGAAACTTGAGGTGGTCGATTTATGAATAGAACTGGTGCTTTGTCCAGTTGTCTCCGAAACGTTTCAGAACCCGACGCCATGGCCAATTGGTCAATCGCCAAACAACATGCATGCGACTATTGCGGCAGTCGACAGTCGATTGTTGTTGGCTTGTTGTTGGTGCCAAAGTCTGGACGCCTGTCCTGTTCGATTTCAAATCATCCTTTTTGATGATTTTTCGTGGTGCTCCGCGACGACGCGCTTTGTTGTGCGTGCGTTGTGGGTTGTGGGCTTTCTGTGCGCGAAAGGAGGTGCGCGTTGTGTCGTCCGGATACTCGTACATCGCGCGGCGTGGCACATCCCTCGTATTTATTGATGGTACCTGGTACAGTACACTGTGATACCGTACCGGTAGTCAGAGGCGCAAGGTGTGGGAACGGCGGATGGACGTTCCGTGCAAGTTCAATCTCTTCATGTTGCTAACTTTGAGCTCTCTCTCTTTCTCTGGTAGACTACTCTCTGGAGTAGAGAAAAATAGTCAATTACCCTCTAGAGTCAAACTCTCTAGAGAGAGATTAATGCCTGATTTCGGATGACATTTCGTGCCCAAATACCACACATCTCTACTCTAGAGGCGAGAGACCGAGCAAAACATAGTAGGAACAAGTCAATAGACGATAATCACTATCCCTCCTTTCGGGGGGGGGGGGGGGTCGTCCGGCGCCGTTGTCAATACAAGAATATAACTGTATCCACAAAGAAAGAATGGAGTAGTGAGAGTCTTATCGTTGTTTGTTGTACGAATAGTAGTAGGAGCAAAGCAAGCAAGAATGGCAGCAGGACTACTACACACAGTAGTAGACAGCGACGAGATATTTACAGTACTACTAGACGAGGAATACGAGCACCGAATCATCACGAAAGTGTAACTCCAGGCTGCGGAATGTAAGTTTAAAGGCTACTCCGCATGGACAACTTGCTTTGTTACTCCTACAGTAGTCGGGATCTCAGCATTCGCAGATCACTGGTCGTTGATACTGTCTACCTCGACCGGCTTACCCGTTTCTAGTACAAGTTCGTGGATTGACTGCTGGGGACAGACAAAGGCAATTCCGGACTGTCGACTAATCCCGAAAGCCCCTCCTCTTCCAATTTTTCGGAGAGTGCTATCGAGTTTTTGATTTCTAGTTGAGCCATCATCTTTCCCAGCTTGTTTACTACCCCTTGGATTGTTCGACGACTTTTGCAGCAGTTGCCGAGTCGTCCACTTTTTTCCCACAGATGCCGGGTCGACGGAAGGTTCTTCCTCGGCAGATTTCAATGCCCGCTTTACGATCCATCCAATCAGGTAGTAATTGATGCAAGCAAAGATAACCATGGTTGAGAAAAAGGCTACCGTCTTGTCGATCCCCGACGAGATCAAGGAAAGATTCAACGCCGTCGACCCGAACAGGGCGATAGCATACGCATAGAATTGTCCCAAGAGCGTTTTGAAGTACTTTTCTCGCGTGTTGATGCTTTCCAAACCGTATACCAGAATAGCGTGTAACAAATGCTGTGTGATGATTTGAAGTAGATATCCAACGAAAAATGAGACTGTTTCCTTGTAGTTTGTCACAAAGTCGGGAAGTCCTTCTTGTCTGGTTAGTTCCAGGAAGATGAATCGTTCAATGAAGAAGAAACAAATATTGCCGAGATTCCCACTAACGAAGAAGCGAGCCAAGCTCGAAACTTGAAACCATCGACTGTAAAGCTTTTGTAGAACTGTTGGCTCGATGACCTGACGTGTGGAAGCCGAAGGAGGCGCCTTCTTCAGTACTTGAGCACCTCTTTCTCTCACAAGATTTCCCAGCGACAGAGCTATCAAGCTAACGGCTGCAGGTCCTGTCATATTGAAGAGGGGAGGGAGCTTGGCACTCAACCAGCTTTCCAAGATGATTTAATTGTTTGTCGATGAATGCCATCAATGCACTATCCGTGATCGGTGATGGTGTCAAGCAGACGAACAACCCATCATTGCCGAAACGCGTGAAGCCATACAGTAAAAGGCGACCGAAGAGAAGTGCCAGGTTGCCGGTAATATTTCTGTACAAGATTTCAAAATACAGTAGGATCTAAGTTAGTCGTTAATATTTGGGGTTGAAAGCGAAAGCGAGGGACAAAAGCTTTGGGTGATACAATGTCCCCCTTTATTTGGGGTCCATGGGGTCGGTCGAACCTTGGTCGAACTACATGCTTTTGGCATTTGGGTTTTGGGTGGGGATGAGGGTTGAGAGTGAGTTGAGATGTTTTGGTTAGTCTTTACTCTACTGCCTACTACAGTATGGTCTACACTTTCGGCTTTCCTCCAAGTTGGTTTCCGTGTTTTGTCCGCCTGCTATCTTCTTCCTGGTGTTGAGAGATTCATCATTGGTGCACATTCTGATTAATCCACTAGCGAATCATCGATTCCTGGGTTTGCTGATCGGAAGATGCCGCTCTCGAATCCAGCCGTCGTGGCATCATTGACCGAAGGGTCGATGAACCCATTCTCTTCTATTTCATTGTCTCCAAGTAGAGACTATGCTGTTGCCGCAGCGAAGGATACGCTGAATTTGATCCGGATCGACCCCAAAGGTATTCAATCACTTCGGAAACTCAAAATCTCGCAGGTGCGTAGTCGCACGGTGGGCAAAAATCGGGTGGTTTCTGTTATTGCTCCGATCCACCCACCCATCTTTCTCAACTTGTTTTTGTTTGCAGTATTTTCAAGCTTCTGTATCAACCGAGCACAGATCCCAGGTGGGGAAAATGTATGGAGATGTTCGTGACACTTTCAAGTTGGGAGTCAAACAGGGAACACATCATTCACATACACGAAATTCAATGACGCACGGAAATGTAACCATCACTGCGGTGGCATGGAGTCCACCCCAGATTGGAAAGGGGAGAATGCAAGGGGCTGGTGATACCGGGGAAGAAACGAAGATTAGATACAATGACTCGTTAGTGGCGGCAGCTGGATCCAATGGAGTTATCGCGGTTTGGAATGCCAAACATGCTTTCTTCTCGGAGGGAAGTGGGGAGTCGTCAACCCTGGCAAACCAGCAACCAGAAGCAATTCTCAGTCAAGAACATACTCGAGCGGTGAATAGTCTAGCATGGCACCCAAAGCGTCCAGGTATATTGCTTTCAGCATCTCAGGTTAGTGGTGTTGGAGTCGAAATGCCGTGGTGGTATGTACTTTTGGTCTGTTCGCCATTCTTTGCTGACTGAATTCCGTGGTTTTTCTAGGATGCGACGGTCAAACTGTGGGAAAGGCGTGAGGTGGCACCAAAACAGGGCAGAGATAATGACTCTAAGAAGCGATTCGGCTTCTTCAATATGGCGCAGAATCAGAGTAACCGAGAATATTCTTGGTTCTGCAAAGGGACTTTTGAACCCAAGAGCGAAGCCATTCGCGAGATCCAGTGGAGCAAATTCCAAGACGACGGTACGCACGCATTTTGTCGAAACATCAATGTTTGTCATTATCTACTAACTCATGTTTCCCATTTTCCATAGTGTTTGCACTGGTAACTGTCAGCGGATCTCTGGTTGTATACAGCATGCACGTTACCTGGAAGTCCATTGTGAAGATTGGGGCTCATGCAGGCGACGCCACGTCCTTGGATTGGCATCCGACACGACCATATGTGATCGCCACAGGGGGCTCAGGAGATCGATGTGTCAAAGGTAATAATTATCAAGGAGGAAATTTCAGTTGGTGCTGCAGGGATGCAAAGTGTTCTTACTTTTGTTATTTTAGTTTGGAATGTTGAAAGCAGTGTCAACATGACCCCAGACGATGCCTATGCATCGACCAATTCAAACACATGGAATAGTACCACTAGCAATAGTGAAGTTTCAACAAACAGCACTCGTTCCAATGACACTGACAGATCGTCGTAAGTATGAAGACCCGGAATACATTTGTGAGCTACATATCTCCTTTTCCTAACCGTATGCCTTCACATGTGTCCATCCCAGTCCTCCTTTGACAAGTGCTTTCGGTCACATACACTCTGGTATGACCTTGAATTCATCAAACTCGCGCACTCTTCTTACCAATCAACCCTCCAATCGATACAAATCAAGTTCTAACATGACCCAGCATGTAATAACGATTGCATCATCAGTAACAAAGGTTAGGTGGCGTCCACCCGCCCTTGACTCAACCAATGATGGTGAAGGGAACGTGGATAGACATGATTCGATGCTCGCTGTAGCAACAGCTAGATTGACAAGTGCCGGTGGCTCTGGTGTGATTAGTCTGTGGTCTACGCACCGCCCGTTCATGCCTTTGAGTGTTGTCGAAGGACACGAAGAAGGCGCCGTTGCAGATTTTGTTTGGATGCGCACGCCTTCGCCGGATAGTGAGAGTCAGGGAGATCGATCACAGCCCCAAAGATCCGAGTCAAAGAAGCAGCAGTACAAGGTGGACCCACGGAAGACGCGGAAACAAGGAGGAACTCAACAGAACAATGAGACCATCTTGATCCGTTCCGGGGGGCGTGGTGATGTCGAATCTATCTTATTCGACAACAACAACAACAATAACAACACGAAAGAGAGCGAAAACAAGGACTCTGAGGTCGCTATTTGGCAGCACGTCCTCAGCGTAGGGAGGGATGGTAAATGTATTTTACAGAGTTTTGTACGAGGTATGTGCACCCATATATCGTCATTCCATCGCAGCGTATGAGTACAGCTGACCCACTTTCTTGATTTCATCAGGTGATCGCCCAATCTCCAGGGTACCGTCGTCCTGTTTTGCATTGGCCAATCTTTCTCCGTTTCAACGAGGGTATGGGTCACTTCAGCTGTTTTCGGTTCACCAGCAGGTACCGAATGGCGCAGGAAGTGATTTTGATCTGACAGCTTTAAGACAGGATGTAATAACCGCTAAAGCACCGGGTGTCTTCAAAGAGGTGCCAATCGAAGTCAGCAGCAACTCTTTTGATGTTGAACAAGCGACACCCGGTGGTCGACGTCTTCCCGAGACGACGCCGGAACTTGTACGTGCATCGTCGACTTTTGGCCGAAAGAGGCTGCGTGTGTGTATCTAATTGTCTGCAATTTGCGTTGAATGTGCTGCTCGTAGATTTTCAATGTTGTGGACCAAGGCCCATTAGATGAAAATGGTTTACCGTCCCCAGACAAAGAAGAGGAGGTCATTTGTGTTGCCCCGGAAGTAGTGCACCTATCACGTTTTGCTGGCTCCTACAAGCTGTACCCGGACTCTGAATGTCCGACGCGGGTGGAATTATGTCTCCACAATGGGGACGTCGCGGAGGACCTAAAATGTACATTACTGGCTCGGATGTGGAGGTCGGTTGCTGGCATGCTTAGCGGGTCAGGTCTAGACGAACTACCATCAACTTTTTCAGCTTTCCACCCTTCGAATGTGATGCATTTCGCCATTCTTCCCACGATCAAGTCACTTTTATTGGAACGAGCAGATGCTGGTGATGTTCAAACATGCGTTGCTCTGTGTGAGGTGCTTCAGGTCATCGAGCCTGAAACTGGTACTCGGATCCCTGGGCTCGAACTGAATCTCGTTCGAGAATGGTATCTGGCTTACATCGACTTGCTACAGCAGATGTGCCTCTTCACCTCTGCAACCTTTCTCATCAAGAAATGTGTAGATCCTTTTATATCTGCGCTAAACCAACAGTCGACGATGTAAGTACAATTGAGCTGCCACGCAACCCAGCCGAGTATCTATCACTAACATGCGTTTGATGAAATATTTTGGTCTACAACAGAATACACGAGTCTTGTCCAAGATGTGGAAAAGCGTTGGACCCATCGTCCTCTTCTCCATCGAGTTCATCTGCGGTACGGGTTTGTCAGAACTGCCGCCGACGGGTAGGGCTCTGCTTCCTCTGCCATGAACCAGTGAAAGGAGTTATCGTTTGGTGTCCAGGATGTGGTAAGGATCAGAATCAGCGCCTCGTTGCTTGCATTACTTCCCAATGCCTCCCAATGACAACTACTTACCTTTTTAAATTTGCTTATCTAGGACACGGTGGGCACCTGGAACATGCACTGCAGTGGTTTGGTGGGCCAAGTGGGAAAACCGTTCGGGAAGTTTGTCCGACTGGTTGTGGTCATCGGTGTAATTTGGTTCAGACAGTCAGCGCATTCCCCAGGACCGATTCTTTGAGATGCCTTCCCACCTTCGACACCGCTACTGAAATGGGGAACAATTCGAGCCAGATGAATCTGAATCAAGCTACTGCGTCATAGACCAGTCTTGCTGACAGAGAACTCGTTTCATGGAGCACTCCATTAGTTGTCGCTCTTTCAATCTTGAGGAGGCGAGATTCCCAAACCACGTCTCTACGTGCTGATTTCTAACAAGGTATTAATATACGAGCAGGTGTCTTTCAATTACATTAAAAATAATGTCTGTCCGATCTACTGAAACTAGAGAGGATGTAGAAATACTCTCTTCCGGTAGTATCTTAGTACATAATGATCTTTTCTTGCTTGCAAGCGCGCACGCCTCTCTATGCATCCTGATAAGCCCCAGAAGACACCGGTAAGCAAGGGGGCTACTCGTATTCTTGTGACACGCATCCTCGCAGATCTGGCATCTATGTCTGGTGTTCGCGCAATATTCGGCCTGTATGTATGAGTATGGTAGACTACATAGTACTTGTACCATTTCGGCCTGTATGTGAGTGCAGTACAGTACAAGTACAGTACCTGGTACCGGTAGTACTACGAGTAACGATTACCGGTACGTGGCCGCACGTCGCATTTTTCTATTGGAAGATGGTATCTTGTTGTGGTTGAAGGCTCCCCCTCTGCGGTATGATACTCTCTACTCTACTGGTAGTAGAGTTACAGGAGAGAGAGAGAGCCTCTCACGGCCTTCACTTCGTCGTCTCTATCTCTCCCGGTGCCGGTAACCGGTACCGGGTACCGTACGTGTAGTCTATCGATCTGGCCAAAAAATTAGACGATGCCATCGATTTTGGAAGAGCAAACATTTGCTGACATCGCCCAGCCCACTACAACCCCCTTTTCCTGTTTAATCCCTCTACTCTAGAGCAAGAAATGGCGGCAGTAGTGGTGGAGGCGACGACGCCTCACGCTGCAGCCCTGAAATACAAGACGAGAAACAGAAACATCAGCGATGGTGCGAGCTGTGGAAGGAACGAAGATGGAATTTCAAGCTCCTCGCATTCGCTGGAATCAGGTCCTCGCAGCCCTCGATCTCTGATATCGGAAGTTGAGCAAGATGGCTGTAATATCTCTTGGGGGAGAACACTTGATTCTCTTCGGCCGACCAATCATTCGAAATATATATCAAAACCACTCAAGACACAGCACCATTTCTCGACGATTCAGTACGAAGTGACTACGGAGACTACCATGGATTCGAATAAGGACACGGGCCCTTCTGTCAATGACTCAAAATTGAGCACTCTAGTCGTTAATTGTGACAGTTGGTACGGAACAGTGGCGATTGGCCAAGAGGTATCGGAGCCTGGATTTTCACTCTCTCCTGAAACCCGATGCAAAACGACGCTAAAGTACTTGGAAGTGCCCATAACTCCTCCCCTATCCAAGAAAAAGAATTCTAGCAAAGGGAGATCACCCAAAAAACAACACAGAAAGCAAAGCAGAAAATTCACAGGAGACACGACACCGCCGAACTCTCCAGTTCTACTATGGGGCGACTACGGATCGACACACAATTCTGCATCTCTACAAAAAAGAAACGAGACTTTGGATGACCCAGATAGTCCTGGACGCACGCCAAGAAGAAGATTGAAGGCAAAATTCAGATTAGACAATGCATTGTTGGGCGAAGTTGAACAAGCGACGTGGGAAGAATTACTCGTATCGACTCATGCTGAAGAGAGTCCTCAAACTGACAGTTTTTCCAGGCTGATTCTTGAAATCGCCAGCTACAATCATTCCCTGGTGGGGAAACAACGGTTATCCGACGCCAATCCTTTGGTGACTTGTGCCGGAGGCTCCTTTCTCGGTCGATTCCACGCAACTTATTCCAAAAGGAAAGAGCAAGATGATGGAAGTGAACAAGGATTGGAATCTGTTTCTAGGATGTTGTTCGACGACGATGATTCATTTCAAAGCGTATATTCGGATATAATCGACATGGGTGGCGAACTAGAAGAGCAAAAAAGCAAATGTCGTCTTCTTCGCTTTGCCGATGAACAAGGCCTACCCATCGCGAAGATTAAAGTTGTCGGAGATGAAAATGATCCCTACGCTTCGAGTCGGATCATTGTGCTTTTCTTGGATCCAGTTGCAAAGAAGTTTGAGTTCATGCAAGGAAATTTTTCTCACAAGGCACGCCCAACTGTCTCTGATTTGCTACTGCAACTCCCAGGATTCGCCACCGAAGAAAAATTCCGAGAGCAGGAATTCGTATCGATGTACGGTACATCCGATGGACCACGACAGCTTGCTCCAAAGGATCCATTACACGAATTGAATCTCGGCAAGCGAGAAGTTGCCGTAGCCGTCATGAAGGGAGCTTCTGGTGAACGACTCGTGAAAGATGCCGCTCCACTCCTTACGAACAAGACAATCATGAGAGCAGTGAGTATGGACACAGAATGGTTTACTAATACCTTTTCATATGTGCTCAACCATCAGCGTCTCGTTCGTTATAGGTTAGAAAGGCTAGTCGAATTGGGCGTGGCTTAAAATACATCAAAAGTATGGATGAAATGGTGCAGGAAGCGTCTGAAGCAGCCACCGAGGCAACCGATGTGGCGACTCCTCCTGTTCTGGACAATAATTGTACTTCCGACGAAGGGTTTGAGCAAGACGATCTGACAAAGTATCCAAAGAAGAAGCCATACCCAGCACCGGTTGTAAGAATATACGAGAACACTCAGGATCAAGAAGTTCCCAATCTAGACAATTTTGAAGATTTTCATGATGCCAAATGGCATGACGATGGTCGAGGGTCGGAAGAAGAACCCCGTCGCGTGATGAAATATTTACATGCTGCAATTTGGGCAACGATTGGGATTGCAAACACCATTACCAATTCATCATAGAATTCCAAGATGACTCTAGCTCGAGCGCTAGTAGCGATGCTCAGTTACCTGTACCGGGACATTTTTCTATGAAACCTAGCTAGACTACAGTACAGTACCAGTACCGGTACCGGTACCTGTACCGGTAGGTTCGGCCGGTACCGGTACGGTGGTAGCAATACTCGTCGACTAATCGGAGCATCCGCGCCCCGCAGAACGGGAGGCGTACCGACCGTACAAGTACAGTACTCGTTCCGGTACCTGGTACTAATAATAATAATAATAACACAAAGATTAATACTTTATTTTCACAGTATTGCCCATAAGGAGCTGAATGCGCGCCTATTGTCCAAGAAGTAGTCTCGCCGTCTACGGGGATAGGACGCTCGCAAGCGACTGTGCGCTTGTCTTGATATATAGATATAGATATAGATTAGTCCACTTCGGTGGGAGCCGGTGGGCCCGGGACTTGAGTAGCTTGTAACCAGAGTAATTTGGCGTCGATGGGTTCTGCTTGTACACGTGCGCAAGATCGGCGGGAGAAGTAACGTGATAGGTGTGGGTTGGGATTGAGGGTGTGGTTGTGCCAAGTAGTGGCGATTTTCTGGTTTGCTTCATCGTGTGCGGCAGCCCGAATCAGAGAGTCCGGTGAGTCCATAATACGTCGTCGGTGGTTCCAGAGTTCCCATGGAATGCGATCATGCGCACATCCCGTGTTGTTTATTTGTCCCTGGGTAGACATGGGGTAGACCAGGTACCGTACTCGAACAGTCGTAGACAAGCACTACCAAGTATCGGTACGTACGTACCTGCCAGAGGCGGCGGACGGACCTGCGCAATTTGAGTTACAGTACATAAAGTACCGGGTACCGGTACCTGTACCGGTACCCTGACCGTTGACCGTGCGTGCGTTCGTTGACCGACGATGACGACTCGTACGATCAATTCTTTGGATTCGTCTGTACGGCGTTTTGAAGCGCGATTTTGTTGTATTTGCATCCTAATCTGCCGTCATTTTATAACTTTAAAATTAAAACGACGGCCTTTCGTCGCTGCTGCGAACGTGGAACAAACCACGCTTCGCACCTATTCTATGTACTCAGTACTCAGTACCAGGTACAGTACAGTGCCGGTAGTGATGGCGTAACGGAACCAAACAGTCCTTCTGTCGACCGCTTTTAAAATGATTTGCGCTTATCCTGGCTTCCTCGAACCACAGGATTTGTGGACGGCGCGATATCAAAAAATGACGTCAGCCAGTTCAAGTATCCAATGATTCGTGGTGTCATCGACGACCCTCCGACATGATGGTACAGGTAGCAGTATGTAGAAAGATCGGCTGGATGTGAAGTTGCAAGCGCGTATTTACGGGTAACAAGGAGAAAGGACGGTCGGTAGTGTCACCAAATCGGCAGTTATCAAGTTCCCCTGTCGTCCATCAAGTTTGCGTATCACGTCAAAAAGTTTTGATACTCTGTTGCTACAGTAGTAGCAATTGAAAAGAAATAGTCAATATGAGCCTTCTTGTAAGTATACGTAGAATGAAGTTCGCTGCTTGTCTCGAGTCCAGATTTCGAATCTCCAGTGTCCGTCTTCCAATTTTCTAACTTCGCCCTTGGCGTGCATTTTCATGGGATAGAACACAGCGTCGGGCTTGATCTTCATTGCCGGTGCTGTCGCCCTACTTTGGGCACTGTCCCAGTTTTTGATCATCTCCAAGATCCCCATTATTTCTGGAGGTGGCGGTGGAGAATCCCAAGGTCTCGTCAGCAGCGGTGACGATGAAGCCACTACTGCGCGCCTGAAGGAGATTTATGAGGCGATTTACGAAGGTGCCGAGAGTTTCCTAGCGGCCGAGTACCAAGTTTGCTTCTGGTTTGTCGTCTGCTTTTCAGTTCTCATCTTTGTGCTTGTTGCGTGGGGTACCGGATGGGATATGGCTCGTGGTCTTTTCACCGCCGTCAGCTTTCTTCTTGGAGCCTTCACCTCCATGGCCAGTGGATACTTGGGCATGAAGGTTGCTGTCTATTCGAATGTCCGTACAACTGTCTCCGCTCAAAAGCCAGGCTGGACCGAATGCTTCAACACTGCGTTCCGAGCTGGAGCCGTCATGGGTAAGCTGCCACTAGAATCTACACAATCGAAGTACATGACCAGAAGAGGTACATATTCTCACGACACTTCCTTTTTGGTTTTTGATCTTTAGGTTTTGCTCTCTGTGGTTTGGGTATGATTATGCTTTACGGCACCATGCTCGCCTTCCGTGTTCACTACCCTGAACCCAAGGAATGGATTTTGCTCACGGAATCTATCACTGGATACGGATTGGGTGGATCCGTCATTGCCATGTTCGGTCGTGTCGGAGGAGGCATCTACACCAAGGCTGCGGATGTTGGTGCCGACTTGGTTGGAAAGGTGGTTCACGGAATCCCTGAGGACGATCCCCGTAACCCTGCTACCATTGCTGACAATGTTGGTGACAATGTCGGCGACGTCGCCGGTATGGGATCTGATCTTTTCGGAAGTTTCGCCGAGTCTACCTGTGCAGCGTTGGTCATCGGAAGTAGCATCGGTGTTTCCAGTGGTTGGGATGCCATGGTTTTCCCTATTACAGTTTCGGCTGTTGGTATCTTTGTTTGCTTGATTTGCTCCTTCATTGCCACTCACATCAAGCCTGTCAAGAGTGAAGCCAATGTCGAGAGCGCATTGAAGGTTCAACTTATCAGTACTACCATTTTGATGATCCCGTCAGTCTACTATGCCGCCATTACTTTCCTGCCTGAATCCTTCGAACTAAAGAGCACCGTTGGACACAAGGTTTTGACCCTTACCCCCGTCCTTGCCACCTTTTGCGTCTGCTTGGGTGCCGTTGGAGGTCTGATCATCGGCCTCGTCACTGAGTACTACACGTCGCACTCCTACCAACCCGTCCGTGAGGTCGCCAACAGTTGCAAGACTGGAGCTGCTACCAACATGATTTACGGTATTGCTCTTGGTTTCAAGTCGGCCATCATTCCCGTCATTGTTCTCGCTGTTGTTATCTACTTGTCCTTCGCTTTCTCCGATATGTATGGAGTCGCCCTTGCTGCTATTGGATTCCTTTCCAACTTGGCCACTGGGCTTACGATTGATGTGTATGGGCCTGTTTGTGACAATGCTGGAGGTATGTTCTTTGTTTTTGAATGGGATTATTTTGATCTGTGTCAACTGACGGAAGTCTAACGATATTTTTACTTGCAGGTATTGCTGAAATGGCCGAGCTTCACCCCAGCGTTCGCGAAAAGACCGACGCCTTGGATGCCGCCGGAAACACCACTGCTGCCATTGGAAAGGGATTTGCTATTGGATCTGCCGCTCTTGTCTCCCTTGCTCTCTTCGGTGCCTTTGTAACCCGAATCCGTCACTCCTCTCATGATGCCTTGTTCTCACAGGGTGTCAACATGCTCGAGCCTTTGACTTTTGCTTTCCTCATCATTGGTGGTATGATCCCATTTGCCTTTGCTGCCATGACCATGAAGTCCGTCGGTGAAGCCGCCATGGCCATGGTGATGGAAGTCCAACGCCAGTTCGACGAAAAGCCCCACCTGCTCGACGAGAACCCGACTGAGCGCCCCGACTACGATGCTTGCATTCAAATCTCCACCAAGGCTTCTTTGCGAGAAATGATTCCTCCCGGTGCTATGGTCATCTTCACCCCGCTTTTGACTGGAATCTTCTTTGGTGTCACCGCCGTTTCGGGTCTCCTTGTCGGAGCCTTGATTGCCTCAGTTCAACTTGCCATCTCCATGTCCAACTCGGGTGGTGCCTGGGATAATGCCAAGAAGTACATTGAAAAGCAATCGCCCGATTCTGAACTCAAGGGCAAGGGATCTGACATCCACAAGGCTGCCGTTGTTGGAGACACTGTTGGAGATCCGTTCAAGGATACCTCTGGTCCTGCACTAAACATTGTGATGAAGTTGATGGCTGTGCTTTCTCTGGTCTTTGCGGATACATTTTACGCCATCAACGAAGGATCTGGTCTTTTCAAGATGGGATAATTTCTCCGTGAACTTTTTTGTCGAATACACATGTTGATACTTCCAAGTGGCATTTACTTGGTGCTTTGCGAATCCTCTTTGTGGAGTTTTTGCTCGTCTACCGAGAATGGTCCTATTGTATGCAGGACTGTCTCTTTCGATGATCGTGAAGTAAAACTGAACTAATTAGCGCCGAGTTTTCGCCCTCACGTTTCTATTTGTAATAGCTCTTCGTATGTTTGCACCAGAACTTGGTTGTCATACCCAGCCGGTACCACTACACTGCCCGAAAAGGTCATTTGAGGCTCTTCCGATGGATCTCGCTCGGGACGGGCGCCGCGCTCCATGAGGGCCTCACCTCTCAACGGCCACACTCGAAAGACTACCCGACCTACAATCAGGGCTGCTGGTACCGGGCCATAGTTCCTTGAATCCGAAGAATTCCATGGGTTGTCCCCTTCCAACCATATATGGCCGTCAGGAATGACTACACCCCCAGCAAGTCCATTCCGATACCGCTGCCGCAGCCGTGTTGATTTGTTGTTGTTTCGCAGAGTGGGTTTCGTTACAATATCACCTGGTAAGCCCAGGACTCGTTTACAGACTGTCCCTATCCGATCTGGATGTTGAATAACAACTACATCACCCACACTGACCGGGGAAGTCTGTCTGGCCCAAAATCGTTTCCAACAACCTTCGGGTGGTATCTTGTTCACCGGGATGATTGGCTGGTGCCATGTCGGTGGACCCGAGAAACCTTTCTGTCGCAGTCGCCTTTCGTGAATCTTCTGACGTTCTTCAGCGAGCAGTACTCGTTGTTTGGCGATGGTGCCTCCTTGCACCCCGTACCATTGGGGCGTGAATCGATCCATCACCACAATTTCTCCTCGAGAATGAATGGTCGGCAGCATGCTCGGCCCTTCACAAATCGTCAGTTCCATCCCATACTCGGTAAATACATATACAAAACCAAATGCACAAGTCAGACGCCACATATGAGTCCCCAGAAATAAATCGGACGACAACTCCTCTAGAGGGAGCTCGGAGCTTTTGGGTGGGCCCTTATTGGACGACGACGACTCTTCGCTGAACAAACGTCTCCTCGGATTGTTCGACCTTGCTGGAAGATTTGTGGATCTCTGGGCCTCATGGCGACTTGAGCCGATCACCCGAGACGATAGCCTCCACATCTTTCCACCTTCCCAGCTCTACTTCGTAGGGTAGACACAAAAACAATGACGAAAGGTGTCCACTCAAGTTTTAAAGTACAACGACGACCGGCAACATCATTGATCATTGACATGATATTATGTTGAGTAGAGCAAAAAGAGGGATGCGATTTCGTCTGTTATCGTCGGGGAATTTACGGTACTTGTAGCACACGTCGAGAGACAGGACCCTGGACAGGACAGCGGGGAAGGCATTGGTTCCAATGAGTCGACTATGTTTCTTTGTACGTACGTTGAACCTGAGGAGTACCAAGTACCATACCGGTACAGTACGATACCGATAGGAGCGGAGGAGATGGTAGAAGATGATGATGATTCATTCATTCGTCCATTCATTGCTTTCATATCATAGTCTACCGGAATGTTATTCGAAGCAAAAGTTTGTAGTCTATTAGCATCCAACCCATCACGCGCTATCATGTACTCCTCATCTGTGATCTTCTGCTACTGCATGCTGTGTTCCTGCCCAGTCTTTGACAATGGAAAAAGCATATGGCGGGGGATCCTCCCCTCCTAGAATCTTGCGAACATCGTTGAATAGATTGTGTGGCTCAAAACCATGAATGTTGTCCCTCCAGCCGATCAAGTCATGATCAACCTTAGATATGTCACAGGCCAATAGTGGATGAACAAAACCTTTCTCAGTCACTTGTGGGATGTAGCCATGTACCTCATGTCGTCGCTTCACAGAGCTGAAACGTATACCTTGATCTTCTCCATCTGGCTCATAAGATGAACTGAATATCGATTTGATGTAAGGAACAACATTGCGAGTGATAAGAAGGAAAGCTGCCGCCGATACCATTGCTATGCTCGTGTATCCATACAGCGAGGTGAGAATCTCCTGGCTGGAGCGCATCCACTCCATCCCCTCTGGTTGAAACTGTGGAAGCGGTGGGAAAGTCAACGATCGGAAGAAATCTTGATTGCAATATTGGTACGTTCCATCGACCTCACAGACTTGATCATAAGGGTACCCCGACCAAAAATAGGCACTCATGACCACGTGGGCTATCAAGCTGGTAGAGAAGAAGTAGTTCCTACTGACTCGCGCCAAATGAGGACCGATATCAGAAGTGGTCCGAGAAAATCGCAGGAGACAATATTTGCCGGACCAGTAGTGGGCACAAAGGGCAATAGCTCCGAGGAGAAAGGACTCTGGGATAATGGTAGAGTAGAAGAGGGACACGAACAGCACCTTTGTAGCATCGCTGTATCGCTCCGCAAGTTCGAATTTCGAGCCACGAAAGTAGCTGTTCATTTCCTCTTGATCTGCTGCTCGTGGTGCCAAAATGTGCTTCCGAATGTTTCCCGTAATATCTAGCAACTTGATAACCGGTACTGTGAACATCTCAGCGTATATAATCATATAGACAGTCTTTGGAAGACTGGTTTCTTGGGCTTTATTCCCGTCCTCCTCAACCGAAATCGTGTGGATGAAATCGATGATAAGAAGGAGGCAAATTGCAGAGTTGAACCACCGAAAAAGGGCGACTTTGATGTAAAGTGAAACGCTTCTTTGTGCCTCAGTTGTATGAGCTTCAAGCGATGTGACAAAGTCACAGAGAACGGGCACGACCATGTTTGTGATCGTAATATATAACGCTGTGCGAGGAGATCCCGGGAATTTCCTTTCCAAGTCGGCAATGAAGAAGCCACTCCAAGCAATGAATATGATCATGATAATTGTGGTACTGAGAAACAAGAGCGACCGTAGTCTCGCTGATATTTCAAGATCTTTCCATCGAACATCATTCGGTTCGCCTGGCTCCTTGATCGAGAGCACCTGGGTGCCTCGAAATCGCAAGATCTCCCTCACGGACACGCTACTCGATGATCTCACGAGTCGAATCGACACCTCCTTTGTTTCTTCGGGCTGACAAACATCGGCAATATTGATAATCTCCAGTGTGCTAGATACCGCAGCTTCTTCAGCCTTCATTTCCCTTCCATCGAATCTGGAAGTATCCACATTGTTTTTCCATACATTCATCCTGCCCGTTGACAGTGCATGCAAACAGGTCCGCTGTGCACGTTCTGTGTCAAAAACGACGAAAACAGCGACAGCCCCAAAATCATGCATCAACAGATTCCTCACCCTCTGATTGTATTGCTGCACTTTTTCATACAATTTCTTGCTTGTAGGAATGAACGGTAGCACTGAGCGGGCCGCGTTTTCGTCCACGAAATTCCTCAGTGCCTTTTCGTCGTCCACATCTACATCAAAGTCGCGGAGTCTCAGATGAAGCTGTCTCAGAGTCTTTCGACGCTGCACCAGAGTTTCAATTAACATGGAGTTGTCTACCGCAATTGTCACCATCACGATCTCATTGGGAGCAAACGGCTTGAAAAAGTGTCGCCATTCCTCAGGATCCAGGGCATCACGAGGTGGATTGGACACTTTCAATGAATAGTCCGAGGCAGTCTGGATCTCTTCATCGAATACTATCTCAGCTTTGCGTTGTAGCCAAAAATAGGCAATTCCAAACATAATGATGAGAACAATTGATGACACAAAACTGCAGATTCCTGGTATCAGCCAGTCTTCAAAATTGCAGTTGTTGACCAGAACATTGTTTCCATCTAAGCGATACTCTGGGTAGGCATATGCATATTCATTGTTACACTCCTCGCAGGCAACCCAATATGCTTCGTCACAAACCGCTGATCCCTTGATAGCCCTCATGATTCCATCCTTGTTATCTTCAGTATAACTTGTCCAAAAGTACACGATAAGCGGAATATTGAGGAATGCCGAGATGGTCAAGAAAATACTCAAAAGCAATAGCGTGGAGAAGTACATTCGTACCGAAACTCCCCAGGCCATTAGCTCTTTGACGGGGGTCTTCCAAAGTGGGTACAGATCCGTCGGTCGTTTCATTTCTCCCACTTCGGCGCGTGTATATCGGTACATGTATGGACTGTTTGTTGATGATGTGAGATTTTCATCGGTGTAATGCCTTGCGAGAGTCACATGTTCCATGTAAGCCCATGCAGCGTCAATCGAAGGTAACAGTTTTCCTGACTTGGTATAGCTGCTCTTGTCGTGACCAGCGAGTGGGTTGTAAAACCAGAACCGAGACATGAAACGAGCAAAAAGACGCGAACTGGTCATGCCTGAAAAATCCGTCCCGTAGGTTTCGCATGGTCGCTTGACATCGTCAAGATCTATCGCCTTTCCCGTCGCTACTATCAAGCTCCTTCGGCCCTCATGTAACAGCCGGTCAGGTTCGATTTCTATTGAATTCATATGCCTCTTTGCAGCAGTCGACCTTCGATGATGGTTATCATTACAGTCGCATGGTGTACGTACGGTATGACTTGGACTTTGAACTTGTTGGACGTGGAAGCTGGAGATGAAAACGAATGAATGATGACAAAAAATACTCGTACACGTACAGTACTGAGTATTGAAGTCCTAAAAGGTGAAGGTCAATGTGATAACGGGGAGCTACACAAATTATGGGTCATTGTCGCTGTGGCTTTGTGATGTGTCGGAATAAACGGCTACGTCCGGGTGACCGAATATCAACACACCCTCACCGTAGCGAGAATGCTATAACGCGTGGAGCTTGACGTTGGCAGATTGTGCGTGTACAGGATCTTCAGTGGCGCGGTACACGTGTACTTGTACGCAGTAGGATCGAGAAAAACCTTTCATTGATGGCGAAAGGGAAAAACTCGACGCATATGCTCCGTAACGTCGGGAGCTCTCCGAATAGTCAATGTTCCATTCGCACGACATGGCAACCGATGAGGGTGCTTCCCGAAGTCATTGTGCAACGCGCTCGCCTTCCGTGTTCGGCCATTCTACGACTACTACGACCATATTATTTTTTATTCTCTATCTGAGATTATTATGGACCAGCAGGTATCACATACATCTGTCTTAGACTAATGGCGGGTACGTACCCTGGTACCAGGTACCGGTAGATTCGAGGATTCATTCATTCCCAATTCTTCTTCGTGCAAAAGTTGTTCCTCGTTGTTCCCCCCGAAGATTCCGAGATTCGTCCGAGATTCACGGGTTGTTCCTGCTCACATCGACGGAGTATTCCCAACTCAGCTTCCAGATTCCAGAACCAATTTCATCGCGAATCTATTCACGGCGTCACTCACTTTCCTTCATCACCACCCCAACGGATTCATATTTCACACAATCTCTCTTCACCTCACCAGCAAACTAGCCTATACTAACAATGTTACGGGTTTTGAAACAAAAGGCAAAGGGATCATCCGATGATGCCGCTGGGGAGCAAATTCCCTGTGTTCCGACCACGGAGATCGAAATAAGTAGCCCGGAACCAGTCCCACCACACATCGTTTCTCATGTTCCCATTTCCATCGGAAGTCGCACAATTTCGTCTAGCGCCGAGAGCACAATATCATCTAAGAGCGATGCTTCGTATCAAGGACCGAATGTCAACGAGGAGGACACCACGACCATCATCGACGTGATCCCAGCAGGTTCTCTCAACCAGATGATACAGGCGCCAGATTCTCAGGACGAATCTTGCAGCAGTGCCGCTACGGACACAGCATTACGCCCACGCAGCTCCCAGAAAGCTTTGACCAGGAGCAGAACAATAAGCTGGGAGGAAAGTCCAATGACGAAAAAGCCGAGGCTAAATTTGAACTGCACCTCTGCGGACACCTCGGGTGGCAACCTAGCCAAGTTGACTCTCTTGGCACTAAAAGAAGATGACTACGTGTTAAGCCCGCTTCATGCATTTGTTCGGAAGCAAATCGAAGTATTTACAGCAACACCATTCGACCTCAAGCAGCCTGCTCCGGGACGAAAACAGGCAATCGGATTGTATCAAGTTGGGCTTCGGTGCATCCATTGCAAGGACAATGCCAGCGGCAAAAGAGTCAAGCGCGCTGTCTGCTATCCGAGCAACGTCAAAAGAATCTACCACTCTGTGAGTGATATGAAGTTTGACCATTTCAGTAACTGCACGAGCCTACCCGCTGACGTCAGGGCGCAATTCGAGAGCCTCAAGGCCGAGGGAACCAAGCGGAATGGTGACAGCAAAGGCTCCAAGAGAGGACCACTATCATCCACTGCACAATACTATCATGACTCTGCCGTCAGCATGGGCATGCTTGATGGCCCTGGAGGGATCTTCATGGTGTCGAACTCCAATTGGAGTGTCGACCACGGACAAACTTTCCCAGCCACTCTAGTCCCGAAGAACCCCAGCCCAAGTACTGGCTATGGTACCGCAAGCGATGTTGGTATCAACACGCGGGACATGCCTGCCAGCGCGACTACCCAAATACAAGCTCTTCCCACCTTTACGATGAAGGCCCTTGATTCTTCCGCATTCGGAGGCATTTTTCCTCTCACAGGGGGTGCTACCATACAATTCAATGCCATCACCACAAGCCTTGCGCAGGCTCCCAAGACAACTCCTTCTCCACCAGGTGCAAGAATTACTCTCCATGAAGATTCTGATCGGGAGAATCTAAACAAAATCCATTGCTTTGTCCGCAAGCATGTCGAACTTTTCGCCGCCGACGATACTGATATGGCTGCACCCTCACCCGGACGAAAGACACGGGTTGTTTTGGGTCAAGTTGGAATCCGCTGCGTACACTGTACCCAGTTGCCCACGAAGCATCGCGTGAAGCGCGCCATTTGCTACCCTCCCTCCATCCATGGTATCTACCATGCAGTTTCCAACATGAAGTTCGACCATTTTGCCAACTGTCGGGGACTTCCAGTCGAATCTCGCGAGGAATTTCGAGCCCTACAGGATTCCTGCTGCCGCAAAGGATCTGGTGGCGGTACCAAAGGCACCAAGGGCACAGCGAGCTCGACAGCGAAGTACTATCAGGAGTCTGCGATCCGAAAAGGACTGGTAGACACCGACTCAGGAATTCGCTTCGCTACTTCACCAGAAGCAACTACTGCTTCTACTGATCCGTCGCAACCTCTTTTTTTGCCTACAGGCCTGTTGGCTCTAGTCAAGGCCGCCTGCCAGGCTGCATAATAGTTTTGAATTTCATTTTTTATACCTTTGTTGTTTCATCAAAAAGAAGTGCCCAGTACGAGTAGGCGATTCTGTACGAATAGAGGTCGAGAAACGTAAGCATCCCTTCCGTCCGTGTGGCATCGACGTACATTCCTTAATCCTTGATTCGTGCCCACAGAGCCTGTTCAATTTTCTCCATTGTCAAAACGAGTTTTGTTGTGCCACCACTCTTATCCAGTGTCCAAGTCGATCCATCTGCATCAATCGCCTCAAACAACTCCAGATCCAGAAGTAATTCGTTTCGACAGGAAATGGAGAGATGCCTAGGCCAAAATTTCACTTCAACCTCCTTTGAGACAACATTGATATCAGGAAGCCTCAACGCAACCTCTAATTCCTCTTCCGTTTGCGTCCATGCGTAACCTGCTTCTGAGTTGGCCTCACTGCTGCTTCCGTCCAGTTGAGCGTCGGAACGGCAACCAGCAAGACCAGTCGTCTCCAGGAGATCCTCGTCCTCAAAATCATTGTCGGTTTCCCTCATGATATTTGCAATGGCTTTTGCCCTTCGCTCTTCCGGTGTCTCCACAAGAATTCCCTATAAAAGATCGTGATCAGTCACACGATTTGAGAATCTCCCAGTGGAATAAATATGCAATGATGACAAGAATGAATGAACTCGAATACTGTGTTCGTAGGACGACTTACCCTCGCTCGTAGCCACTGTAGCCGCTCATCGGACGTTAGGTCCTTTTCTTCTTCTGACATGATGACTTTCTAGCTAGTACAGACTTGCTCGTTTAAGGTTCGTACGATGGAATTGATGGTAGGATCTAATCTCAAGGGTGAAAGTTGTGGAGATCGGGCATCGACGACAAGCATAGCATGGAAATGAAATGTGAAAAAAGATCACGAAAGATGAAAGATCATCGTTCATCTTGAATAATCTTATTGGATCGCGGGTGGGCGGTTTGGAGGGAGTTTCTATCTTAATTAGGTGCGTGTGCTTCACGAATGCTCAAAGACAGACAGTACAAGTACAAGTACAAGTACAAGTACACGTACGAGTACAGTATCGTACCGTACTGGGACTTTAACGTACAAGTACGGGCACCCGAAGTTCACGTCACAAAACACACCCTCGGTACCGTGTACCCGGTACCAGGTACGGTAACGCACAACATTCCCAACCGCATAGGCGACAGCGACCTGGAAAGTTACGTTGTAGTTGAAAGTTGAATGATGACACTACCGGTACATACTGCCGATACGGACACAAAGCAAGGTCGGTATTCCCGCTGGACGACGCTGACGGGAAGTCAACAGCTTTGGAATACGAACAATACACCCCTCCATTCCATCTTACCAACCTACCTTGAATATGTGCAAAGGAAAAAGCAATAAAAACTCCACTCAAGAAGATGAGTCGGAGTTGCCGACGATTGCCAAGTTATGGCGGCGGGCGTACTTAATGGTGCCCAAGGTCAACTTCCCAGGTACAAATCTAAGCGTCTCCTTCACGCTGGTCAGTTCTTTGTTCCTGATTACGATCCGTTTGATAGCTACCATCAATCTAGAATTCTTAGGTTGGCCCGAAGTCCCTGCAGATGAAGCGGCAGCAAGCGTGTCCGGTGTGGTGCACTCTTCCTTGTTGTGCCCAGGGCTCATCGTTGCCTTTTTAACGCATCGTTACAACCCCTCCGAACACATTTCCAAGGCCCCTCAGTGGTGGCAAGAGCTTGTCGATGCACTTCTACAATTCTGCACGGGGTACATGATTTACGATGCCAGTTTCATCGTCATGAATAGAATCGACCCGTCGGTATCTTGGATTCCTGCCTTTGTTGGAGACGACTTTCTCTTTCTTGGCCATCATTTTGCGACAACCACGTACATGACACAGACGCGAATCTATAAAGCAGGCCACATGTCGGCCATGATGTGTATGTTGCTGGGAGAGGCGAGCAATCCTGCAATGAATACTTGGTTTGTCACATCCAAAGCCATCACTTTGGAATGTTGCAACAGCCCCATGATGCAATCCTTGCACAACTACATTGAAATCGCTTTTGCGGCCATCTATCTCTTGTTTCGAGTCGTTCTTGGACCGATAATCTGCACTCACATGTCATGGAATTTGCTATTTTCCAAGGACGCCAAGGAAAATCTGCCGCTCCCTTTGCGACTCTTTTGGAACTTTATGATTTGGGCTGTGATCATCGGGTCGTACTCGTGGATTGTCTTTGCTTACGAGCTCCTACAGAGCCATGTACGTGGAACGGAGCAAGAGCTATAATCACTGACTGTTCAGTAGGGGAGACGGAAAGATCCACAGTTGCTACCACATAAATAAATAATTCGTACTAAGTTCCTTCACGTTACAGTAGTGGCATGGCTAGATTTCCGGAGGCGCCAATTTTGCATGCTTTAGCACGATGTGGCACCACGATCAAGACAAACATTCTACAGTACAGAACAATCAACAAAAAGAAAACGAGTGTGAGACAATCGAACACTGACGACGAACGAAATTAGAGCACGCCCAGTCGTCCGAGATCCACTTACCGTAATGAAATGGGTATACTCTCCAACAGGTACTTTGAGTTCCTTGGCAACGTAGTCAATAAGAGTCGCAAAAAAGTGAATGTTCTTCACAAAAATGTTGGCATTTTGCATACGAACAATGCCGGTGCACTTGAGTTTCCCGTCCTCCAAGTAAAAGTGAAGCTCGCGGCAGCACTTGGTTTGACCTTGATTGGTCCAGTCAACAGCGGAGGAGGGTTCCTCAGCAAAGGGGATGGGGATGATGGCCCGTTTACTAAATGGTTCCGTTTTGAGACAGTCAATCACATTGTTAATCTTGGCCTGCATCCCCTCTCGGTAATCTCCTTGCGCGCCACCTCGTTCGGCCAGTTGCCATGTGTCGTAATCTTCTTGAGTATACTCCCAACCCATATTTTTCTTGGTATAATATTCCAAGGCACCCTTTGGAAACAAGTCCGTTTCCACCGTCGAAGCTTCGATAGAGATATCTTCAATCACACCAACAAAGTTTCTCACGATAAACTCTCCTCCTCCACCGGCAGTCGTCAGGTCGACGAGGCGCTGGTGCAGATCCTTGGCAGTTTTAAAGTGAGGAAATCCCACATTGAGATTGTTGGAGGGAGCACACTTGACTTCCGACATGATGGTGGATGGATGCTGGATCTATCTTTTTTAAGTTTCACAGTAGGAGTATTTCGTCGACTCTGAGATGTAGATTGGGAAGGACCCAAACTTTGCTTGTGAAGCCTCCTCTGCTGCTGTGCTTCCTGCTTCCTCTACTACTAGTAGGCAGACAAGTAGATCTGTTGCGGCTCGATCTTCTTATCATCTTCGTCAGCGAAATTAGAGGAACAAAGATGAAAGATATCCCGCTGATCTTGATCGCATTAGTCGAAAAAGTTCGAGGATCCGAGGAGTCGCGTGGAACATTGCGCGGGCTTTCTCGGTACAGTGTACCGGTACCAGTACTGTACCGGTATGATACCTGCGCTTGTTACAAACTCTCGTGTCTCTTTAGCGTAATGTCCGCTTACTAAAATTATGAGCACTTCTACTCTACTATTTTCTTCTCATGTACTTTCGGTCAAACGTGTGTCGTTCTTCATATCGTTTCTCCGATGTTCTCCGGGGGTCTTCGATTCTCTCCGAATCCTTCAGAATTATACAGAATCATTCGCCGCGTGTCTCAATATTCGATTCCTTCGAATCATCATGAGCAACACTCTCCAACACCCTTCCTGTTGCGACTTGATCCACGTTTGTCACTGTGATCCGCTCTGTTTTACCGTTCTTCTAGCTCTGTGTTCAAGCCCTTATCTGTTGATCAATTTCAGTAACGGATCGTTGCTTCAAACGAGGTTCGTCTTAACCTTTCGCTTCGAAGCGTGTTACAAACTCTCGTGTCTCTTTAGCGTAATGTCCGCTTACTAAAATTATGAGCACTTCTACTCTACTATTTTCTTCTCATGTACTTTCGGTCAAACGTGTGTCGTTCTTCATATCGTTTCTCCGATGTTCTCCGGGGGTCTTCGATTCTCTCCGAATCCTTCAGAATTATACAGAATCATTCGCCGCGTGTCTCAATATTCGATTCCTTCGAATCATCATGAGCAACACTCTCCAACATGCGCTATCTAGCCGGCGACCTCCCCCCAAACCAGCAATGACGACACTGGAGACGACGACGACAAAAACTAGTACAAGCCACAAGCCTGTAAAACAAAAAAAGGCAGCAGGTTGGTATTGTCGCTGATTGTCATTGTTTCATTCAAAGCACCTACATTACCGAATACCATGTCGAACGAAGACTTTCCGATTTACCTCGCCTCAGTTTCGGCCCCCACGAACATCGCTTGCATCAAATATTGGGGCAAAGCGGACGCCAAGTGGAACACGCCGACCAATGATAGTGTGAGTGTGACGTTGGATCAGTCCGATTTGCGAGCCGTGACCACAGCTGCCGCTTCAGCCAAGTTTGTCAAGGATCGATTGTGGTTGAATGGTATCGAAGAGGAGGATGCTGCCACTAGCAAGCGCTTTCGTGCCTGCGTGGATGGGGTTAAAAAGCTGGCCAAGGAACCTGCCAAATGGAAAGATTTGTATGTGCACATTAGCAGCTACAACACCTTTCCCACTGCCGCTGGTCTGGCTTCCAGTGCTGCTGGATACGCGGCTCTGGTTGCGGCGTTGGCCAAGTTAATGGATGCACAAGAGGAATATCCAGGTCAATTGACGACCTTGGCGCGACAGGGCAGTGGATCAGCTTGTCGGTCTTTGTACGGGGGATTTGTCGCATGGCGCAAGGGCGGCGAGCAACCAGATTGGGCGGATTCTATGGCTCAACAAGTCGCGGACGAGAACCACTGGCCCGAGTTGCGAGCTGTCATTTTGGTTGTCAGCGATGAAAAGAAGGATACCTCCTCCACGGCAGGTATGAGCACAAGTGTTGCGACCTCTACTTTGCTGGAACACCGCATCAAAGAAGTCGTCCCACAGCGCATGAAAGAAATTGAAGCAGCCTTTTTGAGCAAGGACTTTGGAACGTTTGGGGAATTAACAATGAAGGATTCCAACCAGTTCCACGCTGTCTGTATGGACACGTATCCTCCTATTTTTTACATGAACGACGTCTCGCGAATGGTGGTCCGTATTGTACATGCTTACAACAAATGGGCTGGTGAAGTGCGAGCCGCATATACCTTTGATGCGGGGCCGAATGCGGTGTTGTATACTTTGGATAAGTATGTTGTTGAAGTTGGAGCTCTCATGTTGCACTACTTTCCGGCCACTGGAAAAGACTACGTGAGTAATCCTGACTTTGGAAAGCAGATTGAGGAATTTTCCTTGGACCCCGAGCTTTTGGCTGCCACGGCCAAGACTGGTCGAACGCCTGCAGCCGGTGATGTCAAGATGTTTTACTACACCAAGAGTGGACCCGGTCCTCTGACCTTGTCTTTGGAAGAATCCAACCTAGACCCCAAGACGGGTCTCAACATCTACAAGCCATAAACCAAAATAGTTCACAAAGTATTACAAGCGCATAACTCACAGGCTATCCATGTATGCACTCTCGTTTTTCTGGTGATTTTTTTAAATTTTCCTCACCGGTGGTCTCTAGATTCTACTAAATAGATCTTTTCTACCCGCGTGTAGCATTTTCAATTTATCCAACTACATTAGTAATGGTAATACGAAATATTGAATAGCTACACTATTTGTTTCGCACGCAATAGAAATAGAAATTCCAGATTCCTCTTTTGCTGCATGACGTCATTTTTTATCAGCCATTCCCGTGTAAGAGTACAGTACCTGGTACTTGTACTGTACCTGTAGGCCGGTACGCAGTCTGTAGTACAAGTACCAGATACCGCTAAAATTTCAAAAATCTTGCCATCCGTTGGGAAAAACGACATCATGACGTTTATTGGCCCCAAGCAATCAATCCTCTAACCGAAACTGGGATCAGGGTCACAAAAAATAATGTAATAATAATCACAAAGTCTCCTTCCAACAACGAAACGAAAACTATCCGGTTTCTGAGATTGGTTGGTTTTCGACAAAAGTGTTCCCAGAGTAGAGGCATAACTTTAGCCGTCGCATTGGGCAACTTTAAACTGTTCCAGGTATCTTCTGAGATTGGCTACTTGGATACAATTGTTCCGAGAACACAGACAATGGCTTGCTTACAAAGCCTAGACAACATTGTCCTTAACTCGGACTCGATGTCCAACTATGCGACCCCGGAAGGAAATTATAATGATTTGTCGCAGAAAAGTGGCACAGATGAGAGGCGCAATGAGGACTTGAGCGGGGACGAAGTCGAAGAGTGCGTCTCGCCCATATACTTGCCGAGCAACTCTCGGTCGAAATATGACACAGAGATCGGTTGTCGTACTATTACTCCATCGGACAAACAGATACGTTCTACGCAATGCCCGAGCCCCGATAGCGTCATGGCGTGGCCCGGAGAGGTAAACGATACAACACCCATAAAGCATTCGCTGCACTTGGGCTCGCTGGATTCACCTCCTACAATCACCAACGACGAGGACGATGCAATTGTAGCGGCGAGCGATATGACGACCATGGACTTTCACGATGCCCAGTCAGATCATGTCCCACTAACACCCAGCAGTCAAGAGGAAGAGTTCCCTACTCTAACTCGGCGGGTATCCTTTGCCGACGAATGGGGCTCTCCGCTCAAAGAGATCCGCGTGATGGAGCCACCCCAGGTCAGACGAGTATTATTGTTACTACTGAGCCCGCCTGATCGAAAGTTTGAGTTTCTAAACGTTGAATACCCGCTGGATGATAACACCACCGTTCAAGTGGTCTTGGATCAACTGCCAAAACTAACGGCAAACCCTGTCTTTCGGACGCAAACATTTTCATCTTTCGCAAAGACGTGCAAGAACGAAAAACTTGACAACGCAGTGGTAATGGCTGATTGTGAATTGGCAGAAAATGAGCTGTTACTAGGAATTTTGTCAGGATATCCAGCCGCACAAATCGGGGCCTTGGCCGTTCCACTTCTTTTGAATGGAGACATCATTAAAGCTGTGGGTCGTGCCAAACGCAGCGGCAGGGGGCTGAAAAATATCAAAAGCGGAAACGAGTGGCGTATGAGAGGAAAACAGCGAAGGAGACTCCGAGGCCGTGTAAAGAAAGCAAAATTTACTTTTGAATGCCCTCTGGAGACGACCGAAACAGTATATCAAAACAGCAAGCTTGTTCACGCGGACTCCCTACAACCTAGCAACGCTGATGACCTGACAGGAGCAAGTCTTCAGTCCTCGGACGATGCAGATGTAGAAGCAGGGCACGGCGAAAAGGTAGACGCCCACAATGAGCCGAGGACATTTTCGACGGAGATGGGTTCCCTTGAAACCAACGCAAGAAGTGTTGTGCAGCAACTGGTTGCAGCTAGCAACTGGGAAAGAATTGCAACCAAGGTAACAAATAATGGTCATTCTGCAGAACAATGTCCCGAGCATAAGCAAAACTCAGAGGACGACAATGCCTCCACAAGTAGCTCCGATCTTGAAGACAATCCTTCAGAGTCAAACGCGAGAAGTGTCGTGGACCAGCTACTCGCAGACGAAGGTTTGGGGGACTCTTCGTTTGAATCTGAATCTAGTATCGACGCTGCTTACACAAGCAACTGTGCTATAGAGGGGATTCCAGACATGGATGAACAGGAAGGCTCATTGAAATATCCAGATCTCCTTCGGGATCATCTCCAGGGTGACAACCATGCCGAGAAAACAATATATTGGATTCATGCAGTGTCCATTGCCGCGATCTGCTATCTTACGACGGTAACAATGGGCTAAGAAGACACACGGTACACAGCGTAGACATAACCGAGGCGACAAGAGCAAGAAGGAATCTGGCAGTAAGACAAGAAGGGCCGTCAACGCGCTAGTCATCCCCATATGTTTCCTTTCCCGAATGCATAATTTGCTATCATCCAAAGCGAAAACGACAAGGAACTTTGTAGTTGAGTTCTTACCGACAACCATGCTATAAAATAAACCGGTATTCTTCTACAAGTCAAATCTCGTAGAACGAAGCACTACGACTTCCATGCTGGTACCATTCAGCCGTCTAGAAGTGTACTGGCTTGTCAGTCAACGACATCGGGACCACAATCTCCTCTTCTTCTCCGAGATGTGCCATCAAAACATCATCAAAAGCTAGAAACACCTCCAACGTATTCAAAATCTGATCGCGAGAAAAGGACTCGCTCTGTTGAGCTTCCACCAGCCGAGCCAAAGCAGTGCTCACGGCATTTTCCTCCTCATGCAAATGCTTATGATCATCATAGAGGAACCGAATATCCACATGTGGATGAAGATGTTTGTACGTTGGAAAGCAAGCATACTCCTCAATGCTCACATGTCCATTCAAGCCTCTCATGGAGCCATGAAAGGTCGAAGAGGCACGTCGAATATACTGTCGCTGCTTTGCAGGATCTTCAGTATGGTAAGCTTCGTATAAGGAACTCAGAGCTTCCTGCATCTCATGCCGGAAATGGATATGATAGGGAGGCATTTGACTATTCTGCCGATATCGCGGGTGTTGAAACCACTTGGACCGAGGAGTAATACTGGGATTGTCGTATAGTTCAGGGGCAACCTGTTTCAGCTTTTTCATTCGCTCTAAATGTTCATCCCCTGGTGTGTAATGCTCGAAATTTAGCACTCCTCGATCTTGTGACAGCACCTTTTGAATTCGCGATCGGAGACTCTCGAGTTTCGTCTGGTCTTGCAACTTGGACTGATATGCCTCCATCGATGGAAATGTGCTTGCTACCAGGCTTTCTAGGTCGGCCCTTTCGATGCAACCCCTTGCTTCTGGCATTCCCTTGACGACCTCTTTCATCTCACGGACACTCAACTGAGAAATCCAGGATCCAGACGGCTCACTAGGACAAGTGCCGGTAGTACTACTATACCGGTATGCTGCTTCTGATGATGATGATGATGATACCATTCTTGCTGCAATTCCTCGTCGACAAATTCGACCTCGTTGTTGAATGCCAAATAATAGAGTCGTCGTCCTTCCAAAGAACATACTCCAAGGCAAGTCACTGCCTCTTTCACTCGATCTTTCTCCACAAACAAAACTTTGCCGACCGACAACAGGTACCGGTGCAGAAGGGAGTACTGGTACAGTAGACAGTATTAGACTACCGGTGCTTTTACTCGTGTACGGTAGTTGGAAGACGAGCAAGAAGAACCAAACACGCGCTTTTCGTCTTCTTCTTGCTTCTTTGGATCACCCGCCAAAATAGCCTTCATACTCAAGCTTGAAGCTTGAGCTTTCAAGCTTGTCGATCTTCGAAATAAAATCGCGTCGGATGCATACAGTACCGGTACTGTACTCGTACGTGTACGCGCCTGGCCGGCCCGCGGCGGCAGGCTTCATCATTCATCATTTGGGGTCGTCGGCAATGACCACGATAGGGAGGTGCTACCGGTACTCTAGAGCTACTACTAGAGAGTACTAGTAGAGCTAATGATTTCATCTCCAATCTCCATCCAAGCAAGCTACCGGTACATACCGGTACAGTCAGTACAAGTAGCATCAAACAAAGGTGTTATTTCAAATACAGGTAGACTACAGCACCGCCATAACAATCCAATCCAATCCAATCGACTGCATCCTTCATTCCGTTGGGTACTCGCCAAGGAACTCCCTTCCCGACTCCTCAGAGAAGGAGGCACAACAAACTGGAAGAGAGAATTTTGAGAAACAAAAACGCAAACACAAACACAAACACAAACAATGCCAGCCCAGCACGCCACTGCTACCGGTACTACAAATGTTAGTAGTGCAAGTTCCGCCAAGCGGGCCTTGCCAGGATCCACTCAACCGCAACATATCACAAATCATGGTAATCCAGAGAAAGACAAGACTATCAACATTGCTCCGAGATCCATGTACGATGAGGAATACGAAGATGCTCCCATCAATCAAGGCCTGTTGAACAAGAAGCGAAAGAGCATTCGCGACTCACTCCACGTCTACTACGACACGGAAGCGAGAAAAATCGAGTGGATGCGACCCTACTGGCTGGGCTCCAGCTTATTTTTGTTGCTATTTGCCTTTTGGGTACTGGACTCGCTAAAAGATCCTCTCTTTGCTCGACTCGTGGACGGGAAAATTGAACGGCATCAGCCCACTGCCAAGCTGTGTAGCGTGGCGAGTACGTTGGTGTTGGTGTGTTTGATGGAATACCTGGCGAATGTCCGACAACGACAGGCGGCCGAAGAACGAGGACGAGAAATAATGTCACCGGATCAAGTTCTGGACTCGGGAGGGATATGGAAGAGTGGGACCATGATGTACTCTCAAGAGTATCAACGGCGGAAACATCAAGCAGTGGATGATACCATTTCGATTTCCATCTTTTATCAAATTGGTATCCCGTACGTGCTTGCGTTTGTGATCATTGCCTTTTTTGTTTCCCGATTCGAAGCCGTGGAAGAAAGTCTCGAAGTGGGTTTTGATGCCTGGTACATCTTGGCGTATGTGCTACATGCTACAATTGAGTCCTTTGGGTCTATTGCAGTGGCGACCTTTTGGTCTTTTGCGAATTCGACGCTTTCTCTCGACGATGCCGAACGGTACTATGGGCCCATTATTGCTCTCGCACAATTAGGAGCGATCGGGGGGAGCACCGTGGTGGCGAGTGGCGAGTGGAAAGCCCCTTCCATGCTAGTGGTGGTGTCGTTGGTGATTATCTTGCAGATGTTGGTCATGAAAGTGTACAATCAACGGTTTCAACCGACCAGTGTGCTGGCCAACAACGCCATCATGGGAGACACCAATGATGAACAATCTGTCGTTACGTGGCAAGATAACGATGCCACATTGACCAAACCCTTCTGGTCGGGCATTTACCTCATCTTCAACCACTACTACGTGATATTGATTTTGGGCGTCTCGTGTCTTTACGAGGTTACCTTGACCTGTCTCGATTATCAAATGAAATTATTGGGCTATGCCCGATTCGCGGCCACTAGCGATGATCCCTCCACTTTTTCCTCCACATCCCCCACGTCCATCATGGCTACCATGTCCTTTGCTGAATTCATGGGTCGCTATGGTCAAGTGGTCAATTTTATCAGTCTCCTATTTTCCTCCCTCATCTTTCCAACACTGATATCTCGATACGGACTACGAGTGACGCTTCGCATCTTTCCGACCCTCCTCTTAATTATCACTATCATCGCCTATGGTGCCTTTCCAGGGAATTTGACGGTCTTGTTTGTCTCCCTAAGTCTCCTCAAGGCAATGACGTACAGTGTCCACGATCCTTCCAAGGAGCTCTTGTACATTCCCACTTCCAATGCGGTCAAATTCCGAGCCAAGTTTTGGATTGATGTTGTAGGAGAACGCATCTCGAAAGCGATTGGAGGACTCTTCAATACATTTTCGGGGAGCGTCGAAAAGAGTATCCGCATTGGGAGTGTGCCCAGTATTGTATCCGCCGCTGGATTATGGTTTGCATGCTTTTATGTGGGAATTGAATTTGATCGACTCTTGAGGACAGGAAAGATTGTCGGTTTGGAACAATGCGTCGATCCAGCTTCCTACAAAAAGGTTGCCAAACGAGAACAAGATATGCAGGATGATGACGATGACCATCGGCGGGATTCTCCGTCATCGCAGGGTGAACCCTCGGAGGTGGACGTCCAATTCGGTGAAGACGGCAGCTTTAGTACCCTCGGTTTGGATACTGTCGACGAGCACGTCGGTAGGCAGGAGACATCGGTCGAAATGCCAGCGGTTGTGGTTCGGATATAGAGATAGCCACAGCTACCTCTTTCAAAGGGAATATAGTGTCGTCTTTTCCAGAATACAGACGCAAAAGTTCGTAACACAATTATTAATACCTCCTACTCCTTTTAAGCTTGAATTTGCGTACCGGTACATTGACATAATATGTGCCATGGTTCAAGTCGGTCGTAAGACCTTTTAGGCAAGGTTGACAGTACTTTTCTCCCATTCACATCCCCCACGAAAGAATAGTCGTCGAGACAGCCTCCTCTTTAGCCCGAAGAGAACCCACCGATTTCCCTTCCCAAGCGAAATGCCTCGTCTTCCCGAATTGCTCAGCTAGAGGTGCGATGTCGACGTATCATCTCCTTCTTCGAACGTGCTCGTCCTGCCATGAAACTTTTCGGCGGAGTCGTCCGTTTCCTTTTCCGTACGGAGATCATTGGCACAGTCTAGATCCCAATAACGAAGAATACCAAAGACTTTTTCATCGCACTCTAGCACAAAGACGAGAATGAAGACATCCTGGACAGCTGACACGAAATCATCGCCGCTGCTTTTAACGGCATAGTTAGATACCGACTGCCACTACTACACGAAACATAGTAGGTTTCGATTTCGAAGGAAAGCGGACCGAAAAGGTCGATCGTCCGGCCTTCTTGTTTACCAGAATACAGACTGCAAATTTCCGTAACATAACTACCTTCTACAAGCAATATATCCTCTCCAGAGTAGAGTAGACAGTATTTATACAGACAGTACGTACATGAGTTTTCATTGTCAGTGCCCGTTCCAAACAAAACAACGTTTGCCCGACCCGGGAGCATTCCTTCATCCTCACAACATTGAACATTGCAAAATGGTGTTTTTTATTAGTCATCGTAGTAACAGTTGTACTCCGTGCAACAACCCACTTGAACACATTCAATTTCGTCGCAATCAATACCAAAGTTGGAAATGGCAGCCGGTTGCGAGGAGCTAAACGGACAAAACAAACGTGGCCACTCCCCAGTAATATTGTTTGCTTGCACAAAGAGCGAGTCTGAATGATAGATAATATGATGGTACGTACGGAGAAACAAAGGCAGACAGGAGACGAAGTAAGTCAGTGGGTGGTGAGAAGCTTTTTTCGTCATGTTGCTGCATCCATCACGAAGTACCAATGATATTCACAAACTTACTGAGCACTCCATTGTCGTGAATCGCAAGAGAAATAGTGCCTGTCAACTGATTGTTGTCCAGGTACAAGATCGACAATCGAGGCATAGATCCAAAGACTTCATTCGGAAGAGGCCCTGTCAGAGCATTGCCGCTCAACGAGATCGACTGTGTCGAGTTGAGCATGACCATTTCATTGGGTATTGTTCCAACGAGATTGTTGTTCTCCAGATTGATTTCTCGAATGTCGCCTGTCTGTAGATCGCAGGTAATGTGTTCCCACTCACACACGCTGTCGGAGGACAACCAGTTTTCGGCGGAGGTCCAGTTCTCTCCCTCCCAACCGTAGTACAAAGAAGCCAACGCCCATCGCTCGCCTACTTCGTCTGTGAGATCACGCTCGTCATCATACAAGAGCCAGGACATGGCGCGTTCCTGAGGAGACGCACTGGGATCCTCCATCAACCCTTCATAGTCCTCGATGTTGGCGGACAGATCCTGCTGGTACAAGTAGGTCAAATCGGAGACATCAATGGCCATGAGCGCGAGAATAAGTTCTGTGTCCGGGAGGATGCTGGTGGGAGCCATGGTTGGCGCCTTGGTAGGTCGGACGGGTGCTTCCGCGGGCGCATCATCGTTGTTGCCTACAGCGACGACCACCCCGACCACCACTCCGATGATCACCACCAAGGCGACTGCCGCTGCAATGTAGGTTTCCTTCGTGGAAATTTCTCCCCACTTGCCCGTCTCTTTCAGATCTTTGAACTTTGGATTGATTTCTCGATCGGGAGTCTTCTTCTTGGTGGCTGTTTTTTTCGCCGGAGGTGCTCCGCCTTGGACGGCGGCTTCCTGCTTCTGGTCAGCCGGAGCTTCGGGGGCCGCAGGAGCTTTCTTCAACATACTCGTAGGCGATAATGCTGATTCCTCTTTCCCCTTGCCTACTGGTTCCTCCATAGACGCCACCGCCCCGGGAGACTTGAGCACAGGTGGACCATCGCTGGAAGCGTCCAGTGGTTCTTCTTCCTCATCCTTGGGAACCGATTCTTTTTCTTCTTCCTTCTCTTCGTCTTCCTCCTCCTCTTCTTCCATCGCCGGAGCTGCTGCTTCCTCATCTACCTCCTCGGCATGAGAGCCACTCAACATGGAGGGATCTCGAGGAACATCATCTTCGTCAGTCGATTTTACCGCCATGTTGTCAAAAAAGGAAAATCTACCTGGTACCTTCTCAACTTCTCACTGGTCGGTTTTGCAAAATGTTAACAATGGAAAATGGCAGGGATTAATAAATAAATCTGCAATCTTCAACAGTTGGGGCGTTGACGTGGTCAATATTATAGTCGGTGGGAGTCAAGTCAAAAGGAATGAATGAATCACACGGGGGGAGAGAAAACAATGCAATGAATTGACGACGACGACGACGACTCCTCGTCGACTCCCATACCGGTACATGCATGGAAGATCGAGTTTTTGGTTTTACGGTTTTACCGCGGGAAGTTTTTAGAAGATCTATCTTCCGTCAGAGAGCACGCAAAGAAGTGTTGGTTGATGTTCCGGGTCGATCTGTCGCGTTGGAGGGCGAGATTTCGATTGTTCGCTACATACCGGTACCAGGTATCTGGTACATACCGGTACATGTGCTTGTACGTAGTCTAATAACTGCATGCATGCATGGCCGGCGTTAGTTGTACAGTACGGCAGCAAATAATGCCCACGCCGGCCAGCCATTTATCCCCCGATCTCGCTCAGGTCTATGATGTTGTGCGTAGGATGAATAGGATAGCTCAGCGTAGATTAGACAGTTTATTGACCAGATGCAGGTTGGAACGACTGGAGAAAGACCGCACGATTGATGACCCCAAATTGAAAATATTCGCGGAAATCGCCCCCCATTTTGACTTCTTCGACGACAAGAAAAAAAGGTGATACTGTACGTGTACAGCGATAGGTAGTCTACGAGTACATAGACTACACAATGATTGAAACAGACTATAGCACAAAATTTATTTCACAGAAAGCACAGTAGTAGTGACACGGCACTCATTAGCTAGCTACTTGCACCATAAATGTAGCAAGAGTGACCGATTGATCATATTCCACATTAGCACGGCCCCACCAGAATTCTTGTTCTGTCTCGGTAGCACCTTGGACGATCATTAGCATTACGCATTCTCGGACGGAATACCGATAATATTAGCACGTTCAACTCGTGCCGTAGCATCTTCGAGAGACACAGCCTTAAATTTAGACTGCTGATCTGGACCCTGGGGCCGCTTGTCCGTTCCCCCCACCGGCTCTAGCAGACGAAGCGTTACGGCAAGGTCCAAGGGGTCCACAAGATCAGTCGATACCATGGAAACTTTTGGAGTCGGCAGCTGCGTCAACAGTTCCTCTTTAGCATCATTCTTTTTCTTCATGTCTTTCAACAACCGATTAAAGTACTCGGAAAGTACAGCTTGAGAGACTTGTCGCACGGCCCCCTCTTGCAACACGAGAACAACCGCATCGTTCCGGGCTTGGACACGGTGCATCAACGCATTGGCCACCACATGTGACTGCGAAATACGGGCATTATAACGTTGAGAATAGAGACCATATGTGATGGTGCCAATTACAGAAATAGCAAGGGCCTCTGATAAACCAGGGTACAAGAAGGCATAGTTCAAACTTCGATAGGCGAGGGGGATGGCGCCAAATGCGACCAGCGACACCGAAACCAAGGTAGAGGCACTCTTGTGGCCCAAGACGTACGGGAGAGCTACCAATCGGACGGATGGACTCATGTCAGCGAACAATGTCAATTCGTCTCTGGCCTCCCCAATCACGAGGAGATTTTCCAGTGGTTCGGTGGATGGCTGATCCACCATCGATGGCAATCGGATGCTGGGATGTGATGTGGCGGCTGATACCGCTGCTGATATTACGGGGTCGTTGCCCGAAATTTTGATAAGTTTTTCACGGACAAGCTGCGTCACTACCTGTACTCGTTTGGATATCAGCTCAAACGGTCGGTGGATGATATTCTTCACAAAGGCTTGGGCCATGTTGTAAATGACGTTGATGATTCGTTCTGCCTGATTTTCAAGAATCCGATAAATTTGAATGTCTTCCTGAATAATTGTCGGGTATACCCTATCCATATCTGTCGCCTTTGACGAGTCTTTCACAACGGGCTGGGCAAACAAAAGGAACTTTGCCTGCTCGTTCGCCCGCGTCATTCGGCTGTAGAAGTTGGGAAACGCCACGACGCCCTCTGCCAGCATCAACATATCCATCTGTTTCGGGAGTGCAACGTTTTGAAAGCCATTCAGCTGTAACAATGTGTGCCCTTTTTCATTCAACTCTTTAGTTCGAAAGTTTTTCCAGATGCTGCGGGACGAAGTCAAGGAAAATGCCTTGGGGTATGCTGAATGCAGATATGCTCGCACCGCAGTTTGGACAGACTTGGTCAAATCATCACGATGCTTTTGAACGACAACGAGTTGTTTCGCCTTTTCAATATCTTCGTCTGAAATTCGACGCCAAGGGATTTCGGGATATTGCCAAGATGAAAAGTGTTGAATGATGCGGTAGTTGCGTGTGAAAATACGAATATGATGTTGTTTTCGAAAGAATCGAGCTCCATTTCTTCGACCGATCATCTTGCTAGTCACGGAAGCGACCACCACTATATTCCACTTTCCATCACCTGCCCCTGGAATGATTAAGCCAGGAGGAAGTTGTAGTAGAGATATCAGCAACAAGGGCGGGTGTGGTGTGATGTTTTACTTCATCACCACTCCAACTTCAGACAAAAGATAAGAAAAAAGATGCCAGAAAAGTCACGACACGCACGAGAATTACAAACGGCTTTCTTGAGAAACCCGGCAACGACGTATGCTGTATGTAACGACAAAAAGGCGCGAAATTCGAAATTGCCGGCTGGCGCTCTCGTCTGCCTGCGTACGTGCAACACCCATGACGTCACTTTGATGTCATAAAAATATTCGAATCATAAAGAATCGAATCATCATCAATCTTGCGCCACAAACGCACGACGCGATCCTACCGGTACCGGTAGTAGTACTCGTACATACAGTACAGTACCTGGTACTACTCCCATAGTCTACGAATACTATTCTATTCATGTTTCCTGTCAATAATATTATCTACTCACTCGTACCTTGGGTGTCATCATTCACACTACCGGTATAGTACTATTGACAAGGATCCTTCGGTAACCCCATGCCGGGGATCAGCTCGTATGCGATGATTGCCATTGATAAAATTTTAAGTATATTCTAGCTAGTTGTTCTTGTTCATAGTTCCAGGACGATATCAGGCGCATCACCTTTGAGACGTTTCATGATTTTCTCCTTTTGATCTGGCTTCACAGATTTGCTGTTCAAGAATTGTTGAAAGCCAGATACACGATGCATGCCGTTGCGACCGTCACCATATCGATATGATGACTCGTACACACTGACACCGTCCGTGTATAGACCAGGTCGAAGTCTGCGTTCGCGCCAGTACATTCCAGAAGGATCTGTGAACACGTGCTTTGGAGAGAAATTCCAAAGATTTCTGTACCGATAGATTGCATGGACATGGTGAGAATGGTGGGACATGAAGAAGGTATGTAGTGACTATATCGTATACTCACTTCCAAGATCTTTCCTTAACTTCGTAAGTGCTCGTGACGATAGGGGCTTTCGTTTCTTCGTCAATGGATCCAGTATTCTGGTACTTGGCAAAAATGTCAACCTTTCCACGGTTGAAAAGATCCTTGATAATGGCATCTTGATTGACATGAAGAAGCCTTACCGACCACTTTGAATCAGAAGGTTTCGGTCTAGCAAACCACGTGATCGGTTTGTTGCCCTTGCGATTCACAACACCCACAAACTGATATTGATTCGGGGACTTGGCAGCCTTGGGGGCTTTCTTATATTTCTTTTCAAATTCAGCAACCGCCTTGTCAAATGCTTGTTCCGCAGCCTCGTCCTCTTTGGCACGTCTTGCCCTGTCCGATTCTTTGGCCTTCTGTGCCCAGTCACTTCCAGATGTCGCCGCCGCCTGCAGTTCAAAGGTTCTCTTGGCAGCCAACTCTCGACGAGCGTCAACCTCTGCTTGTAGACCAGCTTTGAATTTGGGTAGGAACCTTGCTCTTCTAGGAGTGATCTCCTCTTTGACCTCTCGATCCGGGATGGTAAGAGATTGCAGCGGAGAAGCGAAACGAAGCATTTTCGCCGCGTGGATTGGATCCACAATCAAGCTGATTACTACAAGACCTATCGAGAATGGACGCTTCATGGTTTCGAATACAGCAAGTTGTGGAGATCAATTGGAGAAATAAAGGCCGAATTGGATTGCCCGTTTTCGATGCCAGGACGACTCCGCCTCTTCCTCCTCTTTCAAGTTCCAACTTGCAGAGCAGATGTTGGATGAGTGCATTTGCCTGTTTCATCGCACGAGTACCTCTCTGGTACAGTACGAACGCACGATATTAATACACGATGGCGTCGTGATGATTCTTTGTCATGATGCGATCGAGATGTGTGCGTTCTCCACCCGATGGGTTCCACCTGGAAATTGAAATCAACGCGCTCTGTACGCGCGCTTTGGCCTTGAGCTCAACTATTGTTGTGCAAAAACTACGTTTGCTGCTGTGATGCAATAGTCTACGAGTACTATTGCTACTACATTATATTTTCCCCAGATATTGAAAAGAACGACTTGAACGAAAAAGTAGGTCATTCGACCTAAAGTTTACTTCTGCTACAGCACGTAGTATATTTCTACTTACTTTCGAATCAAGTAGGAGCAGGTCCTCAGAACGACGAGGAAACTGGATTCAACAAACAAGAGCGCCCAAAAGAGTAACGCTCAACAAACTCAAACGCTGTCATCTAGAACTTCGCAAGAATATCAGCCATTCGAACAACAGAGTACTCCCCCCCTTCAATCTCCACCTCATTTCCAGCAAAGTCTCGGAATTTGACGAAATCACCGGGTTTTACTTCCATTTCCATTTTCGCTCCGTTGGTTGCGAATCGTCCGGGCCCAACCTTTACAACTTTTCCAGTCGAAGGCTTTGACTCACTCTTTGAAGACTTGGCGATCAGGATCCCGCCCTCTGTTGAGCTTTCCTTAGTTTCAACGTACACGAGGACAGCATCTCGCACAACCTCGGCAGAGTCCAGCGTAAGTTTGTCACCAGTGAACTTTACGAGGACATCATCGTCGCGGATCAATGTGTGTTTGGCGCCATCGATATCGATCTCCGTACCATCATACTTTCCATACACCACCCCTTCGCCAGCAGCAACAGGCATATCAAATACAGCTCCAGTTTCCGGGTGGGTCTTTCCAGGTCCGACAGAAACGACGGTACCTTGCGTCTTGACTACCTTTGCCTTGCCTGTAAGAAGGATACCACCCTGAGTTTGCTCGATCGCACCCGCCTTCTTAACAAGAATGAAATTGTTGGCTGGTTTAACTTCACCATCCACAGTGCGTCCATCGACTTTGACTCCGCAAAAAGTTGGTCTTCTCGTCCCGGTCTTGATATTCGTGAATGCAAGCGTGCCATCAAGCGCTAGCACAAGATAAACCGCCGCGAAGAGAACCTTCATATTAAACAGATCAAGGAATAAAGTAGGGTATTATTGGATGCGGTTGGTGACAATGTGCTCGATGATGGTCTAACGATTAACGAAGATGGTTTTCGAAAGAGAGAGGGAGCAATACGTATCGGCCATCAAGAGCCATCGCACATCAGCGCACATCATGACCATCCGACATCATCCGATCATCCGCCACAAACGTCAGAAAAATAACGTACGCCATACAGACGCCTGTTTCGAATACCATCGAATCCCGCTCTGGACTCGTGACCTCATATCCGTCGTCTATATCCAATACCGTATAATCCTTTGTCCCCTCTTCTGCACGCTCTTTGACGCTCGTCAACTACGAAGGTGCAGTATCTCGCGACAGATAAAACATACTACGGTAGCTTGGAAGTAACAGCCGAGTACCAGTAATGAGAATAATGTTCTCTAGCCAGCGTGCTCATCCCCCAGTCTCTCCCAAGTGAAGATGAAATGGAGGGGCGATGCATACGCTAGTTGGTCTTCCACGGAGATATAGGCTGAATGGATCACCCCCATCATGTAGATACTGATCTAGTTTAGAATTTTTTTATCTATAGCACAGCAGCGTCGAGTAGTTTTTGACCGATCGATCCAGAAACCATTTTCAGATAAGCCACTTCTTGTTCATCCATCAAAGTGTCTCCACGATCAAGACGGAGGTTTCCAAGCCCGATTGCCTCATAGTTGGCAAGAATATGGTCCACTTCAAGATCAGAAAAGTGCGGCACCTCTACTACTGTCAAGGATTCATCTGACGCGGATCGCGACTCTGCGTAAGCGGTGAGACCATCGGTTACTCTCCGAGGCACTGCACGGGAATCCGTAACCCCGACAACAATGCCGCCGCGTTTCATCAACTTTGGAGCGTCCACTCCTTCATCGTCGACATCGGTTGACAAGGCCATGGCTGCTAGAGCATGCTCGAAGAGATTGATTCTACTGTAGGGTATCGATTCGCGGACGTCATTGTCGTATGTCATGTGGAAATAATGCCCCTTGTCGAAGTAGCAATTGAATTCATCGAGCACCATCAAAAATGGTTTCTCTGATTGATTCATGAGCGTGTCAACAACAGCCGAGAAGCACATTGGTGCGTGAGATTTCTTTTCTGCCGCATGCTTTAGGAGTTTCACCAGCCCCATACTTCCTCCCGAATAGTCAGGAATCTTGCTCAACTGTGATTCCTTGAAAAACTTTTCCATTGCAGCCTTATCGGCTTCCAAGCCTCCTAGATCTTTCACATGATATGCCAAGAAAGTAGCACAGGCGTCCTGAGAAAGATCTTGTAAGTCATACATGCCCTCGCGCGCCGAATTGGGCGTTATGAAGAAACCATTCTTTCGAAGTCTATCACCATCGGGAATATACATGACCACATGTCCAGATTTCCTTGCCGACGCTACAATTGACGTTAACACGGCAGACTAAAAACGAACGACAATCGATGAGTGGGTTGGTGAAATGCAATTCTGCAACAGCATCAAGTTAGGTACCTTTCCCACGCCTCTTCGCCCATGAACAAAGACACGACTAACATCGTTCTTCTCCAGTGCCTCGGCAACCTTTCGAGTACAAGCTCGCATAAGAATGCGCTTAGTCTTCTTGTTAGCGGATAATTGCCATTCTTCGACCATTCGTCCTGGTCCATCTCGGGGGTGAGGCCTCAGCGGGCTTAAAATAGTGGGTACAATCTCGTCCGGTTCGTTCGGGTCGAAGCAATCCATGAACAAAGGTTCCGCCTCAGCATCCTTCGATGCCGCATCACTTTTCTTGACGGAATCCTTGCTTTCACCAACCTTGAAGTCCGTCAGATACTCTTCCAAAGCCATTCCGACCCAGTTCGGAAACTCTGGATGAAGACCAAGGATTTCCTCTTGATTTCTCAACTGTTCCTCCACACTCTCAAATAATTCATCCACTGCATCCTGTTTTTCTTCCCAAGTTTTAAGCTTCAGAATGCGTTCAACTTTTGGTTTTGCCAGTTCCTGGGCTTTTTGGGCGATATGACGATAGTGAACTTCTTTTCGGTAGGCGGCATACTCCTTTGTCTTCCCCAGGCCAGGGTGTGGACATGCCTCTGGGGGAAGCGACATGCTAGCGAGAACCGAGAGTATTGGAATTCCCTCCGAGTAGACCTTAACACGCTCCTGGCTAATTCTTGAAACGAACTCTGGCGACCACTCTGGTAGATCATCGTAAGTCTGCAAGCTCATCCACTGCTCTTCCGAAATATGCCATGGATCTGTCCATCCTCGACCAGTTCTGGAATCTAGTTCTCGTCGGATCTCTTCTTGCTTTCGTTGATATTCTGCATCAATTTTCTCATCGTCGTCTTCATCGTCCTCTAAATCGTCCGCAAGTTGCGAGAAGAACTCCATGTCCGTCGCTGACGGCGTTTTGGTGAGTCTGCGTTCCGCCTCGGATGCTTTGTGTTCGTTCAGCTCGTCGTCAGGATCATCTAGGCCTCCGCGTACTCGACGAGAGAAAGAACGCATCGAGATGTTTGTGGACGTTTCTGGCCATCTTGATGAACTTAAAATAGCAGCCAACACATCAGGACGTGCCAACCGTCGCGGATGACGTTGGGCGAGTCTCACAGCATGCCGCCACATGATCTTCCTCTGTGAAATAAAAAAATCAGCTTGTGAAAAGGCAATCTCTTCGTTTCGATTGCTTGTTAAAACGATGACCGGTAGAAAGGGACGACAGCTACAATTTAGACCAGCAAGGTCTTCTTGGAGATCAAGAAGTACAGATACCGGTAGTGGGGGGTGATGAGTATTAAAAGCATTCAGCTCTTCCGTTTTGCCTCTATCTCCAGCACCCAGCACCACACAATTATCACTCTGGACTCTGGTACAGAGTACTCATACCCGGTACAGGTATACTTGTAGTCTACCCCGGTATCGAAAGTCCAATACTGGTCTACAGTAATCATAAGGTACAGTACTCGTACCTCGTGCTGGACGTTGACTCAGCAGACCCAAAGAAAAGGAAGACTACATTGACTCCTCACTCCTCACTGTTTAGCTCTCGGCTGACGGACAGTCATGCTAAAAATTTGGGGGATTCCCGCAGTCCTACAGCCTCTACTAACTAACTACCTCATGGAATTATTGCTTTAGGCTCTACTGTACAATTTCTTGGAGATGGGCAATAGAGCCTTGGGGGCTCTTTTTATTCATGCTCAGCTGGTGGTGCGTATCCTGCCAGCTTGCTTTGACGTGAGGAAGCACTGCAACAGGCTGTACCACAGCAGTTCATTCACTAATAAAACAATACATAGAGGGTGAATGTAGAGACCCTTCAGTTTGTCTGCTAGTCATCTTTCCCCTAGCGTACGCTCGTCTGGCCTACATTACTAGGGTGCTTGGTTTTTGTTGTGCGAGTGATCGTCATTGACCGCGTTTAGGTGGGCTAGTTCCACTGCTTTGAGGGGCCAGTGGGTGTGTGGAAGCAAATTCCAAAAGTGAAGTGGTGTTCAACAAAATGTCTCACAGTCAAACAAAGTGCAGAAACTGAAAGCCCATCTTATTTCCAGGTGTCAAGCTATTGGAATGAAGTGTAAAGGACATAAATTTGGCGAGATTTTCAAATTTCAAAATATTTATTTTTAAGAACCATTCTCTGGTACACATTCTACGTGGTTCTACAAAAGAAATGCTTACTACCTGTGCTCCCCACTACTATTTTCATTTGTGTGCACCATTTTTAAAAATGGTACACTCTCCATCCTAAAGCAAGTTTGGTCATCCAAAGAGTATGAACTAACGGAAAGTTGATTTAGGATGGGGACTGTACCACTTTTGGAGGCTAGATGGATGAGTTGATGATCCATAGTTTATCACGGAAATCCTCTCCGGTAGAATAAATGTGGCGGGCCATGGATGGCCAGCGCTCGTTTGGCACAAATAATTGTACCAATCGTGCGCTTTTTTCACTGATTTTATTGCGAGTACGGACAACGCTCTGCTGTACTCGTACAAGTACAGATCCAGGGTAAAAAAGTATCGGTTTCGGAAGGGGGATAGGTTATGGGCTATAAAAAATGATAGGGCTCTCATTGGTGTGCCTGTGCACGAACAAAAATCTATGCCCGGCGGGTGACATAGATTCTCCGAATATGACTATTGTTCTTTCCAGCGATGCCACTTTAGCATTCGGTTTGTCGTGTTTTTTCCTATCATTCATGTATACAAATTTACCTTTGTTGAGGAGTTCGTAGCAAGAGGCCCATCGGCGTCTCAACGCAGCAGCACGTGTTCTACGTGGCGCTACCTGCTGGTGCTCGGGTAGTGCGGTACAACGTGCGGTAGCTACGAGTACTGGTACCGTACCGGTACGAGTATATTTTACCGGATACAGTACGAGTACTGTAGAGCGAAACCATTGGACAAACCGGTCGGTAGCTTGTGGCGTGTCACCCGTGTCTCGCGACCGTTGAACGGGATTGCAGGAATCATTTGCCGTAGAACCTACGGGATCTCTGTACGAAACGATTCCGAATCGGCGAAGGATGGGATGCTATGAGGAACAAAAAATGAGGAACCTTGATGAGAGAGATGAGACGGATGACCCCACTTCTTACCGGCAGCGTATGTAGCAAGCCAATCACGCCCATAAAACCACTCAACACGAACCCCATTCATCTATCTTTCTCACCACCATGATGAACCATCCCGCTTTTGCGTTTGACCCTCGTATACTTGCAGCCGCCTCGGCTCAAGCTGCTAGACATAGACGTAGAGGATCGACTGAGGAAGCTCAAGAAGTAGCTAGTTTTTTGCTTCAGCTGAAGCATCGAAACGGAAACTCCCCAGATTCCCAGCTTCAGGATGAGGCCGAGCATCGCATGTTACTGCAACAAGCAACACATGCCGCTCAGCTTCGCGCTGCCGCTCTAGCAGGCTATCCCTCGATGGGCGCTGTATACGGCCTACCCACGGTCGACTTCACCCAATCGATGCCAGAGCGTCCACCACCCACGCTGATGGAAGAGCCGGTTCTCTCGGACGTTTCCTGGGAGCTTTTGCTCGGAGATAGCAAACTCGTCATGATGAAAGACCGAGACCTAGTTCCCGATGCTCTCTTTATCGCCATGGCGCAAATGAAATCGTGCAAGCTCGCCCAGGCGGATCGCGTCGGCTGCTATAAGAACCGCGAAGTCGGCTTCACTGGAATGGCCTGCAAGCACTGTGGGGGACAGCCAGGTTTTGGTCGATACTACCCGAACTCCGTTCGCTCTCTGGCTCAGACCACTACAAGCCAGACCATTCTGAAACACATCGGAACCAAGTGTCGTTTCTGCCCAGCACACATTCGACAAGCGGTGAACGAGCTCCAGAGGCAGCAAGCAGCCAAGGAAGGCACCACGGCTGGTCGCCCGCGCTACGGGTCTCGCAAGATCTTCTTCCAACGTGTGTGGGCAAGACTCCACGGGAATAAAACCGACGAGTTTGAAACGGACGATGACGAAGACTCGCGTATTGGCGAGCTTGAGACTCCTTCGTCCTCTGCTCGACACACTCCCGCGAACTCCGATGGAGAACAAGAGGAGGAGGAGGAATCCGAGGGAGAAGATGAAAATGATGAGGGCAGTTCGCCGGGACAGAAACGCAAAAATAAAAAGGAAGATCACGTCGCTAAACGTGCTCGTGTGTGAGAAAGGGAAAGCATAGGAATGCTTCTCACACCAAGCTGTCCTCGTTTCGATCTCGTTTCTCAAATGCTGTAGCATTTCCCCTCACTCATCTCGAGCGCTAGCACTGTAGGGCTTCCATGCCTATTGAAACCATAGACCACTTTGGGAGATACGATATAAACACTACAACTTGAACGACAGGAATTCGCAATATTCTTTTCTAGCTACCTAGCATCTTTTCTGTGAACATCAACTACTCGTACTTGCTAGCGACCACCGTCTTCAATAGACTCTGTGAGGAGCTCCAGCAGCTTATCGACTCCAATAGCTCGCCACATTGCCTGCCAATTGTTGTCGATTTCAGGAGAGTTTGGAGCCCTACGAGCAACAGTGTGCATTTGCTCAGGGCTTGCTCCATACGGATACATACCGGCCTGCTTCGCTCTTTGATGCATCGCGTCCATTTCAGTTGCAGTCATCTCCGCATTGCGGGACATGAAATTGATGCCTTCGAAAACTCGGACACCACCCCGCTCCAAACATTGAAACTGGATTGCTTCGGTATACTCTCCCGTCTTTGGATCCTTCTGGATATCGACGATATAATTCGGGAACTCGACACCGAATCCACTTTCCCGCAGGATTCCTGGCGGGTCATTCTCGTCTACGCGCCCAAAAAGGAAATAGTGGGCTCCATTGGCTACGGGGCTTTTGTCCCAAGAGAGAGGGGCAGACTCTGGAGCAGGTCCCTTGACTGCGAAATCGTCAATCCATCCTTTCCCATCAGGAGTCAGCTATGTACATCGATGAAAGAAAAATGAAAATTGGGTCAATTTCGTTTTGCGCACAGAATACGATTCACAAAATCCTCACGGGAACTCACTTTGATGCCGAGTGTTGTGTCATAAACCTCCTTGAACTGGGTCCAATCATGAAACTTGTGCTCGTACCATAGACCTTGGTATTTTGTAATATCAAAATTGTCCATACTGGGCTGACGGACCTCCTCGTAAGCCGGACATCCCTTGACAACTTGCCCCTTGTAGTTATCATCAAGCGCAAGATTGAAGTCTCCCATGCCAGCGGCTCCTTCGAGACCTGCACCCACGTAGGTAAGAAAGGCAAACAAAGCAGCAACGTTGACTGCATTTCGAATCTATGAACAGATATAGCAATTCAGATATAGCAATTTAGATCGCGGTGTGGCCATGAAAACCGAAAAGTGGCGTGGGGTCATAACTCACCTCCTTCGAGAAGGAAACTGCTGCGATGGCTAGAACATTGCCAGCAATAAAAGTGATCGGAACGAGGCCACCAACCATTGGTCCTGGACTCCCATGCAAGACATCACTGATCCACAGAATAGGTTGAAGAATGGGATGCCCGACGGCAAAGAAAATCCAAAAGTTGAGAGCTGCCCAAAAGTCTGCAGGGTCAGCGTTGTTCTTCATTTCCATAACACTTTGAAAGAAAGAGATATAGCCACCAGCATGAGATAACAATGCACCAGCTCCAAGCACTGCTGCGGACTTGACCAATATTCCGTCTGGGATAAGGTCAGCTAGGCTATCGATAGAAGGAACATCCTTGGTCCTTGCTACGACCTCCAGAAGTTCAATGAGTGCATCTGCAAATTCTTTGTTTCTTTCATCGCTGACGATCGGAGATGCTGGGTGGAACGTAAATTTGATTTCACCATCCATAGTCATACAAGAGAAACGATAGAGGGTGCCACTCCTGGCATTTGACGCGGCGTAGAAAATATCTTGAATCTTGTATTTTCCATGTTCATTCTATGCACAGGATGAGAGTTAGACGGGGCGTGTTCAAACCTCCCGACATACATGCTTTGACGAACGTACCTGAAGCAATGTCCTTTCCTTATCACTTTCCCTCTCGAATGCCTTAAGTCTCTCGTAAACTCCGGCGTTGGTAAAGCCAGCACTATAAGCACGCCCTTGACTATCTTTGGACTGCGCAGTCAAATGGACCAAGTTGTTCATATCCGAGACGGTCATTGCGAAATCGAAGACTCTCACGGCGTTCTGTGGACCATCAGACTCAATAAATGATGTAGTCTGTTGCATTCCTTCCTTCGCAAGAGTCCAGAATTGTTTTAGTCGCTTGGTCGATGGATTCTTTCTTAGGTTCTCGCCCGACCTGTCAGGAAGTGGGCCATGCATCAAGTCCATGCTGCCGGCAAGGCAACCGACCGATTGTCCCTGGTCTAGTGCTGCACCGAAGCGACGCATATCCAATGACTGTAAGATTTTGTAGTTCCTTTCTTTTCCACTATTCTTTCCGTTGTCGACAAAATCAGTGGAAGTCAGTGTAAGTGCTGCTGAGAGAGCATTTGTAACGGATACTCCATTTTCACGGCATTTCTCAATCAAGGCGGAAGACGCTTCTTTTGAAAGACTACGGAATTCAATAACTGATTTTCGACCTGCACTGCTATCGTCATCGCCACCCGCGGCCTTGCCCGAGATGGTTGCGAGTGCTCCTACAACTCCACCTCCTTGCTTGAAGCCATCGGGCAAAATTACAGGACTCTTGGTCTCTTCAAGAGCTTTTCCCGCGACATACTGAATAGTTTTTGGTGAGAAATCTCCCGCTTTTACGTCTTGAAATGTGCGTTGTTTACCCAGTACTGATTCCTCCACCGATAGTGGTATCTGCTGCTTCTTGGGGCGATTCCTCACTATGCCTCGCTGGTCGATTTCTGCCATTAAGGATATGATCTGGTCAGTCAGTTTGCTGGCGCTGCTCTGATCCGAGATAGCATGGTTGAACGAAAATAAAAGAGCACAAGGTCCATTTCGTGCCCCCTTTAAGCGGTGGAGCTCCACTTTCCAAAGCGGCGTTGTCTCGACAGAGCACCAACTTCCATCGTCAAGGTCGCGGTTGAACGCTACCTGCCAACTTGCATCCAGAGCGGAACGATCGCTCCCATCGACATCCACAATATTGACTACATCCTTGGAAGAAAATGCACCAGGTTTACTGACGAATGTACAAGGATTCGGTTCTCCCTTGCGCACCATTTGAAACAAATCAATTCGTTCCTCTGGCTCTCCATCACCTTCTATGGTACACTGAAGAAGTGGATGTGCTTGCATCACCTGATCAATAGCATTCCGCAAAACTTGCTCTGATGGTGTCGCAGAAAGGATAGCACAGCTCACATGATTCATTTGTGGAAACGTGACATCTGGATTGGGACCGTACTGGCGTGGTAGCATCAGATTTTCTTGTGATCCCAGAATGCGCCTTTGGACCTCGTCGGTACCACTTCTACCGGACACCGGTGCTGGAGCCTGAAGTGACGAAAAGAAATCAATCACAGGATTTCCTTGCGTGGCTGACAATCTCATCTTTGTCCTTGCTGACGGAAGTGTGATGCGTCCGAGTTGCTGGTTGAATGCGTCGGTATGGGCATGCTGTTGGAGGGCCACCAGCGCCGAAAGGCCAGAGATAAACTTCATTATTTTCCTTGGCGCTTGGAAGATACCCGAAAGATTCCAGCAATTTGAGAGGCGACTATATTGCTCTGCGAAGGTAAACTAACTGCAATGGCACAGGTGCGAAATACTGTCTCCACTTCCGAAACAAAGCAGGTGGTCGGCAGTTTGTGTGGCCTCTCGGCGTCAAAAACAAGCAACAAGCACATTCTCATCAAGCATCCAGCATCATCACACGATCGATGAGAGGAAGATTGACCGACGTGCGCGTTCAAGTTGAAGTGGGTTTGCTCATGATTCGTTCATGACTCAAAAAGTATAAAAAGATCGACTACGGTCCCGGTCCCGGTACCAGGTACAGACGACACCACAGATAGAGTACAAGGACAGCATACCAGTACTCATACGCCGGTACCAGGTACACAGGACCCATGCGGTAAACACGGGTGCGGTACCGCGGCGGAGGGTCCCGCGCTGGGGGCGGTACATTTGTACCTTTGTTTAGTATGTGTTCTGTTGTCCCCCCCCACCACACAGTTGTATGTACTTACGTACCGGTACGAATACTGACGCCATAGTACAGGGACAACAATTCATCCCTGGTATAGTAGTACTAGTAGTAGTGTAGTAGTTTCCACTATCAATCATAATACAGTTTTGTTATACGGTCCGGTATGCCATGGTAGTCTTTTATTGATTGTAGTTTGGGGCTCAACAATCGCACCTATTCGCGAGGGGAACGCTGCTGCTGCACACTCGTAGCAACCATCAATCCTTGCGCATCTATTCTCTCTCTGACCCCGGAACTAGCATATGTAGGGTATCCCTACAGTACCCGTACGCAGTACTGATGCTCTGAATTAATCCTTCGTATACCACATCTACTACTACAATAAGACTCTGATGATACTGCACGTACTTGCTGTGAAAAAATATCATCAACTAGTAGACTACGACACATACTAATCAATCAAGCAGCATGAAGTCATAGTACAATGACGACATCAGCAACAACATCCGGCTCTCGAACAGTATCAGTAACTAGCAGAGCGATCCCACAAACCCACCTGCTTCTCATGTGGATTAGTACATACGTATACAGGCCACCCCAACCTCCCAAAAAAGGTGAGGCATGCCTGTTGTTGTTCCCTGGTGCATACTACGACGTATTCAGTGTCCATAGTCCACGACGACGACAGGATTGAATAGGTTGTTGACTTTTTTACATCAACTTCTTCATGATATCTTCAAGCTTGACAATATCGGCGGCGAATCCCCGGATACCCCCAGCGAGCTTGTCAGTGGCCATGGGGTCCTCGTTGATGAGCCAACGGAAAGCCTTTTCTGGAACATCAATTTTCTCTATATCCATGTCGGCCGCCTTGGCGGCATCCAACTTGACCTCAATCTTGTCAGTCGCGGCCGCCAGCTTGTCCAACAAGTCGGGAGAGATAGTCAGACGGTCGCAACCAGTCAACTCGATAATCTCGTCAGTGTTACGGAAGGAGGCTCCCATCACGATAGTGTTATAGCCGTGCTTCTTGTAGTAGTTAAAGATCTGCGTGACGCTGATCACACCCTGTAGAGTAGCCATAGAATCACCATTGATAAGTACCTGCAAGAATGCATGATCAACAATAATTAACATTGGGCCATTGTCTTCAAACTTACCGGATCTTCCGCGGGAGCAAATTCAGCGACGCCCTGGTCCGCCTTGTGCCAGTCCATGATACGTCCTACAAAGGGAGAAATCAAAGTCGCCCCGGCTTCGGCACAGGCAATGGCTTGCGCCATGGAGAAGATCAGAGTCATGTTGCAGGTGATTCCTTCCTTTTCCAAGATTTCTGCGGCCTTGATCCCTTCCCAGGTGGCCGCGATCTTGATCAAAATGCGGGACTTGTCCACTCCGACCTCCTTGTAGAGCTGTTGTCCAATGAAAATGGAAGAGCAGAACGGACGAAGAAGACAAGGAAATGCTGAGCTCACACAAAAGATTGCAGAATGCAGAATGGATCGAAACATCATATACAGCTAGGCCAGAACATAATTTCACTCACCTCGATGATCTTGCGAGCCTTGGTGAGCGTGGCTTCGGTATCAAAAGAAAGTCGTGCGTCGACTTCGGTGGAAACATATCCAGGAACAATCTTGGTGATTTCCACTCCAAAGTTGACTGCGACTTTGTCCTATCATTATCATTCATAATACCAGAGAGAGAGAGAGAGAGAGAGAGAGAGAGAGAGGAAAGGGTGAGATCAAAAGACTCCCGTTATGACGGTGCAGTGGAGAACCGAGAAAAACAAACAGCGGCGAGAACAAAAAAATATCGTACCATGGCAAGTCCAAGATCTCCCTTGGCGTACTTGGCAGCGTCTTCCAAGAGCGGGGCATACTGCTCCATTGAAGCGGCCTGTGTGTGAGAGAGGGAGGGCAATGTTGTGTGAGTGAGTGAGCACAGGTGGAACCGAGAGAAGTCACGGCGGCCGGCGGGAACCAAAATTACGAACACTGTACCTTGTAGATCAACGACGGATTGGTCGTGGCATCTTGGGGTTTCAAGCGCTTGATCGCTTCGACATCGCCGGTGTCGCTGACGACAATGGTGTGTTCTTTGAGTTGGTCAAGTACGCTAGTCATGGTGAATGTAATGGATTGGTTCAAATGGCGGCTTTTGTTCTTCTAAAGTAGTCTGGTCGACTATTTGTGAGCGGTGAGAGCTCTTTTGATTTGGCATCTTGTCGTTGGTCGTCGGTTCTTTTTCGCATCTTCGGCGCGGCGGCCGATGATGTTCGTCGGGTTCCCAAGGATGCACTGGTGGGAACTCGTAGATCTCAAGAATGGCCTTATCTACGAAGAATCTCCGTAGAATCTTCTACTACAGGAGTTAACAAAGACCTCTCATCTCGCTCGGTAATACGGTATACATATGAATTCACATGAAACGAAATGAAGATATGCATCGGTAGATCATACCATCATAGCTTGACATCAATATCACGCACGCACGCATGCAAGACATGACGGACGGACGGGCATGACGCATGACTGCTGTTTAGACTTGAGACTTGTTACAAACTCTCGTGTCTCTTTAGCGTAATGTCCGCTTACTAAAATTATGAGCACTTCTACTCTACTATTTTCTTCTCATGTACTTTCGGTCAAACGTGTGTCGTTCTTCATATCGTTTCTCCGATGTTCTCCGGGGGTCTTCGATTCTCTCCGAGGCCAGATGCGAATCTCCTTCCTTGAGGTCTTTCGTCTTACTTAGTTTCACAATGTTAAAAGCAACACGTCCTGTCTTCGAGGTTCCGTCGATACTTAACAACATCTCTTCGTAGGCTGTCTCATTAGCCTCACGAGTTCGCTTGGATTCTTTACCTTCTTCATCGGTCGATTCATCAATCGACTCGTCATCCTTTGGCGCCTTTTCTTGGCCCAACAAGACTTTCTTGAATCCCTTTCGGTTCGCCTTGGCGAGGAACTTCGCCTCCCATACGGCCCATTCAGACTGTTTTCCACTGAACGTGATGACGCGAATCGCCTTGTCTTCAACCTTACTCATTATCGTTGTAAGCCCCTTGCTGATTCGCCTTGTCTTCTTTTATCCGTGATAGCGACCTTTCGCTTCTCACAATATCTCAAGCAACTGGTAGACACTATTTCCACTCAGCTCTTTTTTTTACCTTAGCTCTGTGTTCAAGCCCTTATCTGTTGATCAATTTCAGTAACGGATCGTTGCTTCAAACGAGGTTCGTCTTAACCTTTCGCTTCGAAGCGTGTTACAAACTCTCGTGTCTCTTTAGCGTAATGTCCGCTTACTAAAATTATGAGCACTTCTACTCTACTATTTTCTTCTCATGTACTTTCGGTCAAACGTGTGTCGTTCTTCATATCGTTTCTCCGATGTTCTCCGGGGGTCTTCGATTCTCTCCGAATCCTTCAGAATTATACAGAATCATTCGCCGCGTGTCTCAATGTTCGATTCCTTCGAATCATCATGAGCAACACTCTCCAACAGAGACTTGAGACTTGATCACGGACTGTTGACAAGGAGACCCGGTTGACTGTACCGTACGGTTCGTCCAACCGCCGACCGACGGAAGTGATCGGTGTAGTCAAAGTCTCGCGACGACCACCGAAATCCACCAGAGAAAAAGTTGCCACCACCACCAAGAACAACAACAACAACACCAACAACAAGTAAAGTCCCATTTCTATTGGCACAGACAGCATTAGCAGAAGGGTCACCAAGTTGAAACCTCTCCAGTCACCATTCACGATTCATTCATTCATTCACTCACCACCATCATCATGAGGCCTTTGACAGAAGAAGAAACCAAGACACTCTTTCTCAAGCTATCCGAATACATTGGAAAAAATGTGGAGAAAATGATCAATCGAAGCGACGAGAGACATTGCTTTCGACTCATGAAAGACCGGTGTTATTACATCAGTGAATCTCTAATGAAAGCAGCGACCACTATTTCTAGAGATAATCTTTTACACGTGGGAACTTGCATTGGAAAGTTTACCAAGAGCGGCAAATTTCGATTACATATTACGGCTTTGGAATATCTTTCACAATACGCCAAGGTAAGCAAGGGAAACTGATTGATTGACTGATTAACTGACTGTGATGGAATTGGATCGCCGTATGATACTGACGATGAAATTCATTCGACTACTACTATCATCATCGTCGCTCGTGACACACCTTTATGATTTTCTATTCGGATCAATGATGACAATTATTGATTGATTGATTGATTTATAACTTAGTACAAGGTGTGGGTGAAACAGTCGGCGGAAATGTCCTTTTTGTATGGAAACCATGTCACGAAAAATGGGTTGATGCGAATGACCGAAAATGTACCACAATATGCTGGAGTCATAGTCTACAATATGCAGGATATTCCATTGGGATTCGGAGTGGCAGCGCAAAGCACAGATCATTGTCAAACTTTGGAACCTACGGGTAATGTAGTTCTGCATCAAGCGGATATCGGGGACTACCTAAGAGGATTGGAGGACGATGCTTTCTGAAGAATGAATGCTATACTTGGAAGTAGACTAGCCACCATGCTGTTTTTGACGAATTGAATTGACTATAGATGATGGATTGATTCATTCGCGATTAATAATGATTTTCGACGAAGTGTGCCTGACAAAGGGCAACTCTTATTGTTCATGTTGCTGTGTTTTTGTGGTCTAATTGTACACCATATACTTGGGTGTGGAGCTGAATTTCTTGTATCCCTTAATCACCTTATTGACCGAATCCAAAAAGTCTCGTTCGCTGACGGATTTTCTTCGGGCGCGAATGGCATACATTCCTGCCTCAGTGCAGACCGAATGGAGTTCGGCACCGGTGGTATTAGGGCACAATCGCGCAATGAGCTCAAACCGAATGTCACGGTCACAACTCATTCGTTTGGAGTGGATCTTGAGAATGTGCCCTCGCCCCTCCAGGTCAGGGAGACCGAATTCGACCTTACGATCCAGTCGTCCCGGACGCAAGAGGGCAGGATCCAAAGTGTCTGGTCTATTCGTAGCCATCAGCACCTTGATGTTACCACGGGCATCGAAACCGTCTAGTTCCGTCACAATTTGAAGCATTGTTCGCTGGACCTCATTGTCACTTCCATTCTCGTCTCCTCCCCCTCGGGCACCTCCGATAGCATCGACTTCATCAAAGAAGACAATACAAGCCCGCTTGGAACGAGCCATAGTAAAGAGTTCACGAACCATACGGGCACCTTCTCCGACATACTTTTGAACAAGTTCGGATCCAATGACACGAATGAAACAGGCGTCCGTCCGGTTAGCGACCGCACGAGCCGTGAGGGTCTTACCAGTTCCAGGTGGTCCGTACAACAAGATACCCTTTGGAGGGTCGATACCCAAGGCTACAAAGCGTTCCGGGTGCAGCAGAGGCGTCTCCAGGACTTCTCTCAGCTTTTCCATGGCGTCCTTTGCACCACCGACATCATCGTAGGTCACGTCTGGCTTGTCTTCTACAGTCATGAGACTCACAGTAGGATCAATCTTGGGCGGAAGGGGGATCTGAATTGAGTACTTGGAGCGGTCCACTCCCACTCGCATGCCCTCTTCGATATCCGTCGGAGCAACCTTTTCTCCGAGTCCAACTACGAACTTGGCAATCTGTTTGACATTGATAACATACTTATTTCCTGCCGCGTTGGAAGAGTTCATTCCTCCCATAGGGTTGGAGCTGCTACCCGAATTTTCAGCATCTCCCGGAATGATCTTGGTACAACGTGCCACTTGAAGGGGAGCTTCTTCGGCCATCATCTGCTTGTCTCCAACAAGATCCCACATGGAGGGTGGCGACAATCCCGTGTCACTCTCCTTGATTCCAATCAGATCCTTGACAGTTTGTTGTTCCTTCTTGATGTCCTCTTCCAACTGTTTGATCAGCGTCGAATAGGGACCCAAACCATACGATTTCAAAAGAGCAATATCACCGTCATCCAGTGGGGGTGGTGCAACTTCTTTCTCCTCCTACCATTGAAGAATATCACGGAAAGACGGAACAAAATGAAGTGAGAAATCAATCGATCACAACGCCTTGCTCCATGCAAGCCGGCATCGAACCACAGACATTTGCAGGAATAGCAATATTTCGTGGACATTTGCGCATCACGTACCTCATCGTAATCATTGCGGTTTGACGTTTGGCACTCCCCAGCACTCATGTTGAACCTTTCTACTTTCAATAATGAGCAAAATGAAACGATCTAGTTGATCTAAGGGTGTAAATGATGGCTCGGTGCGATGTTCATTCGAAAGCAACACGGCAACGGCAACACAGCTCTCGGTCTCCGCCATCGCCGCGAGGTTTTGACACACTTTCGGCCGACGAAGCACATGGAAGCGATCAGTAAAACCTTTAGTCGTTGGAGTCGATCCATCTATTTTGAGAACTGAAAAAGTTTTTCTTTTCGTTCGCTCTCATTCGCCGCCTCTCGCCGGCGGCCGCCGGCCGCCTGCCTCCATCGATTTCTTCGATCCCCCCACACAAAAAATAACAACGAACTGCCGATGGACACATGAGACAACAAACCACAAACCACAACACTAAGCACTACGTTAGCTACAGTCTAGAGTAGCCACAATTAGCAAGCGACGGTTTGGAAGAAGCTGGGAACAAGAAGAAGAGGACAGCAAGAAGAACTTAGACGAAACAGAATTGTGCAGAAACCATGGCGGACGATCTAGATGATTTCTTCAACGAGATTGAAGAAGTAGAGTCAGAAGTCGTCAAGGAAGAAGAGGCTGAAGACACATCGCCATCGACTGCCAAACCCGGGGAGCCGTCAACTACAGAAAATGAGGCTGAACCACCGGCGAAACGAGCCAAAGTAGAGCCAACACCCGGACCGGCTCCTGTCCGTCCGAGAGGCTTGGTCGTGGCCGCTGCTAGTTCCGCTGTGATTCGGAAACCAAAAGAAGACGTCGCCGCTGAGAGCAACGATGCTGCTGCTGGTGGAGTCAGTGCCATTGCTAGTCACCAACTTCCACCTGCGGTCGGCCCTGCTGTTCCTCCTCCTCCACCGCCCCCCCTTCCACCACTCCCTCCAGGACTTCCCCCCAACATGCAAGCACAACAATCCACTTCCCAAAAGCCCGTGAAACGCATGGCGGCAGGAAAAATGTGGCTAGATCCCACGCTCGATGAATGGCCAGAGAACGACTTTCGTATCTTTTGCGGAAATTTAGACAAAGGTGTCACTGACCAACAACTCAATGACCACTACAAGAAGTATGCGAGCCTTGCCAAATCGAAAATAGTGGTAGATGCCAATGGGATTTCCAAAGGCTACGGATTTGTGTCGTTTTTACAGCCTTTGGATTGCGCCAAGGCGATTCGAGAAACTGATCAAACATGGTTGGGATCTAGACCGATACGTGTGAAACGAAGTGACTGGAAAGACCGAAATCTGAATCAAGTGCTCAAGAAGAACAAGAAGCAGTCCAAGCAAAGAAAACGAATGGGGCTGTAGTAATAAACTGTAGTCGTCGCGGATGGAGCTTTATGCGAGTACGTAGCTAGTCTACTTGTATTGATTCTAAAGCATAGAGTACGAGTACGTATACAGGCATTGTATCTACAGTCAATCATGACCTTCAGATTCATAATTGAAATATAGAAAACTAAAAATTATTCCTTCTCCAAAGTGCCAAGGAAGGTTCGAAGCTTTGCAATGTATTCGGCAAGTTTGCCTGGGCCCTCAGTTATATCATTGTGCCCTCGATCGGGGACCCACCAGGGATCTCGCTTGTATTGTTCGGGCACAGCTTGATGCATAGCAACACCATGTGACACACCTACTTCCTCGTCCAGCCGTCCATGAATTACCATCACCGGACACTTGACCTTCTTAATTCTATCAATATTGGGAAAAATATCTAGGCACGCGAGCGCTCTGAGTAACAAAGAAGGCAGGGAGGAAATGTGAGCCGATTGAACATGAAAGCCACCGCTGGATGTCAAAAAATAATGACACAATCATAACCAGGAGTGCAAGGACATACCGACTGGGTGTCAACACGCGCATTCCGCTCATGAAAGGACTATGTAAAACAATCCCTCCCATTCCACGTTCTCTGCATCCAAGATAGCAGCATGGTCCACTTCCTACCGATTGACCGTACAAAATGACTTTGGATGCATCTCCACCACAGAGACTTTCGACTGTGTACTTGAAGACAGCTTCAATGTCTTTGTAAGTATTGGCTTCCATCGGAACACCGCCGCTCTCTCCATACCCGGAATAGTCATACGAAATAACATTGCATTCCAAACTGTGCGATAGAATCGATTGCAACGGGTACATCGCTCCGATATCAGTAGCATTGCCGTGGCTGTAAATAATCGTCTTGGTGTTTTCATTCTGTGCTCCCTCAGGCACTTTGTAAATGATAGCGGCAACATAGGCCCCTGTTTTGGTACGAATCTTGGTCGCCTCCACAACACCACCTCGAAATCGAGGCGCTGATAATCTTGGGTCCAAAACAAGCTTATATGTGACGCCATTCTTTGCGTCTCGAGCATCCCGAACATTGCGTTTCTTGGCTTGTTTCCGAAGTTCCTTGGCTCGGTCTGTGAGTTGTTGAGCTGGGGACTTCATCTTTTCTCTGGACTCTCCTTCATTCGGGTGATATGCACCGTCTCGAAGGTCTTCATCGTGTTGATTCGATGTACGATCGGTTTTCTTGTCTTCCTCGCCCGACTCCTTGTCGTCGGGTATTGGGTTGCCATTTTTATCTCGGCGTTCAAATTTGTAGAGGGGAGGATCGGGCGGGAAGAAGGTCAATGCACCGGCCACAGTACCCTTACTGAAGCCGCTTTGGACCCACAGGCAAAACAATGCCGAGATTGCGGGTGGGCAGCAGCAGCACATGGTTGCTGGTCGGCAAAATATTATATACGTGAATGGAATGCACGGAGAAGTAGAACAGTTTCGGCAAAAGTCTTCTTCGTTATGTTGACGGGTTTCTGAGTCTTGTGTCTGAACTGAGCGCACAATTTCAACGACAGCTTCAGAAGTCAGCTGATGAGGCGAAGCCTATTTCAAGTGATAGGACGATGGAGCCTTGGTTGATCGTGGTCACTTCGGGACGGGCTTTGGAAGAACGGATGGTGATGATGATGTGAGTCGGGAGTACAGTAACTGCAGCGGCTTTCTTCACCGCTTCATCGTCGTGCCGTCGATATGCATGCTTGGTGCATGTGCCACAAAGCGCAAGCCCATGGTCGGTCGGCGTGGTTGACAGTTGACAGGCGCATAATAGTTTTGACGCTTTTTCGTCGGCGTTAGTAGCATTTCTACGAACAATGCCTGCAAAGAGCCGGACAACGGATGATAAATTCCTTCAGAGCCGGATAATAGATAAATGATTTTTCCCTCGTATTCGTAAGATGATTCATTCACTCATCCATGACTGCTCAACTCGGGAATGGATGGGGAAAATAGACCAACAATTTGTAGCGTGCGCTCGGCGACGATGAAAACAGACGAGCAATCGACTGACTCATCCTCAGGATGCAGGAACACGAAAGCAGGAAAGGGCTAACAGAAAGCAAAAACTAGACAGGACAAGCAGCCACGGGTGAGGTCATCCCGGAACCAGGCAAGTAAGTTTTAGCTGCTGGGTTTAGGATTATGAGTATTCAGACGACAACGGGGAACTAAGATTCCTGCATTTCCTCAACCAACTTGTAGCCATAGGGATTCGTCGATTGCCACCTCCAAGTGTCTTCGCACATGTCGTCGACGCCGAGCTCAGCCTTCCACTTGAGCAACTTTTCGGCTATTTTGGGGTCTGCGTAGACGGAGGCTACGTCACCGGGTCGACGAGGTGCCATCTTGTATGGAACCGGTTTTCCTGTTGCACGCGCCATGCCGTCAACAAGCTCAAGGACAGAAACTCCTTTCCCAGTTCCGAGGTTGACTGCAGTGCACCCGACTTGACTGGTATACAACTTTTCCAGCGCCGCTACGTGACCTTTTGCAAGGTCGACAACATGAATGTAGTCTCTTACTCCTGTTCAAGAAATTGTCAGACAACGAGAGGCTTCAAAGGGAAGATCTTGCACTTCAAATTAAATGGTCCCTTACCTGTTCCATCTGGAGTATCATAATCATCCCCAAATACACTCAACTCTTTCCTCCTCCCAACGCACACTTGAGCGATAAATGGCATGAGGTTGTTGGGGATTCCCTGAGGATCCTCTCCAATTTTCCCTGACTTATGGGCACCAATGGGATTGAAGTAGCGGAGGATCAGCGTGTTCCAACTGTCATCTGATGCGTGGCAGTCTCGCAAGATTTCCTCGATAAAAAGCTTCGTCCGGCCATAAGGATTTGTGGCCTGGAGTCTCGCTTCTTCTCGCAACGGCAGAAACTCTGGCTCACCGTATACCGTCGCAGAGGAAGAAAACACGAAACGCTTGATGTTTCGGCTCCCTAGCTCTTCCAGCAAGTTGACTGTCCCTCCTACATTGCAATCATAGTACATCAAAGGTTTGGCAACCGACTCGCCCACAGCTTTCAGGCCAGCGAAATGAACGCATGAATCAATTTCTGGAAATTCGTCGAGAATCTTTTTCAAGCCAGCTTTGTCTCGAATATCGCAGTTTCGGAATTGAAGACGTTCCTTGCCACATCCTGCGAGCTCAAGAACTCGCTTTAGACTTTCTTCTGAAGAATTGTCAAGGTTGTCGACGACCACAACTTTGTACTGGTCTCCGGGAATGCTCAAAAGCTCCAAGCACGTGTGCGATCCGATATATCCAGCCCCACCAGTCACAAGGACAGTACGTTGAGTTCCAACGTTGGTGGATGCAAGGGCAAAGATGGAGGTGGCATACTGCGAAAGAATTACAAGCGCAAAAATGAATGGCCGCAGATAATTTGTTGGCAAATGCAGATTTCTCATCTTGAACACACAATGACTGCGCAGCAACCCTGAAGATATGATGTTATGTTGCCGATGAGATTTCTATCCGTAGACAGTTAGTTCCGAAGGCTGTTACCGATATCAGTGGGGACGTCTTCATGCTCTCCTTCCAACTGGCATCTCGCTCGCCGTTATCATCTCATGTTGCCAGTTGTTTTCGCACGCTTCTCGGTTGACGTTTGTTGACACCGACACGCACTCCAAAAATCCTTACCGGAACCTGGTACCTGGTACCAGCCGTACAAGTAACGGACGTGTGAGTGAGCCTGGCAAGTACATACCGGTACAGTACAAGACTACTTGTACCGTTTGTCTGTCATCCGTATCAATAAGTAACTACAGTGACAATATGTACTGTGTAGAGATGGGCGAACACCCCAAATGAAAAATCGGAGCCTCACGTGGTTCGTCCTCGTGTGGTTTGAGTGAATTTACTATGTACTCGTACTAGTCTCTGCTCTACTCTCTCTAGTCGTAGAGTAGCTAGTATATCGTAAAGCAATGAAAAGATTAGCAGTAGCGTGTGTATGAGTAGTCTTTGACGACTTGCAGCTCAGAAAGTCAAGAGACTACTATCGTGCAGTGATGTCTACTACTAGTAGATTGTTACTCACTCTAGAAGGAGAGTGCTACGATCATGTCTACTACTACTAGAAGTGGACCACTCAAGTTGGTCAGAGAGTGCGGCGGCGATCATGTCTACTACTACTACTACTAGATTAAGGACTCAAGTTGGCCAAGTATTAGTAATAGACTACTAGAGTGCGGCGATCAGGTCTACCAATCGTAGTAGATTCCTGCTCAAGTTGGCCAAGTATTATTCAATAGACCACAAGAAGAGTGCGGTGATGTCTACTACTAGTAGTAGATTATGCGATTGCGTGACAACTTGGGCCAATAGATTACTAGAATGCGGCAAGAATGTCTGCTAGTAGTAGTAGATTATGCGATTGCGTGACGACTTGGGCCGTTTGCTCAATGTCCAACCATGACGGCAACTTCGGCGAGCTGCAAAACTAGCGAGATAAAACTTTCGAAATGCATATATCACCTTTCAAGCATAAAACGAGCTGTTCAATTTCATCATCTTGGTGGTGCTACGAGGACGGAGATACTGCTGCTACTACCGGTACTGTACATCATCAGCGAACGAGTACGCACAATAACTCATTTGTTCCTAAAAACGTCATGCAAATAACATCCATAGGGAAGAACTCAATTCGAGACAAGAATAAGGATTTACATCTATTGGTGGTAATACATCGCCTTTTCTTGTTCTCGTAGCCTATGGTGATGATTCCCAGGCGGAGGAGCGAAGGCCTATTAGATTGGAGCGTGTGGTGGCACATCTCTATTTCATGGATTTAGCCATTTGTTTCAGATACTGATCCCGCTTGTCCATACGATAATTAAATTCGTTGGCAGGAAGACCGAGCTCTTTCGATTTCTGTGAACGAGACGGGGGAAGAGGTTAGAAAAGTGGAACGAATGATTATCATGGTCATCTAATTTGGGTCGGTTTGGTCAAACCCATTAACACATTGGTTTCCGCAACTCACCCCATAAGCAAGGTAATGGATTCCTCCAACGAGCGCCGGGGCAACGTTGAACATTGCTCCAACAACCGCAAGGGGCGCTAGTGATTGCCAAGGCATGTTGATGAATTATTGACACTGAACGGTTCGAAATACCACTCCCAATTGTATGGACGACGCCGTTGTGAATGTGTTGCGGTGTTGCTTGTTGCGATTACTGTACTGGTACCGGTACGTACCGGTACCTGAAGACTGATTTTTGCGCTGGCCGCCGCCGCCGCGCCGCGCTGCCACACGCACATCGTTGCTCTTTACGTACTCGTATACCGCTACCTGTAGTGCTTCAGATGCCTCTGGCGAGAGCGGGGGAAGCAGCGAAGCCATCCGGCGGAATACTCGTACGGTATGTACCTGGTACACTTGTACATGGTGTGTACCGGTACGAGGTACGTACCGGTAGGTATAGTACCTGCGGTACCCTGTCCTGGGCATATGGCGGACAGACGCATCCTAAAGACGACTACTTTGACTCCTTTGACTCATTTTCTGTCAATCACCGGAAACTTTATTTATTTCAACACACATCGCAAAATCCCTTTGGCGCTCGACGGAAGCTACGCAGTTTCCTTTAGAGCCCACAAACAATCCAAATACATGGAAAAATATTGTTTGTCTCATGTTATTATTGGTATGTGTTTCAGTTGGTTTTAGATGATGCAGCGTTCTGTTTTGTAAGCGTTGTGGTGGTTGACAGACGAGATGCCGTGACAGAACAATAAATATCGCCTGACCTATGGTATTATATATCTTCACACGTATACTATAATTGGTGGGTATATGCATCCATACCATACATCAGAGGTCCAAAAAAAGAGGCACCCAGAATTCGGAGTTCTGGAAAAGCAACGAATTCTTGGGAGGAGCAAATCAAAATGTTCTGATGATATCTGGGATCGGATCGGTCGCCTTTGTGAACGTTATATTACGTTCCTTGAAGGACACACTTTATCGGCTCATGCGCGGGTCGCACCACCACGTCGTTTTGTTTTTTTGGCTAAAAATTTCACTCACCTCCTTCATTTCCAAATCATTCCACATCATTCCACATCATTTTTTGGGAAAGAGCACACTTCTTTTGTTTCATCGAAGGCACGACATCAGAAAGGTTCTCTTCCTTCTTTCAAGCCTCTATCTCGTCTTTGTACAAGTATCTGCATCTCCCGATCAAACTAGATCACAGTCATCCCGTACTATTGCGACAGAAGCAATCAATCAATCCCCTCCTTTATCGACTTGGACCTCGCACTCGACTACGAAAAATTCAAAAATGGCCAACCCAATGGATGCCAACCCTCAAACTAGTGCCGAGCAACTCGATCGAGTTTGTATCATCGGTAGCGGCAATTGGGGATCCGCAATCGCCACCAAAGTCGGCCTTAATTGTGAAATGCTTCCCTATTTCGAGGACCGCGTGAACATGTGGGTTTTCGAAGAGACGGTTGAAGTTGAAGGCGAAAGCCGCAAACTGACTGAAGTCATCAACTCTCAACACGAAAACGTCAAGTACCTGCCTGGCATCAAGCTGCCAGAGAACGTAATTGCAGTGGCAGATCTAGCCGAAGCCTGCAGAGGCGCCACTCTCTTGATCTTCGTCCTTCCGCACCAATTCTTGCCTCGCCTACTTCCAACCATCCGCGAAGCGTGCCACCCGTCCTGCCGAGGGGTCAGTCTTATCAAGGGGCTCGGTGAGTTACTTGATGCTGAATCATCGACGTCACCTTGTCTCGTTCTTGTCTAACATCCCTGAATTCGATTCTCAGACTTTTGCAAGGAGACTGGTGAACCTATCCTAATATCCAAGACCATTTCTGAGGCCATGGGCCCAGATTTTGAATGTGGCGTCTTGATGGGAGCCAATGTGGCCAATGAAGTCGCCGAAGGACAGATGTGCGAATCGACCCTGGCATCCAACTTTGGTCCTCCAGCAGACGAAATCACTCGACTCGTCTTTGACGCACCACCCAGCTTCCGAGTGCAGCATATCTCTGATGTTGCTGGTGCCGAAGCTTGTGGGGCACTCAAGAATATATTTGCCCTCGGCGCTGGGTTCGTTGACGGGCTCGGCCTGGGAAGCAACACCAAAGCAGCCCTCTTGCGAGTAGGCCTCAAGGAAATGGCCAAATTTTGCCACATGTTCTTTGACGGAGTCCGCGATGATACTTTCACGGAAAGTTGCGGCATGGCTGACTTGATCACCACATGCTACGGCGGTCGTAACCGCAAGTGCGCCGAAGCCTATGCCCGTGAACGCCTCCGGGAAAAGGACATTGTTTCGCACGACGAGAAGGAATGCGAGGCCATGTGGGCCAAGATTGAAACCGAATTGTTGAATGGGCAGAAGCTTCAAGGGACGTTGACGACGAAGGAGGCTCACGAAGTGCTGGAAAGCCAGCGCGTCTTGGGTGACTTTCCTCTTATCAAGGCCATTCACGATATTGCTTTCAAGGGTAAGCCGGTCCGAGACATCGTGGAAGGTATCGCAGTGACCTCACGACACGCTGGCGGACAATCCCCAACTCACCCCTCCCACCTCTAATACCCATGCACGAGCAATTTGTTTGTCCTTTGTTGAGGAGTAGACACTCTGGTGTGCATCACTGTATTTTGGGTGACCCCACGAACAAATATCTGTAATATCTTTTTCCGATCCCGGTTGTATATAGTGTTCAGTATTTCTGTTTCCACAGTTATTGATATTCTACCTAACAATTTTCTACTGTGCAACAGTAGCAAGTAGTAAGTGCAACAGAAAACATTGTTTTGCAATGTGTCGTCGTTGTTTCTAGTATACCTATGTACTGTCTAGATAGCTATATCGTAAACGCGAAAGAAACAAAAGTCTTTGGACGACGAGGGCATCGGGTGCGACGACGATCACAGTCACGCCCAGAAGTGCTCTGTCGGAAAACCAATTCAACAAGATGTTTCAGCGCGTGTCTGAGCAAGCGCGGGTCGATCCCTGGAGCATCACCTGCTTGATGACAGGAGAGGGCGTCTGCTTCTGTAAGTGTGGTCCCCACATCTTGTGCTCTGTCCATAACTGGAATTGTGCCTGTGTCTTCGATCCTGAGAGTCCGCTTCTCAGATCCGAAGGTCCTCTTATGATGTGGTTCCTCATTTGGCGTTTCAGAGATGGACGACGACTCGCCGCAGGACGGGCTACCGTATCCAAACCACTGTGAGCAGCTTCGTGAGATTAGATATACGGTAGCCTAAAGTAGGACCTCCGCGCAACCGGTCCTTTGTCATTATAAACGCAAAAAAAGGTCTAGTGAAACATCAAGACTAAAAGTACACTTCAGTGAGCCCATGTAGACGGCACAAGACTATCAACAGCGTCTGCCCCTGGGACCATGTTCGTATGGACTGGCGCCGAAAGCCTTGAGAGTTGATGATTCGCCTGCGGGCGCGCGACTCCGAGACGCAACAAGATTAGCGTCGGTAGCAGTAGGGATTTCAACGGCTTGTCTGTTTTCAAAGCTCGTAATAGCTTCAACTCAATTCGCAGTTCGCCATGAGGCAGCTTCTTCGGCGTAGCTGCATTCACTTTATATTTCGCCCATTTCAGTGTCAGCGGGCATGATGAGCACATCCAAGAAACCATCGGCATCTCGTTTTGAAGCAAAGAGCGATCGATCGGCATAGGAAGACCGCCCTGAGTACACAGTAGAATGTGCAGTGGTAGTGGTGCTACCCCTTTCACTGCTACCATACCGCGACTTTCGGAATATATCTTTCGCCTTTGTTGGTTTCCTTGGTCGGCTTGATAGACTGGCAGCAGGGTCCGAAGGTACAAAATCTCCATCCTCCTTGACCACATCTTCCCAGAATTTTTGCTCATCCTGTAGCCAAACACCCATGAACTCGTTTGTTTGGGTGGTATTTGTAGACTTTGTTCCCAAAGATTTGGTTCCATAGCTGCGCTTGGTGTGCGTGGTGCCGTGGCTGCGGGTGGATCTGCCGAAGCGAAGGGGGCTAGCGTTCGTGGTGCGCTGTTTGGACGGTGAAGTAGTACTGGAACTGTGCGGAGCGACTGTCTGTTTCCATGATTCTTCAATTTGCTCAATGGGGTCCTGTGTAACGTCGGAATAGACTCGGTTGATCCCTTCCCCTCCATATTGCTTGGCAACTTCGTCCAGTGTGTGCATGGTGATCACGCTAATACCATCGTCAAAGCTAGCATTCTTCGCTGCCTTGTCGCTTTGAGCCTGTTGAATCGTCTTCGGCGGTTCCGCAATATGCCGCTTAGGAGAAGACGCTGGGAACATACCTGGGATATCCTTGCCGTTGGTGTGCCGCGATGGCGCTTTCTCCATTCTTTGTAGCTCCATTTGCTCCCTCAAGTGTGAAACAGCTTCTTCTGCTCGTAAACGATTGTCCGCAAAGAGTGTTCGATATGCAGCATCTGGATCAGTTTTTGTCGGGGTAGACGGTTCGGGAGGAGAACTGGTCTTTTCCTTCTGTCGACTCGAATGGGGTGACACATCCTTCGTTTGAGCGGCAGGCTCTTCAGTCGGTGGGCAAGCTCCACCAGTAGTGCACGGGCCGAACATTACTCGGATGACTGACTCCAAAGATATATGCTGAGATTCCTGTTGATCATTAGAAGAGACATCTCGCGACATGACCGAAGACCACAGGTCTTTCGCCGAGTCTTCGATTTGTTCCCTCACCGATTTCGGGCTGTTGGACTGTTGTTTTCCCATGGTTTCTAGCAACTTAAAACTGCACCCCACAACGATCCACAGCAACAATTACGCAACAGATCTATGAGAGGACCGAGACAATACCGTATCGAAAGGATCCTCGAGATGGACGAGGAACAGATTTTGTGGCGACAACTTTTCAGCCTGATGGAAGCACACGATGCACCAGACGAGATTTTGTCAGGGAAGCGGCCGATTTCGGCACGGGCGTTGGAAGTCGTGTAAGCAACTAATGTCCGGCCAGCTCGCTTGGTGGCTGGCGTTTGCTTCAGTTAGGGAAGCCAGGAATTTTCGTGTTGGATGAACGGAAAGTACGGGAAGGTTCAGGTTTTTATTTAGTAAACAAACTTGAATAAGTATATACATATTAATTCGTGCAAAAAACTCTATGTAACTTAAAATTTTGCAGCCAGCCAACTGAAGTTGGCATGGTACTTTTTACATCCCGCCACCATTTGAAATCGAACAAAATTCTACAGTATATTGTACCGGTACAATATCGGCATCAGAGATCAGAGCCATCTCACATTTTTGGGGGTGGGTTTGGGAAAGGGAGGACAGAGATAAAGGACAGAGCATACCAGGTATGATACTGTATGTACTTGTTATTCAGGGTACTTGTACTGTACCGGTACGAGTAAAGACGAGCACAAAGCTTCTACATACTGATACAAAGCGGCGGGGGATGCAGTAGCAAATAGCTTTACACATAACTTTAGTTCTCTCGTAGAGAAAAGATAATTTTCAAGACTGCCAGCAAGGTCGGTAGGCTAGCCACACCGTCTGTGTTACTTGGTATCAGCGGCCATCCGCCTTGCTCCTCTTTAGTCATCATGATAGACTTGTCGCACGTTGATGTTGATTCTGTGATTGCATAAAAAGTATTCCAAAGAAGCAGAATCTTCGTCTGAAATATCACTTGCTTTGTAGTCAATGTCAGAGAAATGCAGTGTGGCTTCGTCCGTTGGACAGCAAGCCGATTCAGGTTGAGGCAAAGTCACCGCGGATGGCAGAAGTCTAGCCATGCCATGATAATTGAGTCGCGAGTCGCCTCCCATGCAAAGCACGTCGCCACTTCGAATCAAGATGGAAACGACCGGCTGGTCTTCCTTCGTCTTCCCTCCTAGCAAGAATACTGCGGGTAGACCCGTACTCAAAGAAACAATAGGCCTATCCATGGCAAATTCGAGGTCGTCACGATGACCACCCATATTCGATTTTGTCGTGTAAAAGTTGACAATGGATGCCGAAGGCACAAATGATACTTTCTGCTGACCACCGCCTTCCAGCAGCAAACTCGTTCGTGCCAATAATGTAGACAAATCTCCGACTAGCGAGGGCATTTCTGATTTGAGACTTTTGTTGTATGAACGCTCTGTCCAATCATAATGGTATCCCATGGTGGCCCAGGCAAGCTTCTTGAAGGAACGATATTTGCGTTTGCCGGAATGAATGGTTTTGCGCTTTTTCTGTGTGGACGACTCTTCCTGCTTATTTTCTTCCTTCCAGGTCTCCCACATTGTCATAGACTCATCGATTTCTTCGTTGGTCTTGGGCGGACATTGGTCGATGTTCGTCTTGTGAGGTGCTTCGCAGTATTCAGTGACGGATCGGAGTGCCAGCTCCTTTTGGATATCTTCTCCCAAGGCTTGCGGTGCAAACAAAAATCCTGGAAAGTCTCGCAGACCGAATAAAGGCCCCCTGTAGATTTTGATATCAGATGCTACATCGGGAAGCGAGATTGGGATTATGCGATCATCTTCTTTCGCTAGCCGACCGAAATCGATCCAATCCCCAAGGTCGTCGACTCGGTTCGGATTATCGCCCCACCGGCGGTGTCGAAGCTGCGCTTGTTTGAAGGGTGTGGTTTGCTCCTGCTGGCCAGCTTCAATTTTGTTCATGCTGTCAGACCATCTGAGATGAAAGCTATACTCCTGGCATCGTAGAGCAGGGGAGTACGAGCAATACTTGTCGACAATGGAAAGTTATTATCATCATGCAATGGGTTCGGAAAGGCCATCAGATCGATAGAGGGGGATGAGTGATGCGCGGTACCGGTATGCGAAACCGGTATGCGATCCAAGATCGAATGGAGGCGGTGGAGGACTACGAAATCTTTCGGGTGCCAGCCAGACTGAATATTCTCAGACGTGGATACGCAAATCGTCAGCACTTTTTCCTCCCTCCTCCGCAGCTCTCGAACGACGTCAGTGGTCTGGGCTCCATTATTTTGTATCATTCCACATTCCACCTCTACTCGTGGAGTTAAGTTCTTCCTCTCGTCGCTCGTTGCTACGGGCTACGGAGTGCTCCTGCACTCCACTATCCATTTCCTTCGGTATCTGCGTCGTCTTCGCACTTGTCGAATATAACGAGCAATTTCGACGGCAAAGGCTTACGGAATTCTTTTCGCGACAGAATGAGACATCATTTCACGGTTAGTTGCATTGCGCTTGGCTTTTGTGGACTAGCCAGTGCTTTTACTGCACCGAGGCTTGCCCTTGTCCGCCCTCGCACTCCTGCATACGCCACAAACTACGAATTCGCCCTACTGTTTGATTGCGATGGAGTCATTTTGGAAACTGAAGAACTCCATCGACTTGCATACAATGCTGCATTCCAAGCTGCCGATTTAACGATTGATGGTCAACCAGTGGACTGGTCGGTGCAATACTACGATGTTCTGCAAAATACCGTTGGAGGGGGCAAACCCAAGATGTTCTTCCACTTTCGCAATACCACGGGGCAGTTCCCAATGGTCGGTGGCAAACCTGCTCCGTCCACAGCCGAGGAGCAGCAAGCGTTGATCGACGATCTTCAGGCGCACAAGACAGAAATATATCGTACTTTTATCGAAGAAAAGGCGGTTCCGCGCCCAGGTGTGATTGAGCTTATGGATGAAGCCCTCGCAGACCCACGAATTGCTGTTGGTGTGTGTTCAGCGAGTACTAAGGGGGCAGTCCAAAAAGTTTTGGCAGTCACCCTTGGAGAAGAACGTCAAAGCAAGCTCGACGTATGCATCCTTGGCGACGACGTCTCGGAAAAGAAACCTAGTCCCATGATTTACAATGAGGCCAGGGAACGAATTGGTATTGATAAGGATCGATGCGTTGTCGTGGAGGACAGCATGGTAGGCCTTCGAGCTGCTAAGGCAGCGGTAAGTAGTTCGAAACGAGACTTCGTGGTGAAACTATCTCTGAATTTCGACGACTAATCGAAGTATCTCTTTTCTATTGTATACAGGGAATGAAGTGCATTATCACCTACACTGCGAGCACGGAAGGCGAGGATTTCTATGGCGAGGGAGCTGATGCTAAAGTCCCAGAGCTGGGTAGCCGAAAGGTCACTTTGGATAGCATTTTTGGTCCACTGAGAACAGATGGCCTCAAGGCAGAACTCCTTGCGGGGATCAAGGATCCGGTCATGTCGCCAGTTTCTGAGTCGTAAAAGTATGTTTATTTTTATTTTGTCTACATTGCGTAACTCTAGCTTATAAAATCAGTGGTTTACTGCTATGATGTTTGTATGTCGGTAATTTCCACATGGTGATTCGAGAAAGCGGAGAGAGTTGTGGCCTGAATCCACTCCTCTTGTTTTGGTGGCCTGTAGGGATCGGTGGGGCTATCCCTTTGATGAAAGACTGAAAGATCCTATTTATTCCCAACAAGGCCGAGATCAACCAGGATGGCAAAGGCTTTCTCTCCAACATCATCAATGGCAGCATATTTGGCGGCAAGCTTTTCTGCGATTTTGGGCGACTTTGGCTGGGACAGACTTGACATTTCTGCCTCTTCTTTTGCTTTTGCCTCGAGACGAGCTCTTTCCTCGGCTTCCGCTTTTGCCATTTCCTCAGCTTCTGCCTTTGCTTTCGCTTCGGCTTCTAGTCGGCGAGCCTTTTCTTCGGCTTTTGCCTTTGTCTTCGCTTCAGCTTCTAGTCGGCGAGCCGTTTCCTCAGCTTCCGCCTTTGTCTTCGCTTCGGCTTCTAGTCTGCGAGCTGTTTCCTCTGCTTCTGCCTTTGCCTTCGCTTCGGCTTCTAGTCTGCGAGCTGTTTCCTCTGCTTCTGCCTTTGCCTTCGCTTCAGCTACTAGTTGTTGACGGGCCTTATCCTCGGCCTCGGACTTGGCCTGTTCTTCTGCTACTAGGCGAGCCTTTTCGTCAGCTTTCACTTTGGCCTCTGCTTCGTGAAGAGCCTTTCCTTCGCTCTCTCTTGGGGCAGCTTTGGTAGCAGATGATGGGATATCCACCACTGCTACAGGCCCTGGCATTGAAGATTTCGGAGTCTCGTCCAGCACAATTCCGGGATTCTCCAAGATCGCAGCCATGGAAGGTTTGCTTCCTTCCGTCTTGTTCTTCTTCTTTTTCTTCTTTGCCATCTGTAGCTGGTGGCTCGAAACGTCATGTTGCACAGTGTGGGGTGAAATTACAATGGGGATAAAGCCCACAGTGGCTTCCGCCAGGAGTGACAACAGAATGGCAATTCGTGTGATAGGAAACAACATGGTCTCACTTTTCTCAATATTTTTCTCAATTATATTGATTACAGCTGGTTCCGAGTTCCGAAATAATGTGGATGATTGATGAAGGGCTCTCAAGGCTGAAGGGCTCCTTCTCTCCTCTCTCTCTCTCTCTCTCTACCCCCGGTAGCTAATACCGGTGTGTACTGTACAGAAGATGCTTTGGTGTCGGTGGAATTGATAAGAGAAGATTTTGATTGCGAACATCATCTCCATCCATCAATCACTTCTTGACGTCATCATCGGTGGCATGTGGCGTGGCATGATGTCTTTCGTCTTGCTCTGATTGGTCGGAAGCTGGTCACTATTTCGGGGAACGGATGGATGGTACTCACTTTCCCTCTTTCGTGAAGAAGTGTCCCCCAAATAATTTTCCAGAAGATCCCCACACATCACGCATCGCAGCGACGACGGCGCCTTACTCCTTTTCCTTTATTGTCCTGCCTACTTCTACTACACTCCCTCTCTCTATCAAAGAGTAACATTCGTCAATTCATTTCGATCATGGGTCTATTGAAACATATCTTACTTCCTGGTTTCGGGCTGGTTCACGCAGCTTCGGCAGCGGCCTGCTTCGATCTCAAGAACTGGGCGTCCATGGTTGGTCTCCCGGACGGGGACGTCAACGAAGACGATAAAAAGTCGGTCCGTCAAAACCATATGCTCGGTTGTCTCCGTGGCTTTAACCTGGCTATGATGGGGCTGTGTGGAATGGGCATTTTCAAGGAATCCGCCCACTTTAGGGCTCAAATCATTCTCGCCGAGGCCGCACTCTTCTCGACGATCGCCTTGGATGCCTTCCGCCTTGGCGGACTGAATTACGTGGTTCCTGGTGTGCACGCCTTGGTCGCTTTGGGAGGATTCATCATCAATTCGATGGAACCAGGAATCTTCACCAAAGACAAGAACGCCTAAGAAGATATCAGTATGGCTCCTGTCTTTGGAATAATCGATCCTGAGAGCCGTGTGTGGCTGATGAGAGGAGTGATGATCGCATTCGGGAGTGGGGAACGCAAGCATCGCATCGAATTTTTGAACAGCCACTAGAATGATGGAAGTCTTGTTGAGAAAGCCAAAACATAATTGATTAATTTTTAATGTGGCAATAAATTTATGAATACTGACTCTCCGTATACTAGCTGCCGGTCCGATTACTGTACGAGTTCATTTACAGTATATGACTACAGTCAGTGGGTGCTCTGAGATAGCTCGGCGTTACCTAGTCTACATTTCCAGCGTGGCTGTATACTGGGTAATCGCCAATATTGAAACAATTCCTCCCATGAGTGCAAAAAACTTTTTCCATTTGTGTTGCGAATCTTCCCATTCTTCCGGTATCACTTCGGTAGCACCAACATAAACAAAGGTTCCCGCTACAATAGCAACCATAATGGAATCGACGATCGGAGCCGCAAACTCATTGACTGCCATCCCCAAGGCTACGCCGACTGGGCCCATGGCACTAAATACAGATAGATAGCGAAGAATTTGGCTTTTTGGCATTCCTGACTTCAAAAAGGCAACGAGGAGGGCAATCGATTCGGCAGGCTGGGGAAGGAGGGGTTCAACATGAGAAAGACACCTGAATCAATCGAACGAGCATTATTCTTTGACATACCTGATGTAAGGCGATGGATAGTGTTAGAATAGCCGAATCCTTGAACGAGCTTGCGAGACCTAGTGCTGCCATCTCCAGGACACTGTGCACCGCGAGTGCTCCCAAGAGAATGACAGCACTTCGACCACTCGATGCGGTACTCGAATCATCCGCATCACCGTTGACCTGTTTTTCATGCGCATGTTCCATTTCGTGCATAATTTCATGTGCATCAAAAGCGACCTTTTCCACAAAGAAAATCAACAAATACCCCGACAATACTAGCAAGTATGGGGTGACTTCATTGTAGCCTTCAAACCCGTGAACACACTCGGGAATGAGGTGACCAAAGGCCAGAGAAAGAAAGACACCGCCCGAAAAGGCGTTGGCAAGAGATAGCGCCAATTTGTTTTCGCTGATCTTCTTGCTACGAAGTGGAATCAACCAGCATAGAACATTTAATGTCGTCAGAAAGGCCTGGAAAATCACTTTCCATCCATTCAATGGAATGTTGTAAGGCATGACTTTAGCCGCGGCTTCGGTCACAGCTTCTGTAACGCCACCTCCTCTACAAGCCTTGAGAGCCGATGTTGTACAGTGGCTGCAATCAAGACAGCAGTCAATCTTTCCACAACCGATTCGTCTCGTTAATTTTCCGAAAGAACGCCGAATCGGTGGCAACGCAGGTGCGGGCGCACACGTGTCGGATAATGATGATTCTTCCTTTATAGAAAGTCCCAAGGGTGTTTTTCTTTCTTCGAACCTTTCACTTGTGGTCGACGAAAGTTTGACTGCATTAGAGACAGTGATGCTTTCCGCTATCAAAAGTAGACAAAGTGTCAACATCCCTTTGGTATGAAGAGGTGACAAGCGGCGTGAACGACGGTTGCACCGCGAACGATGATGATTCGACATGCGGTCGGTACTGGTACTAGCTAGTAGAGGGTAGAGGGTGGAGAGCGAGTGTTTTCGATCAGTTGTTGAAAAGAAAACTGTACCGGTACGATATGAGAGTATGTAATCTGTGTGCCAACAGGTGTGTTGGAGCGGTCTCTCTTTTAGAGAGGCGGGTAGTGTAGAGACTACAGCACCGATTACAGAGAGCGCTTGGAGGGATACAAAAGCCAAAGGCCAAAACCATGAAGATGCTGATGCGATGATGACACGGTAGACTACGTTGTACACAATTGCAAGTGCCAGTGCGAGTGCCAGGTACGTACAGTACCGGTATCAGTTGTGGTACTCTATGCCCGTACCAGGTTGTATTTACCCCTGACCGGTACAGAATTCGTAGTAAGCACCGATGAGCACGCACTCTTTGGCTATCGGCTGATGTACAGACGCGAGCGTCCGTCCGTCGCCCATTTGGGGGACGGGCCCGCACTGCTGTTGACAGCCGTGTCCCCATAAAGATCCCCCAAAGATACCCCCGGTCTGTACGTCAGCCGATAGCTAAAGAGTGGATGAGCACGTGTGCGTCGGTCGAAGCCTAACTTCCTTCTAACGGAACATTGTGCTCACGTATGTAGGTTCAGTACTGCCGGTATGTGGATTCGAAACGGTCGGCAGTCGATCGTTTCTGCTTTCGCTGAGCAGGGATACTTGTACCGGGTACTGTACATAGTAGATTGTACTGTACATAGTAGACAGAACCGGTAGTAATTGTACTACATACCGGTAGACGTAGTTTGTGTTGTGTGTGTTCGTCATTTCCATTGTGCCTGCCCATGGACAAAACAACGACTCTATCACTATCACCATTTCTTGAAAGAAGCGGTCACAGAGAGAGGGGTGTTAGTATTGCGAAGATCAGCTAGTATTGTTATCATTAGTCGGCCCCTACTCCAATTTGTCCAATTCCGAACAGTTAAAATAATTCCCAAAACACATTAACAGCCCGAGACAACTCCAAGATTCTCAACTGCCAAACAAACAAGCCAACAAACCAACAAAGAAGACATGAACGGAAAGAAATCTTCCAGCAAGAAGGCGACGAGACGAGGACAATTCGAGATTTCATCGACCCCTTCGCCCCAGGGAAATATTAATAATAATATTAATTCGTCTTCCAAGCGCAAGGGGCTCCAGCGGCGATCGACAATGGTGGATGGTGGCAATGCGTCTTCACTGATGCAATCCTTTCGAGAAGTACTAGAGGATCTTGATAATCTTGAGAGGCCAGGACGAGAGTACTTGTACTCGGACGAGCTGGGAGCTCAGATATCTGATATCCTCAACATGAGTCCTTACTTTCGAATGCCGTTGCATCTAGGCCTTGAAGAAGGCGAGGAGGAAGGTGAATATCTGACGTTGCAACCAGTGTTAAGCTCCCAAAATTTGCGATGGTTGAAGAGGCAGTGTGCGAACATTGTCGCTGGAGTTTTATCACTGAAAATTTCTGAGGCTCGAAATGGGATACCAAGGCTTTGGAAGTATCTATTTTGGAACAAAAAGTCTTTTATGGGTGCGCTAACCACGTTCCTCGGTCTAGGATTCTTGAGTATTGTTGCTGGTTCGATCGCGAGCACCTTTGCCTGCATATGGACGCTTCGGTTCGTCTGGGTGCTATCCATGGTGACCGTAGCCCTGCTGGTGGATTTGAATGAGCTGAGACAACTTTTGCCCAAGCCAGTAAAAGCATTTCTTGACGGCGTCATGCCGGGCGCTGTTTGGTTCGACAATCATATATTATTGGGTGAGCGGTTTAGAGGCCGTGAATGGAACAAACGAGATTTTGAGTGGGGAGACAGCAAAGGAGCCCCGAGCTTTGAGAAGTATCTTTGGAGTCTACCACCCCCAACAAGCAATGACAATGAGGGCAGGACAGTGTGCAATGAGTGGAGTAACGATACTACCAAGCACGTTGAAGCGATTGATTTCTGTCATGACATGCTGCGAGAGGCATTCATTAGAAGACAGTATGCAAAACTTCGAAAGGCTGTCTTTAAGCGGAAAGCAACTAATTCCTTGGAAAGTCTACAAGATAGTGTTCAGGACGACGAACATCCTCCACAGGCACACGATTTCAAAAGATCTTCGTCGGAACCCACTCGACTCGAGCTCGAGAAAGGAGAGCCTTTGACATTGGAATCGCTTCTCAACGCAGATGAGAATTTTGACGAGTTTAGCAAGAATAGTGGTCAGTCACGTGCTATTATTAAGGATGTCGATCTTTCTGCGTTGGATGGCATTTTGGAGGGCGACGGTGACTCTTCTGTTTCCACAGATACGGGATCGCTACACACAGATTGTTCTCAAGGTACCGCTTCCGAGAGTACAACTGATTTGAACTGGATGGACGTCGGGGCCGAGATTGGAATGAAGCTTCTTGGATCTGCTGCCGTGCAGAAAGCCATGACATCCCAAGATACAGCAGAGCGTATAACGAACATTCGAGAAAAGGTGGAGAATCAGCTTTCCAAGAAAAAGGGGAGAGATAATTTGCCAACAAATGAAGGAATCTTCCGGGGGCAGTCCAGAGTAAAGGACAAAATCGGTGCTCCAGCCCTCCCTCCTGTCCACTCGATGTGGACTTCGGCTTCTTCAGCTGCTCAGAATGTTCCGATTTCACCGTCCAATACAATCGATTCGGACGTTCACGGAGAGCCCATGTCGCGCAATGTTCAAATCATCGAAGAGATTGATTTGGGAGACCTCAAACCACGACAAAAGCCATTCACGTTGAACCCTCGTTCGACCCTACCGAGCAAGGAGGCATTGACAAGAAGCAAGGAGGGTCAAGCTGACTCAAAATTCTCGCCCTCCAGAGGAACGCAAGCTTCTTCTTCCCTCAGTTCCGGGCAGAATGGGGCATCCAACGTTGGCTCTATTGACCTAGTACCGGAGAAAAAGCACCCCAGTACACCAGAGTCTCTTAGGAAAACGAACCGGCGGTCACTCCTAATGCCGGGTGTCAAGATTGTTGTTCCGCTCTTCCCATACCAACCAAACTGCAAGCCTTGCAAAAAATTTCACAATCTTCAATTCCAAATGGCAACTGTAGTGTCAAGCAAGCGGCTTTCACTTTTTAGAAAGAACGAGCTTCCACCTCCGGGGAAACGAGGTACGAACTGCCTTTCCATCACTGTGCAACTTGACAAGTCCTTTCTTCGGGATGGCAAATTTGCAGAGATGACATTTCGAGTGATGGATGACTGGCCTGATCGCTACATGCCAAAACATTCAAAGTTGCCTTTGGGTTCTTGTGTCGCGACTTCCTTCGGACTTGGAGTCTTAGTTGGATGGCGGGTAGAAGATGACTGTCACGTAGTGTCATCCCTGTGGCAGCGAAGAGGAGCCGGTAGCGCTTGCGCGTATCTGCAGCGCGATGCGATTCACAGCACCACGGATGCTGCTGTTGGTTTTGATGTGGAAACCTCGCTTGGTGGTGGGGAAGTAGTCGGCTATACCGGAGCCGGACGAGACTTTCGGTCTGGTCGCTACTTGGTGCTGATGGATGGAGAAGGCAAACATAAAGATCAAACCTTGGAACTGAACAAGAGCGATATCATTTCTTGCAAGAGTGCGCGATTCATTCCAGTGGTCGAGCACTTGAAAGAAGCTGTAAAGTATCAGCTTCAAGTAGATAGCTACAACGATGCGATGATTCGAGGTGATGATGAATCGGATCCGTTCGAACCAATCAAAGGAAAAAATTGGCAAGCAGTGTCAAAGTATTCCGACATCTTGTGGAAAAGCTTTTTGCGTGCGACAGAAGAGGACGACGAATTTGACGAAGGAGTAAACGACTTTGTCGCATCGATGGTTAAGTTCTTCGATGGGTTGGATGCGCCCTCGAACAAGCACATCGACAGCATGGGAAATGATGCGACGAATATCGTCGTCACTACGACCGATAGTTCTCATTCTTACAAACCTGAGGTTACCGATCCTGGTTTTTGGTTCATGAATGATATTTTTGGTCTATTTGCCGGGAAAGAACACGAGAAAGATGAAGACGAGCTGAATGTGAGCATCGAGGTCAGTGTCGAGGAGGATCGTCAAGAAAAGATTGCTCAAAAGAACTACGATCGAGTGTTTGGCGCTATCCGTACTTTGATGAGGACTGTCTCGATCGCTAGGGCAGGATGTGCAGATGAACCAGAGTTCAAACTGGCGCTGTCTCTGTGCTACGAATTCCTGATTTTCGTGAAAACGATCATGAAAGTCCAACAGAAGAATTTGTCTCCTCGATCGCTCAAGATTTGGCAGAGAGCCTTGAACGAAATCGTGTCTACTTTTGGACCCGTGAAGGAGCGCCTGGAGAAAATTGGGCAAGGCATTGCTGAACGCATGGAAAAACAAGGACGACGAGCGAAAGTGAGGCTCCTTCGGTTTGTTGATGCGATTGTCCAGGATGACATTCTTCTCATGGCGATGGAACATGGGGATTGGAATAAGTGTGGCGAGCAACTTGAATCTGCGTTGGTCAGGTCGAAAATTATCGACGAAGAAAGTCTTGAACACTGGCACCGGACAGCACAATTCATTTACAATCATTTTGCTAGCATTGCTGCAAAGAACAGCAATGCAGCAGCAGCTCGAAATAATGAGAAACTTGCACATGTCGCAATGGCAATTCAATGCATAGCTGCGCCTCGAAAGTCCTTACTCCGCCTTCTTGTGGAAGACTGGGTCCTCGACACCTTGGAGCGGGTTCTTGTCAGGGTCTTCGATAAAGAAGAAGTTGCCTCCCAGATGCTTGCTATCCACGCTTCTAATTTTCATACGCTGCGCCAATTCAGGATGCTAAAAGATTTCACCATCGCCGGCAAATTTTGGATGCCGCTCCTTGATGCGGCAGATGCCGAGTTCTCGTTCATGGTGTCCAAAATGCCTTCTGGCGCGCAAGAGTACTTGTTACCTGTTTCGAGTCTTTTCTCTCTGTGCATAGTGCAATTTCATAAGATCAATGAGGGCGACTTGACGAAGGACTGGCTGGATTTTCTCCTGGAAGACGAAGCTGTGGAAATCATTCACGATATTGATATGAAGTTAATTCTTGCGCTTGAGTCTTTCGCTCGTGATGTGAGGGATATGATGGTTGTCCTTCCGTACTACCCTAGGTGAGTGTCGACGAGGTATGGATGGATGGAATCGCTAAACAGTCACTCAATCCAACCCATTCATTTTTGCTGTAGCATCGAGGATGACATTCTCAATCTTGTGGATGAGGTCGACATTGATGAATTCTTGAAAGAGGCATCGGAAGCTGTAGAGAACCCAGAGAAGTTGTCAGAGTTCATTCGAGAGAAGTCGACAATTGCGATCGAAAGGTTCTTGGTAAGTTTGGATCGCTACAGTGCGAGCACTTTGTCATGAAAACTTGCTCCAGCGGTGCTAACGTATATTCTTGATATTTTAGGATTATCTTCCAAAAATGTCGATTCCCGTTGAAAAGCGCGACCTTGCCGATGGTTGGGTGCTCACTTGTCGAGGAGCCGACGGAGGTGATTTGACTCTAACGGATTTGTCTATCAAGAGGGAGAACTTGACCTGTCAAGTTCTGGGCGGCGACACACTTTTCTTCCCCATGTTGGGTACCGAAGAGGACGAATGCGTATCAGTGATTTCTGAGCCAGTATCAACGGTAGTTGAACCGATTGAGCTTCTCCCAAACGAAGCGTCTGTGTTAGATCACATCCGCGTCATGCTACTCAATGCTCGTCAATATGGCTGTTGGGAGGAAGGCATAGGAGGGGTGAACCAGCCACCGTCCGATCGATATGTGGCGTCGGTCTTGCAAGGCCTCCCGGTGTCATCTGTTCTCAATTGTGGAATTGAGCTCTGGAGGAACTTGGAAATTGACGATGATGAGTTGCTGGAAATTGCAATCCGTGATGTTTCGTATCAAATTCAGCTACAAGCTGAGAGGGAAGAAAAGTCTGGGGAATACGAGAAAGAGTGCAAAGACGACCAGTCGACGCAAACTTATCGGCAGCCATCGTTCTCGAGGAACTCGGAGGTTTCGGAGCCATTTACCCATCGCTTTAACCCGAGAGTTGATCCATCAGTACTCTTCCTCGAGATACAGAAGTTGACATTCCATCTCGAGAAGTTCCTATTTCGCATCGAGAAGCACGAAAGTAGACGCACCGTTTTTGATCCCGTCTTTGAGGGGAGCGGCAGTCTGATGGTTAGGAATGTATCAATCAAGCTCAGGGTTGAGTGTGTGAAGGAATACGTTGAGAAAAAGGGAAGAAAGTGGGCAGTCCCTCTACTTCAGATTCGCGAGCTGGATGTTCAGCTTGAGAAAGTCAAGCTCAAGGTCAAAGATACGGGAGCAGATTGGCTCCTCAATAAGGTTGTCAAAAGTTTTGAAGACAGCATCACGCAGATTCTTGCTACCAACTTGAATGAACAGATACGTGAACAAATGGACTTGGCACTGGAAAATTTGAACGGGTACTTTGCCGTGAATCCTGATCTTGTGCTAGGACTACTCGACATCACAATGGATGATCTCGAAGAAAAAGTCATTTGGGTGTGATTCAACAAAGTTGTAGCTAAAGGTAACACAATAGCGTACGGCTTGAACGTTGATATACAAGTGACTACTTTTACAGGGATTGAAATCTCGGATTCCGAATATTGTGCGTGGGATTTCGGAATGCGGGAACTTCCACCGATCTACAGCTCTGGCCCAATGTCGACTGCTCCAAGCTCCGCTAATAACTCTGCAACGGGGTGAGATGCGTCGAAACTTCGAAGCGCAATGTGATAAGGACTGACTCCAGCTCCACCGTTTGTCACAGCATTGACATCGGCCCCATGCTCCACCAACAGTCTCACGGCGTCAACGTGCCCGCCACGAACAGCCTCGTGGATTGGCTGCCAACCATTTCCATCTTTAGCATGCAGAGCTCTTTTGTTTCCCACGGCCAGTTCTTTCAACACCTCGATATCACCAAGAGCTGCTGCTGCGTGTCCCTCCGCCTTCGCTACTTGTGCCGCAGAAGGCGAATGCTTTTTCCAGCCCGCCGGATTCCTTCGCTCCCAGTTGCGGAGCTCGGGAGAGTCGGACAAAATATACGGCGGGTAGAAATCGTCAACGTTCTCCCATGCTCCATCGTACAAGTGCTCACCAGTCGGTTCAAAGTGGATAAAGATGTTGGCGTAAAATCGACCTTTGAGTGCGAAGGGTCGCTGGAAAACAAGAGAACGAAACAATCGAGTCAGTAAGATATGGCGGAATCGTAACCTTCAATGTGACTAATACTCAAAACAACTTACTCCGTGCAAGAGGCTACCAGATTCGTCTGTGATAGAGAGTGAAACATCGAATTCGTGCCTGTTAGCCGGGGCCACACTCGAAAATTGAATTATTACCAGGAGGACTAACGATCAACTTACAAAGCACCATATCACCAGGCTCCATAGTCACGTTCACGGCTCTATCATGTCTATCATAAACCTCCAATAGCCATGGCTCGTCGACATCTTGATCTACGTTGATGATACAGGAGGAAACAAGAGGAAGGCGGTCGACATGCGGAGCCAAAATCGCCCCCTCGGTGTATACACGAATACCATAAAGACTGGAAGGTTGCAGTTTCATACCAGTCCAGGCCTCAATCGTCGGACGAGCGGCTTCCCAAATTTCATTCTTGAATTTGGTGCCTCCTCCTCGGAGCTGATTGTTCTCAATGCTGACCATATAGGTGGGGGCGGCCCAGTTGTTTGTGTAAATATTTCCCATGCCCCATTCTTCCTGCGCTTTCTTGGCCTTGTTCTTTTGCCAATAGTTGTTGATGAGGTCCCAGAGAGGCTTTGGAGCCTTAAGCTTCTTGAAGCCTGTCGACGTGTAATTCTGAGAAGGAAAGGACATCGTGTGTTAGGAAAAACCGGGTTGTGCTTGCTGACAACACCAATTTATGAAACAGCACACAAAAAACGCACCACCATGCTTTGAGGCTGACGACGACTCATTTCAATGCGATCATTTTCGTTCATGTTGCATCGGACAGCTCCTTTCGCGCCCCATTGATCTCGACACCCCTGCATGTACTCGTCGTAGATTTTTTTTCGATCGCCGAGCAAATTCCCGCAACTGAAATCTTTCGAATGGATCGGAAACGAACAGTCAACGCCGTATCCTTCGTCCTCGGCTGCGAGGGAACCAACGGTAAGAAGGGCTAAAAGATAGAAAGAGCAGATGAGGAACATGATATCGATTGGTTTCAAGAGGAGATGTCCCTAAATTTGTGACCTGTTCGAAGGTATCCCGCTCCGTTTGCGGTATGTTGTTGGTCTTGCTTTCTGCGAGCGAAGTTCGCGTTTGTGCCTCACAAATTTTCGTTGGAAACGCCGAAACGGCGCGAACCAGAACCCCGATTGAAGGAAACGCGCCGGGCGAGCCATTCTATTATGGCGCGCCCGCCAGCCCTCACTCGTGAGTATGTGGGAAATAAATAGACTACAGTAGTAGTTTTTACGTTTTACTAGAGAAATCCTCCCAAGAGGCAAATATGCCAATAGCATACTTTTCAACTAGCTGGAGTAGCATGTAACAGTGTCCTCTTCATCTTGGTTCATGGGGAATTCGTTGCTGGTGTATTCGTAGCCAAAATACCAAAAGGTGCATAGTGGTACCGTTACGCCATGGAAAGCCTCTCTTGCTGCTAACACAAAAAATTATAAGGTTTTCAGTGGACGCTGGAATAGGCGGATCTGAACACTACTACAAAGAGATGCGGTCAAATATTGCTTTCTCCACTGCTACAGTCATCGCTCTCACTTTAGAGTTCGTCGTCGCCAACGCCTTCATCCTCCTCATCGTCGTCGTCCTCATCGTCGTCGTCCTCATCGTCATCGTCATCGTCCTCATCGTCATCGTCATCATCCTCGTCGGCGTCCTCCTCTTCCTCTAGCGGCACTTCACTTTTCACATCCTCGGCACCTAGCTGTTGCAGTAGGAGTGTGATTGGATGTTCAACCCCGAGCTCATGCATCGCCAAGTTCAGTGGTGAGGATCCCAAACCATTATCGGTTCGTGCATTCAAGTCGGCTCCGCGGTCGATCAAAAATTTGACAGTTTCAAAATGTTGTTCACTGATGGCCTCATGGAATGGCTAGATTCAAGTCAGAAAAAATGTGTTGAGCATACGACAAGATCAAAACTGAAGCATTTCCATTGCTTTTCCGGCTGTTCTTCTTACCCGCCATCCGTCGTCGTTCTCGTAATTCACAAGCCGAGGATCCAAATCCAAATATTCCTTCAAGTCCTCTACGTTTCCTTCTTTCGCAAGGGTAATCAACAAATCCATGTCATCCTCGTGTAATGCCTTTTGTACAGAAGTAGCCACACGGAGTTAGCGTCTGGCATTGAACTTGCGCCCTTCGAACTGCGATCTCGATGAAACCTACCTTGGACCATCCCTCGGGGTGTTCGGCGAGCCAGTGTTCTGCTTCCGGGGAATTCGGCAAGATATAAGGAGGGAGCCCTCCATTCAAATTCAGGTCGTATGATTCTTGACCCTCATCATGTAGTCTCTCACCCATTGGCTCAAAATGAATGAATATATTTGCATAGAAGCGGCCGTTCAACGGAAAGGGGCGCCCGTGGACTAGCGAATGGCTCTCATAGAAAACCATATCGAATGGGCGCATTGTTATGTTCACAGCTTCACCAAATCGATTATAAACCTCGAGTGGCCAGTCTTCGTCGACATCCTGAGCCACATTCACTATGCAGGAGCTGACCAAAGGAAGCCGGTCAATGTGTGGATTCAGAATGCTCCCATTTGTGTACACCCGAATTCCATACACACTAGATGATCGCGTTCGAATCCCTGTCCATTCCTCCACTTCTTTTTGAGCTACTTCCCAGATTGCATCAACGAGATCCTGCCCACCTCCGATATTGTCTCCGTTTGAAACAGATATGAATTTTGTGGGCGCTTCCCAGTGGTTTGTATAAATGTTTCCTTCGGACCATTCTTCGTCTACTGCGTTTTCATGGTTATTTTCCCAGAAATCACTTAGCAGCTTTTGTAGACTGGGTGGTGCTCTTACTTTGCGAAAGCCCCCAGAAGTGTAATTCTTTCAAAACAAGGAAATCAATGTATCGTGAGCCGATGCATTCGGCGTGCCATCCACCATTATTATTGGAATCATCACCATCGACTTACCACCATGGACTGAGGCTGTCTTCGATTCATAATCAGCCTAGTACTTTCTTCAAAGTCACATTCCATGGGACTATAGTGGGCTCTGCAACCGTCCATGAAAGCTTTGTAGACTCCATGACGAGCGCCAAGATCGCCACAATCATCGCTGAACGTTTGATTGTGAATGGGGAAGGAGCAGTCGACGCCATAGCCAGCGGCTTTCCCCACCAGTAGTGAGAACAATGTTAGGAGCAAAGGATTAGTGTGTCGCATGGCTTTGGTTGAATTCCATTGAATGACGATTGTTGGAACGATGCAAGGTAGTAGGAGTAGCAAGCAAGGAGAGTATGAGTTGTATTTTGTTCCTTGGGTTTTCGTTTTCATAACTTCTAAGACTCCGCAACCGACACCGCACCAAAATTCCTACGTCTTCGCACCGTAGTAACTCTACGTAGCCAACGACCATGACCCGTAAAAAACCATCCAAGACCGAATCGGTCCCGAAAGTATCTGCCGAGACACCCCGCAGAGGTGCCGATAGCAAACGTCTCAAAGGATCTATTCCGAAAAAGCGCAACGACGACGATGATGTTTCTATTGAAAGAGACAGGATCGAAAATCAGCCCAAAAGAAAAAATCCCACTGGTACTGATTCTACACGTTTCACTCGCAGCAGCCGTCTCAACCCCACTCCTCCCCACTTATCACGTTACTTCTCCCGATCTTGTGCACTGGTACAAGCAGAACCCATCGACGCCAAACTACTCTGGTTACAAGCTACTCAGGTCCCGGGCCCACCGGCTACCACCGACGTGGACTAATCTCTATCTATATATCAAGACAAGCGTACAATCGCTTGCGAGTGTCCTATCCCCCTAGACGGCGAGACTACTTCTTGGACAATAGGCGCGCATTCAGCTCCTTACGGGCAATACTATGAAAATAAAGTATTAATCTTTGTGTTATTATTATTATTATTATCCTTGGGTTTTCGCTTTGACACTCTCTCTTCTTCTGGCTTTTCTGTTTACACCTACCGGTACCAGGTACCGTGCAGGAACTTGTCGCCTCGCGTCGGAGCGGGCGGAGGACTGACTACAGTAGCTAGTTTTTGACTAACTCGAACTTGAAAAGCCTCCCGAAAAATTTGCGCGTTCGACCGTTGACCGTTGAGTTCGTTCTCTCGACCGACCCCTTTGACTCCACCAACGTAACCAGAGGGAAGGAAGCAGAATAGAAGAATCGTACTGTGTCCAATAGCTTTCGGTCGTACTAATTGTAGGTTCTTCATGGATCAATAGTATTTGCAATCCATGTCTAGAGTGTTTCTGTCTTGCTGAAATGCATGTTGTCAATCTATTCCTCTACTACTAGTAGTATTTTATTTCTCAAATATAGTTTTCGGTGCTGCAGCGAGTTGGAATGGACGTTTAGAGTTCAGCGCCAAACTCTTTGGCTCCGAGTTGCTGCATGAATTTCACGACGATGTGGTCGTCTCCAAGAGCTTCCCGAGCAATCTTCAAGGGACTCACTCCCTTTCCTTTGTGTGTACGTGCGTTCATGTCGGCACCATTCTCCAACAAGAACTCAATAGTATCCAGGTGGCCACCACGAGCTGCTTCGTGGATCGGCTGCCATCCATTTCTATCCTTGGCGATCAACGATCGCCTGTCCTCTCCAGCTATCCGAAGGAGCTCCTGCATGTCATTCTTAGCCGCGGCAGCAAAGGCAGGGAGAGTATCGACTTGTGCACCTGAGGGAGACTCTTGGTGCCAGCCGGAGGGATTTCGCTTCTTCCAGTAATCAGCTTCTTCCGAACCCCTGATAATGTATGGAGGGTAGAAGTCATCCATTTCTTCAACAAAGTCGTAGTTTTCAAAATTCAAAGGCTTTCCTGTCGGCTGAAAGTGGATAAAGACATTGGCAAAGTAATTTCCCTTCATTGCGAACGGACGACCATGGATTAGGGTTCCGGATTCATACTGTCCAAATTAACATCGAAATTACGAGGTGTGAGTTGACAGTAGATGCTGAGAAGAGCCCTTCAATAGTAGAATCACAACTTACGAGAACCATGTCGCCAGGCTCCATCGTCACGTTGACAGAATTTCCATCCCGGTCAAAAACCTCGAGGACCCAATCTTCTTCAACATCCTGGGCGACATTCACAATGCAGGAGCTCACAAGTGGGAGTCTGTCCGCATGAGGGCTCAAGATTGCACCTTCGGTGTAAACACGAATGCCATAAAGACTGGAAGGCTCTTGCTCCATTCCAGTCCACTCTTCAATCACAGGCTTGGCCGCATCCCAAATGGCCGCCTTGAGATCGTAGCCTGCGCCTGGGAGGGTTGAATCTTCGACGCTCACCATATAGGTAGGGGCTTCCCAATGGTTCACGTAAACGTTGCCTCTACCCCATACCTCTTGCTTCTTCAAGTGGTTATTTCGATCCCAGTGATCTTTCAGAAGCTTGTAGAGGTTCTCGGGCGCCTTGATTTTCTTGAAGCCCGTACTGGTGTAGTTGAGCATACCTGCCGGTTGACGTAGACTCATAGCGATTCTGTCATTTTCATAATCTTCGCAAATGTCTTCGCCAAATGCGTCATAGCAACCTTGCATGTAGTCCTCGTAGACTTTCTTCCGATCCCCAAGGAGATTTCCACAACGAAGATTCTTGTGATGGATTGGGAAAGTACAATCTACACCGTACGGCGATCCTTCGTTTTCATCAGTGACGGATATCGACTGAGCAGGAAGGATGACTGCCATGACGGCAAGGCTTCGTAAGAAAAGATTCATGATCTTTGTGTTTCACACTTGGTGTTTTCGATGAGGAGATCGGATAGTGATTTTATGATGTGTTTCGATTCCACATTTTGCGTTTGTGGGGGTCATGGAACAAAGGAAAGAGGGTTCGGTTCGCGTTCGGTTTCGTGGAGGAAGACTTGAAGATACATGCCCGTTCGCGTTTTGATATATCAAAAGCAAGACTTGCAACCAGAGATTTCAGTTTGCGCTGAATGACCTTCGGATTAGGGCCTTCGGAACGATGACTGCAACAACTCGCATCTTCAAGCAATCTTGGCGATTGGCGATCTTCTCTGGTAATATAATCGTAATCGTGAAAAAGGAGGACTCGAACTAGTCAATCGAATACAACCCATGCCATACGAGTTTATTTTTCACGACTCCGACATCACGTAGGCCTGGTACAAAACCAAATAAGCACTAAATTAGAACCCTTTGTAACTAAGTTAGCACCCTTTTTGTAGTCGTAAAATCGAAAAAAATGAAGCACAACATCAACAAGATCATCACCACATCATCAATGGCCTCGGTCGTAAGCTGCCACCTGAGCGGGACAGGGGCTACTCGTCCTGCTGTTGGTGCCGGTCCTGCTGTTGTTGGCGGTGGTGGAGTCGGTCCTGCCGTTGTTGTTGGTGGTGGTGGAGTCGGTCCTGCTGTTGGTGGTCGTGGTGGAGTCCGTCCTGCTGTTGGTGTTGTTGGCGGTGGTGGTTTCAAAGTAGAGCGCCTTCGAGCGATCTGATCATCGATCTCGCGAAGACCGCGTCTACATCGCAGCCTCGCCCGGGTCGCAAAAGTGGGAATGCGAGTGAGAAGAGGCGACTTGTTTTCAATGATTGCATTCGACTCGTTCAACTCTGTCAACCAGAGTCTGTCTTCTTCCGGTGAGACATCATAAGTCTTAGACAACAGCACAAAGAAGACCTTCTTCGTCGGAGGCAATCGCTTCGTTCGCAAGTGGATCCCAGTTGCATTTCCGCCTGCGACTGTGGTGCCGACTGGACCAAGAGTCTCTATAGCTTTCTTTAATGTCTTAGTAGAGAAATCAAAGTTACCATCAAAGTCGTAGTATAGCTGTAGAATAGTCTTCAATGCGTCCAAAGTGTACCATTTGTCATGGCAGGGCGCGTCGGATTCGCGAAGATCCCGCACCGCAGCTGCAAGTAGCTCGTTCGTAACCACCATTGCACGGATTTTTGACTTTTTTTCGACGAATGCCTTCTAAGATGTATGTTTAGATGAAATGTTCAATAATAGTCAAAAAGTACTTGCTAGAGAAGTAGTGGATGCTATGCTTCTATCACACCATCGTCGGTGGGAGTTTGTTGTCATTGTCGTGATGGCGATCGCGGAAGAAATTCTTTCATCATGATGGCGCGGCAGGACTCGTGTTCGTGATTCGCGCGTTTGTACCAGGGCTACATGGACCTACGTCATGCCAGAACGCTGGAAAATAAACTCGTACAAATTTTTCTACCTCAATACCGGTAAAATCTCTGGCATTTGAAATTTCAGCCTTGCCTTCGAGTTGAGAAAAACGGACTCTACTAGCTAGAGTAGTACAGTAAAGACTATGAATCACTTTCAGAAGTCTTGGCCTTCTTTTTCGCCCGTTCGTTTTCTAGTTCCTCCACCGAAAATCCACCACGTCCCGATGACAAGCCCCGAGCCAGCATTGGATGCTCTCCGTCTTGACCGTCGTGTGGAATGTACGCATCACGCTGTTCCTTCTGCTTTTCTTGAGCTCGCTCCCTTTTCCTTTTATTCTTTGGTTTCTTGCCTCCCTTATAATCGCTGTTGGGACCCAGCACTTTGGTGGAAGAAAATCCGCCTGGAGGAGCCGGCCATTCATTTGGCCGGTCCTGCAAAATGTCTGTCGATAACGCCGAACGCATCAATACCCTAGCAATTGTCCCCGCTCTCCCATGCTTGTCATTGGCAATCTGAAAGGATAAAAAAGTGAGAACCAAACAAACAGCCAGCTGCATGTACTGTACGTAGGCGGTGCCCAACTTGTGGTGGTTTTGTACCAAGGTACATACCTTTCGGATCGGCCGTCGACAAAATCTCCACATCATGTTTCCAAAATCGGGCCTCGCCTTCATGTCAGTCTCTACCCCTTCTCCTTCTTTATTTGCATCATCCGGGGTTGGAGACGGAATCTCCTGGCCCAGAGTCATCAATGCCCGTTTGGCGGTAAATTTGTCTTCAAAGCAAATGTTGCAGCTCAAATCTCCGAGCCATTCTACATACGTCGGCCCATATCCCGTGAAGAATGCCATGAGATCCTTATTCCGGATTTGTTTGAAAGCAGCCCAGTCAATGGCAAATAAATGAATCTTTTCAGGGACCCAAGTTACCTCTTCCGTTGACGATGATTCCTTCGAATCATCCACTGCAGCATCGCGTTTCTCTTCCGAAGACGATTCTTCCTCCGGCTTCGAGGCGTCTTCCAACGGCTTTATCCAGAGTGAGGAAGGTGGATCACTTCGTTGCGGTCGCAACATTTCTTCCTTGTCCCAGCATGCCGAGACCGGCAAATCCAACGCCTTTGGATCCTCTTTCATCGTCGGTTCGGTCGACTCAGACTCGGGTGTTTCTTCCGTCGTTGTTTTTGTTTCGCCCGCCTTGCCATCATGTTTGTCTTCACTACTGATCATCTTGGAAAAGCGGGCTTTTCGAGCCTCTTGTTTTGCCAGCTCCTCACTGTCCATTATATCGATCCCCGTGGCAAACCCTTTGCTCGTCGGTTGCTCTGCTTGCATGCGCATGCGTTTCACCTCGGTCCAGGGCAGGTAATCCTCCAATTTTGGTTCAACGTAGGCGGTGCCGAATTTATCGGCGCGGGCCTTTCGTTTTTCGCACTCCTTTTCGTACTCTTCCATCGTACGAGTGTGCTAACAGGTACAGTATGATAAACGAATCTAAAAAATAATGGCTTTGCTCTCTACTACTGTAGTAGGGACTATCGGGAAAGATGTGTGGTGAGTGGTGTTCGTACGGTACTCGTAAAAAGCAGTGGTCATTGTCGTGCTGCACGGATGCGCGAGTGGTTGTTTGGTTGTGTTGTGGATTGTTTGGGCGGGCGTTGTCAGTAAGTTGGGCCACGCGAGTAGCGCGACCGCTGTGACGAATGAATGAGTGGAAGAAATATTGTCCGTTTTTGTCCGTATAGGAATCACACAGCCCTAATTTTAAAGACGAGAACCCAAACTAGAACTTTTCCTTTTACACAGACATACTGATAAATTCTCTCTACCACTTACTAAAAAACGGGCAGTGAACAGACGCTCGCAATCCACCCGCACGCAAACAACGCCAGAGCAAAAGCACGCAGGGAGCCCAACATCCACCATCATCGCCGCTGCGCCGTCGTCCTCGATCAACCATCCTCCCGTTGCTTTCACCAAGACAACATCGGACTTACGATATTCGTATTGCTTGTTTAGGAAAGGTGTGTAGTCAGTCGGCATGTTGGTGTGTGTATGATTGTGCGATAATTGGAATGCTCATTTGGGTAGACAGTGGTGTCGAGGTTTCAGTTTTGAAAGAATGCGAAAGTGGGAGCATGCAATTTGAGATTTGTTTCTGCGTGGTAGAAAGGGCAAAGGGCCGCAGTGGTATCTAGGTGCCAATCACCTTGGCTTGCAGGCCGTGCGTCTCGCTTCCCTTTCTTTCCGGGGGGATTCTAAAACAATAATTTCTTCTCGTTGAACAAACAAAATCTCACACTCCCTCCTCTCTTGCTTGCTTGCTTGCTTGCTTGCTTGATTGATTGAAACAGACTTGATAGAACAACAACAAGATGCCTCACTCGTTCGGTATTCGGGCGCGTACGCGCTCCATGTTCGCCAAGAAGTTTCGGCAACATGGTCCCATCCATCTCTCGCAATACTTGATGAGTGTCAAGGTGGGTGACTATGTTGACATTTTCGCCGACCCTTCGATCCACAAGGGTATGCCCCACAAGGGATACCACGGACGAACCGGAATCATCTTCAACGTTACCAAGTCGGCCGTCGGTGTGCGTGTCAACAAGTTGGTGAATGGACGAATTATCGAGAAGCGTATTCATGTTCGCATTGAACACGTCCGACCCTCCAAGTGCCAGAAGGAAATCTTGCAGCGAAAGAAGGACAACGAAGCCGCCAAGGCCGAAGCTGCCAAGACTGGAGTCCAGGTCAACCTGAAGCGTACCCCGAAGCTTCCCAAGGAGGGATACTTCCTCAAGGCTGCCGGAGACGATGGTGTCGTCACCACCATCCAACCATTGCCATTCAGTGATCTCGTCTAAGAAAATAAGAAACACATATGCAATGCAGATGAACAGTTTACCGTATCGATACTGGTTAGAGTAGCAGTACGGTAGTCCTAGCCGTTAAACGAGCATGAGTTATACAGTAAAGAGGCTGCGATGGCCTGGTTGCACTGAGGGTTGCTTGCAGCAAGCGCAAAACAAAATGGATTGGGCAATGCGTAAATAATTCAAAGCGCCATCAACAGTCGTAATAGACGTCGTTTTCCTGATCCCCGCCTTTCGCAGTTGACGTTGTTACTCTGGGTACTGGGCTTTTAGGCTTTGGCATAGCCTCTGTGATCGGAGATGACGACTTGGACGTGGCTGGACTGATACCAGTACCATTCTCGCCAGCTCGAACTTCGTTTTCTAGCGGCCTTGACGAAGGCTTCGCCACAGGGGATGTAAACTGCTGAGTGTCTAGAAATTCTTCGTCTGACATCCCCCCTTGTGCGGTCGTTTCTTTCCCTGCATCTTCATCCTCGTTCGACGACTCGGACTCTTCTTCCGTGGGCTTGCTAGGGGTCAAGGATTCACTGTTTTCCTTGTCATTGTCATTTTCCTCGATCACAACATCTTGTGTGGCAAGCATCTGGGATTCCTCAGGTGCCATGGAAGAATCATCTTGCTGTGTTTCGCCCGATTCTTCAGGTTGATCTTGCGGTACCACATCTTCTTGATCTGAGTGCTTGGTCCCATTCGCTTCATTGGCGTGTTCCGAAGAGATGGTAGTATTCTCAGAAGAATCCACCTTCAAGCCTTGAGCCGCCTGCATCGCTTCTTCTTTCGACTGAAGTTTCCCCACAATCTCTTGAATCCTTTCAAAGTCTTCACAAAGCTCCACGTAGGGATCATGATCCAGTAGATCCTTGTCAATATATAGTTTCATAGGATTGCTGCCATATTGCACAGACGAAGCCTCGCTGACATCACCGTCATTTGGTTCTTCTCTTTCGGACGAATATAGACATCTCGACATTAAGAAGTTGTTTTCTTGGATAGGATCATACACGATGGGGTGACGATACATGAAAATAGCCGCTAGGAAGCGCTCCTCGTACTCGCGTTTGAATTGAGGAGTCAGTGTGGTAGAATCCAAATAACACCGGACATAGAGTTGTTCGAAGACCTTTGACAGCTTGGATGGGGAACCAAAACGTCCGTAGTAGAATGGATTGACGGGTGAGCAAAAGGCCTCCCGAATTACTCGAGACGCAGTTAAAAGTCCAACACCCTTGAGTTTGTCACAATAGTCACATCCCACCGCGACGAAAAGAATCGTCATCATGACTGGGGTAAAATCTGCCAGATTCCAATTTTCCCCTTGGATGGCACCGATATCTGAGAATTTGAGTAGCTTTCCCCTGGGATTGTTGTTTGATATTTCTGCTACCGACTTGTACAAAATTGCTTTAGCGCCATGAGCTACCAAATCGGAATCCTCCGTCACTACCAAGTCTATGTAGCCCGTATCGGCAAGGTACGCAAGCTCGGAATCGGCTTCGTATGGAGCCACCACAAAGGCTATTTGGGCTTGTCTCAATCCTTTCAGCAATTGGTCCACAATTCGAGTGTGGTATCTACCAGCTCCTGCCCTCCGAAAAGCCTTGGTCCGTCGTTCATTACTCTTTGTGGGACTTTCGTTAGGATCTACTGGTTGATCCCTCAACCGTTCCTGTTCTCTTCGCAGTTCCCTCCGCCTTTCCACTTCTCTGGTTTTGATCGGCGGAGACGCCCCATCCAGGACGACCAAAATATCAGCCTTGGTCATATCTCTCAGTAGTTGCATCCGACTCAGAACATATTTGGTACATTTTTCTACATATTCCTGAATCTTTTCTTCAGAAGGGTTCAGTGAAGATAATGCTCCTTCCGGATCGTCCTGCTGTTGCTGCTGCTGCTCGTCGTAGAGTGCCGCTCTTCCGTAATTGGTCAAGTGCCGTTCATCTCCGAGCATTTCCCCGAATCCATGTGCCGCATTATAAATCCAAGAGCTCACGTCGATGCCAAGGCGCAGGGGACGGCGTCTTCGTTTGCTACCCTCGACTTTTTCGGCGATTCCTTCGGCATAACTTTTTAAATCGCAGGGTCGTCCAGCTGACTCGAGGACGCGGGTCAAGAAATCTGCAATACCCATTGTGTAGTTCACCTTTTCCAGGTTAATGGAGCGTGACTTGTTGTTGTGGATGCAGACCGACCACTGACTTTTAGACCATCGATGATCACAACGATCACAAAACATGCATGGTGTCAAAGTTCTCTCTTCTACTGTACTGTACCGGTACCGGCACAGTATGTACTTGTATGCTGTACTGTATGGTAAACGTTGTCATTGCGGGTTTCTTTTGTCATCTTGTACTCCGTACGGGGTACCGTTACGAGTAAACAGGCAGAGCGCAGCGCGGGCCGCCGTCGCCAAATTTCTGCGGTCGTACTAATCGGAAACCGAGCCCGCCGAGCATCCATTTTGGAGCCAGCCGTCCGTCCCTTCCCAAAGAACTTTCAAAATCGCGGCAAAGATTTTTTGTCGTTACTTCTCGCTTGTCGCGACATCGATCCGCATCATCGCATCATCGCATGTTGGGTATGGTTCTCTGCATCGCATCGCCCGCAAAACAACAAGGAAGAAACAGCCACCAGCGCCGCAGAAAGTGGGACTGAATCCTATCTAATCATCGAAGCATCATCATCGAATCATCATCATCATCATCATCATCATCACACCATGCGAATAAAGCAGCAGCAAAGAGCATGCAAATCCTGGATTAAAATAAACAGTCAGTACTAATCCAGCAAGAAGACTAAACATCAATCATCGACATGAAGGTTCCCTACGCTTCGATCTGGAAGTGTCTTGTACCGGTGGATCATCGTATTCAACTTGTCGATGAGGCTGTTGGCCAGGTATCTTTGTGGCTTTGGCGGCGGTGGTTGTCGTCATGGAAGACTTCTTCTGTGGTGGCATCATCATCATCATCATCATCATCACTACCACCACCTCCTTCGAGTCAACCTATTCTTCAGTTCAGCACGAAGCGACCGAGATCGCAGGATGCTGCTGCTGATGATGAAACTGACAGTATCGATAGTACTACTCGCAGTAGTATGCTAACGCACGTGAATGTCAAGGTTGCGCGCAACAGCAAGAAGAAGAGGAAAACTGGCGAGGAGTCGTCATCGAAGAATCATCCTCATTCCAGCAGCACCAACAGAGTACCAAAGATTCACGAAGAATCATTGTGTACAAGACAGATGCAGAAAAGCAAGTTGTTGGACCCTTCTCCTGAACAACAAGACAATGAGGAATTTTCGAGCAGTGGTGGTGAGAACGAGGAGGAAGACCAACAAGGCGATGATGATTATGATGATTATGATTATGATGACGACGACATGTCGTCGAAGTTCAGTGACTTAACAGATGATACGGCCTCCGAATCGGAAGAAAATCACACCAGCAGTGACACAACGGTGCCAATGATGTAATTATACTGCATGGCTCTAGATGTTTTCTGGTGATAATCACCAGTGCAGGGTTACAACACCTGGCGCAGAAAGGGGGATGAGACAATATTTTCGAATCGAACTTGTTCGCTATCCGATCGGAGAATACCAGAACGACTTTCTTTCCGACAATTGATGATTCCTTGTCTACGAGCCTCTCTATAGGGGGAGAGATTTCTAGCTCCTATGAATTGATCAACGATGAATACATATCGATGATGATGCCGATTCATGCCTTCCCTAAGTGCTGGAATTGATGGATAGGGCCGATCTTTTCATAGTAGTAGTAGAACAAAGAAGAATCATCAGTATCAGGTCTTGCTCTAAGGAGGTGAAAGACGGGGCCTCATTTCGTCGTAATGTACTGTGCGCTAGGATGTGGTTTGGTACTTTACGAGTACTCGTTGACCTACCGGTAGAGAGAGGAGCCTATGGTGATGCGAGGATCCTTTCGAGGTGTGTAAGAAGGATCCGAAGCATGAAGCAGTTGTTACAGTACAGTACTGTACCGGGTACAGACGGTATTTACTGCGTACAGTACCTGGTACCGGTACATACAGTAGACGAGTAGGATCCGAACCCCATCCCCCCCAAAAAGGGGGAATGAGATGCCCCCTTGGACAAATAATTACCAGCAGGCGTCTCCCCGCACCGCGCCTCCTGGATGCGTCTGTGCGGGACGATGATTGACGCGATCTCAAAGATCACTGGTGTACGAGAATATCTATGATTGCGTCTGTCGTCTAATCTGAACGCTTGAGAGTACGATTACGAGTACGATTACGAGTATTCGATTTTTCATTGAAACGACTTGCAGCTCCCACTAGCTAGTGTCCTCAGATATCCATTATACCGGTGCACACCAACCCAGGATTACAAGACAATGGACAAATCTGACGGTTCGAACCGATTGCAGCTTCATAATTCCATCCTTTTTGGGAGGGAAGTAGAGTCAGCCGTTTTGATAAAAGCTTACGAAGGAAATCGAAATGCCAAATCATTGGGAAATGAGATTGGGCCGCATATTATCCTAGTGGATGGAGAATCAGGCATGGGCAAGTCTTCTTTAATAGAGGAAACGATGAACCAGTACGAGCGAAATAACCCTGAAGAATTTGTGGCAGGGGAATACGAAACATATTTTTGCACGGGAAAGTTCCACCAATTCAAGAGCACAGAACCATTCTCCGCTGTAAAACAAGCCTTTTCAGAGCTCTGTGATTCCATCTTAAGCACACGCTCTCGGCAGGAGTTATGTGACGATTTGACTGAAACTCTTGGAGCAGAGGGAAAAATTCTTACTGAGGTGGTGCCAGGAATTGCTACTCTGATTGGGGACCACAAAGGCGAGATTGTGGCAAATACCCAAGGGAGCGTCGAATCATTTTTTCGACTCAAGTTCCTCTTCAAACTCTTCGTCCGAACGCTCTGTAAATATCACCGCTTCATCTTATTTACTGACGATCTTCAATGGTCCGACAAATCCACTATCGAACTGATCCAAACTATCATATGCGACAACGAAGCTCATCAACTGCTTTTTGTTGGGACCTACAGATCGGACGAGGTCACGAAAAACCATCCGCTATCTGAGATGATGATCGAAGTAGAAAAACACAAAACAATCCAGCGAGTACATGTCAGCAACTTGGATGTTGATACCGTTGATCAGATGATAAGTCATTTGACTAGCTGTGACCAAGACAAAACGAGGGCACTTTCAGAGGTTGTCCATAGAAAAACACTAGGCAACCCCTTCATGGTTCGAGAATTCTTGCAGCTTTTGGAAAACGAAAAATATATTGAATACTCCTGGATGGACTTGCAGTGGAATTTTGACATTAATAAGATTGCAAAGGACACACTTTTACCAGACTCGGTTGTCGAGGTTGTGGCGCTGCGAATAAAGCGTCTCCCAGCACAGATACAAGCCATCTTGAAGCTCGCGGCATGTCTTTGGTCCCATTTTCATGCCCCGTCGCTCTTTTCTATATCAAGCAAGCTCGGTGGTGAGTTTAGTGGTTTTCAATCAGAAGAAGACCTGGTGGCGGCCTTGAATTTCGCGGTGGAAGAAAGTCTGCTTGACGGCCTCAAAGATAGCCACTATAAATTCTCTCATGACCGAGTGCAGCAAGGCCTCCACTCTCTTTTGGGCGTGGGAAAAGAGCGCAGTCTACAACATCTGCGAATAGGAGAAGTTCTCTGGTCGATGCTAAAGAGTGAAGAGAGAAAGAACTGGATGTTGTTCATCGCTGCGGACCAGCTGAATCTTGGGCTGGACTGTGTTGCTGATCCGGGCAAGCGACTGGAAATGGCCCAACTAAATCTTGATACGGGAAGGGAGGCCAAAAAAATGTCGGCCTTCATACCAGCCTCCGAATATTTCAATCAGGGCATACGTTTGCTGAAGGACGACAGCTGGGATCTACACTATCAGTTAACTCTGCAATTGCACGTCGAAGCGGCCGAGGTTGCAATGTGCATTGGTGACAACGAAAGTTGTTCCACTTATGCATCTGCTGTCGTTAAGAACTCTCGTTCTTTGGAAGACAGGATACCTGTTTTCATGTCCCTTATCAATTCCTATGGTAGTCAGACAGAGTACAAAAAAGCAATGGATCTGAGCGTCGACGTTCTGAACGATTTAGGTGAACCATTTCCAAGGAAGGCAAACATGGTCCAAGTGCTGATACAACTATTCAAAACAATGCGAGTTATTGGGAAAATGAAAGATGATGAAATCGCTTCTCTCCCGCGCATGATCGACGAAAAGAAGTCAGCCGCAATGGTAATTTTGAACAAGTACTCTGTCCACGCTCTGTTGAGACAGAGATCAGCAGACATGCTCCTTTGCCTGATTCGCAACGTTCAGCTCACCCTAAAGTATGGACTCCATAGCATCTCACCATCGGCAATCTGTGCCTATGGATTGGTATTGGGAAGCCTCGGAAAATTAGACGAAGGCATTCGATATGGTGCACTGGCAATGACGCTCCTTGAGTCTCTGGGTGCAAAGGAATGGGAGGCTAACTGCGCTCAAATTTATCATATTTTTCTTCGTCACTGGAAGGAAACATACTCCGAGTGTGTTTCAGGGCTCACAAAAGCATACAAGACAGGAATGACGTCCGGGGACATTGAGTTTGCTTTCTACAACGGCATTTGCGCGGTAAGCTTCTTCTTTTTGGCTGGTCTCAATCTGGAGCCGTGCGAGGCAGACTGCAGACTCTATTGTGAGCAAATGCTTGTGTACAGTCGTGAAAACAACTACAGCGTATCGTGCCCGACGTGGCAGTTGTTGTTGAATCTACTTGGCCGCTCGTCAGACCCACTGATGCTAACAGGAAAAGCCATGGATGAAGTATCTTTTGTGGAGAAAGCTACTGCTGAGAAGAATATCGGCGCTCTTCAAACCTACTGGATCAACAAGGGGCAACTTTGCTACTATTTCGGTGACATGATCGAAGCAAGACGGGTGCTAGTCGAGTTTGGCAAAACCAAAGGGAACATGGAGACGCATTTTTTTACGACAACGTACACATTCTTTATGGCACTGGTATTGTTGGATCTAGCTCGAACAACGAAGAAACGAAAGCATGTAACAGCGGCAAAGAAGTTGATCAAGACGATGCAAGGTTGGGTGAAACTAGGAAACTCAAACCTCGCCCACAAGTTGCTGCTTCTGACTGCCGAGTGCAACGCTTTGCATGAGAAAAATGAAAAGAATATCCGCCGTGCCTTCGATGCAGCAATAGTTGCCGCTTCTAGAGCGGGGTTTATCCAAGATGCTGCGCTTGGAAATGAAAGGGCGGGATTGTGGCTCTCAAGTCGATCTAGCGAGGACAACGATTACTGGGCAAGAGTGTATCTCGAACGTGCTTTTTTGTTGTACTCGGATTGGTCCGCTCAGGGTAAAGCTCGTCACCTTGTAAAGTGTCATTCAAGAATTCTGAAGATAGATGGATCTAGCTCAATTGAGAAAACTGGAGGCGAGAGCATTAGTCAACATACAGGATTCAGTGGTCCTAACAGTGGCACCAGCGGGTACGAACGCTCGAGTTTCAGAGGTTCTGAATCATCTTCTCTCGATATCAGCGCAAAGCTGTCGCAGTCTTCGACCGCCTTCAGAGGAGTACAGAGATTTGATCCAAATGTTGTCAGGCAACACACGAACGTGGCCGAACGGAGCTCGTTCTTTAACGTTGCTGAGTAAGGATGCCGGACGGCGGGAGCAGTCCGTCTTTCCAGCCGTAAGATGATATGAGATCCATTCCAAATCGGGTGACGAGACCAAGGCGCGTTACCCCAAGATATGGAACTGGATTGGTGTAGAGTCCGTGGCGATATCGCTTGTTTTTATTGTGTGGTTCTTTCGCGTCAACAAGTACGCTGCACGAGTTGTACATGTACAGCCAGGCCAAAAACTAGTGACAACCGGACCTTATGCCATTGTACGTCACATGGGCGTCGTTCCAAACTTTTGTGGCTTCCCTGGATGGTTGGTTCCTTTTGGGGTGTCATTCCCATGGCCGTCTGTCTTATCCTGGTCGCGCTTCGTACATTTGATGAAGAACGCTTTCTTGTCGAGACATTTGGCAAGGAATACGAAGTCTATCGAGAAATGGTTCCTTACAGAATGATCCCGGCCATATTCTGACGGATACAAGAATTCTATTTTTCCGTTGGTTGGAAATCTTAATCCTCTCTCTCTACCAAATAATTATCGACTTCAAAACTGAGTTGGGGTTCCATAACGCGAGTCTTGATCAAACCACGCAAGTTTCGTACTTCCGCCTGAACTTTCTCTGGTAGGTCGCTATGTTTTTTCGGGTAAGGGGCGAGCAGTCGCTGCAGATCTCGCTTTGCTCGGTTCCGTCGTCGTTGCTTGGAAACCAGTTCAGAAATTGACGGCTCGACTTGTGGAAGTGACAGTACCAACGATTCGTGACTAAACACCTCTGGGTCATACTCCGCGAGCTTTGCTGCAATGGCAGCCCCCGCCCAGGCATCTCTCGCACTGTAAACTATTTGTTTTTCGGTCAATGGAACCGCACTCCAGTCTGAAACTGCAATTTCTTTGGGCTTGGGAAGGTCCACACCCAGAAGTCCTTTGCTCAACGTTTTGAGTCCGTATCGATTGGTTCGTTGCTTTCCGCCCACCCAGCCCAAATCCAATCGCGATTTCGCATCAAGCCCACCCCATAGCTCGTAGAGCGCCATCAGATCTTCGTCTATGGCACATCCTGCCTTAACAAATCCTGGGTCGCTCAGGAACGACTCTAAAATAGGTGCACACGCTTGGCTGTGTTTCCCCGAGCGACGTGCTAGGTGAATAACCAGACATGAATCCGCAGTTGCCAATTGAACGGTCGCTGCACTATCAAATGGTGAGCGTTCTCTACCTCTCCGCCGTGTCAGCGGCAGTGCCTGTGGAGAAAAGAGAAAATTATGGTGAGGGATGACGATTCGTCCGAGTATTTCAATGTTTCCTTCAAACAAGTGTCCAATAAGAGGGCTCAGTTTCAACAAGTTGAAGTATCGTTTCTTTCGTTACACGGGTAAGCGAGGAGACTAAGCCTCTTTCAGTGTAGCTGGTAAAACATCACGGCCCCTTTTCTTTTCACTTTTTGGGGGATAGAGTTCAACGGCAGAGCTCAGATGATGAAGCCCCCTTTCGGGAGCATTAGGTGTGATTGTAGCTTTTCAACATAACACAATGTTTCAGCGTCTGGTTAATCAGCAATCCTCATGGCTCCCGTCCCTCTTTCCAATCCTGCGCACTTGCACTAGTTTCAAAACGAAAGACGCTATCGGTACATCCGATTCTGACTGACCGACTCACCTCCACATCAAAACCAACTGTACATCCCTCGTAGGGAAGGTTATCGGAAAGCCATCGGTAAACCGACTTGGGGTTGTTGGTGTACGTCACTGGTACGCTTGAACCATGTAGAGACAGCACCGACGAGGTGTCAGTAGTGTACGGCAAAGTCGCAGTATCCGAGGTCTGATTCAACGCGAACGGCTGCAGTCCTCGCCCCTTTAAAGGCGGCAGTAGGCCCTTGTCTGTAAAGTACCGAGTACTCGAAAACTCGCTGGACATGAATCCATGAGCAACGCCCAGTAATAATAATACCAAGCAGAGCGTTGTTGGCTGACGCGCCATTTTGAGGATGGGTGACATCACGTAGGAATCCATTACGCACGGCCGGGCTTGATGTTTGGATGCTCGACGCTTGACAGCTACTTTGTATGCCAGTCAACACCGCTGCTATCTGACTTTCTAATCTCTTTCCAGCCGTGTGCTCTCTCTAGTCTGCTGTTTCTTTGGTCATGCTTGAAGCATCGAATCTTGGTGAATGAGATTGGCGTTGAGGAGAAGAAAATATGATGTGATGGGCGATTGGGCGATGATGCAGGCGGGTGATGGATCGGAGTTCGAAATTCGAAAGAACCAACAAGAGGCATTGGCGTCATCGGCGCGTGCCAGGCAGGCGAAAGCAACAGCTGCGCATCGCCGACGCGCGCACACGCGTAATCGTGATTGATGTTTCGTACGGGTACCGTATAGAAGTACAGACGGCTGTGATTGACTAGCTCGAACCAAATCAATACAAGATCTTGTACTGTACCGGTAGTCTCTCGACAAGTAGAGAGCAGTTACAAAGTGTTGCGAAATGAAAACGCCAATCCAAGGCGACGTGCGACATTTTCGTATCCCCCATACTCCTGAATCTTTTCATCCAACCAGAGTCCTTTTCCCCCGTACTCTAACAAGTTTAGCTGGGAGGGTATTCTGATTTCAGGATGTCGCAATGGAGGTTTCATTTTCATTTGTTGCTTGCGAACAAAGACATACAGTTCAATTGCGAATTCCAAGTCAAAAGGTCCCCAGCTCATATCCGCGGATACAAGTTGATCCTTGTTCATGCTGCTGGCTTGTCGCCTTCGGGTCGTTCCACTTGTAGCATAATCCATATCTAGCCGAGCAGCTAGAAAACGAAGTCCTCCGTAATATTGAATGAGCGAGTGCAGCCGATCGTAGCCTTTTTCTTTGACGCGAGAGACAATGGGAAAGGTACTGTAGTCTGAGCCGTGATATTGATCCAAATACTCCCGCAGTCCCAGTAATAGTTCACACATTCCTTCAATGTAGTTCCACTCTCGAAATGGTACGAGGCCTGCCCTAACGCAAACTGCTTTCTGACCTCCATGTCGACGAATCGCTAGAGCCAAATCATCTCTACCCGCATGCTTCAACTCACTCAGTCGTGGCATCCACCCTTCCGGAATATTCTCTTTTTGGCGCCGTTCGTGAAGATATTCGTAGCTGTGTTGATGGAAAGGATAATAATTGATTGCAGTGGTTAGAACAAGAATTTCCAATCCTGGAAAACACTGCCCCAGAGATCATACAGTACAGTAATGTGCTCACAGTTCTTTAATGACTATTGTCTTTGAATTCCAGTAGCCACTCGGTTTTCGGTCGCTTTGGTGGTACCAACGATTCAACCGGCGATTACTTATTGAGTTCGATTGTCGTTCATTGCTCGTCGTCGAAGCTGTCCAGCGTGAAATTTTGTTACGAGTTGATCTTTTCTCCTTCACTGGGACTGCTCCTGGTAATGTTTCTTGAACCTTGATGAGTTGTTGGGGAGACAGGGGTGGAAACTCGGAGGATAGATTCGGATCCTGAGCTAGCAATTGCTGCACGTATGGAGTTTGCACAGCCAAGTCCCATTTCCCTGGAATGATAGCTGCGCCCCCTAATATCTCTGCCAAGAACTCTCGTCCACCGTGGGTGGCAATCGCGGCTCGTAAATCGTGTCGTTTCCAATAGTTCAACAGACTTTCATTGGGGATCGGCGGGGGTGGGAGGGTCTGCTGCTCCTGCTCCTGTTGTTCCGAGATGATTATTGTTGTAACGTTGGCCCATTCCCAGAGTTCCCGAATTTCCTGCTCGACGTTGGAAGGATCCAGCCAATAATTTCGAGGCCGTCGGTTCCGTGGTTTTTCTCGGACTTGAGGGGCCCTTGGATGCCGCGCTGGAAGTGGCTTTTCAGTACTCGCAATACCACCGCCGTCGTTGGACTGATGGTAGCCGGCTGGACTTGCTGTTGTGCCACTTACTCCTCGAGTAATGCCTCCCGCGCCGCTGGACCTTGCTAGGAAAGCAAATGCTATGTCAAAGCATAAAGATGAAAGAAGAAGTGTCAAACGAAGACGACGTTGACCATTTCCCATGATGGTCTTGATTAAAAAGTGAGTTGTTCGGGTTTTTTTGTGCTGTATTTTTCGTTTTTCGTTTTTTGTCTTCCGTACGAGTAAAGTACTGTAGTCTAGTTGGCGGTTGGCTGTGTTGGCTGTGTTGGCTGTTGTCGTTTGGATCCATTGAGTCGTCAACTCACTCGTGCGAACAGAAATAACGCAACGGTAGACTACATGTACGAGTACCGTACACGTGTACTGTAGTACCGGTAATATGTACCGGTAGCAACAACCACGTTAGACGGTACTGTACCGATACGTCGGATCTGGTAGAAAATGTACGGGGGAGGGGAGAAAGAACGCAACTCTTCTCGCTCTTGGATATTCACTACTTGTGAAGAGCGAGTGAAGACAGGCGCAAACTAAAAACAAGCGGAGGCGCTTTTTTGTGATCATCAATGGATGACGATGGATCGTGGGAAGGCACTCATTGGAATACCAATTCACTAAGCTAATATCACAGGAGTAAAGACCGCATTACGTCTCGTTCCTGAATATTCTAAGGTCAGCGTTTGAGCCAAGTTATTTGAGAAAGCTATCGAAGCGGCAAGCAGACCTCGGAACGCCAAAGTGCAAAAGTGCCAAACATGTCCATGGACCGATCGTCCCAACACAGCGAGCCCAGCAATGTGTCGGCAATGCCAGCAACGGTTCCATCGACCCGCCCACATCTGACTACAGAATCGTCTTCCAAAAGCAGTGAGAGAAGCGCTGTAGTCCTAGCCTTGTTTGGTCCTTCAGTGGGTCCCTGCGTTGGCGACTTTTCAACCACCTACAATCGAGTGAACGGGCGACTGTACGCAGCAACTCGCGCCATTTTGTTCTACAGCAACTTGTTTGGATTTGAGCGGCGTCTCTGCCTCAACTTGTCGGACATTGAGAGCATCGAGGCCTACCGCTCTACGAGCATTCGGATAAACATGGTGGATTGTGAAGATCATGTGTTCCGAAAATTCTTCGATCGTGACGAAGTCCTGAAGTTGTTGAAGGAATTGTACGAAACAGAGTTGCCAGTATCCCACCCGAATGATAACAATAAATCGGAAACACCTCGTTTACTGCCCATCACTGATCCGGAGGATGAAAACTCCACTAATACACGAGCTCGCTTCGAGTCCGACCTTTCACATCCAGATAGCAACGAACCAGACGCAGAAGAATCTCAGAGACCGCGCTCCCAGTCAGTGCCATCACTTAAGACACTGCTGGCTGTCCAAGAGAAAACCAACAAATTGTCTATGGATTTGACTAGTCGCACCCGAAAATTTCGGCGGTCCATGTCTCTGCGGTCCCCCGCCAGCCGAGTCGCGCCATCCGTAGTAGTTCCACTGGCTGGTACCATAGAACCACCTGTTTTGTCAGAAAACGATGCTACGGATGGTATCAGTGCCGCCTCTCAGATCTCTGGTCCCGGTGCCCCTCCTGGGTTTGACATGGACAAGGCGTGGGCCGAGGCAAAACAACCGTACAATGAAGTGGCGCTCGAGGTAAGTCTATCCGGTGTGACATGGGCCGTTTGCTCAACAGAGTTTGAATTCACATTGATTTCGCATCAACGCTTCATATATCTATGTACGTACAGAATATTGCGCTATCCTGTTCGCTGGAGGCTTTCATGGATATGTTCGTTTCGCATGAGGCTTCCTTCCCTATCTCCATGTATCAAGAAGAAAGTATCCACGACAAAAATATTTCCTACTCGAAGTGGAAGAGGCGACAGGGTAGCGCCGACACAATATTATTCCCTCCCCTGTTTGAACGCGAGATCGGTTTCGTGCACCCTCTCAACAATACAGTCGGCCCTTCGCAGGCCAAGACCGATCGTCAGCAAAGCTTTCAACGATTTGGAGCAATGGGTGCCACTCTTCAAAACATAACCATGGTGCAAGGAGTACCCGGGGCTGACTGCTTTCGAGTCGAAGACCGTTGGATTGTAGAGAGCGTCGATGACAGCTCGGTGAAACTTTCGGTGTATTTTCAGGTCGTTTTCACTAAACGAACCATGTTCAAGCCTATCATTCAAAAGAATGTCAAGGCCGAAACCAAGAAATGGTTCCATGGTTATGCCAAATTCCTTAGGCACGCACTTCACGAGGACGATAAGAAGGACGGGAGAAGCTCACCACCGTCGCCACTGGCGTCGTCGGACAGCGAGACAGAGCCCATGTTGGACGAACAGTTAATCGGCGGATACAAAACGAGCTCGCCACGTGCATTGCTTTCAAGATTGTTGGGGCCGGGGGTATTGCTTGTGGTTTGTTGGATGGTTGTGCAGCTCTTTCAACTTCAACAGTCTGTTAGGACGCTGCAAGATCAACTTGTCTCTATTCATGAGGAAAACAAAGAACTACAATCCATGATGAAACAAATGCTAGACAGTAAGTGTTAGACCATTATTTGCATACTAATCACGTAATCGTACTCAAGACCTTCAACCAACCTAAAGTAGGAGTACAGCACAGTCAGTAACCATCAGTATTTGGTAATAGTATTGATTTAGCGTTAACGCTGTTCCATGTAAGTTTTGTGGATACAATGTTCATCGGCCTTTTATTCGGCCTTGCTCGCCTTCTTCCCCCGTCCAAACAATCCGCGTTTCTTCGGCTGGTCTTTAGTGTCTCTGTCGTCGCCCTCTTCTTCGTCACCTTTTTCACCTCTTTCTTCATGCTTTTCCACAAGGTCTTCACCCCAGTCCTCTCCAAGAATGGCTTGGGCCACATGTTCCTTGGCTTGTGTGGCGATAGCCGAGGCGAAGTTTCCAACGAAGGCAAAGCGCCCCTTCTTCTTGGGTTCTTCTCCTGGCTCCTCCTCGTCTTCGAATCCCTCTTCATCTCCTTCTTCAGACCCTTGTTCTGCCCGTTTGCCTCTTGTTCCAGAGGCTGCAGCTCCTCCTGCCACAGCGCCTCCTGCGGTAGCACCACCAACGGCCGCTCCGCCCTTCTTTCCATCGTCATCCTTGTCAAGATCCTCAGCTTCGGCACCTCCCGCAAGATTCTTGTCGTCGGCCTTCTCGTCAACTTCATCCATGGTGTCCTCGGCGACATCAGCAAGATCGTCATCGATAACGTCTCCAGCATCATCAGCCAATTCGGTAACACCATCGGTAGCAAGGCCATCGCCGCCACCGAGGCCATCCATACCACCCATGCCTCCTCCACCCATGTCTCCACCACCTGGAATGAAGTCGGCACCAAATACGTTTCCAACGATTTGAGCTGCAATGAGGTCCGTGGCGGCAACTCCAATCGATGCCATGATGCCTCCAAAGCGTCCGTTGTTGCCATTCTGTGCTTGTTGAGCACGGTTGGACTTGGCCTGAGACTTGGCTTGCCCCTTTTTGGCATTAGCGTCGTTGTTTCCGCCATCTCCGCCATCATTATCCAGTTCTTGCTCTTCGAGCTCGGCGTCTTCCCACCAGCCCTCATCTTCATCTTCTGTTTCTTCGCCTTCAAGGTCGCCATCGCCTCCATCAGCTTCGACATCACCTCCATCGAAGCCATCGTCGACGTCACCATCGACATCGAGGTCAAAGTCGGCATCAGCTTCAAATTCCAAGCCATCGCCACCATCAAAGACATCATACCCTCCATCACCTAGACCATCAAAGCCTCCGGTTTCAATGTCAGAGGGCATGAAGCCTTCAGGATCGATAAAGTCAGCCTCGATCAGGCTGGGGGCTTCTCCAAGGGCGCGAAGATTGTCCGGATCAGTCAGTACACGCATGGTCTCCGGGTCGCTCATCAGCTCCTCGCACAGCGGGTTGGAGTCCCTCAGAGCCTTGAGTTCAGGATCGTTCTCAATTGCTTCTTGGAGATTGTCTGGGTCTTCCAAGAGAGCTTGCATTTGCTCCTGGACTTCAGGGTCTTCCATGTGATCAGCTGCTTTATTCAAAGCCTCTTTCGCTGGATCCATGTCCCCGTCTCCGTCTGCATCGCCATCATCGGCGCTTCCATCCATCTCTTCCAGTGCGTCTTCAAAGCAGCATCCCATGATGCACCCAGAAACAAAGGCAAAGCCACCTCCAGCAATACAAGCTACGAGTTTCTTGACAAAGAGCACAAGCTTCAAGATTTTGAAGATCGGAGAGTTCACCAGCCACACCAGCCAAGACTTCTTCTTCTTTTCATCCTCCGGAAGAATACCACCGGCATCTCGGTACACTTGCTCAAAATTTATCCTCACAAGCTTGGGGTCTTCGAAAATGGGCCGAAGGTCCGGGTACTGATCCAGGAGATGCTGAAGACGAGGACAATCCGCGTAAATGTTCGAAGCAAAGTCGGGGTCTTCTCGGATCCTCATTACCACATCCTTCATCAGCTCGAGGTTATCCTTCATAACCTCTTGGGCCTGTTCGGTGAGTTCCTCGTTCGGGGGCTCCGTAACATCTTGAGTGTCAGATGTGACGTCCCGGCCGTCCAACTTCTTGCGACGTCGAAACACACCCATTGTTGTTGGACTCTAGAGTAAGTATGTAGTAGTGTTGTTGTTGTGTCTTTGACTGATTGTCGCAACAACAAAAACGATATGAGTTCTACTTCGTACCAGTGATTAACTTCTACAGTAACAGAGGATACGGTAGGAGGAGTCGTCGTCGTCTACTCGTTGTTCTTGTCTGCATCATCGTGCGGCCGATACTACTGGTACAAGTACTCTACTGGTACCAGGTATTGGTGTACCGCCGCGATGAACTTCCTATCGAGCCGCACTGCACAGTACTCGTACCACGTAGCAAGCTGGTAGATTTTCCGGTAGATTGGACATATGCATGGCATAGGAATTATTTAGACCGATGGACAAACCATATTTTTAATTACCTTATCAATAAGCCTTCGTTTTTCTAGGCACATTTCGGCTTCTGACTCCCCACATAAGTGGTATCAAAAACTACGACTAGCCACCTACTACTACAGTACCGATAGTATCTACCAGGTACGGTACTACAGTACCAGTAGTACCAGGTACTTGTACTGTAGAAGTACCGGCGCGGCGATTGCAAGGTGTTCGAAGACAACACAGGAGCATTGGAGATTGCAAGGATCCCAAAGTTTGGGCCAAGGACCAAACATTTGAATAATCGATTGCATCACTTTCGTTACTACGTGGACAAACTCAAGGAGATTTCAATTCACAAGATCAACACGCTCGAGCAACCAGCGGACTTTTCAACAAAACTGCTAGCTGAGGAGCTCAGCTGTTGGAGAAACACCGAAAAGTTGTAATGGGATGCTGCAATACACACGGTCTACGCGACTCGTACGACCATACTAGTCTGCCCGTTGTTGGTAGATAATGTCCTGAAGGATCTTCCACGCTAGTGCGCGCTGTGCATGCGCAGACCCCTAGCCACGACCAGTCGATGACGTGGTTGGCCCGTAATGACTCCGGTGCGTGTGAGACGCGCGACGCACGACTGGCTCCCGTGTCCGTTGCAAAGACTCAACAGAAACTACAAGTCTATGAACTAGACTACAACTGCCAATCAGGCACCAAAAATAGCTCACCACATAAAATGAGATTCACACCACATGAAATAGATTTATCTGGTCAACCATGTGAAAGTCATGCAAGACTAATATTTTGCCTAGGCAGAATTTTTGGTGAAGTGTATCTCGACGAATAACTGACATGGGACATTTGATGCCAGTACGTTATCTACGTAAAATTGGATGCTCTTTCACGTGGTTACACTTGGAGGAGGCAGAAACATGTTTTAAGGGGAGATAAGAAGCGATCCGATTGGCGTTAAGAGAATTCTGCCTACTATATAAATAATATCGGGGACATCCTGCCAATCCTGCCGATTCTGCGCCTCTGATGTGTGTATTCCGAGAAAGAAACTCTCTGAACATCTTAGACAAAGAACATTCTCCAAACGTGCGCCATTCTCCTCATGCACCTCGAATCAAAACCTCATAACCTTTACTTTAAAGCTCACAATTTCAAGCTCAATCTAAACTAGTTTTACAACGAGTTACAAACACAAACTATTTCAAGCCAGATACTAGGCTCATAACCTGGTATTTGCAACAGGTACCAGGCCATACTGTGCGCGCTACCGGTACACGTTACACGTCACAAAATGTTCATACCCGGGACTGATCCACGACTCCAAGGATATCAATACCCGACCTTTTGCAACTACCGATCGTCATGCTTTATTTAGCTTCGCTATGTTGCGTTGATGGACTACTTGAGGAGGTAGAAATCTGCTTTGATACTCTATCAAAGTGTACGAGCAATGGAATCTAGATCGTTTTCCATGCAGTACGCCCGGTACGAGTGCTGTAAAGAATAAGAAAGATTTGGTTTCAATACAATCATAGTCGTGCCGAACAATAGGACCAGCGGTAGTGAACCAAAGATGCTCCCTATTGAAAATTGCACACTTTTCTATAAGATTACGATTGTCTACACAAGTGACAAATGACAACAAACGATGAAACCAGAAAAATTTAACCCTTCCCCATGAGTCTATCCTTCTTTTTGTTCCTCGGTGGAGGAGTTTTCTATTCTACTCCACTTGAATCTGAGTTTCTTATCATCAGTCTCGATGATGCCGATGAAGCGGCACCCCTCAACCCAATAGATTTTCCCGATTTTCCCGAGACCTCCCTGCTTCTGAAGATATCGTATCCTCTCCTTGAGGGTGGCAGGTATAGAATCGCACGACTCGCAAAGGTGAGTCTTCGCCATGTTTTGAGCTGCTTGGTATACCCCTCCAAGATAGGAAGGATAATATACAGAAGATTTCCCCCGGTGTCGCAATGGTCGATGTGCACAATGTTTGCATCGTATCCCCACTTGACCAACTGAGAGCTTTTTCCGGCGCCCTTGTACACTTCCTTGTACATCATCTAATGTCGCTTCGAAAAACTCAAACTGTTGACGAATCAGAGCTTGATACTTTGTCAGTTCTTGTACGTCGTAACTCGAAGATACAGGGATGCCCTTGGAAGGTTCAACTTTTGTGTCAAGCGTAGCGTAAGCTATTACTTCCGCATGTTTTTGTTGTTGTGCAAACGATTCAACTACGTGTGGCGGCGGAGGGGGCGAAAAATTTGACATGGCCGCTTGGGGCGGAACGGGTGCCAGCAAATGAATTGGCTGCTGCGGTGTCATGTGGATATTAGGAGGGACTTGTGGAAAACACATGGGGTCTTCCCATGGGCCAGCTCCTTGGAAGAATGGTGGTATCTGCGGGGAGGAAACATTGTAGTGCTGCGGCACATGAGCGGCTGGGGGAATATTCCAGGGTCCCTCAGCACTCCCCTGTTCGTCATTAGGAGCACTTGGTGGCGGAGTCGGATCGCCATGTCGAAGTCCAAGAACATCTGAGGCAAGCTGCTCTTCAATTGGTGCATTCCCTTGGGTTGCTTCTTCGTTGCTCTCGTTATCTACTGCCGCTCCTTGCCCCTTCTCCTCCCCTGTTTCTTCTGTATCTTTTCTTCCCGTGGTGATCTCACCCCCGCCTTCAAAGCTCAGGCATCCCGACATAAGCGTATTTTTCATCTCGTTAAATGAAGCTTGTGTTGGAAGTGGTGGTGGGGTGTATGAAGAAATACCAGGTTCTGCTCCTGGTTGTGGTGGTGGGTGGGTCGCCGTTGCCGAGCCAAAATTGATGTTTGGCATGAAGTATGGGTGCCCAAGGAAACCACCAGCCACCGGGGCTGCAAATGAATGCGGTGGTCCCTTGATATCTGACTCCATGGCTGGCAAGCGTGGGATCTGTGCGCCGAGTGACCCCATAGGGGGGAAAGTACCTTCAGCTCCTAGAGGATACTGATCATCTTCGTCTTCGTGAGCGTTGTTTTGGATGCTATCGTCTTCATCGTCGTCATCCATAAGTGGCTGTCCATCACCAGGTCTTACGGTATTTGGTTCGAGATCCTCGTCGGTGAGATCGTTTGGAAGGTCGTCGATGCGTTGCTTTTTGTTGGACGAGGGGTAATCCGTGTCTTCTGGCCCTTGCTGCAGTCCTTCGAAAATGTCATCGAAATCGTCCTTCTCTCGATCCGAATCGGTATGTTCCTGGAAATCATCAGCACTAATATCAAGAGAGCGATCCATCCTTCGCAAAATTGTTCAGGAAATCAACCTGAATCACGTTGTCAAAGTGCGGTGACCTCGGACCTCGGTGTTTACACCGAAGAGATGGTTCACCGAAAGCTTGCCAACCGAATTCCAAAGCATATGCTTTCACTGAGTTTTACCGCTCAATTTCGTTGGCGTTCTTCATCTCACTATGAGTTTGAATTTGATGGTCAACGCTTGCGTCTTAACAGATCTGGGGGTTCTTCTTTCAAAGGAGAGAATAATGAGCGTTGTGTGAGAAGAATAAGGAGTTTCGATGCGTTCGATGTTCGATGTTCGATTTCGTGGGGTAGACTACTAGGTGGAAGCGTTCGGTGTGGCGCGGTAGAGTTGTGCTGGTTCATAGTACACGTACCAGGTACCGTACTTGCACGTTTACGGTGGCAAAAATGAACGGTCAGCGAATAACAGCGCAGATACAAGTACCAGGTACAGTAGTACTGTACCTGGTACGAGTACTGTACGAGTATCGGTAGAACAGCGATGAGGCCACATGCTTTATTTATTGACGACGACTCCTCTTAGCAAGCAAGCCGCCCTGGCTGGCGCGCAGTCATAAGTCATCGATCGAAGGTTCACGTCATTGAGGCATATTTTCAGCAAAATTGAAAATAGCCCTTTGGTCATCCAATCTGCAGGTATCCCCGTGCGTGAGTTCGCAGGTCGGTGAAGGACGGAAGAGCAACCTGAGAACAACCACTCTACAGTACTACTGGTAGTAGTAGACCCCTATTCTAGTCGTAGACTACTACTCTACTAGCTATATCGCAAAGCAGCGAAAAAGTGCACTGTCTAATTTAGTTGCTACCTTGACGGTTGAGAGCAATTAATCTCTCTCTAGAGAGAGGAAAATTATTCAACGAGCTCTACTAGTAGTAGCAATCGAACACTACTACAGTACGGTAAGGTACTCCTGGAGTAGAGCGGAGATCTTTGAAGAATCAGTCGACCAAGATCCAAGAAGAGCAAAACAATCTTCCCTTACCCCCTTTCCTAATCGATAGCATGTCTTCCCATAAGACTAAGCATTTTGTACCTCTCGTACGTATTCGAAGCTGGCGCAAGATTGTCAAGCATTGCACGGCAAACAAGATCGGCTTGAATTGCGATTCTCCGCACAAAGGCCGGGGTGTCATCGATATGAACCATGTTGATGCCAACACAATGGACCAACGTCTGATGTAGTCCTTCCGGAAGACCTTTTCGAAGTCGCACAGTGACTCTGGCAAAAATAGGTTTCGGCATGATGGTAACGTGGATGGTCACGAAGTTGAAGTGCCCGCTCACCACGGATTCCGTCGGTTCGAGAGGATTCACTTCTTCGCCATCTGCGCGCAAAACTCCATCGTAACCTGTGTCGTGAAATACGATTAGGACGATATCGTTGCCAATGTGACGTTTTCGGTTGTTCACCCCCGGCGGCATGAGGCTCGGGACGTGGTATACAACAATTGTCCTTGCTGCTTGTAGGTTCGATCCGTCTGATGTCTTGTCAACCCATACTCTGGCAAAATGACCGTCTGACTCAAACGATGAGACGTCGAGTCCGCCAGAGAAAAATCGGAGGTTCTTTGTGAGGACCATACTTCCGAGACCAGCTGCAAACTTGTGAAATGCTGGGGAGCAATGTTGATTCGACAAGAGTTCTGTCTCAGAGTCAGTTCTGCTGGATCCAATTCCGCTCGGACCAGCATACAAAAGACCGATCTTGTGCGTGTTGCATGGGATCGTCCGATCGAGTACAGTTATTGAACGATCAGTCTTCTGTCCTGGTCTAAGTTGCTTGAGAAAAGGCCGTGTGGTTCGCTGTTTTGATGTGTGATCCGACTGGAAACTTTTCGAAAAGTGAGAAAACCCCAGCTTCTGTATGCCTTGAAGTACCACGTTCGCACTTGCTCCGTCCCCCAGACTGCGGATAAGCCACTCTTCAATGTTCTCGGACGACACTTCCCGAATTTCAGTAGTGAAGATATGGTTGTCCTGGCCTCGATCCATGTCAGCATCATCGACATTCAGTGGCGTGCCCTCTGCTTCGGGTGGTTCCACCTGAATGTCGGAGACGGATGGTGACATCAGAACATCGAATCTTGCGATTAGAGATTCGTAGTCCTGTTGCACCTTATCATCGCTGAAACCCGGTGAAAGCTTTGGGGGTAATTTCAAGTGGTATGTGGGGTCTGAGCCTACGATATCACGTTGAGCCCAGAGAGATGAAGCACCGTGCGGATCTTGAAGTGACACTCCGGAGGGTAGTCGATAAATTCTCCTTGTCCGCCTACTCGGGCTTCGAATCACCACTTCCACCCAGCCACGAAACGATGATTTTGATGATCCTATACGTAAAGTCAATAGATCGCAATCTTCATCATACCAGTTCGAGATCATTTTCTTCCCCGAATCTTCCAAAGATTCGACTTCGAATTTTTCCATACGATCAATTTCGATAGCAAGATCATCAAGAAGATCGAAGCCTTCCTTCGACTCCGCTTGTTCAAATGACTCAGTGGATAGCTCTGAATACTCAGAAAAGTATAGGCGTTGATCACAGATCTCCCTAACAAACTGAGGTAAGAACTTTGTTGAAATGACAACTTCTTTCCATGGTGAGGCATGGCTATCTTCCGGCTCTTGAACCTGTGAAGAATTCTGTAGGTACCTTTCCTTGAGTAGCATCACACCGGTGACCGGTAGAACTTCTATGATTGTAGCAAGGCATCGAAGGGCGAAATGAAATCCCGGAGTGGAATGATGGAAATAGTTTGTGCCAGTCATGGCGACGCAGATATCAAACAGCTTGGTCACGTCGTTTGTGGGAATCACTGTGGCATTCCCGGCCAAGATTTCCCGTGCAAGATCAAGAAATACAAGGTTTTCTTCCTTTGTGACTTCTTGTTTGGCGATGGTGGATCTACCCTCGGGAATCAGAATTTGCTTGCCGAGAATAACGACTAGGCATGAAAATGCAGACGCGAGCAATGTACGTCCTTCATTCAGTTGCGAAAGGGTAGGCAAGGTCACAAGAATTGACCGAGATATTATCGTACGCTCAACAACATGCCTATCTTGGTCAAAAGAGCTCAACAGACACGTAAATAGGAGTTCCAGCTCTTGTGCGTCCGCACTGGACGGTGAATTTTCGTAGACGGTAGCTTTCAATTCAGTCAATCGACACTCCATAAAAGCACCAAGCGCTCGGCCGGCGAATGCAGCTTCGTTTACGTCCCTCTTCTTGGAGCTGCAAGACGAGAGAAATTGCAATCGTGCAACCTTGTCCCCGCTGGATGCGCCCGACAGCCAAAGGCATGCAAGGGAATGGTAGCATACCACTATCTCGAACTGCAGGAGTTCCATCACTTCACGGTCGATCGTTTCCGACTCGGCCGACCTAGCAGCAACTATGTGGGCCACCAGAGAAATCACGATTTCCTCGAAACTGTCACGACACGAGATTCTTGCATGCGGGACTGTCGACAAGGATCCTTGCACTTCATTATTCTTCAAAGGAGTGGACGATCGACCTCCAGGCCGTCGGAAGCTCCCCAATTTAGTCTTGATCTCGTCCGGGACATCGCCTAGGGATCCTTTCCAATCAAAGAGAATTATCCTTCCTTCCTGGCAGCTCAGCCGAATGCGGGCTAAAACCATAATGGTGTACAGAGAGGCAGTCGTTGATGCAGCCGTCCACTTTTGGATTCGTTGATCACCATGAATCGTCTTAAGAATCCTACAGAAGGACGCCATCAAGACGGGAATGATCCAATTCTCAACAGGTGCACGACCACAGACTTCCTCTAAACAGTGCTCAAGCTCTCTGATTGTCTCGAGACGAATAGAGGCATGGCTATGGAAACCTTGATGATTTGTATTCGTATCGCCTGATGCACATTCGGTGGGCTCGCTCGTAGCCAAAGATTCGAGCAATCCTAAGAAAGAGACTTTTCGGTCACGTCCGACAGACGCATTGCGCACAAAAGCTCCAGTCAACCTGACAAGATGAATGTTGAGCGCCACAGAATTGTTGGACCTAGGTAAAAACTTTGGATCATGATGATCCTCTGACGAGCTCCCCTCGCGCTGCACTACGATTAGAGCCTTCAGACTCGCATCCACAACGTCAATCATAGCTTTCATGATCTGCGCATGGTAGTCGCTGGCATCAGCCAATCCTCCCGGAAACGTGGGTACACTAGACGCTCGTATGCGACCATCGTTACTCTGGTCATCGCTGGACTGAAGAATTTGACATGAGCTATTCTCAAGGGCAACAAGGGCTGCTAGTCGAACACTGGGAGAAAACACACAACGACCATCAACCTGAACGCGGAAGAATTCACTCAGTATTTCGGATGCAGTGGCAGACCAGTCACATAGTCGAAATGGAAACAGGCCAAATTTCACCCAAGCACGAGAGACCGACAAACCAAGGAGTTCGCCGTCCGTTGGATCGATAACTGGAATGACCTTTCTCAAGATAAACTTGTAGAGCCTTCTCTGACTTTCGTACACAACGATTGAATGGAAGGGGTTGCCATCGTCTCTCGTGAATGTATCTAGCAGAGCTCCAATGCGAAGAATCAGTGATTGAGCCTCAATGTTCGACCGTCTGAGTACTCTTTTGATGCCTTGAGAAAATCTGGTCGGCTCTGAAGGAACATCCTCCAAGGACTTCGCTATCATTTCATAATCAAACCACGGAAGGAAAGCTTCTTCCAGAGCAAGCAGAAATAAATCCCATTCCACTGTGCTGATGAGCTCGCCGCCCCCAGAAATCTGCTGGTTGCAAAAATTGCCGATAGCCACGACGGTGTCGAGGGCTAGAGAAAGTAAATCCAGAGTCGACTTTGATTCAAATGTGCCGTCTTGTATTCGTATGTGAAGGATTTCATGTATCGATGCTGCAAGTTCACGGATCGTGCGCAGATGTGCTGGCATCTGATTTCGTAGATGAGTTGGAATATTGACATGCCGACGTGCCTTCCACATTGCAGCACTTAGCACCCGCAAAGCAGTGCCACTTGCAAGACAATCGAGCTTTTCTTGTGTCCCCCACTGTTCCTTTGAAAATAAACGACAAGTATCGGAGCGTGGATTCGAGATCGCAATAACATCAAGGAGGGCTTTCAAAGGTGCAGCGCAAGAAGTACTACCGGACAGCGCAATCAGCAACTCCCAAGTGTCTGCGAAGCACGAATCGATCTGATTCAAGAATTGTTCCCGTTCTGTAGAGGGGAATAGAAGTCCTTGTGTAGAGCCATAATCTTCCTGCGCCAACAACGATACTTTGACGAGTCGCGCTCGGACGTGTATATAGCATGTTGACACAACCAAATCATGTTCTGCATCATGATGAATCAAAAAACGGCTTCCCATGGCAGCCAGCCCACTAATTGCCTCGGCTGAAGAAGACAAGGCAGTCAAGGATGCGTCGGTCACTGGTAAGGCGGAGTCGCCCGAGGCTAGTAATTTCTCATCCAACACAGAATCCAGACTGCAAAAGCCAACTCTGGCAATCTGTAGCAATAGTCTTATGACAACGGGAACTATACTGGAAGGAATTGGTCTCCACCCTGTGGATATCAAGTCGACAATTGCTCTCGCCACGGCAAGCACATACCACTGATCGCTATCAGAAGGTGTCCCAGAAGAATCAAGACCAGTCTGTGCCTCCTCATCTTTGGATTGCTGAATTTCAGACGAAGAATCAACAGCTAAACTCAACCAGAACAAAATCATCCTTCCAACCAGCTCATGAGCTCCAAGAATTGTCCACTGCCGGACAATGGTGTCACTGCTACCTGATGGCCGTTGATCTTCCAACTTTCCTAGGTCCGAGCCCTCAAAACAAAGCGCCAGTACCAAATGTCGTTGCGCAATGGCGATCCGCATCCTCCTCTGATCCCAGACATTCCTCGAGCCCTTCTCCTGACTTGTATTGCCCGGTATAAACTTCAAGAGGGAATCGGCATGCCGTAGCAAGGCAGCCGGTAATACTTCAGGTATCCGTGGGTATGGGACTGGCTCGTCGTTCAGCTCATCACACACGCTCTCCATCTGTAACGTACTGGTTGCGGGGTCGGTGATGGGAGAATAGGATCGCCAATCTCCTCCCCCCTGCTGCATAACATGTTCCGGCGGGTCGACTGTCGATGATTGCAGGGTCGACTGGTCTCCATCGCTAGTAGTTCGACTCAGGTAGAAGCGTCGAAGCCGCTTTCGTTGAGCATACCACGCTGGTCCCACACAAACACAGGCCAGAGCAGCAGCAGCGAGCAAAGCTTCTTCCGTAATGGACCAGTGCAGGGCTTCCTCCTCGGACTCTTGAGCGTCTGCTGGTAACGAAGATAATGGCGATGGTGATAATTCCTCCTGACAAGATGAAGAAGGCAAGAATCGCAGTGCCGCACCTTGAATCGCCAAAAAGGCTTCCGAAGGATCATAGGCATTGACTTTCTCCTTCAGAAGTGCACGATGGAGATTTTGTAACCGTTCCAATACATATGTGGAATCACGACAATTCCACAGTTCGTCACAGATTCCTGGAACCGAAGAAGATATTGATGATGGGTCCTGGGATAATAAAGAAGCGCTCATCGTGCGGGGCTTCGTTTGTGGGTCTTGACTTTGTTGATTGGCTCATTTGGCTCATGCGAGCAATATGAATCAGAACGATGACGATTCTTGTTTCATTGGCGAGAGAGAGAGAGAGAGAGAGATACGACCAGGAAATATCATGCGTCTCGGATATTGCTGCAGGATCTCTCCCAGCATCGTTGTTTTAGTTGGTAGTTGGTCGTCCTCTTGCAACTAGCAACTTGTGCAACAACGACAGCTGTTGCATGCATCATGCATGACATGCGGCAGCGCAGGCGGCATGATGTCCGTCGTCTGTCATGCGTCATGCTTCGAGGGCCGCGTGAAAACCTACGGTACCGCGGTACGAAGTACTCGTACTGTACCTGGTGTACAGTTCGCAGTTCGTACAAGTACGTACCAGGTACACGACATCTTCGATGATTAATTCATTCTTCTTCATCTGGAAGCAAGCGGGCGACGGACAGAAAATTTGGCGCGTACTTGTGCCAACGTACTTGTACACACCGGTACGAACGGTACAGTACAGTGAGTAGAAAATAAGAATGTGGCGCGACAAAATGGTGATCTACTACTAGCAGCCCCACAGTACAAGTACTGAACATGCATTTTGGAGGGGGAGAGTTGACAGTTGACAGCTCGTCGCATAGGCACACATGGATGTCAAGGATTATTGATTGGACGTCAACTAAAGCAACAAATGCAAGACTAATACAGTTGTACATACCTTGCCTCCTTTCATCCGATCCCTGGCAGTAGTGTATTGATTCTCCCAGGCCAAATATCATGAGCACAACAGGTGTTCCAAGCATCGCAGCTTCATCGTCCGCACCCAGCAGCAAAGCTTCTTGGGCGAAATGGGTGTCGACACCGCCGAACAACAGCCAACAGGGAGAGTTAAATAATGCGGCTGGATCCCACACCAACCTTAGAGCAATTGAAAAGATCGTCGGTTTTGTGGAAGAACAGGTAAGACAGTTCGTACACAATCTTCATGACTAGCTCCGCAATGTCGTCGTCTCACGACCTAGCTGCCAATTATTTTTACCATTTCTGCAACAACAGTATGAATGTGTATATAGCAACTTTGGTGGAACACTCTACACGGGTCCGCTGGCCGTCGTCTGGTTGGGAAGAATTTTCTTTTTTGAATGGACGGTTGTCATCAAATGGGAAGATGTCGTGCAGGTGCAAAAGCGGAGCGACGGAATCTCGTTTATCGTACGCTATCCCAAGCCTTCTAGCTACGATTTTGTTAAACTCTTTAACGCGGAAAAAGCTTGGGCCAGTTTGGTGTCGTTGCATAATGATTCCATTATAGACAAACCAAAGAGAGAGCCGACGCCGCGGCAAGTGACTCGGAGCTTGCGAAGAATGAGTTCCGATCCTTCACGAATGTCGTTTGTATTCGATAATGGCGACGGACGGCCGATGCTTGGGGAGGATGACAGTGGTTCCAATCGGGGAACCGCCCTACGAAAGAAACGAGAGATCGCCCTCTTGTCGCGATCTGTCTCGGTGCCAATTGAAGAGGACATGAATATAGTGGAAGAACCTATCAGTCGAGAGTCATTCGAAACAGAATCTACTACACCGTTGTCGCAGAAAAATGTCAAACGGTCGGTGGAGCAGCAATGGTCATCCGTAGTGGAAGAGTCTGTGGCGTATGCCGAGAAGGCGGTGGAGAAACATGAGTTGCCATGCAGTCTCGAGTCCTTCTTTGAGCTATTTGTTGCAGACAACGCGAAGTATTCCGTACCCATATTCATGAAAGAAAGCGGCGACGAAGAAATACAGTGCAGTCCATGGAAGACTGACGAGGACGGCGTTACGAAATCCCGAACCATCGAGTATACCCATCCGATCAATGCACCAATGGCCCCTCCTATGGCCAGAGCACGAAAAGAGCAAAGTTACCAAACATTCGGGACGAACGGCATGATACTGGAGACTAAGACCTACGTCGCGGATGTTCCGATGACTGACTGTTTCTACGTCGCGGATCAGATACTAGTGGAGCCCGTGGATGCTAGCAAAGTGGTTGTCACCATGTCATTTGGTTTGGAGTTTGTCAAATCAACCATGTTCAGAGCTATCATTGTGCGTACTACCAAGGGCGAGTTTGTAAGCTTTATGCAAAGACTGACGCACTTCATGTCCACGAGCCTCGGACAAGCAGCTAGTGCTGCTCCCTTTCTCCCAGCCGCTCCAACGCCTGAGCCACAGCCGGCATTTTCAGGAATGCTCCCAATCGTGATGTCCAGTCTCTTATGTATCATATTTCTCCTCCAACTCTGGATCATCATGGACTTACGAACTATGAAATCCACTTTGGACCAGCTCCAGATCAAGCAGACAGAATGCCCGGCAATTTTTGGATTGGGAGGACTCGCATGATGATTGGATGCTGTACCGGTATAATCCCCTTATCCATCCATGCATCTCTGCCGTTTTGACTGGCCATCCGCTTCTACGTCCATGTCGGTATGCTCAGCCTCGGCCTTGGTCTTTCGACCTAAGAATTCTTGATTCCATGTTACCCGCGGCAAATAATATACATCCCGATTGTGCCAGTATTTTCGTCGAATTCCTTCCCATACGTTGTCGCTGTTGACCTGGATTTGACACTGGAGGAATTCTGTGTCAAACCCCAGTTTGTCAAGCTGCAACTTGACCACCTGGCAAGCTGACAGTCAAAGCAAATAATATCTGTGAGGCATTACCACTTTCTCCCCGCTGTGCACCGACCAACCACATATGACATGCTTCCACACTTACCAACCCCATGGAAAAAAAGATTGTCGGGTGCAAGGCCATTGAAGAAGGAATAAATTCCTTTGGGTTTGCTTAGAATTTGAGACATTTGAACATGAAAATCTTCCATATCCATAGAATGTTCGCCATATGTGTCAAAAAAGACTGCATCAAGCTCCACACCTTGTTGAATTAGTTGCGGCATGACCTCCTGCCATTTTCCATGACAAATCTTAACATTGGGCTTTTGGTCCCACTTGTCGGCCAACATTTTTTTATAGACATCCGGATGGGCCTCAATAATGACATGGAGCGTTGGAGAGAACTGATCTTGCAGGATCCCGTCAATGATGCCCATCCCGAATCCTACATTGAGAACCCGACTCCCAGCCTCCATTAGAATTTGAGCATGTGCATGCATCAGTGGTCTTTCCCATTCCATCATGACAGCATCATCGTCTTGATCCAACAACGCCGTCCCATCTTCGTTGTATTTTAGTTTGTGATCCAAATAATCAGGTTTTGTCGATGATTCTTGTTCCGCGCTCGTTTCTGGAGTAACAGGAGTCATAATAGATGTGGTACCACCTGCTTGACTTCGCTGGCATCGTTCCAATTCACCCAAAATCAATTCACTCCGTGTTCCCCATTCCACAAGAAGATTCACGACTTCCCAGTGCTCGGCGTCGGTCGCATAATTTCCCGCGCATTGTCCCTTGCGATCAATGGCATTCCAGGGCGCTCCTCCGTCCAAGAGTTGTTGGCACAGTCCCATATTACCAACTTTGGCTGCCGCCATCAAAGGCGACAATCCCGTTTCCAAATCTTGTTGCGAGACATACATGCCATTTTGCTGGACCAATTCTTGGATCGTCTTGGCATCGCCTGTGGCACATGCATCGATCATTTGACGGACCTTTTCCATCGGCAAGGTGGAATCTCCGTTCAACATGCTACTAGAGTATTGTTGCTTTTGCTTTTCTGTCTGTGAATCAAACGTAGTCGCCATTGTAGGTAGCCTTCAACAGAAGTTTGGGTTTATGATGGAAATGAGAGAAAAAGCGAAAAGCTCGGCACTCTCTCGGCACGAGAAAAATAATGAGTGGCCCGTTTTGAAACCGGTTGAAGGACAGATCCAGATCCAAAAACAGAATAATCCGACGACGACTCCTCACTCCTCCTCCTCGAGAGGTTTCTCCGGCGCGCGTACTACCTGCGCAGAAAAATGCCGCCAACCGCCAACACCGCACATTACGAGTTATTACGACTTTACACCTGAACGTGCTGTAGTAAGACGTAAGACAATGATGCCCAAAAGCCACTTCCCACTGTCTTAAACCTATCACTCCTCTATCAATAACATCTTGAACCATGGCGACTGCTAACGAATTGTTGGATAGAGCCATTGCTGACTTGGAGGGTCGTTTGGGCCTCAAGCCTGGCCAGAGCATAGGCGGGAAACCGTCGGGCAAGAAGCAAGGTGGTGGTGGCAAGCCCAAAAACAAGGGAGGAAACGACAACGACAAGGAAGCCGCTTCCGGCAAGAACGAGGATCAACCCGATATTTGCAAACTAGAATTCAAAGTTGGTGTGATTGTCAATGTCTGGAATCACCCGGAAGCCGATAAACTGTACTGCGAAGAAATCGACGTCGGGGAAGAAGAGCCAAGACAAATTGCTTCGGGGTTACGCCCTCATTTTACATTGGAGCAAATGCAAGGACAACGACTACTGGTGGTTTCTAATCTAAAGGCCAAGAATTTAGTCAAATTCAAATCGCATGGAATGGTTCTGTGCGCAGCCGCTGCCACCGCGGACGGAGGAGAGAAGGTGGAATTTGTCGAGCCACCCACCGACGCCAAGATTGGCGAGGTGGTCACCTTTGAGGGATTACCGCCCCCAGAACCGTGGCCGCAGTCACAGGTAGAGAAGAAAAAAGTCTTTGCGGCATGCATGGATGGTATGAAAACGACAGAGGATTGTGTGGCGACGTGGAATGGGCACGCCTTTATGACGTCGGCGGGGCCCTGCAGAGCGAAATCCATTGCAGGTGGCGTAATGCGTTAATCTACCATCTACTGTTATTAGTACTTTTAGCAAGTTGAAACATTTGATTTTTTAGAGAGTAGAAGAATCTAGAATCAGCTGTAGGTATTCTACCTTGTGAGTTCAAGGCAGGGTGTAGTGTCCAGTGCACAAGACATTGGAATCATCATCGAATCGTCGACAACCACCTCTCTGAATAGCGGACAGAAGGCAGGGTGGTGAGGATTCGTCTCGTTCGAACCATTTTCATTTTTTTGTAGTGTATATCAAGCCTTGAAGCTCCGAAAGCATTAGGTCAAATAAATCCATCGGGGGTGGGGAGTTCCGGCCTGGAAATGTAGCTTGAGCCGAGCCTCCTCCGATGGACGACTGCGAGGATTGTGGACTTGTGGCAAGAGGGGGGCGATGCTGTCCTGTCAAGACATAGTCAATGTGACGACAATGCGTTTCCAGGCTATGCGATAAGGATTGCTGGTTTTGATGCTGATTCTGCTTTTGATGATGCGCGTACTGTTGAACTTCTAGCGCAACGTGGGTGGAACGGTCCAAGAGACGAGATGCCGTCTCCCATGCCGCATGGACTTGATTGAGGGTTCCAGCGTCCATGGGTTCTCCCGCGAGTAGGTGACCACCACCATTCGTAGTAGAGGGATCAATATTTGTGGGCGATGCTGACCCATTCTCAACGCCACTCCGAGCCATAACCGGCTGTTTGGCCGGCAGCAAGGCATGCACTTGACGGCACAACTCACGATATTCCGCAATGTCCATACCGAGACGCAAGACACTAGCCTGGATCAAAGATAAATACATGGATGGTTCACCATTGGTAGCGATGGGTGCGTTCATGGAAACGAAGGTGCTGGGTTGTTCATACAGTGGCTCCACTGCCAAACTGGCGAACCGTCGATTCCGTGCCATGGTTTCGTCCACCACAATGAGTTCCGCATGATCGAGAAGACTGTTTTCAAAGGATTCCATAATTTTTATCGTCAAAGCCTGGATCCATTGTCGTTGTACGGTTCGATTCGGGGCTCGGAAAACGTGTGAGGTGCCTCTCGAGCTTACCACCTCAAAGGAATGAGGAACTCGAAACAGCGGCGAGGCCCTATATTCCGTATTGGGTTCGAGCAACAGGGCTTGTCCCAAAGAGATTCGACCATGCTTTTTGCCCAAACGTAGACCGTCATTACCGAGAAATCCAGAAGAAGCAGATTGTGGGGCGTACGGAACGCGGGTGGTATACCATAAATGATCGTCCGTCAAGACACAATGCACTCGCCGCCACACGTGTGGATCCTTGCCGGATTGTTTCAGGAGATATCCACTGCTTGCGGGTTGAACTTGGTACATTTGAAAATAGCGCCGCAATTCCTTGTTTCGTTTAGTGTCCTTGTTGTTGCTTTCGCTTGTCGTGACTTCTTCCATGAAGGGACATCGAGATAGCAGGAGATCAACATCATAATACACATCCCCGTCTCGTGTATCCGTTTCGTCCACTCCATCATTCCCCAAAAATTCTTCGTCCTCGTCCTCCTCCTGGCTGAACTCTTCCTCTTCCATAGATGTACAATACCCATCGAGCTCAATGCAGCTCGGAATGGGGCTTCGGGATGGATCACCGGCATTGCTGGGGACAAAATACCACTGAACTTTTGGTGATATGTTGGAGGTGCCAAAGGGAGCTTGTTCCTGTATCCGACGTAAATGCTCCATCATTTTATCGCGGGTCTCCCAAGGATTGTCATCAGGCTGCAAGGTCTTGATGATGTGAAATGGCTCCGAAGATTTCGCAGAATTCGGAACCGATGCATTTTCAATGGATCGCTGTGGTGGCTCGTGTTCAAACTGAATGTAATCTTTGGGTAATGAATACAACGTCCCCACCAGCACTAATGAGTCCACGGCCTCGTCGTTCCCAGAGTTGGTGTTCTCCAGGGATGACAGTTTGAGCGTGTCTCGTAGTAATTGGGTGACATCCTTGGCTTTGGCGGCGTCTGGGTTTATCCGAATAGCAGCTGACGAAGTGATCAGTTCGCGCCTACTGTAACTCCCATTGCTTTGTTGCGGTTGTTGATGATGCGCTTGCGATTTGTTGCCAGAAGACAGCCACTGTTGCCAGTAGATTCGCTGAGATTCCCCCTTGGCCTTCTTCATCTTGCTTGCTGCTGATTTCTATGCCTGTTCTACCGTTTCCTCGGCATCCTTTCCAAAACAATTATGTACTCAAGCGAGATTATACTGTGCCGTACTGGTAACTTGACCCTCCGATGAATGCTTTTCGAAGAGCAACAAGGAGTGGGAAGAAAAGTACAAGCGTAATAGGACAAAGACAGCTACTGGTATCGCTGGTGGCGAGCGGAGCGGGGTGTCGGAAATCGTGCTGGACAGATGGCCAGACGTAATGAATCGAATGTGTCGACAGCTCGTGATCGAGTTCCACGTCTCAGTTTGGATACTCGGAACGACATCGATCTGCTAGAGTCTTGGATCGGTGTAACTGAATCTTGGAAGACGGAAGCACGAGTAGATGGAGCTTCCCGTGGTTTCCATCCCATTGATGAGGCATATGTTGCTCATGCAGGATTCCCAGATTGAGCTTCCAGGAAGCTAGCTGGAGTCCTCTGTGGGCAGAAGCTGTCTATACTGCCACAAGACTTCACAACGCGGTCCCCAATCGCACTGGCCCGGCTCCAGACAAGCAGTGGTACGGGACGCCTCCAGCACTCTTGAATCATCTTATCAAGTTCGGCCGCATCGGCTACGTTACTATCAGAGAGAAGCAGCCGAAGCTGCTGACTTCGAAAGCGAAGAAAATGGTGTTCATGGGATACGCAACGGACCATGCCGGTGACGTATTTCGCATGTACAACCCCGAGACCAAGCGCGTCATCGAGTCTCGCGATCTAGCATGGACCGTCCTGGCGAAGAACACTGGCGAGCACTGGGCCGCCTAGTTGGCTATGTAGCCGGACTAGACCCAAATACTCTCATCTTGAGGAAGCCTCGCGATCTGAAGGTCTATGCCTACGTTGACTCGAACTGGGCAACGAACAAGCAGGAAAACCGACGCAGCGTTTCTGGATATATTCTCACCGTTGGAGGATTCCTGATGAACGCAGTTTCAAAGACTCAGTCCTCGGTTACTCTGAGCAGTACCGAAGCTGAGTACATTGCCGCGTCGACTTGTGCCACCGAAATTCAATTTGTGCAGATGTTGCTCGACAAGATCGTGCCCAACGCAGATACTCGCCCAGCTACCCTGTTTGAAGACAATACCGGCGCGATTTATCTTATGGAGAATCATCAAGCAGTTGGAAATCGCACCAGGTACTGTACGTGCGACGTACGCACCAGCTCTGGGTGGGGTGGGCGGTTGCTGAGGAAAAAGTGGCCGCCGGAATGGCTTCGGGCACCAATTTTGCTGTTGTAGCCTGCGTCGCTGTGGTTGCATTCCAACTCAGGACACAGCTCTTTTTTGGTGATGGTGATCATGCCAGCAGGCCAAAAAAAATCACACACAACAAGGATTCCTTTTGGTCCAACTAGTCAATAGTTTTTTTTGCGCGCCAAAACGTGTGACCCAGACCAAGAACAACAGCCCCATCATGATGGCTTGGCCGTCTCGCCCACCTGCCACCGCCACTTCGAAATATTTCGCATGGGGCACTCTCTCGGCTCTCTCGCTCGGCTATCTCTCTAGGTACCGTACTCGACCATGAGTGATGATTTGCCGCTCGCTCGTTGTCATTTCATTCGATGATTGTACCGGTAGTCGACACAACCCATCGTTTGCTCCATTCTTTTCGGCCTACTACAGTATTAGCATTTCTGCAAAAATAGACGAGCAGTCTGATCATGTCGTCGACGAATGAAGAAATAATCGAACAGCAAGAGGAGGAAACTACCGCCGTAGCCGCCACAAATGACGACGAACCCTCAAGCCACGGGGTAGTCTCCCCCGACGATGATCACAAAGGTGATGATGGTGATAATGAGGAGGCAGATGTGGGAGAAGAATCTGGGGAATCTATGCTACCACCACCCGAAGATCAACCGGAAGAAGCAGAGGACGCACCGGATGACGATAACAATGCGGACGAGCAGGCACCAATGGTAGACGGGGAGGCTGCCACCAACGACGAGGAACCGGAAGACACAAAGGAATCAACACAAGAAGCCGACGCTGAAAAGAACCTAGACGAGGATGAGGAAGCCGCCGGCGAGGAAGAAGAAATCAATGAGGAGACAAAAGAAGAGGACGATGATGAGATCGACGACGAAGTCGAGGAACACGACGACGACGTCGATGATGACGATTCTGTTAGTGGAAAAGAGAAGAAGAACAATGCAGCTCCATTAGCTTCCTCTCTTCCACCCCGTCCAGTGAAACGTGCACGAACGGCTTATTTTATCTTCACGGACGAGAAGCGCCCTAAAGTACAAGCCGAGGTACGTTACGAATTTGTTTTCTCTTCATCATTGGAAAAGGATTGGTGGAGCATATTCCTACCAAGATGAAAGCTATTATTTTGGTGAATTGATCTCGTCTTGCATCTCTAACTCCTTATTCATTCATTGATTTTCCTCTCCCGATCTCGCTAATGTTTTGCTCGAAACAGCATCCGGGCGAAGGTGTGGCAGTTGTAGCCAGAATCATGGGTCAAATGTGGTCGACATTGCCTCCCGAGGAGAAAGAGAGCTACCAAGAAAGAGCTGCTCAAGAACGCGATCGAGTTGCAAAAGAGATGGAGGAGTGGAAGGCAGCTGGTGGTGTCGTGGAGACCGACAATGGTGGAGATGGACCTCACAAAGACTCTTCGTCACTTATCTATCCCCTTGGGCGGATTCGGAAGATTTGCAAGCTGGACCCAGAAGTGCGAGGCATGTCCAAAGAAGCTTTGCTTTTGATCACAAAGTGTGCTGAACTTGCTACTAGTAAGCTGGGACAAGAGACGGTCCGTGTCGCTCAGTTGCAGAATCGGCGTAAACTTTTGCCAGAGGATGTGGCGCTAGTCTGTTCGAACCGTGAGCAATTCCTCTTTTTGAAGGACGATGTCAAAGATCTAGTGAAAGACATGGTTTCCAAGCAGGATCCCAAGCCAGTACCGAAAAAGGGGGATACAGCGCGGGAAGTGGCCGCTGCAGGAAGCAAACCATTAACTTCCTATTTTGGCGTGGCCAAGAAGTAGGCTTGGAGTACTTTCTATGCTGCTTGGATTAGGAGTCCTTAGCACTAGGGGTCCTACCTGCACGGATGGAACGCCACACGAGGGATTGTAATTAGGACAGAGAAAAACAAATCATTTTTTAAGGTTATCTATTAGCCATGCCACGAGCGTGTGATCATGGGAGTTACATCCTATTTCCTTAGTCATTTATTCCTTTGTACGGATGCATGTCGTATTTTACATAACAGCTTATTGTTAGTCAACATTTTTTGCTCTTGGTAATTGAAGTAATTAGATCAAACCCAAATTGTGGTAGTATTCGCACCAAAGCTGAATCTGCAAGGATAAAGTCCCTGCGCCCAGGCAAGGATCGTTACTGTTGCTGGATGGGGAGGAGTCGTCTTTGGCCTTCATACCAGGCGTAAGTATCGTCTTGTGATCCAGCGCAACTGGCATTTCTGGCTGCGCCTTCCCCGCATTCCCCGCATGGATTGACTCCTCTAGAAATCGCAACGATCCTTGTGCCCCTTGCACAGCCTGGAACCGCAATGAATGCAGAATCGCTGTCAAAAAGAAAATCAGCATTGACCTATCATTCTTGCGTGCAAAGATCTTCATTTTATTCGGCTGAGAAAATTGAAGACGGGAGAGTTGACAAAGCTACGGGGATGATGATGTGAACTGAAAGATTTTGACGACGAGCAAATCTAATGGCGACAGCACTGTTTGGTTTGTTCTGCTTCAAGCAAACAATTTTGTGTTGTTCGTTGTGAATATGATGCACTCTTACCAGTACGTACACCGGCAGGAGTTCTTTAGTTTCGTAGGGTAGCAAACCAGAGAACCAAACTACTACCGGTAGTCTAACGGTAATAGGGAGGCTGCTTGTGTACAAATAAATCACACGTGCTTGCTACTGTACAAATAAGTACCAAAAATTTTCATACTTCTTTGTTGGTCCTTTTTCGAAGACTGACGACTCCTCTATCTGCTCTTTGTAGAGCAGGCGGAACATGCAGAGAACATAAAGAATGTCCTATCCCGAAGTCGATTTCGAAGACGTTAAGTCTTTGAGAATAATCTAATGCCCCTGAATATTAGTTATGAAGCACAAAGAGCCTTCTTCTCTAAAGCACCTGGTACACTACGAGTACTTACGACGACGACTCTTATTTACCCGCTGCACCTGACGAGTGCTACTTTTGTTCCGATTGGTCGACCAGTCGACTGACTAACTTGCTACTCCTCCTGTTTCCAATAGACTACTACTACTACTAGTAGTAGTACTATCTACTAGTAGTAGTACTACTACTACTATCTAGTAGTAGTAGTAGTAGCAGCTTCATAATTTCGTAAAGCAGCGAAAAAGTGCACCGTGTAATTTTAGTACAGTTGGATAAGTGATCTTCCCCCCGCCTCTACTATTAATAGATTGGAAGGGTTACTTTCTTGTTATCGCCTGTTAGGGTCGTTCGAGAGAGAAAGTAGAGTGAGTCTATTGCTCGTCTACTCAGAAGGAATATGTACGTGGAGAGTACCGTAGACTCGACAGAGTAGGGGAGTAGATTGCTCCACTAGCTAGCTGACAGTACTCTAGAAGATTTACTAGGGCACCCACCGCTGCTGCTACTCTCCATCTCTTGTCCCAGGAGTGGAGTACTAGATCTCTAGAGCTCTGCTACGAGGAAAATCTCTACAGTATTCGCATTCAGGGTATAATACTAGTAGTACCACGAGCAAAAGAAGCGAAAAATGGCAGCGAAGTATCGACGAGTGGCTGGTCTACTACTCTACTCTAGAGGTTACCAGTAGTCAAGATCAGAAAAACAGAAACGCTGACTTTTAATATTACATGGTTCTCCAGCCGGATGATTCTTCTCAAACTTCTTCGTGCTTAGGTGGCATTGTGACGCCCACCATTTCATCTGTTTCTAGTTCCAAGAGTTTGACAACGTCTTTAACTTTCTTCTCCATCCCGTCTGCCAATTGCTCCACGAAGTCCATGCACTTTTCCTTTCTCTTCTTCCATTGAAGGCGCATGTCGTTGATACGCTTCTTCATACGTTTAGTCGATACTGGTTTTGCTGCTGCTTGCTTTTGCTTGTTTCCAAAAGGAGCGGACCGACCGAACTGGTTGACGGAACCCGAAGGCGTCTTTCCACCGCCTTGAGCAGCTCGAATCCGGGTATGCGTCTCATGCAGTCGTTGTTTTAGTTGCTCTGCTTCTTGTTCACTTTTATCAAGTTGGGCATTCAGTTCGGCAGTGGAGGGCTCCTTCAACACCTCTGTTAGTTCCTTGGTTGAGGACACAAATTGCTGTTGGAGAGTTTTGAGCTCTTCTTTGGCTTGTTCGATCTCATGTGGCGGCACCAGGTCCAAACTGTCCATCAACTCTTTGTTTTTCGACTCTTGGTTTCCCCAGTATAGCTCCTTGGATCGATTTCCCGATTTGGAGGCAAATTCCTTCCTCATCACCCACCCTTTGTCCACCAAGGCAAGCAGACAGAAATTGACAGAGGCCTCGGTTGTTTTGAGTTCTTGGGCCAACATTTTGACCGTGTAGGGCTTACAAGTCATGAATAACAATTGCAATAGCTGGTCCTGGAAGGAGCGCTTCTTTTTCTTCTGCTTCTTGGTCTCGGTAGTCGTTTGATCTAACATTTGAGTAGTGGTGACGGCGCTATCTTTCTTCGACTTGACTGGTTTGGTGGTGGTAATAGTGGAGGCCGAAGTACTAGGTTCCTTCGATGACTTTGAATTTGAAGTAGTCTTCTTCGCAATGTCAGTTGACGGCTGTTGTTGTTCTCGCGCATTCGCAGCAGTTGCTTTATTCTTTGCTTTTGAGGGCGCCTGATGTGAATTTTCTTTTCCTTTGGTCTTCTTGGTTGCTGTTGCGGAGACCGTTGCAAGCGTTTTAGAGCTATCCTTTTTCGGTGCCGTCTTTGATTTTTCTTTCTTCTGAGGAGGACCAGAACTTGAGCTATTTTTCGGTTCACTCGAAGACTCCTCGGGAAACAAGGCCGTTTTCAACATGTCTCGTTCGCCTCGTCCATCATTCGAATTGGTCTCGTTTGGTAGCGGAACTTCTTCCAGCATTGATACCATGGAGCCAACTTGGGAAGATGGACCACTTTGAGATTTTCGAGCGCTGGAGGTCGACCTTTTCTTGTTGCTGGTATCTGTCATTGTACTGATGACGACTTCATCGTCCACCGCATCATCGTCAATGACAATGGCATCCCCCGCGGCTCCAGCACTGCGACTGCGATCTGTCGCCCTGGGTGATCGTCGCAGCGGTGGATTCCGGGCTAGGGAATCGTGTGGAGACATGGAGACCTTGCGCTTCTTGTTTGGTGGCAGACCTACTACTTGTTGCGCTCCTCTTTCGCAACTTGGGGCACTACTGGGCGGAGGCTGCGTGGCGAGCGAGGGAGAACCCCAGTTGGCAATCGACAAGTCTTCCTGCGAATCCAAAGTTGGAACCTGAAAGGTCGTTCCCACGACGTCATCGTCGTCATCAACATCAGCATCAGCATCAACCATCTTGAAATCGTCGTCTTCCTCGTCGCTGGGTTCGGGAGACTCAAACGAAGGAGCCGACGAGGATTCGCCATCATTGTCTTCGTCCATCATTGCTATGGCTCGTTTTTTAATGGGTGGGGACATTCGATTTCCTGCCCGTCGCGACTGCTATGATGTGGTCTGCACAAGGGAGGTGCAATGAGAATTAACGGGTCCTACAGTACGTACTGTACGAGTAAAAGTAGATGTGCTATCGTATTGAACGAGTGTGATACCGCAGTAGGATGTGCATGTTGTGTGTCATCGACGATCGTTGATCGTTGCTGCCGCTGTTTCGCGTTTCTTGATGCCGACCAAAGGACGAAGACCAACTCGTCGTACACTGTGTACCAGGTCTTACGTAGAACTTAGACTGGTTGACAGAATGGCGCGCAGGTGAGCGTCAAGTCAAATAGGTCGGCAACCATGGATTACTCGTAGTACATGCGTAATCCATACAGGTACCGGTAGCGCTCACGAAATAGAAAAGCAGAAATAGTTCATTAATTGCTCCTCCGAATCTAGTAAAGAATAGAACTAGATTGGTCTTTGCAGCATTATTTTCTCGAGACTAGACAGAGGAATCCATAGTACAATCCTTCCTGTAGTAGTCCTATATTGTTTCTAGCTGCACCGATAGCAGGACTTCCTTGACTTCAAATTTGTCTGGATCCGAGCTGTAGTCCGTGTCAAAGTAGTAATCCATGGCCGATACCTTCTGATCGCTTGGTGATACCTGCTCCATAAGATAGGTTACAACATACCGGCAAAAGTTGGGATACAAACGAAAGCCTTGTTCTTGCAGCAGGACTTGTGAATTCAGGGTAATATCTCCATCCAATGCTACGGTGAACTCCACATCTGCAATATCCTCCAACCAATCTGCAATCAAATCTTCGTCCACCGAACTTCTCTCTGTCAGTGCCACCAAGCCATTTTGCCTCCAGGCAGACAAGAACTCATCTACTGCCGCCAAGGCCACTTGCAAGCGGGTGCCCTTTTCAGTAGATTTGGAAATATCTTTCCACTTGGCAGTTTGAATTTGGGATACTAGTTGCTGCCCCAGTTGTTTCTCGAACTCCGATCGAAAGGGACCAAATGCGATGTTTCTCGCGACTATTAATTCAGAAAACGCCTTGAAGTGCGAATAGACCACAAAATTGAATTGGGGCGCCGTCTCGAATTTAAGGATCGATCCGCTCTCTGGAAAAGCGACCCCTGATCGCTCAAAGGAAATCTTGACCAAATTGGCAACCTTTTCGATTCGAGATTGTAAATCGGCCGGGGAAATTCCACTCACAGCGCAAAAGACTCGATCGCTCGCGTCCAAAACCGACTTGGCCGTTGGAACATTCAATGGCAATGGATCTGGAATGACCTTGGGTTGTGGTCGGGACCCTTGTTTGGATCGTTCGGATCCCAATCCAAATTTATCCGAAAATTTCTCCCATTTTCCATCCAGTTGGTCCATGACTTGAGCTCCCTTGACGACGGAGGTTCGGACAGAAATCCCCAAATCAGAGGTTGTCACCGCCTTGGTAATGCGGGCTCCCACCTCTCCCGCCCAACTGGCACCAGGTGTGGCTGCTACCACACTACCAGCTACAAGAAGTTGCTTCCACACCATCCGTCTAGTTTCATCCGGAGAGGTGTTGGATTCTTCCTCCAAAGTGTGATCTCGTCCATCATCGTACGGGTCTTGCTGGCTCTCACGAAAAGTCTTATTTTCAGGGCTCGATTTCCATGAAAGTCGTATTCTTGGAACACCAAAAGCGCGCGACTGATGGAAGAAAAGCGCAATAAGAAGGACAGGCAGGTTTCTCATAGCTTTGTTACTTGTTTCTACTTTATTTGAGAGTCTGAATTCAAGGAAACACTTTGTCTCTGGTCTACATCGATCGGCATCGACAATCGATGCTCTCTCCGCTGTATGTACATGGCTATTGTAGAAGGGGGATGGCCGCATATTGATGTCATCGATGAGCTCGAAACGCAATTCCGGAAGCTTGAAGCAGAAATGCATGCATTTGAGCAGCCAAGCTCAAGCCCGATCGGTCGGGTCAGTCACTTTGAATGAAAAAACTACGGGAGGGGAACCGGTAACCGGTACCGGTTCAGTACGAGTACTGTACTGGACCATTCCCACACCCATCCAAGTACCGGTACTGTGCTGGTACTGTACTGTACCGTACTTCGTAGCTCTCTCTCTCTCTCCATTCTACTAGTAGAGAACTAGAGGATTTTCGTAACCAATATCTCGATAGACTATAGATTCTTACAACGAAGTTCCCCACTCACCCGTCTTTCGACGAAGATGCCACTTCGCTCGGAAGTGAATACAGCACCAAGTTCTTGGAAGTTTCGGTGAAGTGAAATGGAAGCTTGTCCATCTTGGGATTGTATCTGTTCTGCAAGTATTGAATCAACTCGAGATAATTTCGTACTCGACTACCATCGACGAGTTGACGATGCGGAAACTCTCGAGGAAAGACACAGCATGGAACGATGCAGTATGGTACACCCAAAAGAATTGCAAGATCCATCGAAGGATCGGTAGCTTGGTCCGGGTGAAAACCTAGCACCAGTTTGGTCGATAATATTGTTTGTAATGCTTCGGAAGCTTCTTGGATTGTAGATGATTCCCCATCCAAAGTTGTCTCTTCTTTGTATCCAAGTGGTTGCGCCTCGGCAGCCCGTTGAGTAGCTCGCGTCCAGTAGTTTTCCCACCTGCTCATGTCCTCCCGGTTTGTCTTGTGGTCTCGTATCGCTGCGACAAGGTCTTCGTCTACCAATAGTCTCAAATGTCGCGGTGAATCAAATTTCTCTCTTCCTTCTAGATGTGGGAGAAGCGTGGCTAAGGGTTGATAGGTGAGACGATTTGGTATGGCTCGCTCCTTGGCTTCTTCAGGCTGCTCTCTCAGGTATTGTATAGATCGGACAATGTGTTGACTCTTGGTCACACGCGGATCCACAACGATTGAATCCAATCCATCAACGTTACGCAAGAGCCAACTCAAATCCCCTTTGCCTCCTGCCACATCCAAGACGACCGTCCCGCCTGCTTGTTTCAGATAGGCACCATAGGTCTGGTGAATGAATTCCCGAAATACGTAGACTCGATTCTTACGAGACGCCCCTCGACTGCTCGTTGCTCCTGGCACACTTGTGATGTCGGCTACCAGAGTATTGGTCGGCGTCTCCTGGGCATCGGATTCTCCACCAGCTTTCTTGGGAATTTTATGCGCTTTGGAGTCGCCGCCACCTGCATTTAGGGTCGTATCAACCTTCCGTTTGTCTTTCATATCCACCAAACATTTCCATGTCCAGAATTCGCTGTCTGGGACGGGGGGGGGGTGCTATCTACTAGAGAAGTGATTTGTGTGGCCCGAAACTCACAACGACTTGATCGCCGATCACACATCACACTGAAACGACTGTGAAAGCTTTGTTGTGTGTTTGTGTGCGCGCATATTGCAGTTTGACTAAGTCGACTGTTGCGAAATTAGTCAACATTCCTCACTACCGGTATGATATTACTCCTCGTTCACTCGGTCCCTCTTTCAGCAAGCAATATAGCTACAGTAGTATTGGAAAGCCCTCAATATCTACCATCAATAGTATTCCAAAGGTTACGATAAGCACTCTAGAGGCGAGAAAGCTCCATTTGGGCTTTGTATTCCTCTCTGACGCTACCTCGACATGTCATGACGGTCGCTTGCTGATCCAGGATCCTTTGTAGTTCTGCGCGCTCCAAAGGACGACCCGAGGCGACGATATTGGCCACAGATGTGGCAAGCTGTTTTCCTTCCAGATAATTCATGAACGGGGCGTCCCCTTCCAAGGACCATACGGATTCGAGAAAGGCGCGATACTCCTGAAGGGCGTTCTCTTTCATTTCACCCATCACGGAACGCTTCTCCAAAGCCTCTTCCAAAAGCACGATGCGGGCTTGCAGGTTTGGCGTTCCCACGAATAGTTGTACATCGAATCGACCTGGACGAATTATGGCGGCATCGAAGGCACGAAGCCTATTGGTGGCCAGGAAGAAAACTGACTGTTTGGTCCGACGAAGATCGTTGATTGCAGTCAACATCGCCGTTGTCAGCATTCTTGATTCCATCGAAAGCCCAGGTGTTTCTCGATCCAAGCAAAATTCTTCGATCTCATCAAACAAAATGACGCATTCTTGTAGAGCCTGGAGCCTGCTAAATACGTAGCGAATACGTGCTGCTACGTTGGTAAGGCCATCTGCGAGAAATGCTGCCGTGTCGATTACGACAAAGTCCCAGCCCATCTTCTCCGCAACCGCCTCAGAAATTGTTGTCTTGGCGGTACCTGGGGAACCAAACAAGATAGTGGAGTATGCAGCTCCCATAGAAGGATTGCCAATGGATTCCTTAAAAGGGATACAAATGCGCTCGTCAAGCACAGACTTGATGGTTCGACATTCCGTGCTGTTTCCTCCCAGGTCGGAGTCAAGTAAACGGTCCCATGCAGCAGGCTCCGGTCCTCGTACTGAGTGGACAATCCCATTGAATTCCTCCAAAACATCATTGTGCATCAGCTTTTGGACCACTCTTTTGAGGCGATAGAGACAAGTTGCCGTTTGTGCCGTCGACCATGCTTGTGGCCCTGTGCCCGGAGGCAAGTGGGGCGAAACCCAGCCTCGAAGGGATTTGCCATAGCAAAGACCAGATTCAGGATCGCAGTAGTCGGGAATGACTTCCACCCCTTGATTGGACTCTATCCATTCCAGCATCTTTTGTAGGCTACCGAGGTGCGGGCGAAAGTCTTCGGCCGGCAATATTTCCAACAAACTTCCAATTGTATCCACACTGAATACATATGCATTGCCTACATTTCTCCCTTGTTTTCTGAAGCTCTTATAGATAGGCTGGCCTCGTTCCCACAATCCATCTTCCCGTTGCTCAGCAAAAAATGCAGATAGTGCCGCTTTAATGATCCTGCGATTCGTCTTGGGCGGAATTGAACTTTCATCGGGACCCGCTCCCAGAATTGTTTCTCTCCCAGCTGTACCTTCGAGGCTTTTCGTTGATCGAATGTAGGTAAGCAGTGAATAAGCCAGTCTTGTGGTATCAAAGAAGTTCGTGTCGTCAGCGCTTCGATAAGCCAGTTGACGACACAATTCATTGAAGCTAATTTCAGCTGCCCTCAACACGGCCAAGGAAAGCTCCGCGGAAGCACCATCCGGCATGGAAGCTGCTGGTAGGTCTCCAAATAACAACTGGCCTGTTGTATCGTACCGTGTTGAATCGAAAAGCGACGAGTACACGGACGCACAAAGGTAGTTGATGTAGTCCGAAAATACTTGCTGTTCATTGAATCTTCGCTTAGGCCTTGCCATCAGAGCAAGCGATATCAGCTTGGAAATTCGGTCAAAAGTTGCATCATCGAAAGAACTAAAAAGATCTTTGCGATTCTCAGGTTTCAGCAGAACGACTAGCATGAGTGACACTTGATAAATATCATTTTCTCGCCAAGATGCATTTACGAGCTCTTTGAGAAGCTTTGAAATGTCGACTGATTTGTAGGCGCTATTCGTATCAGATGCCAATATGGCCCGAATTGCATAACAAGTACTTGTGATGCTAATCTGACTTGTCCTGCCCGGCTTTATTGAAAAGCTCGATAGATGAGGCTCGTAGAAATCCATCAAATATTCTGCCGCCGATTCTTCCAGCGTGGAAAGACGATTGTCGAGCTTTTTCATGTCATCGAAACTGAAGATCTTCCCAGCGACGGCACGAGTGGAGACGGCGGATAGTTGCGTTGCCCTCGCGCTTCTAAGATGAGAGGGTGGTCTCAACGCAAGGCATGAACATCCCGAAAGAAAGCCAACGCCTAGCCAAAAGACCCTCATGGCTCAAAGCTGGACGTTCCAAGAAATAATGAAAGTGTGCGGTGGAAAGGAATCTTCTCGTCTTCTTTGGACTTTGGAAACAACGGCATCTTCAATCGATCGATCTCTGTTTCTGTGGTCGGTGGCTGTGGTGGATGCTGGATGCTGAACAATATAGCCCTGTGTTCCGTTCATCAGATTTTATTTAACGAATTCACCCCATCTGCCTTCTGCTTGTTGGCCACGTAGGTCACGATTTTCCGTACTTTCCAGAATACTGTATGTAGCCTCTAGCTATCACTAGACTAATCACTACCAAAACGCCGGAAGTGTCAAATAATAGTGCCGGCAGTGATAATAGGGCAGAGCGAGCGAAGTTACACGTTGTACAGTACAAGGTACGGTGGAAGAAAAGGATACGGATTGAGAATACTGTATTACTCTACAGTACTACTCGTATGTTTAAGATATTATCCCAGAAATTCCAGGTCCAGTTCACTCATAGCACAGCACTGTATTCTGCTCGACCCCCGTCACAGAAGCATCCCTTTGAGACTACATTTATTTTGTGGGTATAGTAGTCTTTGATAGGCGCCAGATGGCGCCCGGTGTGTTATCTCTCCGTAGAACTGTTTATTTAGAGACGCCGAAAGCTCGAACTAGACATCAAGTCGAAAGGTAATCCGTCACAAACGGGATCCTTGTTCAAATCTAGGGGGGCGCCACCAAAAACGTTTTGGCATCGGTCCCTCTAATACGGAGCTTGCTCCTCAATGACCGCAGCCAGTCCTTTGCAGCTCCGCTTTGGCATCTCGAATAATTTTCAAAAATCCACGCCCGTAGATATCACTTGGCTCCAGGGCCATTCCTTCGCCCCACCTACAATGAAGGAGGAGGAGGAACAAGGTGAAAAAGCATGTTGTCAGTTCGTGGTCGCGAGGTGGGGCTGGAAGACGACTCATTCATTGGCGGTAAACGATAATCCACCACCACTTACTCATTCCATGCATTGATGGCCACAAAACGGTCTTCTGTCTGCTGTTGACAGCACGTACTGTAACGCAAGGTTGCGCGCAGGTTGGCTTTGAATCGTCCCATGATCCGTTCTGGAGTATCCGCACCATAAATCGTGGCCGTCTTGAATTCACGTCGCGGGGTATTGTCAAAGGAAGTCAAAAGTCCCGTCACTTCTTGGCGTGTGTGAGGAGCAACCTCTTCCCGCTTCTTTCCTTCCTTCTGACACCACTCTGGAACTTTGTAAGTACTTGTAACCCATTCCAAGGGGTATGGGTAGGTCATGCTTTGATTGAAGAAAAAATCATCGAGCTGAAACATGTCGAGCTTTTCGGTCTTCTTTTCCATTATTTGCAGGGTTCGTGCCGTCAAGTTCTTGGGAACAAACAATTCGTCGGGGGCAGCACTTCGACCGATGATCCAATAAATACCATCAAATCCGTCTCCCTTGGCAAGTTCCCGCAGTTCTTTGAGGATGGGCAATGCTTTCTCGTCGTAAATATATAACAGCATGACGGGTTGGTTTTGAATTTTGATATAGTTCTTGTGATGAAAGAATTTCGAGAGCCATTGATAGTGCTCGCGGATTTCCTCTGGAGAAGGGTTGAAATATTGGTCTTGCAGGACAATGGCCCGATTCTTATTCGTTGGAATCGTCTGGAAAATCGCCTTTCCCATCCAAACATTGACCCATCGAGTGGCGCACCAGTTCAGGAAAAAAGGGACATCGGGCTGTCCATCGTCCAGCATATTGAGTAATGGAGCGGCCAAGTTGGGACCTGGGTGCGTCCTGTCATAAAACCAATAATGGTGATAGATAAATCCGTCAATGCCATACTCTTTTGCCAATTCCCCTTGTCGACGCCGCGTGTGCGTTTGTGTCAGATCGTAGTAACCAAGTTCGGTGGGTCGGGGAATCCCAAAACCAGCCTTGTTCTTCTCGGGCGCTCCCTTGAGAGAGTTCCAGTCGGTGAAATTAACGCCCCAGTTCTTGTCGTTCAAAGGATCCTGGTGGTATTGAGGAAAGTAAATTGCTAGGACTCGAGGAAGCTTGTCGTCATTGGATTGTTTGTTTCTAAGTCTCTGCGCATTCGATTGACGAGCCCGGCCCATTTCTGGAGCCGACTTGGCAGCATCGTGTCTTGTGAGTGTAGAAGTTAGAAGATGAGTTTGCGAGAGTTGATGATTGGTAAATATTGTCACGCCAATGGAAGCAATCAGTGATCCCAAAAGCACCACGGACGAGCTCAGCTTATTTGCGAAAAGCATGGTTCCTTGCTTTTTGATAGGACCTACTTTGCCTTGTCCTGTGGAATCCTCCTTCATCTGCTTTTCTCATTAGAGAAGAAAAGGATTCTCTATAGAGGACAGTACTTGTACTGTACGAGTACTCGTAGACTGTTTTGCGGGGCTCTCTTGAAAAGAGGATTGGCTGCAAGAAGGGTCTGAGAAGGGTCACAACAACTCTGCTCCTCGGTGCTGGTACGTGTACCGGTACGGAAATACAGCAACGACAAAAATAAATTGGGCGAAATTTTCAAAAATGCTGCAACAAGATGGATCATGCATTGCGGACCCCTGAGTAGTTTTTGTCTACTTGTCAAGCTAATAACAATCAGTACCTCTTACAGTATTACTGTAGTATCTACAAGTATGTTCTATTATTTTTCGAAATATTTAGTCGGTCGTATTAGTCCATAGCTCGGGGGTAATAAGTACACATTTCATAGCGGTGACCGTTGCCGCACCTTGACATGTTTTAGAACGTTGTCGCGCGTCTCGTCGCGAGTGATGATGTGCATTACAGTACCAGGTAACTGGTACTGTGACCTGTGACAGTGACATTATTTTATTGTGATGATTGCTTTCAATCTCCTTTCGTTCATTGACCTTATAAACGTGCAGTTCGGTCTGTTGAAAGACTCGCTACATCAAGCAGCCAGAAGCCAGAAATACTACGGTACAGCAAGGGACGACTTATACAGACAGACAGTACGTGTAGAGTGCCGTCACACCATTCATTCGAGACTGGCTCGTTGTTGTTGAAAGAAATGTGGTCGCGTCTTTGAAGAAGCACCGACCGCCAAGGCTTTGAGTATTATTTGTTCGTTCGTATTTATCATGGCGATACGCGTGAGGTCTCCTCGTTCTTCAGCCAATCATCGCATCCGTCTGGACTTCTCAGCTCGAATCTTGCTAGCTATATCGGTGCTGTCAGTAGTTATGTTTTGGCAGCAGCATCTAGCATTGGTGAATACAACAAGCAGTAAGACTATCAATGACTTGTCCTCCACCGCCAGCGCCGTCAGTTTCATGGAGTCGCCCGCCAAATCTCGACTACCAGTACCCGCAAAGGACGAAAATGCACGCCAAGGTGACCAGTCAGGTGCAGTATTTCCACTTGCAACAACGAATCATCATCCTTCAATTCGCTTTCACACTTGCACCATTGCCAACAAGACGGTTTCGTTCCCGACAGTCCCTCATTTTATCATTGCAGGGGCCCAAAAGAGCGGCACGACTGCCTTTTACGAATTTTTAAATGAGCATCCTGACATACAAGCTTCTTCAACTACGGAAACGCACTTTTTCGATTGGTATATTCCCGCAGATTTTCAGCGAGAAGACTGGCTGACAGAACGCGGATGGCCCAAGGACTTGCCCGAGCAAGACATGCCATGCGCCCTTCGGAAAGTTTACACGGACAACTTCAACGTCACTGCACCTACTATTAATACTACTTCCTACAACGACGACAAGCCAAAAATCTATTTTGAAAAGACGCCAAGCTATTTATTTTTGACAAAAATTCCGGAATTGATTACAGAGATTTGCTTTTGGAAGCCGAACATTGTTGTCATCTTGAGAAATCCGATCGATCGTGCCATTTCGCATTTTCGAATGCGGGTGAGGACTTTTGGACGCTCCTTTGAGGAATTGATTGACGAGGAAATAGCCCATTTGAAACTTATCGGATTGAGCAATGCCCCGCTGCGCACCGATGACTACCTGCCCGATGATCCTAGATTCGCCATACCAAAGTTGACCAAGGAACGATCGGAAGAGTTGCATTGGAAGCACTACAGAAAGATTTTCGCTTGCAATTTTTTGCAGCGAGGAATGTACATTACCCAACTGAACCATTGGTTTGAGTACTTTCCACTTTATGATGGAGGAGTCCACCAGCATCATGAAGGCAAACCTTCATTGCTCGCCTTGAATCACGAACAATTCAAAAAAGAACCTGATCGAGTCTTTTCCAGACTGTTGAAATTTATTGGCGCCTCGCCGTTTGTTCCCGCCGAAGGCTTTCAAACCAGTATCAACTCACACGAGTATCGTGGGGACAAAATGCTGCCAGAGACACGCACCTATCTATCTGCCTTTTTTCGTCCCTACAATGAAATGTTGGCTGACACACTAGGCGAAGAATGGAGAGGGATATGGGAACAAAGTACATAGACCACCCGATGGAGTGCCTACTTCGCACAGAACTCATACTGCACTCTCCGGGTTCTCAGTAGACTTTGCATAGTCTCCCAGAATGCTTTAATTTCAATCAAATACATTTACACAAAAGCATTATAATCGCCAAGCACATTGGCTCCCGCCACTACCTTTTCGACGCGTAGCAGAACGAGTCGTCCTTATTGCACTTTGGGGTCTGTCTCCAGCGGCGACCGGAAGAAATGGACCATTTTCCAGCCATCCACCGTATGCGACCAGATTCGTGTCTCTTTGAAGGTTGAGCCCCCAAATGATCGTTCATATGATACCACCACCTTGGTTCCAGACACAAAACTCAACTCTGCCTTCGATATGCAATTTGATTGGATGTCTTCGCAGAGTTCCTGAGCCTCAAGTAATTCCGTTGGACTGCAGTCAGCCATCATCTCCTGTGAACACAGTTTGGCATATTTCTCTGCGTTCCTTGCGGAAACGGCCTCCAAGAGCTTCCAGTTTTCAGCCAAGACGTCGTTCGCAATCACAGAATTCAACGCTTCTTGAGTGTCTTCCCACACCGTTTCAATGGGACGATTTGCAGCAATCTCAAACAGCTTCATACACGAAGCTTCGGCCACTTTGCCCAATATATTCACCACTGGCATTGTATCCGCATTAAAGGTCTTGAAGCGTTTTCGGAGACTCTCCAGGTTGTCGTCGGATCGACCCGAATCTTTTGCCCGCTCGAGGATTCTCTTTTCCAGTACTTCCAGTGGGCAATCATAGTGCAAGACACCCGATACGGAAGCTACCTTTGGCATGCGAGCCGTCCAGCCATCGAGATTGTCGTAATTACGTGGAAAGCCGTCAATTAGAAACACCAAGGATTTTCCCGGTGCCTCCCGCATCGCTTGTTCCAACAACGCCAGAGAAATTTCTACAGGAACAATCCTGCCAGCCACGAGACATTCTTCAATCATTTGACCATGGGGAGAACCTTCCTTCTCAGTCTCCTCTCGCAACAACTGACCCGCCGACAGATGAACGCAGGGATAATTCTTAAGAATCAAGTCGCTTTGTGTTCCCTAGAAAGAAATCGTTGTAATCGATAATTCCGAGATGTTCGATGAGCAACAATAAATTTTTGCTTCTTCCACGGTGCAGGATTTTGAAGCCACAACTCACCTTGCCACTACCAGGGCCTCCTAGCACAAATACGACCCGCTGTAATGCTTCTGGAGTTTCCACGTAGGAGAGGCCTCCGAAGGACTTGAGCTTTGATGGGCCGGTAATCGAAAGGTACTTTTCGACGAGAGATGGACCATCCGAGCTAGATTTTGATGGAGACGTCCTTTCAGATAAATCCGTGGAAGCAAACAGTCGACTACTATGAGCTGCTGGAGAAGATGCCTCAATGGAGCTGCTTGGAGGGGCGATTGTCGCAAACGCGTAGGCTCGTAGGAAGAAGCTGTTCCTTCGGGCGAGCATCATCGTCGAGAAAAGAATTGACACCACACGCATCGCCTCGTTTTGATAATGCAGTACCGGTACGAAAGTATCAAAAGGAAAGAAGGAAGGCTAAATCCGCCCGTGATTTGTGGACCAGCAACAAGTCTCTGCTGGATGATCTTTTGCCTTGTTGCTTGTTGCACTGGTCTTGAGTTTTGAGTTGCTTTGCAGTTGTCAGTTGTTTCTTGCCCGAAGTTGAAGGTTGATGTTTTTCCTTGATCCGTCGGTCGGCGTCTGTCCGTTAGCAAATTATAACCGTACACGTACGTGTACTTGAATGAAAAAATACAGTACCGGTACTGGTACCGTATTGTTTTGATTGGTCGTGCTCGCGCGACCTAATTGCGCAATTTCGACGACGACTCCTCCGACTCGCTCACTCTAAGGTATGAAGTCCAGCTAGTCAAAGAACAAAAAAGTATTTTCAGACATCGAATCGAATAAATATCTAGTTTATGACTGCGCTCTGAATATTCGCGTACTCACCCTGGCGGTCTAGAAAAAAGTATTTTCAGACAGATCACCAGGCAACTGCTATCAGGGAGACTTATTACTCTGTCCAGTTGCTGCCATAGAGGTGGAAGTCCGAGTCCCTGTGACTCTTTGGAATGGACCGACTACGTTTTGAAGCACACGCTGGAGTCTTCTAGTGCGCTGCCCAGGTAGTACCCGGGGAGTCGAAAGCAGAATCCGTTGCGACGTGGCGGACTTGTAGATCGACGGGTGGGATCATCTACAGACTCCCTCAGTACCGGAGTAGAGGTCTGTCCTCCCATCAGCATTCAGAAGTTGCGGGATCTTCCAATAATCGGGCATAGAAACTTCCGGAAACTTCCACCGGAGAACCTGCGGAGAACATCCTTGCAAGAAAGTTCAGAACCCTAGGCTACCGGTGCAAGTTCTTCCCTCAACAGATCTGGGGTCTCCCTCAACTGGAATTGCAGCCGCTACTCGCTTCTCATAAAATCACCACATGTCAATTACGAATAAACACCTCAAAGGGAACAATCAGCATTGCCACGAGTACGGACAAGTAACCAGGGAAGGCAAGTCCCTACAAGTACAGTAGACTCTCCAGTTTTCATCATCCAGCATGTTCTCGCCCGCCCATCGACGACACACCACGAAACCCAAACGAAACAGCGATGACTCCGATGCCGCTTCGACGGACGCGGTTCGTCTTGCCACGAGCAATTCCTTCAACCACAAGTCCGATGTACCGGTAGGAGGAGGATTCGGTGGTGGTACTGGTAGCAATAGGGGGGCTGGATTATTTTCGTACTTTGCCAGAGCCCGCCGACGGCTGATGGCGAAAAGTCACTGGGAAAACGACACCTTGTTGCCCACCACCTATGCTTCCAACCATGCGGCCACTGGTACCCCGCGACCGTCTGCCTCGGCCATTACATGCAATAGTTTTCTCATGGGAGGTCACTATTATCCGGGGAAGGACAAGAAACGACGACACATGCGGCGGCGGACGTTGTGGTACAAGATCTTCTGCTCGTCGCCGTGGCGCAAGTTGACTAGTTTTCTAGTGGTCGCCTACGTCTTGCTCTGGCATGTGTTGCTTCCCGTGGGAGAACTGGTGTTACAAGTCGGGATGAATATGAGCGCTCATCATGGAAATCGATATGCTTCCAACTGGTTACAATATGATGCATCTTTGAAGATGCCGGATCTAGCCCTAGAGCAAAAGATATCGGTGGAATTGGCGGCGGCGAGGGCGCGATTGCAATATGGATCACCACAGCGGAATGCACAGCGACTCAATTTATTAGGCAGCATTGTTCCGGACTGGTTTCATCGAAATAATAATGACAATACCGCCCTGAAACAAGAGACAAAAGAGCAAACGAAGAAGAAAATCGAAAAGCAGAAGACTGCCACGAAGGAAAAGGAGCCACCTTCCAAGGAAGACGCCCCGGAACAGAAACCGTCTGAGTCCAAGCAGAAGAACGAAGCACTGAAAGAAGTACCACCGCAGAAGGAGGAGCAGCCAAAGAAATCCCGAGTACTACAAACCAATGGTGACGGATTGATTTCTCGGACGATTCACACGTCAAGCGCCGTGGCCAGCACACGCTCCAAATGCCAAGCGATCGTAGACGATGATTCCGCAGAGTATTTTACGACACTTGTCACTCAGGCAAGCTTGAGCCGACTGTGGATTCTCAACGAAACATGCATGAGATGGAAAGATCCAATTGTGGCTGTGGTATTTGTACCACATGGCCAAAAAATGACGGACCAACAAATTTCTTCGCTTTCCTGTCCCAATCTACAAATTATTCAATACATGGCCAATCCAGAGGAATCCAATCTTCAGAAGTATCCCGTGAATCGACTGCGCAACGTTGGTTTGGATGCCGTAACGACCAGCCATGTCATGGTTATGGATGTTGATTTTGTCCCTTCTATGGATTTGACGGACACGATTCGAAAGGCGTTGCAACTTCGACATGAACATCATCGCGACGGCGAAGATCATCAGGCACTGGTAGTACCTGCGTTTGAAAGATTGCCGCCCAGTCCTTGTGAGAGTGACAGCGACTGTGCTTCTTTTCTGCAATCCAATAGCTCCTTCATTCCAAAGTCTTTCGATGCATTGCAGACGTGTATACTCGACAAGGACTGTATTGTGTTTCAAAGCGACAACAATTGGGAAGGACATTCGACTACGAGGTCCGACCGGTGGCTACAACGAAAATGGTATGAAGATGAGGAGCAAAAGACTATCTTTACGACAATACCTTGCTTTGATACGGCACGGTATGAGCCTTACTTGATCCTTCGATGGTGCCCCTCGTCGCACGGGGATCCCAAAATACCAGAGGCACCCTACTACGATGAACGATTTCATGGCTATGGGAAGAATAAGATTGAACTCGTGTCTCATTTGCGCAAAAAGGGGTACCAATTCGCGATTCTCCCGGAAGGTTTCATTGTGCATAATCCTCATCCCGAATCATCGATCAAGGAAGCATGGAATGATAGGAAAAATTCGGATCTTCATTCCTCCATGGACAATCTGTACGCCAAGTTTCTCGAAGAACTGGACAAAATGTACAAAGATGCCCATGAGAGTTCGGTCAAACTCTGCAAGCGCGAAAAATAGTAATACTGTACGTTTGTCGTTATTGTCACTGTCGAAATCGTTTTGCCGCTTCAATTAGATCGTAGGGGATAGGAAGCTCTTGACACCTCTTCTCAAATGCCTCTACTTGGCGCAATGCCACCTGCTCGAGTACTCGATCCAAAATGGAAATAGTCATGGGATCAGATACTGTCATTTCAACTTCAAAGTCCACGTCACAGTGGACGCCTTCGTCTTCGCCTCCGCTTTCTATTTCCCCCAATTTCCATCGACTTCGTAATGAATCAAATCGTTTACTCTCGATACTTTGCGTTTCAATTGTCCACTTTTCAGGTATCACAGTCACACGCGATACATATTCTTCCGAAAAGAGGGGTGGTGATCCAATTTTCAGCTTCCCATCAAAGGATCGACCATCAGGCGACCGACGTATTATTTTGGAGTAGGAACAAAGGGGGAGAAAGGTCTCATATTTGTCGACGTCTTGAATGATTCGAAATAAATGGAGCGGATGCGTTGGAAGCACCCGTCTTACGACGTGCTTTTTGGTAACCGGATTTGGGAAGAAGGTTTTCAGAATCATGGTCGTCTTAAAAAAATAGGTGCACGCAAGCTATCAACCGTGGTACTCTTTCCAATGTTGTGATCGCAGTACTCTACGAATAATGTAGAGCACTTAGACCTGCTCGCAGAAATGAATCGATGGCCGATGATGATAATGAGATGACGAGTGCGACGACGACGCCGATGATGATTTCTCACTCTTTGTTCTTTGTTTTGGTGATGGTCATTGGTCGTCGTCGTCGTCACCGTCACCGTCACCGTCATCGTCCGTGTCGTTCGTTCGTTTCTTGGTTTCGACTCAAAGGACCAAACACACAGCATTATGTCACCTCGTCGGTTTCACCGCAATGGTCTAAATCATTCTTATCCCCTTTAGCATAGTATTATTCCCTCTCTAGAGAGTACAGTAGCAATAGATAAAGCATATTGTGTAGCCTACTAGTAGATCATCATTTGTGGTTGCCGGCCAGTAAGGTAGGAGACTCGATCAAAAGACGAAAAATAGTATTGTGGCAGCCATCAATGCGTTCAAAAAGTGCAGGGTACAAAGCGTCGCTCATGCCGCTGGAGGGAATGGCTTCTGGAAAGGCTTCTATCAAATCCAAGTGGATCTTGCGCCATCCGTCAAATCTCCTCCTTGCTACACACAGTGGTGTTTCATTGGCCATGTTCCGTGCAGAAATTGTAGGTCGTTCGTCCAGCATGAACGAAGCAAATAGCTCTGCCTTGGCCTCTAGTGCCAGATGCAAGGCAGTATTGCCTTTTTCGTCTCGTGAATCCAGTTTGTCAGATTCCATACGCACGCTGACCATTGCCAATTCTTGGGGGCAGTCGGGAATTTCCAATAGTCGACAGACGAGGGATTTGCTGACAGAATTTGACATCTCATTCACCAGCAATTCCACAACAGACCATAACTTTTGCATTTCCTCGTCCATTTCTGGACACTGATAATAACAATGATACAGCGAATGTAGCTCTGGTGAATACTGATCGCACAACGATTGCAGTGGCGTTCGAAGTTTCTCATCGCGAATTGACACTAGCTCGGGCCGAAGCTGGAGTAGCATTCTAGACAAAAATCGGGCGCGTTCGTACTGCCCCTTACCCAGTGTCATCACATAATGCAAGGCGGACCATCCATCTTGATCGAGTATGCATACCGATTTGGGGCACTCTTGGGCCAAGTAGGTGATAACGTTGGTCGGTGCATGACAAGCGCAAGCGCATAGGAGGGGTGTCATCCCGTTGGCATCGCGTTTGCAGGCGGCCTCTTGAAAGTGAGTTTTCTGTTCGGCAAAGGCTCGAAGCAAACCAAGAGGTGGATTATTGCAGCAAACCCAGTGGAGCACTGTAAGTCCATCCCTGTCTTGTTCTGCGATTTCATGAGGATGGGATACGGCTCGTTCGGCTGCTGCATGCCATCGAAGTCTGAGTGCCAGCTCTGACAAACTCAAATCATTCGAATACTCCTCGAAATAAACTGACATTATTTTTGAGCTTGCGAGTGACGACTGTCTGTGCAGTCAGTAATCAGTAGTGGAGCATCGCTCTTGGCTTCGAGCCGATGGAAGATCCAATACAAAGAAGTGCCACTGCGAAAGAAAGAAAAAGAAAAAATAATGTCTGTGTACCAAAACTCGAGAAAAGTGGCACATGTCTCCTGCTCGGCGTGAGAATTTGAAATCTTCTTTTTTCGCCATCCTACGAAAATCCTACATGGATTTTGTACCGCAACAACCTTGGCAGCAGTTCGGGTTTGCTTGGCGGCAGGGGCGCCCTGGCGCATTGCAGGGTGAGCACTTATTTAACGCGCTTGGAAGCAGGCAGATTAAGTCTGAATCGAACGAGTCAGATATGCCAGTAACTTACCGGCACAGTACTATTGCAGGCATCGGAAGTCACAGACCAAAATGCCGATGCCGACATCAGTTGAGAATGAAAATGGCACAGAGACGAAAGGCACACAATTCTACGAATTGACGGCTCGAGACTCGAGAGACCCAAGTAGTAAGCTTACCGTTTACCGTAGTACTGGGTGTATGGACTTCATCGTTTATCGCATCCTGTAGTTCTGCAGAACCCGGAGATATTCTTTCGGATGACGTACAGAAGGGAAATAGCACTATTTCAGTCTTTTTTATTTTGCAATAATATTTCAAACCGTTCGAGGACCTGCACGCGCGCACTTTTTGCAATTTTTTGAACACCGCCGAAATATTTCGCTTAGAAAATTAGCGTGTGTGCGAACGGCCCTCTTGCCTCTTGTCTTGCCTCGCGTCACGCGTCACTGCTTCTAGCCCGCAGAAGCATCGGAAGGAGGGGAAAAGGCCACACCGAGCCCCCAAGCCCCGAGCTATCACCCATCATATTCGTTTCTACAGGTATTCCTCTTTTGTATTCCAGGTTTTCAAGATAATTTATATCAAAGCGACCGTCAAATATGGCTGATCGAGGAAGAGATGTCGATGCCGAGAAGACGGGTTTACGGGCTCGCAGCCGATCGCGAATTCGACGCGTCAGAGACGGTGAAGAAAAGCCCTTGGGAGCTCGCCTGAAGAAGATTATGAAAGGAATGGGCCGAAAGAGTACGAAAAGTGCTGGAGATACGGGTAGCGTTGCGTCGGCTTCAGTGGCTGTTTCCGCCGCTGTGAGCACAAAGTCTGCTCCTGCCCAGGTTGAGTCGTCTCCGCCAACCGACGAGCCGGCAGAAGCCGAAGTCACTTCGCTCCAACTGGTGTTGTTGCTCATGGATCCTTCTACGCGGCGTTTCGAGCTCCTTCAACTCGAGTTTGACTCCATGCGGGCCCGTGTCGTTGATATCATTGCTCAGATCCCGATTTCGGTGACCGAAGAAGCTATTCGCGGACAAGAATATGAAGGCGTGATCGACGAGGCCGGCAAAATCTTCGACGCTTCCGCTCGTCTTGTTGAGTTTTGCTCGGAAAAACAAATTTTGGTAGCTGTTCCCAAGGGACTTTCCGTCAAGGAGTGTACTCGCTTAGCCCGTCCTATTCTTTCTGATGCTCAAGTCCTCAAAATGGTATGTGTCACCTCTGATTCCGGTTTTAAAGTCGTGTTTTGGATTCCAGCGTCGCTCACGTTTGTGCTTCTGATTCTGCCTTTTCAGCTTACAAATAGTGGCTTTGATGTCTCGAAGTGGAAGAAGAAGGAGGTCCCCACTACGTTATTGTCTCCAAAACCCATTGAAGAGTCCAAATCCCGTGTATTGCCCGGTGTCTCTGAATCATCATCTGCCGAGTCGTCCGTCAAAACAAACGAGAGTAGCGTAAATGCATTTCCCATAATTGCAGCCTTGGCAATCCTCGCCATCGTCCTGCAGGCAACCCACAACTTTATCACAGCTCCTATTGAGGTTGGCGTACCACTTCCACCGGGGACGCGCCGAAGCAAGTGTGGACTGGTCGGTTATCTTCCTACTCAGTTTTCGCCGTCATGTACTAATTCTTATTTGGAGGTCAATGGGGATGGAACCGTCTCTGTTTTTGGGGAGGATCGAGAACTAGATATGCTTATGGTTGGTGCTGTTTGCAGTAAAGAGGAATGTCTGGACGGAATCCTTATGGACGCAGATGGAATAGTCTACATTGGAGGCAAACGCGTCAGGAGTCTGCTCGCGTATGGGGCCGACACAACTATCACTCCATGGCCGTTCGAAGAAACCCCCAAGCTAAGGGTGAAGAAGTACAAACTAAACAAATAAAAAAACAGAACCGGTGCCAAATACAAGCCATTGGTTCTGCCAGCATACCAAACAAAATTCCTTCACAAGTCGCGCCAAGCCAATCATCTTCCACAATGAACACAAGAATCATCCGACAAACAGCGAGCCAAAAATCAAACTTTAAAATTGGGACGACCGACAATTCGTTTCGCGACACACATAGCTTAGATCCAAAATGCCGCAGTACGAGTAGCTTGGATCGTTTTTTAACATCTGGGAACCTCATTTTGCGTTCAATCTTAATAATCCGTCGCTGACGTTCATCTAGTAGTCTACTGTAGTACTTGAACAGATTTTCTGCGTGTTCGTGATGGTCAAAAGGAAAAAGTCTGCCGATTATTTTTTCTCTTTATTTTTTAGTCGAGTGACGACGGCGACTCACTCGACATCAGTGACGTCATCGTTCGGCCTCCAGTGCGTGACGGTACTTGTACCGCATACCGGTAGCCGCCAATCACTCGCAAGAAAATCTTTTGATGCAACAGCGACCACCGACCATAACCATGAAGCATGGAAGGATGGTTAGTCGGTTACAATAAGGATTACTGGCACCCCTTGCACTAAAACCTTCTTCTTCTCGAAGATCGAACCTTGTATTACCAGTATGAATTTGGTATTGTTCAATCTTGTGTTTCTCCTGGCCATCGTCGTAGATTCCGCCTGGTCTTGGGCGTCTAGCGAGGGATTCAGTCGGCGGCAGCTTTTGAAGGTGGCTGGTTATGCAAGTTTCGGCCTCGTCGCTGCGCAAGTCGTCGCTGAAGATGCTGTTGATGTTTCGCCTGTCGAGGTCGCTGCTGTTGGAGATGCCAAAAAGGTGAGGGGAAACATAGGGTTGACAAGTAGCGATGATTTTTGAATCATCAATCATACCGAAAAAGGTTTCTAAAGTCGGTGCTTGTCACTTTTATTCTATTTCAGCTATTCAATGAGGGGCGTGCCTTGGAAAGTCAGGGCAATATGGCTGCAGCGCAACGTATCTACAGCAAGGTCACGAAAATTTCTCCTCGAGTAAGTATCTTTGAGTAACGACTGGTCGTCAGTTTTACATGGCCTCTCATCCTTGAAATATTTGGAACTGGAACTGGAACTGGACCGACAGTTCGTCTACGGGTGGAGCAATCTGGGTAATACTCAAGGTATGAACCGATGAATGAGATCGTTCGAATCCCATTTCCTAATATGTCCTCATCATAAGAGTTTTTCTGCAGTTGCTATGGGTGATTTGAGTGGCGCGGAGGAAAATTATTCAATTGCAATCGATCTGTGTCGAGAGAGCCAGAAAAGCCAGGAAGAGCAGTTTGGTGTAAGGCGATGTAGTGATCTTTACATTTTGCTGCTGAATCGTGGCACAGTTCGATTGAACAATGGAATGCCAAAAGAAGCTTTGGCCGATTTGCAGCAGGCAAGTGTGCTTAGGGAACGCCCAGATGCCATCGTTTTGCAGAATCTGGCGAGAGCAAAGGAGTTGAATGGTTTTTATTCCCAGGCCGATCGAGACTATAATCTGGCAATTTCAATGACGGCAAATGAAGTGAATCCGTTTTGGCTTCGATCTTCGTTGGTGAAATTTCAGTTAGGAAACGCTAAAGAGGGTCTTGATCTACTCAAGAGAGTCGAAAATCGGTTCCCGGAAGCCCCTGAAGTGCGAGCGGCATACAGTGTTTTCCTTGCAGCGAACGGCGATCAAATAGCAGCCCAGCGCAAATTTCTTGAGATACCAGATCGACAAAGGCTCAAATATATCGATAATGACTACCTGACGCGAGTTGTTAGCTGGCCACCAGCCATGATTGACGGTGTTTCGAAAATTGCTGCGGCGGTAGGTGATACCAAGCGGTGAGAATAACGGTAGCTATAAATCGATCGGTTGCTTGCTTGCTTGATTGATTGAGACTATTCTATTGGAAGGGGTGTGTTTTCAAAATCCCAAAACGAAAATGATCCAGAAAGTAGTACAGGTGCTGTAAACTCGATTCTTCGCGCTTTGTCCTCTTTGAAATTGTTCCGTAGACTGTTCGACATCCAAGCTTCAGCACCCTCGGCAACCCACACCGTCACATGGCTGAATTCGTTCTCGGGAGCAGGAACTTTTTTGCCATCAGTTGTTACGTCGGAGACGCTTACTTCGAGTGCTGCGACATTTTCGTCCCACAATAGAGCTCTTGCGTGGAGCTGTACAGTTGAGCCCAGCAAATGAAGAAAGTTCTGACGGATCGCCGCTTGGGTCGTACTTTGCCAGAATAGCATTGTCACGTGTGTATTTTCAACAAAGAGCTCGCCCTTGTAGTGGTCGGTTTCCCAACAACTGTCTCGGGTTTCGCCGCTAAGAGTAAATGGAAGTATATCGTCCCTCGAAACCTGGTCTTCGATGATTCGATGCACAGCTGTCTTTGGAACGTCAATTGACACGAGCTTGATTCTTGGTTCAGCAACCGTGTCGACGTCGACCTCGCTATTTTCTGCTAGATTCAACGAGAGAATCCTTTCTACGATCTGTTCCTTGAAAGATTTCTTCGATTCGCCAAGAACAGCTGCTTTTGAGAGCAATTCATCTTGGAAACTAGCGATGCAGTCCCTAAGCTTCTGCTCCATTTCCATCACCACTGGATCACTGGTTTTCATCTTTGTCTTCCCGTGGTCGTATCCCAGCTGAAAGGCAACAGGGTGAGAGGATGACATATTAATTGAATGCGATGTAGGCCAAAAGCTACGTCAGTCAGAACATACCTGAAGTTGCAATGCTTCTGTCAAAGCGTCCTTAACTTCAGTCGGCAAATCTACAGCTTTGTCGTGAGCAATAAAAGGAATCTGCACCGGTTTGAGGGACTCCATCGTACCCGAAGTCTTCAAGCGCATGTCGATATTGTCTTGGAACTCTTCGGCAGATTTGTATCGATACAATGAGTAAAACATGACGACAACCATGGCCGCGTTTGGTGTACCGCTATCCAACTTTCCAACGTGACTCGAAGGTTCACGCTGCAGCACCCTAGCCATGCAAATCGCCAAATACTCGAGCGAGAATGGATAAAAGTGAGATTTCAGGGGATCGAAGGTACCATCCGGTTTTCGAGACCCGAGGATCCTGGTAGTCCTGAAAGCTGCATCATCTGGGAAAACAGCAAGTGGAAATGCACTCGAAGAGCTACAGGCTGTTCCAACAGCGGACCAAGACGGTGGGGGTATATTCTTGTCCACTATCGTCACAGACGACACATCCTTCTGTCGGTCCGACTTCACTTTTTGCCAGAAAGATTTACCATATTCGTCACCGACCAGAACGTGCACCTTTCTGTCTGCCCCGTCCTGGCAGGATTCGACAAGCAGTTTCGACAGCTCCTTCTCCATTGACTGTAAAAGACTGGACTTGCCGCAACCTGGAATACCAGGAACGTAAACGAGCACGCCAGGTCTGGAGTCAGAAGCGCCATCGGCGCCAGGCGCCAAATCTGTGACTTCTTTGATCTTTTGAACGGCTTGCTGAAACTCGTCTGAGCTGGCACTATCAATATCAGAAATGGACGCCTTCGCCAAATCCAGCTTGAGACTGCAACGCTGTTTGCACCAAGTCTTACATTTTCCTTGTTCAGCTTTGATTTTTCCCGGTGGCTCTCCAAGTAGCTCAACTCCAATTTCTTCAGGAGAGCACCCATACATGACGATAGCCAAGTGGTCCGAGGTCTGATCAAGAAATTCTCTCACCTTTTTGGAGAACGAGCCTACTTCTCCGAAGCAAATCACGCCCTGTATGGTCCACCGTGAAGCTGCCTCTTTCAAAGGAAGCACCTTCGAGCACTCAAGGGCCTTTGCCATAGCCTTGGCAGCGTGTTCGGCGTTTGTGTTGGAAGTAGCAACGACGCAAACCGTGCCACAAAACTTGTTCGCAGCTTCCTCTTCAGAAGGCACGATTTCTCCCTTTTCATAAAGTTGGCTAAAGTGCTCCAAATGTTTCAGGTAGGAAAAGGAATTCAAGGGAGGAAGATCATCATCTGGCGATTGATTCAATCTGGTTTTGGCATAGATGGCCCACTGTTTGATGAACGGGATCCAATGTTCTTGTCCTTCCGGCGAAATGGACCACCTCTGCAAAAGCTTGACCGATGCTCGCACAAAGGCATCGGGTCCATCTTGCTCGAGGATATTGAGTTGATTTCGACAAATAAAGGTGCGAACCATGTATGGCAAGAGTTTCATTTTGAGCATGAGAAAAGGTCCACTTGTCTCGGCCACCGCACTGTCCATGGGTGTTACAATATTGTTCATGGGAGATTCCTCGTCGGTGTCTAACTCGACAACAAATCCACGGAAAAGATTCATGGCAGTGGGTTCTTTTACCTGCTGGAATTTAAGAAAGCTTTGGTCGTGTAGTACATTGATGACGCACAAGGTCCGAGGAGGCTGTTCAGGCAATTGCTCTTGGAACATGAAATACTTCACAGTCTTGTTGAGATTGGAAAGGGTCTGCAACAGCTCAGCAATACGCTTGGTCTCGTGATCCTCATCACAATTCTCTAATGTCAACTGGTTGGTTAAGGCAGATAAATCCAGCCCGTCGGTTCCTGCCGTTCGATGTACACGGCGCCGTTTGCCCCCATCATTGGCAGAGAGAATTCCCTCAAGAGTCTCAGCAAAGGCGTCTGCCGCTTCCATCCCTCGTTGCCAGCCACCTTGTTCTTGAAAAATATTTCGAATGTTCGCCTCATAAAGAACGGATCCAGAATTCTCCAGCTCAAAGCTGGCAGGTGATGATGGAGGGACTTGTTTCAGGATTTCTTGCGCTCTCGTCGCCAAGGTTTGCAGTTGCTCTTCAACGGTTGCTGGATTCGCGACTTGTTGTGGCGGGTAGTGTATGTAACGAATGATGAATCCCTCTAAAATTTCTCCTTGAAACTCTGAATGTGGATACATACTGGCAACGTGTGCTTGCGCCGCCCCTGACAGGGCTGCGATTGTATCGGTGGCCAGGCCCGTTTCACGCGAACTGTCATACAAATCGAACAATGTCTGCACACTTGGGGCAGTTGTGAAGGCCCACGCATCATTGTGGGGAAGTCGAAAACGTTGGGCAAACTCCAAAACTTGAGACGTCGAATAAAAGCGCTCCATCGTTCGGTCCGCGACAGCGGTTAAAATGAGAAAGTCCCGGTGCGGAATGTCGCCATGATCTCCCAACACGGAAGTCACCACCTCAAAGGCACAAGTGAGTCGAGACTCTTCTAGAAATTGGCTGCATTTTTTGTATTCAGAATTTCCTTCGCCGGTTTTTCTCCAAGCTCGTTCGAAATGTTGTCGTAACAGAATTTCGGCTACCATAGTAAATTGATTCGACGTTGAATTTTTGCTATAATAGCGTTGGCCTCCACTCCATAAGATTAAGGAGCCTGAATGCTTCAACGTCACTTCGAGATACCCTTGTTTGCTTTCTACCCGTTGTTTCATTTCGTTCCGGATCTCTTGGTTGCTTTTTTCGTTTTCAAACTTGGGGTGGAAAATGGCTTCCAATCGAAGTTTCCTCGGATTCGGAATGCTGGGCGCCTCTAACGACATTTCCTTCAAACCAAGTGTCGCCGAAGCAGGTCGAGTTGCTTCTTCAGGTTCGGTAGCAGGACGTGGGCGTTTCTTGCTCACTGGAGGGGACGGCGTTTCCGTCGGTGGATCATGGTGTGCTTGTTGTGACATTTTTGTGATTCTTCGTGGAGCTATCGCTGGAAACAATGATACGGGAAACGAGACGATACTTCTTGTAGAATGATCAGCCGTTCTGACGCCGATGTGTTTTCGAGGCCAAGAAACGGAAGAAAGGGAGTGGTAAGATTTGGTAGGAGCAAGTAGCGATAAGAGTATTATGATCCATCCAGGTCTCGCTAGCAACATCGAAAGACGTACTATGCATGCATCTTTGGGAACCTGCGTACAAGTACGGACCCTATTACCGGTAGTGGAAATTCTTCCTGCTGATGCCGAGATACGAGATGCCATCGTCGAAGATCTCTCGTCGTCGGCGGTCGGCGGCGGTCTCTCGTCATCCTTTCATCTCTCGTCTCTCGTTCGATCTTCAACGCGGCGAAGGACGGACTACAAAACGGTCAAAGTAGTCGAAGATCCCTTTGAAATGATTTTCCCGCGCTTTCTCTCGCAACTACTTTTTACGAGAACCGTACCGCAACAGTACGTAATGTAGAACTCTAAAACTGCTCATCACTTCTACTGCGTCTGCATGTCACTACTTTCGGACCGAACCCTTGTTGCAACAAACCAACTCTTGTCGTCTTGTGTCAGCTATTGCTCTAAGATCAAAATAATGCTTGCTCCTGCGACGACGACGACGAATAAGTTCCTCTCCAGCAGCCAGCACCGAGGCTCGTTGGAGGCAGATGATTTCGGGGACGATGATGACATGCGCGAAGAACTCGATCGACTCAATGCTGCACAAATGGAACTCCAGAAAGAACTGCTCAACATTATGAAAGCCGTCGAGACCATGCAGGCTGTGGAAGATAATAATGGTGACGAAGGACGAGCTTCCTCCTGGCTGGACGAGCTTCGCAATAATAATTACAATGGCGACGACGAGGGAGGAGTCGTGGAAGTAGAGGAAGAGGAAGGCACATCGACGACTCCAAAGCCCTTTTCGCAGGGATTCTTTCAATTGATCAAACCCAAAGAGAGTCTCGAATTACAAAAGAAGCGACAGCTTGAGATTGTCCAGGAGAACTTACATTCGATTCAACCAGGTTTGGACGAAGTGGCGGAGTGCCAACGACAGACCCAGGAAACGATCGTCAAGAAGCGCGTTCAGATGGAAGAATTACGGGTTCAAAATCATGTCAAGCTGGAACGACTTTTGCAGAGCAAACCACGAACTTTGGAGGAGGAAAAGGAACGACAGCAGCGGATATTGGAGTTGAGCCTGGACCCTGAACTAGTGCAGAAACTAGAAAATGAACGGGTGGCACAGGGCATGATATTGGAAAAGAAGCAGAAGGAGTTAGAGGCTACCAAGCATCTGATGCGAGAGAAAATGAAGGAGTTGACACTGTCAGGTAAGAAAGATCGAAAACAGCAAAATGAAGATGGACGATTTTGGTCGGCACCCAGGAAACATTTCGAGGCCATGCTAGGCAGGAAGAAGGTCGATCAAATCGAGCGCAGCCAACGTCCTATAACTACCAATGTCAGATGACTAGTATGGAGCAGTAGACTAGAAAAATTATTTTTGGCTGGCAATGGTATCTACAAGTCGTTGTGTCAGGTACGCATGAGCGTTGACAGGGGGATACTTGGCTGGTTCTGACTCGTTCCGACACGTCTCGAGACATTCAATCTCAGTATCCTTGTTGGCATTGCAGAAGAAGGCTATCGAGTAGCGTTCTGGAATTGCGTCTTCAGCGGTGAATCCGGGTGGGCTAATTACTTGATGCAATGTAGCCTTGAGACGATCGTTACTCCAGCGCATCAACATGTCGCCAACATTTACAATGATCGAATGCGGAACAGGTTTCACATTAATCCAATCACCCTGACGATTCTTGACACGGAGACCTCCAACATCGTCTTGCACGAGGAGTGTCAAGGCTCCAAAGTCAGTATGAACGTTGCCTCTAACCATTTTGTTGGGGTGTTCTGGAGGCAACGAATGATAATGCAGTAATCGGAGATTCTCGTGCTGGTTATTGCACCGTTTCACCAAGAAGTCTGGATTCGGCAATTTCAACCCTATGGCAATCATTTTCATCAGTCGCAAGTAGAGCCGGTCCATTGTTTGAAAGTACTCCAGCAAGTCATCTCGAAAAGTGGTGTCTTTTAGCTCTTCGGGCCAGTGATTTGTGAATCCGGGTTCGTCTTCCTTACCAATGTCAAAGGTTTCTTTGGGATCAGGAAGACAATTCTTTTCCAGATCATGCGTTTCCGTACCAGGAGGGATGAATCCGCGGTTCGACTCGTGCCCCTGAAAGCCATACTTCAGTTTGTCTAAAAGAGGTAAAGAGAAAAACCGCTTTGAAGCCGCAAAGGCCTTGTCGATCAAGGCTGAATCCACGCCATGATTTACCAACGTAGCAAAACCAACCGATTCAAAGGCCGTCACCAGCTCTTCAATCACAACTGGATCCTCGCCATCCAAACTGGAAAGATCGATTGTTGGAATCTCCATGGCAATTCTTAATAGCCGTTGTTTTGTTCTTGACTCTTGACGATCGAAGATGCCTTGGATCGGCTTCACAATGATGGCTTCACTATAGTCTACCAGAAAATCTTTCTCTTGGTTCCGTCGCTTTTGTCGTGCTTTTGTGTTTGTTCAGTCGGTAGTTGGTCGTTGTGGTCGTTGGTCGTTAGCGGCTGGGTTGCGATGTAGGCGATAGCGTCGGTTTCGCGGCTTCGCATCTCTCGTGCTTCGTTGGATTTTTCGGGGATGGAATTCAAACGCCACGACTGAGACGACTCATTCGACATGACTTTTACCTTCGACCTTCCCCCCTGACTTGCTCTTTTCAGTCATGAATAAATCCATAATCCATCACGGGGGCAAGCCATCTAACCATCAACGAGAAACTATTTTTTAACTAAAATCAATCCTAACAGAATATCACGCTTATAAAGTATGCAGTACATACCCCGGCAGTACTTGCTTGTGGTTCTAGAACATACTTCCTCTATATATTTTTCAATGCTCGTCGTTTGGGACTTGCACACTACAAGTATAAGTAAATCGAAAAAACTCAAGTACGTGTAGTTTGAGTACAGAACAGCTGGAGAAACCAGAATGTCTCTGTAGGTAGTACTGCAGCACTACATCGTCGTCACGAAGATGACTTCTTCTCGGATCCATCTCCGTCAAAAACAGACTGGGTTCCATAATTCTTCTTCTCCTTGTACCAATCACACGAATATAAGAACTGGACGATTGGTCGTTCCGTGTCGTTTGTAGTATTTCCGACTCCTTTGTGCCAGGTGGTGTAGTCATACATGACAAAATCACCTGGTTGAAGATGAACCCCATCGATGGTGGCCTGCAAGGCATCAGCGGCTCGAGCCAATCCCAAAAGATTGGGGTACAAGTGCGACTTGGGCCAAAAACGTGTAAAGCCCGTCTCGGGCGTCAGCGGAATGAGCGGTACAAAGATGCATACCGCATAAGGAAGATGCTCGCGATGGTCGCCCACAGAAGTACTGTGGCTGTAATGATCGCCATCGGTATGCCAATCTTGATCCGTGGCACCAGGGCGCGAATAAACGCAGGAAATATTGAGACGGAGACGGGATCGGTCGGATTGCAAATATTGGCATACACTTTGGATCCAGCCTGCTTCCAATTCATCACGAAGCATCTTATAGACTGTGCTGGTTGGCTCAAATAGCACCTCAAAGCGACCGGGGCCGCGATGCGTGTATTCCTGGAATCCAAACGCTGACTCCACTAGCTTAATGTGGGGATGATTTCTTCGGACCGTGCTTTCTAAGAGATCAACATGTGATTTGAGTTCCGCCGTCGTCCGAGAATAAATGGAAGAGACCGTGCTTTTCTTTTGCTGCATTTGTTCAGTATTGTCTTCTTCCACATTCGTAGTTGGTTTGAATAGTCTCTTCTGCTGATTGTTGGTGTTCCGTGTTTTTTCATCGTTGTTCGCATTGGTGACAACCGCCAACCCAAACGTCCGGAGACGATCGCAGATAGAATCTGTCTCGTCTTGGTTGCACAGGAATGTCTCCATTTTCCACCCATAGGAGGGTGCTAGTGGGATAGCTCCAGTACTTGTGACCCAAATTTCTACTCTGGACGACGCCATTGCCTCGAGTACAATATCAGAGCCGCTCTTTTCGAAATTGTCATTAGTGTCTTCCTCGTCAGTTCCCACGTTGTCATGTGACGTTGGATCGAATATCAACCCAACAACAAAGCAGTCGCCCAAGTCCTCGTCGACGAGCTGTGTCACATCATGGATGACGAAATAACGATGCAAAGCATCGTCAGCTTGGATTTGGTTTTCTAGCTCGGTACGAAACGAAGGTAATTTTGTGCCTTGATCGTTGGGAAAAGCGACAACCAAAAACTCGCCCATGACTGACTCTTGTTGCTCGTCGCCACTATTGTAGTGTTGACCGGGTTATCGAATTTGGCCTCTGATAGACTATCATGGATATTGGAAGGATAAAACCATGCATTTGCTGAGTACGTTGTAGACGAGTACAAGCAATACTCTACTAGTAGTAGAGCTACAGTACTACTGTACAAGTAGAGCTTGTTCTCTGACGACTTGACGAGAGATACCGGTACAAGTACGCGGTACAAGTACGGTAGAGGAGGGACGACGACTCCTCGGGTCAGAGTTGCGCGCGAGAGAGGGGATATTGGAATGGGGTGTTGGCTTGTCGTTTTTTGGAATGATGTTTGGTTTTCTGTTTTCTTCCAACCGATGATAATGATCTGGATCACATTTTTCATGCAGAAAACTCATCGCTTACCACAATCGGCAGGTTACCGAGACGTGCTGAGTCAAAGAAGTCCATGCGATTGAATGAGTCCCGACCGCGACTAAGATCCAGAAGCCGAACGTGCAGGCGAACCTCTCTAGTATCCAGAAGCCCGCACCTCTTGTATCCAGAAGTCGACGTAGACTCTTCTACAAACCTTACTCGATACCGGGTCACGGAACCAGAAGGTTGCTACTACATCAAAGAAATAGAAGCAACGTCAAGCCAAGGGGCACCTAGAGTGAAGAGCGCAGAAATTCAAAGAATGACGAGAAACAAGCTATTGCAAGCCTCTCTACGAAACCAAGACTACATTACTATTTTAACTCTGTTGTGGGGGTAGGCAGACGAGATCAATCACTTTACATCGCTAAAACAGCATCTGAGCTATGGTGGATGCCTCTGAAAATGCTGCATCTGCCGCTAGTACTCCCTCTTCAGCCGGGGGATCCGTCGAAGCCGTCACTCTTGAGACGGTTATCGAAGGCCAAGCGGCTAATCAGTTCCCTCTCGGGCAACAAGACTCCGAGGATGAATCCGACCCAGACGACGATGCCTCAGGTGAAGGCGGGGAGGAGGCCTCTACGGACACTGACGTCCCCCAAGTTGTGGGAGACCAAGGACGCCGCCTCTTCGATACCCGCGTCTGCCGCCGCGTGGTCCTTTCGGGCCCCAACACGGCACGAATCTGAAGACAACCAAAACATCTATGAAAAGCTGCGGATCTATATTCTAACACTGGCAACCTCCAAAAAGTCATTTTTTAGTCCTTTTTAGCCAACGTGGCTGATTTTAACTTGAGCAGTCTATCTTAACTGTGACGGCGGTACATAGTGAACTACGGAGACAATGACGCCTTTAGTTATTATGGAAATAAAGAAATCGAATTCAAAAAAAATACATATCTACTGTACAAACACTGTAATAGTTGCATGCAGACTTTTTATCTCCATGCATGCAGAATTCCGATCTTCACTCTATGTGCGCGCGGTTGGTACATACTTGTTCGTACTGTACCGGTATCATACTCGTACAGCAGTTCGTCTGGTAATAGACCCCGGCGTAGCCTTCGAACGTTAGATGATGGAGCCGCAGTGGTCTTGCACCCGAAGGCAGTATCTCCACGATCCGTCCCCGCAAAGACCCCGGGCTGCACAGACAGTGTCACCGGATTGTGCTTTTTTCAATTAGTTTTTATACGTCAACGAAGCTCACGATATTTGTTGCGCTGGCAGGTACGCGTTTTCGGCGAGTAACGATATACAGACATGATATTATTGCAATGATCCCGACATGGGAATTTCAGACATTTAACGAAGCTTCACCCGTTGAGATCGCACCGTTCGACCGCGACCGTTGAGAGATACATACAGATACTGTACCTTGTACTGTACCGATACTCGTACCTGTACGGTACTGTACTGGGATACTCGGCAAAACGTCGCCGATCGGACAAAGAACGTCCGAAACGTCCGAAAAGTCCACGAACGTTCCCAAACGTTCACTAACGTTCAAGACGTCTATCAGACACTTCCAAGACGTGTCCAAGACGTCGCAAACGTCCAGAGTACGTCCAACAACGTCCGACAACGTCCAACATCGTCCAACATCGTCCAACATCGTCCAACTTCGTCCAACATCGTCCAACATCGTCCAACATCGTCCAACATCGTCCAACAACGTCCAACATCGTCCAACATCGTCCAACATCGTCCAACAACGTCCAACCACGTCCAACCCCGTCCAACCACGTCCAACCACGTAAACCACGTAAACCACGTCCAACAACATGCGGCACCACAGCAGAATGGATGCAACAAAACTTTAACCACAGCGTGCGACGGACTTCGTAGCGTCGGGTATCACGGCGGGACCAATGTCGTCGTCGTTATCATTACCAGCACCTAGCTCGAGCAAGGAATCAAGATGAACAGTTGCGTATCTTGGAGAACAACGAGAACTTGAAATGGCACTCAAAGCTTCAGAACAAGAGGCGAAAACCTCCAGCAGTTAAGGCAAACCCGGTGCAGTCAGTATGGACGAGCCTGCCAATTACTTGTACAGTCAGCAAAAGGCCATGGAAGACTGGGCACGGCCCGGATTCCTGCATGACAAGGATGCTGTTGCTTCTTCCGCGTCGTCACAGACAAAGACGGAAACGACTCGCCCTCGAACTCAACGAGATAATTCCATGAACAGTATCGCTTCGGACGGACGCCGCCGTGCGAACTGTTTCGGACGGACGCCGCCGTGCGAACTGTTGGAACGGGGACCTCGGAAACAAAAATTGCTATTCAGGCGGGACAAGCCCATATCGTCACTTACCGCGGATGTGGTGGGCGACTGCAAGCACCCGTCTCGTATTCCTTGGTGTTTTGTCCCAAATGCCAGACTATTTCACCGTCGTAAAAAATCAACCTATAACGAACTAGAGTACAAATTAAATCATAGAATGAGTGTATCCACGGTACCAGTGAACATGTAGAATTACAACGCCTGAGATAGCAGGACCCCCCAGCAAGAGACGAAATATGTAAGCCAAGAACTTTTCTACTACTAGTAAAGGATTGGTTTCTCAGCTTGAGAGCTGCGGGAACATGAGAGCCTAGCGAGAGCGGGTGAACTCTTTCTATGGAAAAAGAACGATACGTAGAGTAGTGCCAGGCATAGCAAGTTCCACTTGACCAAACGAGCACTATCGGCAAATCAAAATATGCAACTACCGCACTTGTGTGACAACAGTGGAAGCAGACTACATGAACAGAACGATACCAAGACAGCAGAGTCGACACGAGACTTCGAAAAGTGAAAATGGCACGATCCAGCATGTTTCCACCGTTGGACGGCCTACACACAACAAATTTCACTCAGCTCAGCTGCAGGCACGCGAAGTAGGGACGAGTAGAAGGAATGTACACTCGGTGTGGTGGTGCAGGATATAAAGAAATATGTTTATTTCATCTTGTCAGCATTCGAGTTGGGACCCACTCGCTTTCCTCCCATACCCGGTACGACATTGACACAACGACGGTTGTATTGAAGTCGCTTCTTGGCGCGGACTCGTGGCTTTTTCTTCTTTTCTTCTCCCTTTTCTACCTTGGGGGTTTGTCCCTTGACTTTACCGGCACGTGCCAACGATCCGTGAACTTTTCCCCTTGTGTATAGTTTCTACAATTACAACAACAAAAAGCCTGAAAGATGAACGCAAGGAGCAGAGAAAGAATGTGAGAACAGTGGCTCGTTCGAATGTTGCGGCATTATTTGTCATGGGGGCACCACTACACCCTCGTCCACTCCAAGTTATGTATCATCGACTGGTGCTGGATCATCATCGAATATTGGCAGCAGCAACCCTCTGGATCAAATGATGAATATTGGCAACGATGATCATATTGGTTTGGTCATCCCAAATAATAGTACTTCCAACAGAAGGAGCAACAAGCGTCCCGTTCGGAAGTCACCGGCCCCTCATTCTTTTTTCCAGAAACGTTCCTCTTCTTTAGATTCTCAAAACAACAAACGACACAACTCGACCGAGAAAACCCCACCCGCGGCTCCAGCACCAGCGCCAACACAACCTTCCTACCAGATGCCGTACGAGGAACCCCCCGCCGCCTCGACGGCTTGGATGGGCGCTCCTCCTCCTCCTTATGGTGGTGGTGGCGGTGGCGGTGGGTGGCATCCGACGAACACAAATACCTACAGTAGCAGCAACAGCAACAATGCCTTGAATTCACGGTCGATGACCACTGGAGAGTAATACCATAACGCTAGAGAGAGAGAATATACTGTAGGTAGACTACTCTTGTTGCTGGTACGAGTACTACTAAAACAAAGCAGCGAAAAAGAATACGTCCAACATCGTCCAACATCGTCCAACTTCGTCCAACATCGTCCAACATCGTCCAACATCGTCCAACTTCGTCCAACTTCGTCCAACAACGTCCAACATCGTCCAACATCGTCCAACATCGTCCAACATCGTCCAACATCGTCCAACAACGTCCAATAACGTCCAATAACGTCCAATAACGTCCAATAACGTCCAAAAACGTACAACGAACGTCCAAGACGTCCGTCATTAGATGTGCAAGACGTCCAGACGTCTCAAACGTCCAGATAACGTCCAGTAACGTCCATCAACGTCGCAAACGTCCAGGGGACCGCTGTAGAGGACTAATTCTGGACATTTTGCCGAGTATTCCTGGTACCGGTACAGTAGGTCAGTTGTGTCGTTGAGATGAACTCCGTTGTAATGGAAAGAACCCGGATATACAATTTTAACGAGCCCGGATATAATTTTTTGTTAAATTAACAAAAAATTTATTCTATCTGTTAGATTATTATAATAAAACATCACTGGGTATTACATCCTCTACGGATCTATTCAAATCAAGTATCAAAGAATGCACAAGAGTATCAAGACAGGATAGAAACACTCTACGGCATGCAATAGATTGTCTTCGTAAATTCGAGAAAGTCAACAGGCGTCGGTAGTCATAAAAGAAGCATGTCAATCAAGGATACTAGTTCGATGTTCGTTGAGCAGACTGGTGTAACTCTGTCGCCTTTCCCAGCCAAAAAAGGTATAAATTAAAGGCAGCTACGTACGTAATTTTTTGTCAATTTAACAAAATATTTCATCCAATGTACAAGATTATATTTCATTTTTCCTCGTCGGTCAATCTATGCGACTAATATGACTTTCTTTCTTCTACCTTCCGCCCAAATCCGTCTTTTATTTGGCAGAGCCACCAATTATGCTACAATAATGACTGTCCTTCTGTCCCCACTGCGGCGTGAGGGGTGGTACCAATGTCGGAGACACATACATCCTTCCCAGTACGTCAACCCCCACCTCTCGCGCTCAGCGACGACGCACTTTTAGTGCTACTTGTACTTCGTACATCATTCGACCCGCGCCACATCTCGTACTGGGTATTATCTCCTCTCGTTTCCGTCTTTTTCATCGCCGCCTTGTTTGTTGCCGAGAATTCATATTATAACGCTTCTCGTACATATTGAGCAGCAACAAAAGAAAGTCTCTTAGTCGCAAGTGCATACGAGAAGAAATCAATTCATTGAAACATCAGATTGAAACAATGGCAGACGTGCACCAAGAATCATCATCAATGGTTTCCTTTCCGAGCGCTTCGATCGACGAAGAATCATCGGGAACGTTTGCATGGCGATTCGAGGACGATGGCGAGGGTACTAAATATTCTGCATCAAATGGAGATAATCCTGATGGGCTAAGGCCAATTCTGACCGATGAAGAGAGTCGGAAGTTGTTGACGGAGCACAAGAAGTATTTGAAACTCCTAGTCGCTGAAGGACACAAGGATCTGCAGAGCATGGGTTTTTCTCGCTCGAGCCAAGCTTCTCTTCGCAGTATCATTACGGAGAAACTGGATCGATCCATGATGTCGGTGCAGAAACTCGAAGCTGACATCACCGAAGCGACGGAAGACCTCACTGACTTCTCAGAACATCAGTTCGATGGTCATCTTGCATTTGACTTTGATGAGCAACAACGAGCTCTAGACATAAGTCGGAATAGCCAAGCACAACGCCGGCGGGACGAAGTTGCGGATAACGATGAGGAGGACGATGATGGCTCGTTTGCCCTTCCTGCGGAGCTTTGCCATTCCAGGGCAGTTCCAGCTACAAACCGGAAGATTCCGGTGTCCCCCGATGTTTATGTTCCTCTGCGCGGAGCAACTGAAACCTGGCAAGCTATCAGACGTGGGTGCACAACCGCGACTACTTGCAGTGACTGCAATTCTGACCTTCATGTGATTGAAGACGCTGAATATTTCGTGTGCCCCGACTGTTGGATGGTTGGGCCAATAGAACAGTCTGTAGGAGGAATTGCTTTGGAATTTGATGGATCGTCAGATAATTATGGTCTTGGGTTGGGTGTGAAAGCCCGAGATGTTATTCAATGGGTCGTGGATGGAACAAGCAAGACGCAGATTGCTTAGAGGGGTTAGTCTAGCCTTGCACGACTGTGGGGAGTGAAACCTAATTTACCTGTGGTTCGGAAAGAGTCTACTATCTTTTCTTGTTAATACTTTATACGTATTTCTCATCATATATCGAACTTGAAGTAGTTGGAGAATCAACTAATTAACGATTTTCCTATTCACGCTTACCCATTGTTCTAAGTTTGATACCGCCATAGGTTCGTGTTTCGTCCAACCAGTCCGACCCACTGCCTATCTTGCAGACTCCTCCACGGAGATTCAACTTCTCGGGGTGATCTGGCAAGGCTTTCAGTGTATGCGTATCAGCAAATAGAAGAGTGCATTTTTCGGACTCTAGTACTTCAAAGGTGGCAGCAGCTCGTTCCGATGGGACGCCACATCCTTGAATGCCCCCCACTGCAGGTAGCGCCATACAGGCGCCTCGTAGAAGGGCGGACCCCACGGCAGATCCCATGCCAAAGGCATGACACAATGTGACGGCAATACAAATGACGTCTTGCTCTATCACAATCAATTCTTCTGCAGCTTCCGCTCCATGTTGTAGAGCTTGCTTATTGGTATAAGGACTTGTAGTCGAATTGTAATAGGCATGAGGTGTTTCGGCGGCATCCTCCTTCGACTCTTGATCGTAATGTTCCATTTCGTAGTCTTTCAAACTCATTCCGAGGCTCTTGCCTCCGCCATGAATTAACTCCACCAAAAAGTCCCCACTAAGATAAGGTAGGGGAAGGTTTGTCTCTGCCAGGAATCCCGACTCGGTAGCTGCGACTGCCCCTTTGATCTTGGGGAATTGAGCCATTTGTTCGATATTCTTCACAGTTCCATATTGCACCCCTAATCGATTGCAAGCTAGCTGTAGCAAGAGATTTTCGGTGGTGTTGGGCAAGTCACTAATCAATAAATCACGACGTTCGAAGCCGTACAATTGAAGGAATCCGGCGAGAGAGTCAGATGTTTGCCGCAACTCCTCGTACGTGAAGGTGTGCGACTGGAAAGGTGACACCAAGGCTCTTCTCGTCGGAAATCGGAGGGCCGTCGCATCCAATACCCCCGCAATGGTCTTACGAGCTACTGTCATGTCGCTATAAGTTCTTTATCCTTTTTTGTGAGGGAAGCTTGCTTGGAGGAGGAGGAGGGTCTTCACTTTACTGTACCTGCGTATTTCTGTTTGTGTTTGTGGATTAATCCTCCTAATAGCTCCTACCGGTACCTGGTACTGAACCGGTACGAGTAGCTGATGCGACCTGCGACCTCTGAAAAAAATGGAAGATGGATCTTTTCTCTTTTCGTGTTCTCGTTCCGCCAGAAGACATTTACAGTATGAGCCGCCGCGCGCGCGCCGGCCGCCTTTTCGACTTTCGTCGGACGAGCGAGGAACGAGGAGACGCCGCAGTACTACTCGTACGTGGTCGACCATGGCGGCGGATGCGGCGGGATGATCCATATTTCACAGCTGCATTTGTCCGCTGCAAGCTCTCTCTCTCTCTCTAGTAGACTCTGTACTTCCTATCGCAGACTGCTGTAGCATTACGTCTAGTTCATCATGGGGAACTCAAGCTCCGCTCCTCGCGGAGACCCAATTGATTCCTCACTTCGTTCCGAGGCAAGTTCTATCGGAACCCCTAAAAAAGTTGCGTCTACGAGTAGTCAACAAGAAGGGGCTCCCGTAGATGCCGCAGCAAGCGGTGACGATAAAGGGTATTTCATTGTACCACTCAAGGACGAAGAGGAGAGTGACAGTTTTCGCCATAACAATTCCAAGCGGCGCAGCCGCAAGAATCAAAAGAATACAACTTCCACCTCTCCCTTTTCCAGTGAAGGTTCGGCTACTTCCGTGCCGATCCCATCGTTGCACGGGGCTCTCCTAAGAGTCCATCGAGATCGGGACCCTCTGCGGTATTACGAAATCATCAAGGTTTTAGGGGATGGGTCCATGGGGAGCGTCAGTAAGGTTCAGAAGCGCCATACCGCCCAAGGTGGTTCGGCGCGTCGCAATTTTGTGAAACGCGAAAAACGGCATAAATGGTGCTGGGGCTTGCTGGATCCGGACAAGTGTGGACTATTTTGCCCCATAAGAAAGGAGGAGGACGAACACCGGTCTTTCTCCAGTGATCTATTCGTCCAGCCCTTGACTTCTAAATCATCCACCGAGAAGAGTAGTGACAACAACATGGATCCTATTGACGAACATTCCGAGCCGAGCACAGAACCGACGAATCATAGTCATCATGGACCCAGCAACAGCGAAGTACCCAATCGAGAAACCCGAATCAAACAGTTTGCAAAGGGTGCGACGTCATCGATGGTTACGTATTCACACAAAGACCAAAACTATGCTCTCAAGTCGATTCACTTGGAACGTTGCAAAGATAGCGTCTTTCGACGAGAACTCATGAATGAAATTGCCATCTTGCAGCGCTTGGATCACCCTCACATTGTCAAGGCTTTGGAAACCTTCGACTATAAAGATCGACTTTACGTTCTCTTGGAACTATGCAGCGGTGGAGACTTGTATACCCGCGATCCGTATACCGAAATGCAAGCCTGCTCTATTGTACATGACGTCTTGGACGCAGTTTACTACATGCACGCCCGGGGGATTACTCATCGAGACTTGAAGTTTGAGAATATCATGTTCAGTTCGCCAAACTCCGATACCGTTAAAGTTATTGACTTTGGGCTTTCCAAAAAGTACTCTCAAGACGAGCACTTAACCGAGACAGTCGGTACAGTCTATACCATGGCTCCTGAGGTGCTGAGAGGAGATTACGACAACAAATGTGATGTTTGGAGTATGGGTGTCATTACATTCATGTTGCTTTCAAGTTCGCTTCCGTTTTACGGTAAAACGCGCCAACACGTTGTGCGTAAAGTGCTGCATGGGAAGTATGGTTTCAAGGGACATCGATGGAAGCCAATCAGTTCAGAGGCCAAGGAATTCGTCATGGATTGTTTAGTCTCAAAAGCGTCCAGGCGAAAGTCGGCGGCAGAAATGCTAAAGCATCCCTTTATCCTAAAAAATATTGACGAAAGTAGAAAGGGTGAGATTGGCTTTGCTCTGATGGATCGTGTGACAGCTACCATGCAAACATTCTGCGAGTATGAGAGAGTGAAGAAGCTGGCTTTGTTGGTTGTTGCGCACAAGTCAACAGAAGAAGAAATTGGGTTTTTACGGAAAGTCTTCAACATTTTTGACGAGAACCTAGACGGAGAAATCCTTCTAGACGAATTCAAGGAGGGATTAAAGGCGTATCACTACGAGGACGAGGATTTGGAAAGAATGTACGTTGGAATGGATTTGGATGGAACGGGCAAGGTGCACTATAGTGAATTTTTGGCAGCCACAATCGAAGCACATGGTGCACTCGAGGAGGAACGCATTGCGGAAGCTTTTGATCGTCTCGATAGCGACGATTCGGGATACATTACGAAACAAAATATTTTGGACTTTTTGGGTAACTCAATCTCAGAAGAATATGCAAATGGTATCATCGAGGAGGCTGACATCTACCACGACCATCGTATTTCGTATGATGAATTCCTGGCTTTGTGGAATGAGTCCGCTGATTTGAAGTTCAAGAAGGCCCTGAAGGATGTTAACTACAGACGTGTGTCGTTTGATGATGACACTTCCATAGCGGAGAGCATCGAGACAGAGTCCGTCATCACAGAATATTCGGGGGGTTCTTCCGATGCAATGTATTCATCTGCTGATTCCTCTGATCTGGGAGGTGGAACATTTTTTTTCGGAGTAGAGAAGGAGAAGTCTGTGCGTGGAGTTTGGGTGTAGTTCTTGTAGTGCATGCCGATCCCTCCAGCTTCAGTAATGGTATCAAACATCAAGCTCCTATTTCCACTTGCTCACATCAACTCCTACTCGTAGGCTATGTACTCTAAAATATGGCACGATCATCGATAGCAAATGACGGCCCATCAAGTTCTACCTTATACTGCACAGTCGTGAACATTCTAACACACTCATTAAAAAAAGCAATAGAGAGAAAGAGGAGGAGGACTTACGAACCTTGCTGCGCTCTTTGAACTGACGAGTCAAACTTTCCTCCAGGGATCTTGGTATCAATGCCTACCAAAGATTCATCCTCACCAGACATGGTAGATTCGAATTGCACAACAGTGCGGAGAAGAGATTTGGTCTCTTGGCGAAACATCTCAAGAAACTCCTCATACGAGACTGAAGGAAATCAAGATGAGCTAAGAATGATACTCGCGAATGATTGTTCTCTCTGGTAGACTTACTCTTCCCATCGTTATCCTTATCACCCTGTTTGATAATCTGATCAATCTTCTCGGCAGTGCCTTCCTTCTTGCCCAAGAAATCTCGAAGGTTTTGCTTTGAGATGAAGCCTGAATCGTCAGAATCAAGCCTGTCAAAGGCTTCTGCCACACGCTCTTCTTCAATATGCCTGCGTCAAGAAGAAAAATTGTTGTTTTGATTTATACGTCAGCTGTCGGGATTCAATCAAACGGAGCCACGGGATATGCAATGCATCGACAGGCCAGAAACTTACCCCTGTGCCTCAAGGGCCGCTGCAATAAACTCGGTGTACATAATGTGCCCATTATTGTTCACATCCTACAAGAAGCAGCAATCGTGGCGAACAATGTTGTAAGTCTTGTTTTACCATATGGAGACGTACGTGTACTCTACGTGACAACCCAGGATTGTCCTCCCACTTACAATGCTTTCAAAAATCTCCTTCATTTGCTCCTGTGGATAATTCATTTTATTCATCGCAGCCCTAAACTCTTCAAAAGAAATAACACCATCATTCCCCGTGTCAAATTGATCAAAGATCTTCCGGAGCTCCAAAATTTCGTTGGCACTCGATTTGTGCGCAATGACCTAATAGAGAGGAATAGGAAAGGGGACAAAGGTGAGATTTGGCTAGTTTCCCCGGCCTTCGAATGCTCTACAGTGACCGTCACGTACATTGAGAGCAATCTTTTTGAGCTCTGATGTTTCCTTGTAATGAAGCAGACTCCCTTGAACAGCATCGGACGTGGTTTGGTCGGGGATTCGGTCTGATAGGGGGAATTCTTTCGACAGCCAAATGTGATTTAATGCTTGGCCCGCATCCATACGCTTCTTCGGATCCAAAACAAGCAACTTATTGATGAAATCTTTGGCTTCATTCGAGATGGGCTTCCAGTAGTCTTTTTCAAAAGAATAATCTGCCCGCATGATTCGATCAATCATAACCTTTCGTCGTTTGTGATAAAAGGGACGATGAGACGACAAGAGCATGTAGGTAATAACACCACATGACCACATGTCTGCTTTAGACGTATAGACGCCTTGCAACACCTGGGGCGACATCGAGTATAGGGTTCCTACGCCTTCATGCATGACTCCGATATGATTGTTCAGAAATTTCTTGCTTAGACCAACTGACAACGCGTGACGGAAGAAAGACAATGGAATTATCAAAGTCAGAATGGCACCCAGAAAAGCCACCCACCCGGGTTTTGTCGTCATTCTTACTCACAATCAATAACTTTAATCTCTGCATTTTCGGACTTGTTCTCGAACATTATGTTCTCGAACTTCAAATCCCGATGCACAATCCCGTGGTCGTGCATGTATTTGACAGCCGACATGAGCTTTCCTGTGATTCCTGCCGAACGTTTTTCCGAATAGGGTAGTCGCGTGTACAAATCTCCACCGTCGCACAATTCCAAAATGATGTAAATTTGTTGCTTGTAGGTGTAGACTTCATAGGCTTTCACAATATTGGGATGATCCTAGCAGAACGCATCGTTATCAACAGTGTCAGTTTTATATTCGCACCGAGGACAGCGCCACACAAAATCCAACCTACCAGTCCTTTCAGAATATTGATTTCATTTCGCAGCTCATCTAGAAATTGAGGGGACACGCGATCCAGCTGAATCGATTTGAGAGCATAGTCCACCTTATTTTGTCGTCGTTCGGAAAGTGACGAAGTGGTCTTTCCGAGATCCTTCTTGTTGTGCTTGGAGTGTTCTGAAACAAAAGCACTTCCACCTTCGCAGCCTTCTCGAATCTGGACGCGAGCCACATGGCCCATAGATCCCTGTCCCAAGACTTCCTGTTCTACATATTTCTTGTAGACATCATACTTCCGTTCGCGCAACATTCCTTCATGCATGGAAATATGCTCGGTGGTGTCACGAATATTGTTGTCATCCTTCGCGCTTCCCCAACAGTTTCCCATGATTGCTGATAAATAAACCTCTTTAATCCTGACTTGCTCTGTTTTAGTTATTTCTCTTTTGATACCCTTGGTTGTTGTGCGTTGATGGTTACCCGAACAAGAAGAAGATTCTTCGAGGTTCGACCATGCATCGGAATGCTATTAAAATGACGGCAGGCGTTCGTGCTTTTCTCATCGATATTATAACAAGTATCGGCGATACCTGGTACCGGCACGTTTTACCGGTGTAGCTTGTACAGGTAGGCTTCGCCAGGCAGCGCTCATTATTACCAGGTGTATTGGTTCGTTTGTCTTCTGGATTGGCCGAGATCCAGAGCCAGCCGACCCACACGTACTGCCAGGTACAAGTACCGGTAAGTACTGTACACCTGGTACATACTGTACAGCGGTACCTGGTATGTGTACCGTCGTCTACTGTCCAAGTACCCAGTAGACTGTACTTGTACGTACCAGGTACTACTGTACAAGTACCAAGTACCACTGCGTAAGAACTCTGACGACCGACGGAACACGCGGGGGAGCAAAAGGAAGAGGGCGAAGCCCAGATCTAGGACGAGTGAGATGACCCCTGAGTGGGAAATAGAAAAATTAGATATTTATCTCTATTGACAGTTGATATTATCACACAGGGGCAACAACTTCCAAGGAAAGAAATGAAGATTGCACAAATTGCGAGTACTGTAGATGATTATTTTTTTGCGTTCTCTGTTCTGTAGCAAGCATCCATATACCCATTTTTGGCTCCCCGAAGCACGAAGCAACTTTCACTCCTGTTCGGTGCCTCGTCTTACTCTTGTTTCTACTACTGGTACGGGTATCTGCTATCCCATTCAAAAGTGGAATATCAGCTGATACTCTCATCATTTTCATTCAAGAGCTCCGAAAGCGAAGTAACTGTAGTAGGAGCGGCCCGCCGCCGCCGCCGCCGTCTCACTCCAGAACTACAAGGCAAGAAAGTACGATTATGGCGAGCGCTTTCAACACGAACAATAACAATAACGGCTCTGCGCTTCCCCCACGGTACCCTCAATCCTCCGTGGAGTATGGGAACGACGAAAAGCATGATTACCCTTCCACAAAAGATTACAAGAAATTTTTGGAAGAGGATCAAGCCGAACAGGGATTGCTCGAGTCGGTAGAATCTCGACGGGGCAAACAGCCGACACAAAATAACAAAAGCAAAACGAATTCTGAGTGGCAACCTGCAGTAGAAGGAGAGCGACCGCCATTTCCCGATGTTCCATTCCAAGCCTTGTACAGTGCGTGGAATGAGGCGGACACCACCAAGTCTACCATCCCCCCTCCACCACCGCCAGGAGCTGCGTCAAATAATTTAAATCGGCATCGTTCCAACACGTCTTCCATTACCATGGATCCATCAACTCTTAAATCAGTGGCAGGAGAAACGGCATCGCGGACTAGCAATCAAACAAAGAGTGGTGGGGGGAGTGCCAGTCGAGGATCTAGAAGTAGGAGTAGTTTATTGTCAAGAGGACTAGGAAGTCGAAGTACGGGGACGCAACCGAATTACGCCGAGATTGCTCATAAGATGCGTCGCATGAACAGCATCTCGGGAGGAGATTGGGAAGCCAATATCACTCCTCCTATGTCCTCTAAGGTTGCGCACTCCACTATCACGACAATGACCGGTAGTCATCGCCGCCATCCGTCAAGGGCGCGGGCCCTATTGGACGCGATTCAAGAAAAACCGCTGTCGAACGACTTTGTCAGTTTTTCGTCCGGTGGCAAGTTGGACGACCCCTCATCTTCCGCCAGGCGAGTGGGTATTTTTGAAGGAATCGGAACCCCGGGAGCTCCCACCGATGTCGGAGCCTCCTCCTTGGCCATGGAAGATTCCAACACCGATCAACTCATTACAGGGGCCATGCAAGTCGAACGGCTCTTTCGCAACGAGGGCGATCCTATGGATGAGCACGAGGCTGCGATTGCCGAAGAAGAAGAAGCCGAGCTGTATCCCGAAGTAAACGAGTGCTCCTCGGTAATACTCGAACCGTTTGATGGAGACCCCAGAAATTTGCCGGGTGTCGTGGAGGAGACGTTGGAAGAGAATGACGAAACACAGCCACTTACCACCGGTCTCTATTCGTACGGGACTCCCAGCAATACGTCGGACAGTGATCCCAATGGACGCATTGGAAATATCAAACGCGGTGCGATTGCCGAAGATCGTCGAGAGGCTCTTAAGCAACGCCGACAAGCTGTGGGACGATGGAAGCTTTGGAAACGTCGTGTGAAGGGATGTTTTGGTGATCCAAGATATTTGTTGGATCTCTTTTACCACCTCGTGGTATCCTCTCTTTCCTTCAAGGCGTCAGCGCCCCTGACTTTATTTGCGGCCATCTTCTTTTATCAGCTAGGTGATCCGTCACCCGAGTTTTTGCCGGGCCAAGCTAGCATTTCATGGTGGCTTCTCTTTTTGGCGCGCCAATGTTTCACCTTGGATCTCGCCCGCGTCTCCCAATGGATCATTATCGATGGTATTATTCTTAGTTCCCGCACGGCAGTCCGCCTCTTGGGTCCACTCTGTACACTGGTCGCAATTCAAAGCAAGGGATGGCCTTTTTGTGGTTTTGCCTGGGCCGTTCTTGATTTGTTCATACTACATGGGAAAAACAAGTTTCAGCAGCATTGGTTGTATTGGACGGGCGTTGCCTTGTACGAATACGGCAATACCGGACTTTACTTGTTGGATTGTCCCGTCTATACGCGCATTTTACTAGCGTCTATGGTGGCAGGAATGGCCACAACTGGGAAACGGACCATTGTGGCCTTGTATTTTGGCCGACGCACTTTTGGTACGTACAGTAGTATTTGGTGATGGTTTTGGCATGTGGGTCTGCAACAACTGCATCCTCCTCACAACTCTGGTTGCTTCGCCTCTCTACTCTTAGTGGAATTCAAACCTCGACTCGAAAAGATACTTCGCGAAGTTATTGTCCTAAGTGAAGTAGCCGAGCTGGCCATGGAAGCGGAAATCCTGGAAGCTTCGGTCAACAATGTAGCAGGTCAAGTCCAGTCCGATCGCGACAGATGCCAAATGAGAACTCAAGGTTCTGGTATCATGTCGGCGACGGTCCATTGGTCTCCAGCTTTGAACACGGTTGGAAAGAGAGTCGACGAGGTGGACGACGAGGACGATGATGAGGATAGTGACGCCGATGATAATGCGTCGGATGATGATGCGTCGATAGGAGCCAATCAGTTCAGTGCGAGTGGAAGTCATGACATTTTGTATCTGTTGGAGCAGTGGGATGAGCCCAAGAATGTCATGGACAAGGTGAGCATTTTGGATTTAGATTGGAGCCCAGAACAAAACAGAAGTACTGTAGCTCACTTACGCGTCGTCGTGTCATCTCCACATAGACTTCCAATACCTCGATTAATGATATCTTGAAATTTCGAAGAGCACTTTCCTTTATGGATGACGCCCAGCCGTTTGGAGGGGCGTTCGGACCGGCACATAATCGCGACGCCGTTGTTCGATCCTCCGAGTACGTATTTCGTCGCCTCTTGACGTTGTCAACAGAATCTGAGACGCTTCCGTTTGAAGCATTGGAAATGTTGGCACACGAAGGAGACGTGGATGGCCCCCTCGATCGCGGCAAGCTGAAAACGATCAAGAGAATGTTCCGACCTGACAAGGACAAACAATTGAGCCTCATAGATTTTGTCAAGGCCTGTGACGGTTTGTACAAGAAACTACGGTTCTTTCGAGCGTCCGTCGGAAATGCTTCCGTTATTGATCACCACTTGGAATCAATCATCGATTCTGTCTTTTACTTTGTGCTCGTTCTGGTCCTCTTGTCAGTGACTGGCTTGAACCCTTGGCCCTTGCTAGTTTCCATCTCTACGTTGTTGGTCTCGATCTCCTTTGCCGTTGGCTCGAGTGCAAGTAAATACATCGAAGGAATTCTTTTGATTGCTGTGCGGCGTCCGTACGATCTCGGCGATCGTATCTATATGATGGATCCCAGTGTGATCAATAGTGATCTTGGAATCATGGTGAGCTGGTTCATTGAAGGTAAGCAACAGCCCAAGAGTGCAGCGAGGAAATGTGGAGCGGAATTTATTCGCTAACGAATCCATCGTCCTTTTTAGATATCAACCTCTTCAACACAACCGTTCGATATGCCGCTACGAACGAGACCGGGACGATCAATAACGGTTCCATTGCCAACATGCGCATTGTGAACGGAAATCGATCCCAGAATGCGGTTGTGTGGTTCCAACTCCCCTTTCGCACCAAGATTTTGCGCGACGGAAGAATGGATGCTTTGCGAGCTATGCTCGAACAATATGCCCAAGACCACCCAAAACAATGGCATAGTTATTCGTATTGTCGTATTGATAAAGTCCATGCCGAGAACGACAAGTTGGTTGTGACGGTTGGATTTCAACATCGTAGTAGTTGGCAAGACTTGGCTGGTATTTTGAACGCCAAATCGGAGCTCATGTGCCATGTTCTCGAATACGGAAAGAAGAACGAACTTAACTACGAAGACTTGCCCACACGACAGCTGATGTACTATGCGGGTCGTCTCAAACAAGGTGGGTACAAGGAACATCGTGACAGTCTTCATGAGCCCGAGAATATCGTTAACGACCAAGAGGACGATGTAGGGATTGGACTACGAAGACGAACGAAGCAGGCGTCTTTGGCAAGCACCCACACCGACGCCAATGAAATGTTCTTGTCTCAGGTCAAACGATCACATTGCGATTAAATCTTCTAGCAAAGAACTGAGTAGAATAGCCGCTCCTCAGCATCCATAATTTCTATTATAGCATTTCGTGTAACACGCGATACTACGGTACGTGCTATATTACTAGGAGTTTCATCCCATACTAGGCTCATAACCTGGTATTATCGCATGACAACAACACAACTGCGCGGCGGACGAAGGAAGTGCGTTTTGCTAAGGGCGACGTGACAAAATCGACGATGATGCGATGATGATGATTCAAGTTCCTACCGGTACACTTGGAGCATGTACATTGTACATCAATCCAACTCGATGAGTTTCAAATTGTTTACTCGTACACTGAATACTAGTCTCCTTTAACAACTCCCGATCTACGCTAGCTGCGCTACGCACACTGCACCATGTCCACGAATACAGACAACGCTGATACGATGACAACGGCTTCAGCAGACGCCGTCGTCAACAGGGTGAGCTTTCCACCGCCGCCCGTACCGACCGTGACGATTGATCCCACCGCGATGGAGGTAGGACCGCTGCTGGTGGAGGGAGAGCGTCTGGTCCCCATCAAACCGCCCAAGCCCCCGCAGAAAAAGCCAGGACATGTCAAGAATCGACTGTCCACGCAGATTCCGAATATCCCGGCGGCCGTGGCCCCCGCCGAGGGAGAAGGCTGCGATCGGATTCGACTGGGAATCTGCGCCATGGCCAAGAAGGCTCGCAGCAAACCAATGGCAGAGATTCTGAGTCGACTGGATGAGAAGGACTTTCATGTCATTTTCTTTGGAGATGACATGATCTTGAATCATCCAGTCGAAGAGTGGCCGCAGTGCCAGGTGCTAATCGCCTTCTTCTCCAAGGGATATCCTCTGGACAAGGCGAGGGAGTACGTCAAACTACGAAAACCATTCATTTTGAACGACTTGGAAATGCAAGATGTCTTGAAAGATCGAAGAAGAGTCTATGATTTGCTCCAGGCGAGTGGAATCGATGTCCCCCGGCATGTCTATTTGAGCCGCGATGACTACGTCAGCACCGGTATGGGGGATGGCGATGGACGACGGGATCGAGACGTCCAGGAGTTTGACGATCATATCGAAGTCAACGGCGTTAGTATCCACAAGCCGTTTGTGGAAAAGCCAGTGGACTCGGATGATCACAACATTGCTATTTACTATCAATCCTCGGCTGGTGGCGGATGTAAGAAGCTCTTTCGAAAGATTGGGAACCGCAGTTCAGAATTCTATCCCGAAGTCAATGAAGTACGCCGAGATGGGTCCTATATCTACGAAGAGTTTGTGGAAACACAAGGGACAGACGTCAAAATGTATACCGTAGGACCTGAGTATGGGCACGCAGAAGCGAGAAAGTCGCCGACCGTCGATGGGAAAGTGCAACGCAATGCGGACGGGAAGGAAATTCGTTTCCCCGTCATATTGACGTTTGGAGAAAAGGAGATTGCACGTCGCATTGTTCTGGGTTTCAAGCAGTTTGTATGTGGCTTTGATCTGCTTCGTGTACAAGAGGGTCACAATATCGTGCCTTATGTCTGCGACGTCAATGGATGGTCGTTTGTCAAGAATAGCCGGTGAGTCAAACAGCCAGTCAGCCAACAAATATTTTCAATCGAAACTATGTTGCGCCAGGTTTGCAAGAATCATTTCTCACACAATTCTGTTTTGTATTGCCCGATTATATTCCGATCACAGAAAGTATTACGATGACTGCGCCCAAATTTTATCCGAACACATTTTGGCAGCCGTCAAACCCAAGAGCCTGCGCGGGTTTTCTACCTTGGATCCTCTCATTACCACCAGCAACAATCTCATGGACGATATTGCTGAAGAACCTCCTAACAAATTTCCGATTTTGAACCGTGTCGCTCGAATGCTACAAGGAGAGCCGCAAACAAGTGATACACGATCCGACGATGCCGGTTCGTTAGGCGGTGCGACAGGAGTGACCTTGTCGCCCTCGCGGTCCGAGCATTCCACGACTGGATTCAACAACACGGCAGCGACCACATTGGAGGAAGGTGCTCTTCCAGTACGAGATTTACCTCACAATTTAATGTCCGAACCTGCTTCGTTGGTCGCGTCGACATCAAGCTCTGTGGAAGATCTCACCAAGCTGGATTTCAAAAAGAAAGAGACGAAACGCTCCTCGGAAATGTCAGCAAATCCGGAAGGAGTTCATCAGGAAGAATTGCGTTGTGTCATTGCTGTAATTCGCCACGGAGATCGCACACCCAAACAAAAGCTCAAGGTCAACATGACAGAGCCTCTCATTCTCAAGTACTTTATGGACCATACAGACGATCCTGCCAAGGATCTGAAAGTCAAGGCCAAGTCGCCATTGACGGAATTTCTGGTCACTGTGAAAGCTATTTTAGCCGAGAAAGAAAAAGAAAAGCTCGAAGCTGCTGCCAAGGGTGTCGTCATCAAGCAAAATATGAAAGTGATCAACCAACTAAAGCACATGCGTGACATCCTGGAGAGATGGAAGATCAGCGGACTCAACCGAAAATTGCAAATCAAACCAAAAACTTGGGAGGAAGACGACGAATCTGGTGTCAAGAAGTGTAAAGAAGTCCAACTAGTGCTCAAATGGGGTGGCAACCTTACCAAACTCGGCGAGAATCAAGCTATTAAATTGGGTGAGCGGCTGCGCCAAGGTCTTTACCCGGATGCTCCAGGTGGGGGCATCCTCCGTCTGCATTCTACATTCCGACATGACCTCAAGATCAAAACCAGTGACGAAGGCCGCGTTATGAAGACAGCCGCTGCCTTTGCCAAGGGACTTTTGGAGCTAGAAGGAGAAATCCCTCCCATCCTTGTATCTTTGGTGCACAAAGAAAAGGGTAGTATGCACATGTTGGATCCTTCCGGCGACAAGGAAGTGAAACTTGAGCTTGACGAATGCAAAGAACGAATCACAGCCAACTTGCAACGCGATATTGACTGGCGCGAGACTACGGAGGAAGACCGAATTCAGATGGTAGGACCGAGTGATCTTCATTCGATGCGCGATGCCCTTGCAGAAATAGGAAATCCTCGCAAGGGCTTAATGGAAATATATAAGACCATGGGGCATCTCATCGATCAGTTGGAAGAAATGCTCGACATGATGGGAAGTGGTGATGAGAAGAGGATGGACGGAGGCGAAGGGCTCAAGGGTGACGATGAGGACGATGTTGCCCTCAGTGGTGTCAAGCTTTACAAAGGCGAGACGCTACTGGAACTTACTGAACGATGGAAGTTCATTTACAAGCGTCTTTATGACCCGGACGAAGACGTCTTTGATCTTTCGAGGGTTCCAGATGTCCACGACAATGTGCGATTTGATGTTCTTCATAACCCCCACTTGGGATTGACGAGTACGCTCGAAAAATTGTATGAGTTGGCGAAGAGTATGGCGGACTGCGTTGTGCCCCAGGAATACGGGACAACGATCGCTGAAAAGCGGAGCGTAGGAGTAAAAATTTGCAGTCCTCTGTTGGAAAAGCTTCGGTACGATCTGAACATTGCACGTACAGACAGCAAGGCAGACATGCGGTACATGATCAACATGGACTACTCGGCGGACTTGCCTATCAACACCATGGGGAGACGCATCCGCACTCGGTTGTATTTTACATCTGAAAGTCACCTTCATACTATGTTGAATTGCCTGCGATTTGCAGGCGGGGAAGGTTGCAGGCCAATCTTGTCGAAGCAAGGAATGGAGTATATCAACAATACTCGTGAACTGTGTTACCTGACCCAAATTGTCATCCGACTGTTCGAGGACACGTCGCGAGCCATGAGTGATCCACGCCGATTTCGGGTTGAGATCCTTTTCTCGGCGGGCGCCACTGCGACGCCGCTTCATATCCACGAAGCCAACAGAAAAAGCGATCTTACTCGTCTGGATACGGCACCGCTTGAGCTAGTGGGGCGGGAGGATCTGACTTGCCAAGAAGTAGAAACCTTCTTCAGCTCGGCCATTATGGAAGGGGGGCATGTAAGTGAAAACGACGTTGCGTCGACTGCGACGGCTGAGAAAAAGAAACCTCCTGCAGTGTCCACAGAAAAAGCGACAACGGAGGCAGGTGATAGCCCGCAGCGCAAATGCCGGACTCTAATGCAAAGGACTTCTGCTGTCCTGGAAGAGGACGAGGGAAGTGAAGGGCCTACCATCAAGGCTACGGCACTTTCTGGGAAAAGTCCCGACAAACACGGAGCCTCGTCGTCAAGCCTCGGATCGTTCGATGGTGTGGACGCGTATGATACAATACCCGAGGAAGACGAATCAAAGGATGTGCCGGCTCAAGGTTTCGAGACAAGATATTTTTGGTCGGCTGTGGCGGCGGGGACACTGTTGCTTGGAGCGGGTTGCTTGGTGATGGCGTTAAGTTTGGGCGGTGAACCCCGCGGGTACCGACGTAGAACAACAATTATTCGAACCTAAGAACAACCATCGGAGTGCAAGAAAATCAAACGTACTAGACAAAAATTTAAACAATACAGGCGCGCGTATCGATGCAAGTCCCCCAAAATTAAGTGGTCAAGGTGTGTTGTTTGGCGGGGTCGTGTTTCTCCAGAAGAAATCCAGCACGAGCCTCAAAATCCTCTTTCCCCCCCGCCGAATCAACACTCGTGGGCTGCATGAGAGATTGTGGAATCATCTCAACGCCCAACGACTTCATGTTCTCTTCCTTCTCGGTTTCCTGCTTGGTCTCCCACAAAGCCAAGAATTCACCGTAGGAGATGCGTTTGTCCTTGGTCAAGTCGGCTTCTGCAATGATTTCATCGATCTCTTCCCCAGGAATACTTTCCCCCAGAATTTCAGCCAAGTTTTCAGCAGAAATGTAACCAGAGTCATCGCTATCAAGGCGATCAAATGCTTCGGCTAGGCGTTCTTCGCTAATGGCCCCATGCGCCTCGATGGTGGCGGCAATGAATTCTGTGTATCGAATTCTTCCCGTTCCATCCATATCCTGGAATCAAAGAAATCCACGAGGTGAGAGATCGCCCCATGAGACCTTGATTTGTGGTCGTTGCACACCGCACATAACACTTACCACCGCGTCAAACATGGTCTCCAAGTCTGCTGCTGAGTGACCGAAGCCTTTCATGGCCTCACAGAACTCTTCAAATGAGATTGAACCATCACGACGAGAATCGTATCTCTGAAACACCTTTCTCAATATTCCAATCTCCTCGGTACTAGATTTGTGGGCGACCACCATCAACGCCATTTTCTTGAGTTTATTGTAACCCGCAAAGCGCAACATGGAAGCGCGAGCCAATTCTTCTTCTTCTTCCAAGGGGGCACGGATCGTAGCAGAATGCCGTCGGTTTAACCACGTCGAGCGCAATGCAGTGTCGGCATCCACGCGTTCCTCTGGATCCAAAACAAGAAGATCTTGAATGAAATCCTTGGCCTGAGCTGAAATCCTTTGCCACTTTCGTCCCTTAAAATCATACTCGCCCTTCATAATCTGCTGAATAATTTTCGGCCGAGTCTTTCCGTAAAAGGGGAGTTGAGAAGATAAGAGCATGTATGTGATAACTCCAATAGACCACATATCTGCTTTCTCGTTGTATTTGCCCTTCAATACTTCGGGGCTCATGGTGTAGATTGTGCCCACACCCTCAGTGAGATGATCATCTCCATACACTTTGCTTAGTCCAAAATCGATCAACTTGATCTCCGACTGTGGGTGATCACTGACAAAGAGAATGTTTTCGTACTTCAAATCTCGATGCACAATCTTTCTCGAATGCATGTAGGATACAGCGCTCAAGATGGAGCTGGTAATGCGGGCTGCATGATCCTCGGTATAAGGATCTCTTGCATACAAGTCACCGCCGCCACATAGCTCCATGATAATAAAGATTTCTTTCTTGTGCTCGAATGTCTCAATGGCTCTGAAAGACATCAAAAGCAAGAAATCGGTATTGAGAATCAAACTCTCTTCTGTCGCCCAAGCTTTGCACTCTGACCCAAGATTATAAGAAAACATACCTTACGATGTGGGGATGATCCAAACTCTTCATCACTGCAATCTCGTTTCGTAGCTCGTCGATATACTCTTGCTTCGCAACGTGACTCAAAACGATCGATTTCATCGCATACGTTATTCCATTACTAGAGGTGGAACCGTAAGACGAGTCATCCATGGAAGCGTCAGAGCCGGTGGAAAGTGCCAAGGCATCTTCCTTGGTAGGGAGCATGTTTGAAAACGATCTGCTGGAAAGGGTGTTCGATCCCTCGGAACGGACGGATGACCCGCGATCGCTGTCCTTCAGGCTCGCATCCACGCAAAAACGAAAAATCCCTCCCACGAAGGGAATATTGAGACATTCCTGGGTTCGTTTTTGCTGCTTCACGGCATCCTGAATCTCTCGACGTGCCGAACCTCCAATCTTATTTCTGCGTTTGCGAACGAGCCTGACCGAGCCCATGGATCCTTCGCCCAGCACTTTGGTGACTTCATAGAAATAGAAAGGATCTCGATCAACCTGTTCGCGGGTTAGGTTGCCTCTTAGTTTGTCATACTTTTGCTGACTGCCACTCCCGTTGCTTCTGTGACTGGACTCGCTGGCAGTCGATACCGTGGTTGTGAGGGTGGAGATAGAGGGATACGATCCAGCGGCTTCGCCTTCACAGACATCTACGGTCTCCCGAAAAGAGACGCGCGCCTGTGAAACGATCTCTGCCGAAGAGAATGCCGTCATGTCGATTTGTTTTTAGCGAGTTCAGTGTTATTGGGAGACGACTTGAATGTGATGATGGTGGAGGTGGTGGGTTTTGCTATAACACAGTTGATGTCACAATGGAGATAGTTATATACTTTGTGTTGTGTTTTGGTACTGATCGTAATGGTGTTCTACTTCCCAGGATCCAGTGAGAAGAATGAGAAGTGAAAGTGAACTTTATTGGTAATAAAAAATAACAATAGTGGCTCATCCATTATTTCTGTGAAGGTGATACCGGTGCTACCACTACATACTGGTACACACGTAACTGTACGCCGCCGCCCTGTCCCATAAATGTCTTTCTAGTGTCGTTATCGTTAGATCGAAAAGTCATAGGACATATCCCACTTTTCCCGCGCAAGGATCGAAAACATTCGCGCGCGCGAGAAGAAGATACCGGTACCGGTACCAGGTTCGTACCGGTACATGTACCGGTAAACGCACACGTAAAATGGTACTGTACCTGGTACCTGGTACTTGTACTACTGGTACAGTACTACAGAATGTACCGTACTTGTACCTGGTACCGGTACGGAAAGCTTGGACGAGATGTGCATGTGATGTCGACCACGACCACCTTGAACGTTTTAGTTGGACCTCCGTCCTTGGTTTCCGATTTCCGAACTGTGTTGTGCTGCTTGCTACCGGTACGTTCAATCGGAAAGCCATTCTTTTCTTGTTCCATTCGCTCCACATTCATTGAAACGCAATCATCTGTTTAGAAACATGATGATAGATCATCAAATATCCATCCGTAGCGATACCACGGACTCCCTGCAACATTCGGTGAGATTCAATGTCTCCGAAGGAAGTGCCGCCGACCAGCCACATGAACATCCGCCGTCGCCTCCACCGCCTTCCTTCGCAGACCCGAGCAGCAGCCCGAGCTTGAAGCACAAAGAACCAATGTCCCCGACTTCTGGATCGATAGAATCATCGAGGTCTTCTAGTTTGAGCCCGAAAACTAGAAAACAAATGCTGCATTCGCCGAGTCTACGATCCAATCTGACGCGACAGCAACGTGATCGTGATCCCCTCTTCTTCTACGAAATTGTTACAACATTGGGTGTGGGAAGTATGGGATCGGTGGCCCGGGTTAAAAAGCGAACGCACGTTATCGGTGGGTCCGCAAGGGTAGGCGTGCAAGAGGCGGCGCGGCGTGAAAAGCGAGATAAAAAGTGCCTGAACATTCCAATCATCGGAGGCATTTTTCGAATGTGCATTGACGGAGACTTGAGGCATTCCAAAAATTCAAAATTTACGAGCAACGACAGCGATGGTCTCACAAACAGTAGTGGGGGATCCTTCGGTTTCTTGTTCAATTCCAACAGATCTGCCCCATCGCCACCATCCTACAGTCGGAGCGACAGTGTCACCAGCCTGGTATCGATCGGATCTACGACTTCCTCACGTACTCAAACGATTCAGTATGCAATGAAGTCCATCCACCTGAACCGAGTGACAGATAATTCCTTTTTGACCGAGTTGCGAAATGAAATCGAGATTTTGAAGAAATTGGATCATCCACACATTGTACGCGCCATGGAGACTTTCGAACATCGTAATCAGATATTTATTGTTATGGAGCTTTGCAGTGGAGGAGACCTATATTCCAGAGACCCCTACACAGAAGAACAGGCAGCTCGGATTGTGAGTTCCATCCTCAGCGCGATCGCCTACATGCATTCCAGAAATATTCTACACCGCGATTTGAAATATGAAAATGTGCTATTTGTGAATGAGAGCCCGCAGGCCGAGATCAAACTCATCGACTTTGGTCTTTCCAAAATTTATGGTGACAACACAGAACTCACCGAAGGTGTTGGAACCATATATACCATGGCACCCGAGGTCCTACGTGGCGATTAGTGAGTGCAACCCTGATGAAGATTGCTAGTTGATCTTTGACGTCGACTGCACGGTTTCTAATACTTTTTTCTTCCTTCAGCACGGAAAAGGCGGACGTGTGGAGTGTTGGTGTGATCGCCTACATGCTCCTATCATCGCAGATGCCATTTTATGGTCGAAAGAGACGGCACATTGTGGAGCAAATTTTAAATGGTCAGTTTGATTTCCGTGGCCGACGCTGGAAGAGAATATCATCTCAGGCTAAAGCCTTTGTGGAAGAGCTGTTAGTGTTGAATGTTGAAGATCGTTTCGACGCCAACTCTGCATTGAGAGCAACCTGGCTAAATCGTCGATTCGCAGCCACTACTCGTGGGCCAGACGCGGAAGAAGAGAACATGGCACGACACGCTATGCTACGATATGCGGGGTACACAAAGTTGAAAAAGATGGTGAGGATATACGCATCGCATACTTGCAGATTTTCGATCATGAGCAGATTCCAGTCCCTCACTCAATCTCACGCGCGCTGTTACCTTCACCAACACAGGCTTTGATGGTTGTGGCACACAAATCGAGCACCGAGGAGATTGGAATACTACGAAAAGTCTTTCAGAAATACGACAAGAAAAGAGATGGTTCCATCGGATATGAGGACTTCTGCCAAGCACTCTCTGAGTTCGGACATTCTGAAGAGGACCTAAAGGACATGTTTGAAGCAGTCGACTTGGATGGTACAGGCAAAATTCGGTACACGGAATTCCTAGCGGCGACAATCGAGGCACAAGGGGCGATTAGCGAAGAGCGTCTCGCCGAGGCCTTTGATCGGCTGGACAGTGATGACTCAGGAAAAATCTCCGCCGAGAACCTTGTCGAGATTCTTGGACAGGACTTCCCTCGCGAAGAGATTGACGAAATCATTGCAGAGGCCGACTTGACGAACGACAAACACATATCTTATGCTGAGTTCCTGGCACTCTGGGAAGACAAACACGAAATAGAACGTGAAAAGCAACTCCGCCTGCTTGGCTCAGAGGTCTTGACTGGAGTCGAGTCAAACCCTGAAATGAATTCGTTTAGAGGGAGTAGTCTCGATCTATACACCGGTGAATCGCATGACGAACTTGATTCGTCGGCAGCAGGATATTCGTCGGCAGAAGCACGCGCTTCTTTCATACGTGAAAAGCATGATACGGGCAAGCACGTCGGCTTCACGGACGCAGTTCTGGAGATCAAAGAAGACAACACCCTTGAACAGACACTACTCATTGAATGACCAATAGATAATGTTCCTTACAACCGTGTTGTATATTTTTTAGAAATGGTTAGGTCGAACTGTGACAAGCCCAGAAGTCTAGGGGGTCAATTCTGACTGGTCGTCACCGCCCACGCGTTTCTTCATCCCAGACATTCTTGGATAATGTTTGCGCCAAAATGTCTTGGGATTCACTACTGACTTCACTGTGGGTCTAGTATCCAACGCAAAGCTCCTCAGACGCTTATCAGCAGTAACCAGCTTGATACGATTTTGCTTCGATTCTGCTGCAATCACCTTGATTTCTTCCAAAATAAAATCGTCCGCCGACATTCCCTCCTCTAACTTGATGTGTCGGAATTTTCCTTCTGACAATTCATTTCGAGACTCTCCGGGGCGGCCATCAAATACAAGAATAAGCTGCTCGGCAGCTGCGACAGGCTTGAGTTTGTCGGCCAGAACCTCGGCATCCCGAGGAGTGCCTTTTTGACCCAAAAAATTGTTTCCGTCGATCAACCACGTCGTTGGTTTTCTACCGACGGCCAAACCAGCAAAAATTAGCTTCAAGAAATTTCTCATGCTGAGGGAAAGATGGAGCGACGAATCCTGATGGTAGATGGGAAAGTCCGAGAAGATTCAATGAAAAGTACAACTGTTACCTCTGACAATGATGTGCAACAATCCTAAAGAGTTCTGTTCTCTGCTGATGGGCTGATGTTTTTTGAAGAGTGCGAAGGCGATGAAACAACGTTTCCACTTTCCACGTGGTGATGAATGGTCGATAAGCGGTCGACGAATTGCCTGACAGCAGACGGACGCAACATTCGATCCAGTCAACGGGTACGAGTACCTGGTACTGAACCGGTACTGTACAGTACCGTACTTCTTGTACAGAGTATTCGTACCGGTAGGGTACTACTACTCATGCTACTACTCTACTAGGCACTGTCCGTTCAAGCTTGTACAGCGTCTACTTCTATTAGTCGACCGACCGACCGTGCGAGAAGATCTAGAAAAAAGTATGTATCCATACTCGGAAAATACGAAGATAGTAATCTACCTGCTCGCTGTCCGAGCAATACATACGTGAAAAGGGGCCCAAGCCCCCAAGATCCAAATGATTTACTTGATCTTCTTTTCTTGTTCCTTCTTCCATCGTTTCAGTTGCTTTGGAGTCATGCTGGAGGTATCAACTTCCTCGCCTGCGAGATTCGGAGGCTTCATGAGCTTAAGCATACTTCGTTCGAGGCCCGATTCTTGGTCCCCATCAAAAAACTTTACGTCATAAGCATTGCCTGAAAATTTTGTAACGAGAGCAGGGAAGAACGCTCCTCCAAGATTAGCTTCGACCTGATCGCCGACTTTGACCGGCATGGTGAATGCCCAATTCTCCGGAAGAGCGATCGCCGACCCAGAGGACTCGGCGCCGGGCTGCCCTGCATACGACCACTGGACCAGTTTGTCCTTGGTAGAATTGATTTGTTCGTAATATCGTTGCACTCGAAATAATGACAAACGTTGCACTCGTTCCGGTGACATTGTTTTTCGCTTCCCGGGCGTGTTCAAATGGGCCGTCATAGCGTCCTCAGCTTCTCTCGTCCGGCCTTCTTCAATAGCTGCCAAATACATGTCGCGATGAATCTCCAAAAGTGACATTCCGTGCTCTCTCATCTGTTCGACTGTTTCTTTCCAGACGCTCTCCTCTACCTTTCCTGCTGTTTCTGGATCGACGGCTTGCGAAATTCGAATCAATTCCGCTGTGACAGCATCGACACTGGCTTCCTCTGGCGGTTCTTCGTCAAGAAATCCCAAAGGGATCATTTCAAACATGTCCTCATGGATTTGCCTGGGAAGCTCATTGACTTTTCCGACGTATCGATTGTCTTCATCTCGGGATTGTCCCAACGCCGTATCGGGGACACACGCTCGTCGTAAGGCAATTCGTCGTACACTTAAATAATCCAAATCCCAAACATGAGTATCAATATTGAAAGTCAAATGTAAACTGGTATCATCGTTTTCTGAAGCATCCAAGGCCGTTCCCGTCGTATGTGGAAACCCACCTGGCACAAACAAGACATCTCCCGCCTCCAACGTGGTTTCCACCAACAACTCTCCCGTCTCTTGCAACGTGTACAATGGCAAGTCATCGTCTCCTTTTCCTCTAGCAAACAAGTCCGCCATGGGTTTCAAGGACGGATCCAAGGGTTTGTAGACTCTCCAAAATTTTCGTCCCTGACTTTGCACGACAATTACATCTTGTTTGTCCGTATGCGGTGGTGCACTGGTCCTTTTCCCAGCCGCCGTGACATATAAATTTAAGGCATTCGGTGTGGACGCTGCATCCGTAACGGCCATACAGGGTCCCGCCAATTTTGGAATGTGCGCTCCTGCAGCATTAAAAATAACAGTTCCCTTTTCCAAGGCAGCCAAGACATCATCGTACGTCATGCGGGCTTCTTCGAAGGAATCTCCGCGGGGATTGGAAACAGTTGTAATCTTCAATGATTAATTAAATGTGGGTGAGTCAGTCAACAGAGGGCAAGATGGTGCACTTTACTTCCTTTAAAATTTCATTTCATCATGTACGTACCTTCCATCCCTTTCGATTATCCGTCGATCCTCTCGCGGCATCCAAAAAGTCATCCTCCAAGGCCTTTTCCAAATCTTTCATGGTATAAAAGCCTTGGAACAACACATTATCATCATCACCACCACCACCATCACCGACAATGGCTTCAATTTCGCTCCTCCTCAAGACAAAAGGAACTCCTTTCAACCCCATGGCAATTTGCGCCGTCCTAATAGCCTCGACGAGTCCATAAAATCCCGCTTCACTTTTCGTGAACCCAAACATTTCGGCATATTCGTTGGCACTTTTAGAATTCCAGGCATTCAGCACGGCACTCTTGACAAAGCCACATTCCGGTGCTTCTACATCATCCGTAGCTACAGTAGCATAAAGTGATGATGCTGCTGGTATTGGTGTTGCTGTTGTTCGTGAAAGAAGAATCCTTCGAGACGATGCGACCGTGGAAACCACGGAAAAGGCTTCCACATGGCACGTCAGCAGTGCGGTACAGGAAAGGATACCGCGTGAGAATATCTTCATCGTCACGACGCAACTTTCTCAGCTTCTTGGAACCCCTTGCTAGCAAGAGGAATGGTACACTCGCTTCGACCAGCCAATCTAGCTAAGAGAGAGGAAGCAAGTGTGGAAAGTGGATACTCGTGCAGCACAGGTACTTTACCCAATCCAGTAATGGGGTTCGAGTTTCGACCGATCGACCGATGGATGATAATGTTTTGTTCTTTTTTGTTGATGGCCGACCGATGGCGGATTTTCCTGACGTAAGGGAATGTGGAATTCAATAGTTACAACTACAGTACAACTACGTACAATACTTTCCACAACACTTCCATTTGCAAGCAGAACATGTTCCACGTGTCAACTAAAGTAGTCGCACGAGTCGATTAGGGCCAAGCTCTCGAGCTCTACTGTACCGGTACTACCAGGTACTGTACCGTAGCTCGTCGCGTCAACAATGAGCTCGCGCGCCCGCCGGCCAATCCAGATGGTGGGAGATCGATTTCTACCAAACCCACGTAGAATTCTACACTCGTTTGTCATTGTTGCGCCTTGATTTTTCTTTTTCTCACGTGATGCATGCATGCAGAATGCAGACCAAGACATGCATCCAGCATGCTCATTTTCTGTTGTTCTGTTTCATCCTTTTGGATCGAACATTACACACAGAACAGACAGTAGAACCCTCCCCATGTCGTCCTCGTGTTCGGTCGATCATCTCCAAGCCAGTGTGTGGCTGGTGGGCAGTGCTGCTGTCGTCTTAGTGACAGCCTTGGTCCTGGCGACCGCCCTCTCAAGCACTCCTCTGGAGCACTTGGGCTTGAGATCCCGAGGAAGTAACTTGTGGGCCTGGTTTGCGTGTTATTCGTTTGGGGACGGCAAAGGTGTCTATGGATACGATGCGATTCAAGGAGCCCTGGCGCCCCCTCTTCGTGTCCAGTGTCATTTTGCCGCGTTGCTCCTACTGTGGGCCGTGTTAGCAGCTATCTTTGGGAACACCGAAGTTGACGACGCCGATTGCTTCTATTTGGATATTCCACTCGGCGTGTGGAGAGCGGGATTGTATGCCACCATCGTGTACGGAGTCTCTTCTCTAGTAGTGCACCACTTCATGGATGGAGTCAGTATGCCTGGAGGACCCCGTGTTTTCAAACTGGGGAGAACGCCCGAGTGGGCCGATGAAACCTCGTTGGCAGACGCGCAAGGATGGAAGTGTCTGGTGGCCCAAGAGTCTCATGACGATACACATACCAAGTTTCCGTCTTCTCGCTTGACAGGGGAGCCGGCAGGGCGCCAAATTTGGAGTGGTAGCAGTAGCGGTGGCGAAGGTGGTGCTTCCTCGTCCCAAGAGTCCTCTTCGGTGGTGGCGAAACTGTGGAGAACAGTCAGTGGAGGTTTGAATAGTAAAGTGGACGAATCGCTAGTACAAAGCATGGCGATGGGAGGAAGGAGTGAATTCGGCTTTAATCCTTCCAAAAATCCAAACAGTGGCGATATGATCTTTCGTGCCCAGCAAATTCGTCAGTATATGGAACGGGGTGGTACTCCTCCCGATGTAAAGTGTCAGCCAAAGACGGTCAAAGAGTCTGCCAAAAAGGCAGGCCACTTTTATTCCATGCTGCAATGCGACGATGGACATTGGGCGGCTGATTATGGGGGTCCTCACTTTCTCATGCCGGGTTTGGTCACTGCCTGGTACGTCATGGGAAAGCCTTCCAATTTCTTGAATGACGAGCAAATTGCGCTCTTGAAACATTACATCTTGGTTCACCAACAGGCCGATGGAGGCTGGGGAACCCATATCGAATCTCCTTCCACCATGTTTGGATCGACACTCATGTATGTCGCTCTACGATTGTTGGGTGTACCCAAGGATCATCCTGCGGTCGTACAAGGCCGCGCCTTTTTGAAAGCCCAAGGAGGAGCCTTGTATACTTCGAGCTGGTCTAAATTTTACTTGTGCTTGTTGGGATGTATGGATTGGAAGGGGCACAACTCGGTCCCACCGGAAATGTGGTTGCTGCCCAACTGGTTTCCCTTTCACCCGGGACGCATGTGGTGCCACGCGCGCATGGTCTATCTTCCCATGGGATATCTCTACGGAAATCGTTTTGTCTATGATAAGGCCGACACGGATCCGACAATTATCTCGCTGAGGGAAGAACTTTATTGTGAGCCCTACGATAAGATTCATTGGGTTCCCACTCGCCACTGGGTGGCAGCCATGGACAACTATTCGCCGATTCCCCTCGTGATGAAGGTCTTGCAAAACGCCCTGGCAAGATACGAGAATTGGGCCCTCTTTCAACCTTTCAAGAACTGGGTGAGAGGCAAAGGATTGGAATTCAGTATGCAATATATTCGTGCCGAAGACTTGCAGACGAATTATATTGATATTGGTCCCGTCAACAAAGTTCTCAATATGATTTCTCACTTTCATGGTACGTGATTTGTTTGGTGCAAAAGGTGCTTGTGTTTCTGTTGGATGATGATTTATTCTCACGCGATTCCTTTACTCTAGCGACGGGAGGCGACCTAAAAAACCCAACCGTGCAAAATCATATAATGCGGGTCCCAGATTACCTGTGGGTTGCGGAAGATGGTATGAAAATGCAGGGATACAACGGAAGCCAATGCTGGGACACCTCCTTTTGCGCCCAAGCGTTGTATGAGGCGGGCTTATTGGACCAATTCCCAGAAACGTCGACCAAAATTTGGTCCTATTTGGAGCGCACACAAATTTTGTCCACCGAAGTCTCCCAAGCGTCTCCCGCTTACCAATACGAAGCCAACCATTACCGCAATCAGTTTTATCGTCACATTTCGGAAGGTGGATGGCCTTTTTCTACGTCGGCTCACGGTTGGCCCATTAGTGATTGTACAAGTGAAGGTCTCAAGGCCGCGCTCTGCTTGCTCAAGTGCCAGGCCGTGCAAGATGGACTTAAGGATGGATCGCTCAAGAGTATTTCGGATGAACGTTTGTATAAATCTGTCAATGTCTTGTTGACGTATCAGAACGAGGATGGCGGATGGGCAACCTATGAGAACAATCGCGGATGGGGATGGTACGAACAATTGAATCCCAGTGAAGTCTTTGGAGATATCATGATTGACTACTCTTATGTCGAATGCAGTATGGCGTCCTTGACGGCCCTGGTCGACTTTCGTGAACGGCATCCGGACCACCGAGCGGCTGATATTCAACACTCTATTGACAAAGGTCGGGAGTTTCTCAAAAGCATTCAACGTGATGATGGATCCTGGTATGGCTCGTGGGCGTGTTGCTTCACCTACGGCATTTGGTTTGGTGTGGAAGGGTTGGTCAAGTGTGGCGAACCCGTTGATTCTCCTTGTATCCTCGATGCGTGTGAATTCCTTCTGAAACATCAGCGGCCCAATGGGGGTTGGGGGGAGGATTTCAGCTCTTGCTATGACAAGGACTATGCCAAGGAAGGAATGGTTGCCTATGGTGATGATGGAAGTGGTATCATTAATACGGCATGGGCTCTCTTGGCCTTGTCTATGGCCAAGTGTGAGGACGTCGCGGCCATTCGACGAGGAGTGCAATACCTCATTAGCCGACAACTCTCTAGTGGGGATTGGCCACAAGAAGGGATTTCGGGTGTGTTTAACCGATCCGTGGGAATTACCTACACCGCGTATCGCAATATATTTCCTCTTTGGGCTTTGGGACGGTGTCACGAAGAGTATGGGGACCAACTTGATAACGAGCCTTCTTCGTAGGCTCATTGTGGTGGGAGAGCTTACACAAACAATGATACATAAGATGATAGAGAAAGTGCCTGGTACATGTAGTTCATTGCATCTTTTTTCTCGCCCGACGGCTGAATAGCTCGAAACTAGACACGCCGGAGAATTGACGGGATACATGTGTTCATGGATTCAGCCTGCCAGACTTTTGACAAAGCGAGAGCAGTGCATAACGCACTTTCGTAAACACTTTACAGTCTAGCCAGTAGAGTGAGCGTTTGAAAGATATTATGTAAATGATGCATTCTATTCTTTAGACTTGGTTGTTGTAGTGGCGGAATATCAACTCACTTGCCTCCAAATAGTTTACGGCGTTCTCAGTTTTCAAGATTCCTTCTAGCAGAAGTGTGTATGTACAGACGAGCAACGGAGTCTTCTCCTTCATTCTATTTATACACCTTCGATTCGGTCCTCGACCTCGGCGTACAACTCTTGCAGACGCTCGATGTTCTCCTCACTGGTGTCCCAGTATCCACGTCCGTTGGCCTCCAAGAAAGTAGTAACCATATCACGGAATGCGTTGGGGTTAGTGTCCAACAAGCGTTTTTGCATCTCGGGGTCGTTGATGAAGGTATCGTTGGCATCCTCAAAGACAAAGTTGTCAACCTCACCAGCGGTAGCCGACCATCCCATTGTGTTACGGAGACGTTTCTGGATCTCTCGGACACCTTCGTATCCGGTAGAAAGCATACCCTCGTAAAACTTGGGGTTCAAAAGCTTCGTTCGTGCATCCAGCCGAACAGTTTCAGAAAGCGTTCTCACTTGAGCGTTGGCAGTGGTGGTATCGGCCATGAGTGACATGGGCTTCTTCTTATCATCGCGGAGCCCTTGAACAACCTTGGTGGGGTCAGAATCGTAGTAGTGAGAAACGTCTGTGATGGAAATTTCCGATGAATCCAAGTTCTGGAAGGTCACATCGACATTCTTCAAGGCAGACTTGAACAAAGCTGCTTGTGATTCCATCATACCGGGCTTGTCAGCGTTGAAAGCGAATCCCTTTCGTGTCAAGAATTGTTCTTGCAATTGAGTCTCGTCTTCCCAGCCTCCGTTTTCAATAGCAAGACCGACGTTGGCCGAGTATGATCCGGCAGAGTTGGAGAAAACACGGGCGGCGGCTTCACGGAGAGTGATCCCAAGCTCTTCGGCTTGCTCCAGTGCGTGCTTTCGGACAAAGTTCTGATCAAGCGGTTCATCGGCTTCGGCTGCCATCTTGATACCGCGATCCATCAAGTTCATTTGGTTGATGAACAAGTCGCGGAAAACACCGGAGCAAGAGACAACAACATCAATGCGGGGACGACCAAGCTCTTCCAAAGGAATGAGCTCAACCTTGTTGACACGTCCAAGAGAGTCAGAAACGGGGCGGACACCGACGAGAGCAAGCACCTGGGCCAAAGATTCTCCATAGGTTTTGATGTTATCAGTTCCCCAAAGGGTGAAGGCGATGCTTTCGGGGAACGCTCCATCGTTCTCGTCAGCAAGCTTTTCGAGAAGCTTTCGGACAACACCTTCTGACACTTCGACGGCAGCCTGGGTGGGAATGGAAGAAGGATCCAAGGCGTGCATGTTTCGGCCAGTAGGGAGGACATCCGGGTTGCGGATGGGGTCACCTCCGGGAGCAGGCATGAGGAATTCTCCGTTGAGGAGCTCCATGATACCACCAAGTTCGTTGTTGGCAACGACTTGCTTCAGGCAAAACTCGAGGTATGCCATAACTCCTTGAAGACGGGCTTCCTCAACCTTGGGGAATCCAGCATCTATGATAGCCTTGGTGTAGACCTTCTTTTGTCCCATCATGGAACCGAATGCCCCAGCCATGTCATCAAAGACTGACTTGACTTCCTTTACACGGCCGGACGAATCAGTGGACTGCTGGACAAGAGCACGAACGGCGGCACGGGCGGCATTGGTAATCTTGTCGTTCAATTCAACGTCCTTGAGCACACCTTGGTTGTTTCCACGGTAAACATCGTTGATATCGCGGCCGACCGAAGACGCGATAACGCGAGGAAGACCCTCAATGCCATCTTCGGGGCGGTCCAACTGGGCAATGTTCACAAGAGTAGCAATGGCCTCTTCAGCTGTGGGAGGAACGCCAACAGTATGAAGCCCGCATGGGAGCAAACGACTTTCGATTTGCATGATCTGCGAGTAAACCTTGCCGACAATGTCGTCACGCCTTTCGGGAGTATCATTGGCGGCGTTGTAGTTCTCCAAACTAGGAAGGTCAATATCCTTGTCAAGGTTGCAAGTAAAGGCGGTGGAAACAATCGAGTTCACGATGGCAGGGCCACGACCTTCATTCTCACGCAATCCTTGGTAGGAAGAGATCAACTCTTTAAGCTCCTTTAATCCTTTGTAAAGGCCAGCATTCTCAGCAGGAGGAGTCAGGTAAGAGACAGTTGCAGAGTACGAACGACGCTTGGCGATGGTAGCCTCCGAAGGGTTGTTGGCAGCATAAAGGTACGCCGAAGGAAGAGAGTTGATGAGACGATCAGGGTAGCAAGTACCAGACATACCAACTTGCTTTCCAGGCATGAACTCAAGACTTCCGTGGGTTCCGAAGTGCAACACGGCATCTGCTTTGAAGATCTTCTCAAGGTAGGTATAGTATGCAGCAAACCCGTGGTGAGGACTGGCGGATTTGGCGAAGAGAAGACGCATGGGATCACCTTCGTAACCGAAAGAAGGCTGAACTCCGATGAAAACATTTCCAAATTGCTTCCCATAGACAACCAAGTTCTGTCCATCGGAGTTCAAGTTTCCGGGCGCAGGTCCCCAATTCTCTTCCAAATCGGTAGCGTAGGGTGTGAGCTCATAGTATTCGTCAGTGCTCATTCGGTAGGCCACGTTCAATTCAGGAGATGAGATCTTGGCCTCAGGATCGTTGAGAACCGACTCCATGATTGCCTCCTTCGACATCGGAGCGTCACCGACGTCGTATCCCTCAGACTTCAATTGGCCAAGGACTGCCTTGATAGAGTCAAACACATCAAGGTAGGCAGCTGTTCCGACGTTACCCTTGTCAGGAGGGAAAGAGAAGATAGTAATAGCAATTTTCTTGTCCTTCTTTTCCTTGTTCTTAAGGTTGGCCCACTTCAATCCACGGTCGGCAAGCAAGTTGACACGGTCCGCAAGAGGTACACTACGTCCAGTAGCTCCTTCACGACCAGCGAAAATGATAGGTTCAATGGCTCCGTCGATCTCTGGGAGCGATACCTGTAGAGCTACCTGAATGGGGTGAAGACCAAGTTCGGAGGATTGCCACTCTTCGAAGGATTGGAACACCAATGGCACAGCACACATGTAAGGAACATTCAACTTCTTGAGGACTTGAGCGGCCTTTTTGTGGTCTTGGGAAGCAGGTCCACCCACGAGCGCGAAACCAGTGAGGTTGATGACAGTGTCAACAATTGGCTTGCCGTCAGTTCCATAGAAGTACTCTTCCACAGGACCAGAGTAGTCAAGACCTCCAGAATAGAGGGCGACAACGCGGGCACCACGGCTCTCCAATTCCGCAATCAGAGAGACGTAATGGGTGTCGTCTTTGGTGTTGATGTGGGACTTTTGAAGAAGAATACCAATTGTGGGGGCAGTCTTAGGATCGATGCCAGCATCGGGGCAGAACTCGTTATCATACCATTTGAAGTATTCAGCTGGAGTTTCGAACACGACATCAGGAGCAACGGGGTGCCAGATAGCTTTGTCAGGGAGCAGAAGAGGCTCTTCCGCGATCATCTTTTGCTTTCCTTCCATGTTTGCCTTGATGGGGCCAACGTAGTCTTGTCCAACCATTTGAATCAAGGATTGAAGGTTCTCGGGGGAGCCTGTGTATTTGGAGAGACAGAAGTCAGAATAGATTCGAAATCATACAATGCCAGAAATAGGTTATTAAAACGCACCTCCAAGCCAATATTGGAAAGACATCATGAAAGTTCGGGCATCGGCAGCCTTGTCGCTGGGAAGAAACTTCAAAACCTTCGGGAGAGTTCGAAGAAGCTTCAACATGCCTTCTTCGAAAGACGATCCATCTTCCTGCTTCTTCTTCTTCATGAAATCAGCGACAACACTCTTGGATTGTCCAAGATTCTTCATAGTGAAGCTTCCAACCTTGTTCAATCGCATAACTTCGGGCATGGACGGGAAAACAAGGACGGCATCGAGTTTGTCACGGGCAGGCTGGACTACATCGATAACTTTCTCAGCAAGTTCTTGGACGAAGATCAACGACCCAATGAACATGTTTGCGTCGTTGACATCCTTCTTAAATTGCTCATAAGCATCGTCGTTTCGCAACTCCTCAAGAAGGTAACCGACACACTCAACTGCCATATTCTCGTTTCCAGCATTGATACGCTTGACGGCGGCAGTCATGGAAGATTGGTACTGCGATTCCAAGACTACATAGACAATTTTCATCGTGGGTCTTCCATTCGGGTTCTCTGGGACAACTCGACGGCTCTCAGCGTTTGTTGCTGTGAACATTCCACCGCCACCGCCGATGGTAGGAGTGGTAGGGTCGGTAACAACCGACAGGGCCGATCGAGATGCGACTCCATTGCCCTGGTAAAGACCCCGAGAGGCAAAGGAGGGTGTAGTGGGCTGCCAACTGATATTTCCAGGAGGAGAATGAAGAGGTGAGTGATTGTGTTGGTCAAAAGAAGGTCGAAAGGGTATCGACATGTATCGGTGGTCGTCGAAAGACGAGGGCAAAATTCGATCACGTAGAATTCTACGGGGATTCCCAGTACAAAAAGTTCAACTTGGTTCACACCTCGATTCCATCTCGCGATCTTTTGTTCCGTGGTGGACATTTCTTTCTCAAATTTCAAACAAATTCAGCTCAACCTTTTCTCATTCATCACTTACGCTGTTGTGGCTCCCAAAGTAAGAAGAGCAGTCGCTGCTGCTTTGAAATACACCATTTTGAAGAGTTTCAAAGAGACGATTTGTTCCTCTTCGATGCAAAAAAGTATGGATGCAAAGTGGAACTTGGAGAAAAACGTACCCTCGACGAAAAACGTGAAGCGGCCAGACCTACGTGACGTGTTCTTCTCTACCGCACGGTGAGTTCAAGATGCTTGTTGCAGAGAAAGATATCAGTGTTTCTACGAAGAAAGTCAGTAGCAAATATACCAGAAGTATTAGCCAATTGAAAGCACTCGAAGAATGCATTCGCCCTTAGGGAGAACCATTGATGCTTGGAAAGGATTAAGTATTTCCTCGGACAAATAGGTCAAAGACACGATACAGACACGAAATATTTAACAATTAGAACGATTCGACAGATTCCAGCTGTCGTGACGAGCTCTTCTGCGTCCGAGAGTTTCTCCGTCTCTAAGTTGAAGATATCCGACCAATCAATCACTTTCCGATCCGCACAACTACATACTGTAATCCAAAAGATACACCTGCCTTCTTCGCTGATGACAAAGAAAATGTGAAGTGGCATTACAAATTGCAAAGGTGGCGTTGTTTCGATGTTGGAATTCGCATCTCGGGAAAGATCGATTCCGCCCGGTACACCAGCTCGGACGGATGAGATAGTACCGGTATCTTCGATCGTCCTGAGTGACTCATCGCATGATGCATGATACAAGGAAGCAATCGATGGACAGTTTCCATCGCTGACGTGACAAGGCCAGCAATCTTCTCCTGCCGTTGTGCTACATTTTGCGCCAAGCTTTGTTAAAATGCGATTCGCCCCATGCCTGCAATGTTGGCGATGACTCAACATACTTATTGAATCAAAGATTTCAATGCCTGTCGTGATGGTGATCTTCCTGACGAACGGATCAGAGCACATCGTCGGGTGCGTGCGCCGGTGGGGACGGTCGACATTGTAGAATGACTCCACCTGGAACAAAGCAAGATACTCTACCCGGCGAGAGCATTTGTATAATCCTCAAATGTATCTGGACTCGCTCCTTCATGCAGTACCTGTAAAGCAACTTCATATCTCCAGAATTGGGAGCAAGCGGGAGATTTATTTTTCTGCCGTGCTATTTCGACCGGATTTGCGATAAAGCTACCAACTAAGAGTACACTTGGATACGGTGTGACAGCGTTTTCCTTTCCTTCCAGCTTCTAGAGCACTCCGATCCGCGTCCGCTGCTATTTGATGCAACAATACACCACCATCTCGGCTATAGCAAAGCGAGCATTCCGCAGTTCTGGATACTGTGTGGAGACAGCTCGGAACGGATGGACACAAGGGCCAACCTAAAAAAATTGCATCTCATTGCTGCTTAGTATTTTTTATAGAACTTCTATACTTCTATTGATTGCCTTCATTCAATAAACAGCAAATGACGGAGAGGGATAGTCGTCTACGATAGCTCGCCTTCCTCTGAAGACATCATCTGCTCGAGTACATCACTGCACCCAACATCCTATCTATTCTAATGCTGTTGGTTATGCTTCTCCTTCAAGTGATGCTTCGTTTTCCCCCGTGTTTTCATATCCATCAACGTCTGACTCTGGTCGTCGGCGCTTTTGCTTTTGTGCTTCCGCTTCTCTCCGCTCCCGCGCTCGAATTTTTGAAAATGGCTTGTGCAGCGCCTCATAGAGCCTTTTCACTTTGACTTGTCCTAGCCCCTCACACAGGGCCAGTTCGTCCTGTGATGCTGCCGCCACAGCTTTGATGGTACTAAAATGGTTGAGAAGATTGCTGGCATCGGTCTTGTTGACAGGCTTGCAAGCCGTCATGAAATCTGCGTTTCGGTCTTGAAAATTGTTGGATTCCCGTTTCTGAATATTGGAAGCATCCTTTCCATCCAGTGCTTTGTAGGTTTCTAGGTATCGGGCCGCTTCTTGTTCGGACCATGCTAATATGAGCGTCATGTTGCTGGTGACAGCCAGATTGTTCAGTTCTGCCAAGCTGACGGCATTGTCGTCGACGTCCACCAACACCAAAAGGATTCGTAACCGGAAAAGAGTTTTCAATTCTGCGATCCGTTTACGAATGTAATTGTTATAAAGCTGGTGGTACTTGACGGAAAGAAATAAAGCGCATGTGGTAGTGCTCATAATGTAGTCGGGCACCATTTTCGAAAAAGCAAAGGGGACGTTCCGAATATACTTCAAGACATTATTTCCCCGTTGTTTCGTGCTAACATACAGAACATGCGGCTGCAATAGAACGTGGTGGTCCCGGTCCTCGGCTCCCACTCCCACTGCATCACTGGCCTCTTGGAGATCCAATGCTCGTTGCTCGGCTTTGTCCCGTTCCAACTGAGGATTCACGGGCCCAGCGCTAACCGCTGGTAGTTGATTTTGAAACTGCGGCGTTTCTTCTAGTGATGAAAATGCTTGGGAAAACGTGGCAGCCGAAGCCGTCGGCACAAAGGGCGCATCTTGGCGGTTATCGCCGTTGTTGCTGCTGGTGGTCGGCGGCGGCTGTTTTCGCTTGTAGGGATTGCCCGCGGGACCAGCAGACGCCTTTGCTTTCTTGGCGTACGGATTGTGAGGAGCAGACATGATGGAAATTAGACGCTACTCGTACTACTCATATCGTCTTTGAGAAACCAATCATCTCATGGATGGATATCTTGCTCGGGTCCTGAGTTTTGGTTTATTATTTTTCGTACAAAGGCAGCAAGAGCAATGAACAAAAGGTAAAGGTACAGAAGCGGCAAGAAGCAAGACAAGCTCTGTGGAGCAAGCGTGTAATACCTCGTCATGTGGGTCATGGTACAGTAGAGGCGGCAAGTTTCGCAGGCTTCACCGGCCAACGAACGGACGACAACAACGAATAGCACGCGTGTTGAAATCTCCGTAGTCTGTACTTCGTCAGCTGACTGATGACTCGTGGGACTACTTCCTCAGTCCCGTGTCGTGTAGTATTACTAGTAGTTCGTCTGATCTTCCGATGCACGAACCTGTCTCAAGTAAAGTAAACCTTCGTCTCAAACTCGAGATTATGACAATGTTATTCTATCTTTGATATCTCCATTTGTTGGATTTGGATCTTTGCTCTCGCCGATCAGTCTTGGAACTGCCGGATCCAATTAATCACATCTTCCGCGATGAAGAAACTGATATTCGCTCCCAACTGTCTATATCTCTATCCCACATTCTTTCCTGTTATGGTAGCCTTTCGCTCCGTTTAGGGAATCACAATCGTTGGATTGTATTGTTCATTCTTCATGTATAGTAAACTATAGTTTCCGCTGGAACGTCGCTTCCAAGACTACCGTCCGATTGAATCGCAGACTCATCCGATTGAATCTCCATTTGGGACTGTTTCTGTACATCGCGAATCCAATTCACGACACACGCGCAAAAAAAATCAATCAATCAAGCAAACGGCGGCCCACGTCGCATCTAACGGTACAAGTACAGTACTGTACAGTCGTACTGTACCAGGTACCTGGTACTCGTACAGTACCTGCTGGTACTGTAGTATGCGCATCTACTTCCGGTACCAGGTACAGTACAGTACCTGGTACAGTAGAGTAGCTAGCAGCTTGGGCTGGGCTGACGTCAGCGCGGGAGGGCGCATGCATCATTTATTATTGGATCGGGTGGTAAGAGCGAAGAACACGCCATTTCACGCTGAGGAACGCGAGGAACACGCTACTTTTTTACGAACGAACACGACGTAACGTCCAAACTATGTACGAGTACTATTCTCACTTTTTCATCTCCTTCCGGCAGGCACGACGACTGCCGTTATCACTTATCACGACCCCGATACTTGTACAATTATTTGTAATTCGAAACAACTCTTTATTCTCGCTTGCGACAACCATGGTTGCTCGTTCCATCTTCCATCTCCTGGTTCTGCTTGTCATCTCTACAGCATTCATGCAATGCAGTGCTTGGTCACCAAAACTGCCGCCAAGAACAAAGTCATCATTGATTTCTGCCTCGGCGGCCGTCGTTCCGGTCATTCATTGGTCCGCCGTCTCCAATGCCATTGATTCGACACTTGGCCAAGATGCATCTAATGGTATCCTATCATCGTCGATGACCTCTGCGAACCTTGATTTCCTCCAGGTTCCTCTTTTGGTGGGCTACTGCACCGTGGCCTTCTGGTGGATTCCGAAGACTGTCAAATCCATGCACCAGAGGTCGTCGCGAGAAGAATAAAATTATTGGGAAAAGACCGTCCCATCAAAGGAAGATCATTTTCGGAATAGCTTACGGGATGCACTACAGCTTATACAGACAGTACCACTGCATTCTTTCCCCATTTATATTTGGACATTCTTTGGCGGCTGCGAAAAACAACGTCGCCTAGTACTACTGTCGATAAGTAGCGATGGACGAATCATCATCATCTGACAACCACTAGATCGAAATGATTGTGCTATTGGCATATTCTCACCGAGAACAAGAGCGAGACCTTGCTTGTATGGATACGGAAGACGCACTATCATTTACCTAACCATTTTAGCACACAGTATATTTTGAAAGATTTTGATTTTAAAAGCATGCCATTTCGCTGGTTCACGTACACTAGGACCCAGAGCTGGAACATGACTAGGGAGCAAGACGCTTGGGGTCACGAGGGAACCATGAAGCCTTTCGGATGTTTGGCAAACCAAGGAAGAGCATGACAACACGTTCCAGTCCGATACCACCACCTCCATGGGGAAGCGCCCCGTTTCGAAACGAGTTCACATATTCCTCAATAGTCGAGAGATCAATGCCCCATGCCTTGGCCCGCTCTTGGATGAAATCGGGTTCATGGATACGCTGGGCGCCCGACAGAATTTCTTGGCCACGAATGAAGAAATCATAACTGTTGGATAGCTTGGGGTTTTCGGGACAGGGCATGGTGTAAAAGGGTCGCACCGCCAGGGGATACTTGTCCATGAAGAAAAAGTCAGTCTTGTACTTTTCGCTCACAATATCTCCCAACTTCTTTTCGTTTTCTGTGCTCAAATCACCATAGTCGTCCTGTTCGATGCCATTCTCACGCAACAACGCACATCCCTCTGCGAACGTGAGTTTCAATGTCGGCCTCAAGTATTTGAGATCTTCGAACGGGTGTTGCTCTCGGACGCGTTCCAACTCGTCCTTGCATCGTTCGTTGAGTCCATCGAAAATATAGATGAAGAGGTCAGAAAAGACATCCAAAACTTCATCATAGTGTTCATCGATAGTCATTTCCAAATCCAATCCAGTAAACTCGCACAAATGCCTTCGAGTGTTAGAGTTCTCAGCGCGAAAGACGGGACCTGTTGTGAAGACCCGCTCAAACCCAGAACAAGCACACGCCATCTGCTTGTGCAATTGAGGACTCATGGCTAAGCAAGCCTCTTGTCCAAAATAGTCAAGTGTGAAACATTCGGCTCCACCCTCACTAGCTCCAGCAATGAGCTTCGGCGCGTGAAACTCGATAAACCCCTTCTTCATCAAGCACTCGCGGAACAAACAGCCGACCATGGATTCAATACGGAAGATAGCCTGGTTAGCAGGAGTTCGCAAGTCGAGCCAACGGTTGTCAAGGCGTGTCTTTTGACTGACATCAATGCTGCCATCTTCTCGCTTGACAACTGCGTCCTCGATATTCTCGCCGACGTCGGTTTCTTTCTTTTCATCGGGGCGACACGCATCCTCCATCAAGAAAGGCAAGGCCTTCTTTGCCTTACTAATGCAGTGGAAGGACGAGATCTGAATCTCTACCATCTTTTGTGTCGCTGATTCTACGGGATTTTCGGGGACGATAACGGTACCTTCAATGTCGACAACAGATTCCAGCTGCAAGCCGGCCATGTATTTGATCATGGCATCAGAAATCGTCTCGCTTTGAAAGGCTACTCCTTGGACGGTGTAGAACGTCGATCGCAACAAGACAAAGGCACCTTTTCCAACCCCACGAGAGACTTGTAGATACCCCCGAACCAATACCTTTTGTCCCGCCAGGGCAGGTTTTAGGTTCTCAATCTTCGTCCACTTTTTGTCGGTCACCTCATGAGACTGCACCATCTTGGCATCACCAAAGTTGTCCTGCCCTACTCCTGCCAATCGATCAGCCTTTTCCTGTTCACGCCTTTCGCGCTCCTCTCGCTTTGCAGCCTTTTCGGCCTCCTTCTGGGCCTTGGCTGCGGCCTTCGCGGCGCGCTTCTCTTTGTTTTTATCGGATGCTTCCTGTGGAGCCGCCTCGTTTTCCTTTTTCTTTGGCTTGGATTGTTGTCCAAAATCCTTTCCGAACTTGGTTTTGAACTCACCCTGGATAAAATAAAATTAGCCAAAATAAAGGTATACAACATGGGGCATTGGACACAATCGACGAAGAGGAAGACTCGTTCAGACTGACTGACTGACTGATTGACTCACCTTTAGTGCCAGCATTTCTTTGAGAATTGGATCCCATTCCTCCTTGGGCTTGCCGTCGGCCTTGGCGTCTTTGATTTGGTTTCCAAGGTCGGTAATTTTCTGCCCCATGACAATCTCTTCTGGCGAAGGTGCGCTTTCCGCTTCTTGTTCCGTCATCGTTCAGCAAGCTACAGTACTGCTTATAGAGTTGATGCAACGATTGGTCTACCGGTACAATCAAATGCAAACCTTTCTCTTCTTGTGTTGCAAAAGTTGTGTTTTGTGTTGTGGACCGCGCATAGATGATCGGACTTGCGACACCCACGTTTCCTTGCTCCGACTTCGCTATCGGAGTGCAACAAAGCCATATCCAACTTTTACGAGTAGAGCCCATGTATCATTACTCGTAACCGTTTCCCGCGTAAAGTGCGCGAATTATCTTTAACAACTCTCGCGCACGGCGCGTAACCACCAATTTTCTTTGAAATGCGCGCAACCGCGTGGCCCCCCACAGAAAAACGTTGCCCCCCCTCCATTTATTGTATGTCGAGCGTGCCGTTAAAGTGAGTTCGGCGTTAGTGCGCGGTAACCCGCACCATTGGATGTTCCTGTACAGTACCTGGTACCTTGTACAGTACCGGTACGAACAAGTGGTGTGTACACGACGACGAGTAGACGACTCCTCTACGAGAGAATTCGCTCGATAGTGAAATATGTAGGGGCAGAGAATGAATCGGTATTGAAACTACCATCTGTCAAACCCCAATATCTCTGCTCTCTAGAGTATTGTAGCTTGACAAATGCAGAAAGTCTCGTAACGAGGAGTCAGTCTCTGTTATTATTTACCTGGTAGAAGCTACTCTGACTTGGCTTCAGCCTTGCCTTTTGCTTCGGTATTAGTTTCGGGGGAAGACTCTGCTGCTGCTGCTGAATCATCTGCTGGCCCTGCTGATCGGTATTTTCGCGTCGATGGTTGAAGATCAATAATCATGATAGTCATATTATCCCCTCCAATTCCTTGTGTTACTCGCGGGTCTTCACTTATAATTTCATCAAGCATCTCTTTCCCAATATCTGCTGGCGACTTGACATCGATTCGCTCGCGAACGTACTGGACTGCATTTTCATTCGTTAAACAGTCCCAAATACCGTCACAACCAATAATGATAAATTCGTCATCCGGCTCTAAAAAAACTCTGCAAGGTTAAAACAAAGATGAACGATGTTGAGTCAGTGATTGCGGTTGGGTGTTGGGCAGTTTGGGTCAGATCTCTGTCAACTTACTGTATGATGTCAGGCTCTGCTGAGATGATTTGCTCTGGTGGCGTTATACCAGGAACCTGTTTGTATTTTAGATCTCCAATTGACCGTGACAGATTTAGGTTTCCATTTACTCTGCCAAAGTGGTTGACGAATCCTCCAGCCTTGGTGATTCTGTTCATTTCAACCTCACTCTGTGGTTTGTGATCAAAACTCAGCGGTAAGGTCTTTCCTCCCGCTCGGCACATGACTGCCCGGGTATCTCCCGCATTGGCTACAGTGAGAATTCGTCCCGTTAACACGGCTACCGTTGCGGTGGCACCTGCATGAATCGCGTGGTCTGGAAGGTTACATATCTGTACAGTAGGCGTAGATTAGGAATGTGTGAGCATTATCGAAGTGGAAATACAGGAACATATAAGGAAAACATACCATGCGACCATTCTGCACGATAGAAGGTTGTGATGTGGACGGTCCCGTCTTCAAGGCAGCGGCAGGCGGCGCATTCGCGTCTGGAGTTAGTTTAGCGTCCGAGTCACCGTCAGCCCCAACATTGAGAATGACTTGCCCCCCTTGCGCACCAAGCGACAAAATCTTTTGAAACATCGTCGTCACCTTGGTCGGCTGAGAGGCATCCACCTCTAGAATGGCGTCATCTTCCTTGGTGGCATCTTGCTCGTCGTTCTCATCCATCATGTCACGATCCTGCTCTGCCGCTTCTTCCTTCCCGACTGCCTCAACACTATCATCATCTGCAGCCACGCCCTCTGTCATTTCTCGAGCTTCCTGTGCGACCGGGACTTCTCCGCTAGTTTCCGAATCCGAAGGTACTGGGGGAGGCTTTTCACTGGAGCCTTCGTCACTGATGCTTTCGGCTAGACTTACTATTCCTGGTTCTGCTTGTGGAGGTTCACCTGCCAATGGTAGTGGCTCGGGGATTGATAGGGCTTCTCTGCGTTCTCCAGTCTGTGGTTTCGTGTTACGAAGGATTGATAGCTCACCTCTTTATTTACCGTACGACACAAAAATCAACAGGTGATCAGCCTCAAATGATTTCCTGGCAATGATATCGATCATAAAGACTGTTGGGCATCCACTTACCGTCGATCAATATCAGCAATCATTCTATCCAAGGCATGAAAGGTACATCGTAAAGCTATCCCGACGTCTGTTTCACCTGCCTCTATCCCAGCCATGTGCTTTACACCCTCTGCCTTCATCTTCGTCAGTTCTCCATTCTTCCATGTTTCTTGTTGCGTGAGGACAGATACTAGATACAAACCACAAAAGTGAGCAACTTCTCCACCTCCATGACCGTCAAATACTCCAAATACTTTGGCGTCTGAGGTGGTTTTTCCTCTGTCGTCCTGTGGTAATGATGATGATGAACTTGGCAAGGAAATGTCGGTCACAGCAACATGGGCATCCTCCATAGTCTTGCGCCACCCCTGCATATCGACAACTCCCCAAGCGCAGGGCACGTCCGGGCAATCCAAACTCTCCCCGGATTCTTCACATTTTTCAGTGACTGGCGTCGACAGATACGTTCCCATTTTGATGTGTTACTGTATGTTGGGTTCCAACCGATAATTTCTCCGGGGCGAACGAACCGAGCAAATTCAGACGAAAATTTCGAATCGAATGCGATGGCGCTCCAAAGTCTTGTTGAAACACAAAATTTCTTGATAAAACCAAGAAATGAAACTCGATGCACCTGTTAAAACAAGTTTCCAGTGACAAGGGCAGCCTAAAGAAGCTCTCAGGAGAGCAGGAGAGATGTAGACGCAAATGAACTTCCTATGACTTAGCTGAGTGGCCAATTTCCCTCGAGCGCGAGAAAAACGAGGGGTGTTTTGTGGTTTGCGTGAGTTTGTTTGCGTTTAGTTGGGCTCTGGGTCGGTCATGGCGACTGTCTGTTTGTACGTGCATCAGTCTACCGGTACAGGTACTGTACGGTTACTCCTCGTACAGCACCTGGTACCAGTACACTGGCACTGTACACGTACCGGTACATGCACTCGTTCGTACTGTACTGGGGTGAGGCAATGCAGTAGTCGGAGATTTTTACGTAGAAGTCTACGTAGAATGCCGTACTAATCATCGAATTCCTTGGCCAATCAGGGGAGTCCATTCCCTCGGTGCACAATACGCCAGTAAGTAGTTGAACAGTACTGGTACTCGTACCTTTACCGGTACTGTACCGTTACAGTACTCATACAGTACCGGTACCAGGTACAAGTACCGTACTGTACTTGACTCGACAGCCGGCCAGACGGAGGCAGAAGGAGCTTCTGATGGAAGCGTCTTTTGCATATCCAATGGATAAGCGAACATTCAGGATTCTCCATATCCAAATACTTTTTATGATATATCCAATGGTTAGTGTCTGTCGTGTCTGCGGCGTCTGTTTGGTAATGACCATTTCGCGTCCGCAGGGCGCAGAATTTTTTTATGCGAGTACATTCGAGCACGCGATAGCGCTAGTAATAGACATTGTTGTACATTCATTCACGCGATAGCGCTAGTAATAGACATTGTTGTACATTCGAGCACGCGATAGCGCTAGTAATAGACATTGTTGTACATTCGAGCACGCGATAGCGCTATTAATAGACATTGTTGTACATTCATTCACGCGATAGCGCTAGTAATAGACATTGTTGTACATTCGAGCACGCGATAGCGCTAGTAATAGACATTGTTGTACATTCGAGCACGCGATAGCGCTAGTAATACTTCCATAACTTTCATGTGGTAACGACAACAACACAACAAATAATAACGACAACAACAAAACACAAAACATAAAATCTATTATTTCCTGCATCCTCGCACCATCTCTTCGTACTGTGCATTGCGCCACGCCGGTACCGATGTACTACGGCAGTAATATCCCATGGGGGAATTTACATATGCGTGGTAAGTTTTGTCTGCTCCGCACCGGGCACAATACCGGTGGGAGCATTGACTTCCGAATCCCCCACTGCCGTGCTCACTCCTTTTTCGTCCACACGTTCTACAGATGACATTAAATGTCACCCCCTGCGGAAGATTTTTGGCTGCAGGCTTGTTATCGGTTCCTGCTCGTTTCTCACCAGGTGGGGCAGGCTCTACAGGAACAACAAATGGGGCCTCTGCGTTTCTTTTTCTGCCCACTGTTGCCATTGCTGCCTCATCAGCTGCACAACAGTGGGAGGCACAGGCATGGCGGCAGGTTCAGCAGGCTCAGTACTCATGGCTAAATCTTCCGTGGCATTACATTCTGCCATAACATCTTCTTCGTCGTCATCATCTTGTGCTCCAGGACTTGGCAAAAGGTTCTCAAAGAATTGCTGGACTGCTGTGGGCGAAAGATGCCGAGGAATTGCAGCCTTCCGTGCAGCCTCTTCGGCAGCATAACGAGACCACGACTGTTCATAGTCATGGACATCATCAAATATCATTGATGGAGGCAAGGGTAGCCTCATTCTTATGTTGTTGTTGTTGTTGTTGTTGTTGTTGTTGTTGCCGTTGCTTTCTATTTGTATTGTATTGTTGTTTTGTGTTGTTGTGTTATGATGGACGTCAGTGTTGATAATGCTCGAGATTCCAGATACCCGAGATCGCCGTGTCGGCAATACAGTATGATATCTGGATTCGCATTAGTCGATCTGCAATAACGTGAGTGTCACCGTTATCCTGGAACTACAGAGTCACGGGACACACTAAAATTTTTGACACTTTGGAATAAAGTATAAACCCGTTTTTGTATTCGCAGAGTTAGTCGTGAGCTATTTATTTTGACACTCTGGAATAAAGTATAAACCCGTTTCAGGATTTTCGGACGTGAAAAAAAGACTCCCGTCTGTTTGTTCTTCTCCTCCCTTTTCGTCCTTTTTCCGTCTGTCATCCCTTTCTTCGGTAAAATGTGACCGATCCGATCACTTCTCATCCGAGCGGGGTAATGCCATAAAATGCGATCAACAAAATTCATGCCAAAACAGAAAATATTCCATCCGCTTCACAAAATCCATTGTATGTATACTCATGAAGTGCTAAAGAAAAAGTAAAGTAAAAGTAAAGTAACAATGCAGCTCTAGTAATCCTTAGTTATTTAGACTTCGACCAACCAGTTTAGCGTCCATCTTGTGAACGGCTGGATGGTTTTGCAAGAAGACTGGCAAAGGAGAACGACATTGAAGCTATTCGTTTTGCGGTACAGATGGGGTCACGAATGTCTCCCATCTGCCTGGCTCACAAAACAGAGTCTTTGGAAATACACAGGTGGATTCTACAGAGTCAGCGTCCCTCATGCCTTGTTCTCGGCATCTCCACATGGAAGCCTCTCCTTAGCTCTGAGTAATCTACAAGTGTGGTTTGTACGCACCAATGATCACACAAGATCATCGATTGGATGAACAACACTCCTACAGTACCTTCATTTACTAGTTCTAATTGCTTTTTAAAAAAACACCATCTGCCTCTTACACGTTAGTAGAAACCAGGCAAGGTGATGTACCAAAGGGTAACCTGAAAAGACAGATACTTGCTACTCGGTCAAAGTCTAGTAAGGTCTTAGGCCAACGAATTTTAACAAGCTATTACATTTCATCAGTCTATACCGGCGGTACTGTCTGAAAGAGTTGAGGGTTGGTTGGCGCTCGCGCCATCGAGACGGGCGTTTGAGTCGTCGCGAAAGTCGAACATCGGACAGCGGGCAGACAGTCATAGCTCTGATGACCGAAATCCTTCGAGATGACCCTCGTCCAAGACGCTGTATCTTTCGCGTTGGTTTGCGCATCTTCATTACTGCGTAGCGATAATATGGAACCGTACTACTCGCACCGGTACTGTACCGGTACGAGTAGTCGTTGTCGACACACTCGCAACATGACCCAAGACACAATTCTTGGACGTGAAAAGTACATCAATTGTTTCATCAACTGAATAATCAAACATGGGTGGAGAAGAAGAAGTTATCGAAGCTTTCAGGGTATTGACCAGTGATGGAGGAAGCAAAATCTCTTCGGATGATTTGATCCGGCTCCTAACCACAATGGGCGACAAATTTTCTGATGCAGAAGCCGATGAGTTGATCAAGGATGCCGGTGGCGGCAGCAAAATCGACTACGCCAAGTTTGTCAAGGCATTTTCTGCCAAGGCGTTTGATGATGGAAAGGATGAGGAAGAGTAAAGTTGGGGTCTCTTCTATCTAGTCTACCTGCATTTCATGTTGACCTTTCGAGCCGGCTGCCTTTCTGCGAAGACCCGTTGAATCGCCGTGTTCGAGTAACTCTTTTAGAACAAAACAATCTCCAACGGTTCGGTGTTTCTGGTGCGACGATACCAGTGTATTTTCTTCTCGGCGTCTGACTACTCGTGCCTGCGTCCTCTATTCGGATCTTGTGCTACATACATGAGAAATTCCAAGCATTTTCCTATTTACGTTGTTGCTTAAAAAACTCCAATCAAGCTTTTCCTCGTCGAACCATGTGGAGTTGTAGGCGGTGTAGATCTTCCAGCGTTGTTGCTGTAGAAATCGTCTTGACTGGTTGCGCACCAGCAAATCTCACTCGTCCAAATAACGGTCCCCCGTGGACGTCGCTTGTCGAGTGTTTTACGGCTGCAGAACCATGGCTTTCGAGCCACTGTCTAGCTGTAGAAGCCGCCTCGTCAAGTTGTTGGGCTGCTGCGGCCTTTTTCTTCGCCATTGAATAAAGTTCGGCGCGGGGCGACTTCCCTGCGATTGGTTTGGATAGGTCCACGACTTTGATCGAAGCTGTTTGGTTTCGATAGTTTGCAAGTGCCGAAGACAGCTGCATGAACGGACTAATATCTCCTTCGTCGGAGGTTTTCTCTTCCCCGTCCGTTTTGTGTGCTGGCGCATTCAAAGGAGGTAGCTCCAAGAATGTCGAAACAGTTGCCTTCACTCTCCATTGGGCGGCGTCACGACGTGCCGCTTGAAGAGCAGGCCGGAAGAGAGCGGCCTCAAATGCTCCAGCATAAGCCTCGGATGACATAGATTGCAACCCATCCCCACTTCGGCTCTGCTCTCGAAGCGTTTCTGGAGCATATGATCTCCTCGGTGCACGTGCTTTGGTGGGCGATTTAGTGTCTTTGATGAATCGGATCTCGCTTTCGTATTCTTCGACTTGCCGATGAAGAACATCCATGGCTTCCGTAAGCTGCAAAAATGCAGGGGGTTAGAAGACATTGCTGTTGCAGGAGAGAAATAAGCTGCAAAGAGAAACGTACCACGCGATTTTCTTGCTTGAGATTATTGATTTCTTCGGACGAGGTCATCTCTGCCGATTTGATGCGCGGTGCCGGCTGTGCACTTGTTCGCGCCAGCAACTTTTCGAGTTCCGAAAGTCTAGTGTTTTGTACGGCAATTTCCTTCGATCGGAGGCTCAGACTCTTTTCCAGACTCGCCACCTTGGCATTGGCCAGAGCCAACTTGGGTTCCTTTTCTACAGCCTGTTCGAGGCTCTGCTCAATTGCACGCGACCGGACCAAATAGTTGACGTCTTCTTCGTCACCGTCCTTGGCGCGAATCGACCTTGCCAATAAAGTGACGCCTTCCCAGACATCAGCGACTTCGGGGGAAAACGGATGGAATCTTTGGTCAGCGGTCACGTTGAGGTTGGCAGTTCGCAGAACTGCTGCGAATTGAGAGACCAATCGCACCACTTCGTCGGTGGCTGCTTCGCAGGCGTGCAGTTTATCCGGGGTAATTCCTTCTTCCGAAGAAATCATGCTGAAAATTTTGCCTAGCAAATCGTCAGCGGCAGCCCTCCAACGATCAGCCACTCCTGAAATATCTCCAACGGTGCTATCGTCCTGAACATCTAATGTGGCCAATCGTAGGCATGACTTGGTCGCTTCAGCTGATGCCTTGTCGAGCTTTCGTAGTAGACGCTTGAGCGCTTCGACAAGAACCTTGGTCTTTTCTACCATTTCGGGCGTCCTCACGGAATCCCCGAAGTTCAAGACCGAGGCGACAGCCGCGTAGCAACCCAGACTCGAATACTTGGCACGAGATGCGTCGCGGAAGAGCCTCAACGCTGGTGGCTTCCAGTGCATGGGAACCAAAGACTCCCCGTCGTGCTCAATGTGAGATCGCAAGGTCTGCATGGTGCTGATAACAGTTTGACGGAAGGCTCCAATGTTCGATTGATGGGGCGACAGGACCCCCTCTTCCTTGAGGGTGTTCAATACATTGCCTAGTACCATGTCCATCTCGTTCATCGAATGTCCCATGATAGATCCGAGCTCTGCCGATGCGTCGGGACCGACGATATCCGGCCACTGACCCGCCGAAAGCAACCACAGCAAGTCTCCACTAACATCAATAGCAACATGGGCAACTTCTGACTGGTGAATCATGGTCGCTGCCGTCTGTTGCTGCTCGTCTGTGAGCATAATAGCTTCGGAAAGGAACTCCTCCTTTTCGTCTTCCCCTTTGTCAGATCGCCACTCCCATGCCCGAGCACGGATAGTCTTGGCAAAGGATCTCGCAATGCCATCCAATGACAAGGAGGCCTTGCCCACCACCTTGGACAGCAACAGTTCACCTTTGATGGAGGCGATTTCTGCCGAGGCGACACTGGGTGGCAACATGCTTTCGAGACGTTCCGACAAATGCAAACGGACTTGGGAGTCGATTCTATCGATTGCAGCTTGAGCCTCTCGTTTGCGCATCTCCGCGGCATCTTGGACCAGTTGAGCGGCACGCGCCAAAGCCTTTTGAGAGGCTGACACGAGATCGCTCTTTTCCCCTTCTCCGCCCTGTTGCAATTCGAGCAGAGCTTTCTTTTCTTGTTTGAGGGTTTCGACCGTTCCACGATAGTTGCTGACTGCACGTTGAAAATCTTCTTCGCGCTTTCGCTGCCTATTTGACAAAGATAAAAATAAAATAAGAAACAAAGCACAAATCGACCCATCAAGACACCACAGAGACAAGTCTTACATTTTGATGGCTTCTTCCAAGTTCCGAATGACAGTTTCGCGGTCTTCCAGATCCCTATTTAGCGCCTTGAGTTCTTCGGCCTGTACTTCTTCCATTTCTGCCGTGATATCGGCGGCTTCTTCCAGCTCTCGAATCAGTTGTTGACAGGTCACCAATTCTTCTTCCAACGACAAGACTCGATCCGATAAGTCTTCGACCATAACTTCATACGCGCTTCCCTGTTCAACCATATCTTTAAGATCGGAAATTTGCTCCTCCAAGTCTGTCTTCAAGTTACGAAGCATTTGTAATTCATTGATCTGGGCCTTTCCTTCTTCGGCCTGTTTTTCCGCAGCCCGCAGTTGTCGCGAGAGATCCATCTGTTGGACCGACGACTGTTCTCGCAACCGAATCAATGCGTCTCGCAATCGCGCATTCTGAATACTCAAATTGGACGCGTGATCTTGTGCCTCATTGGAGGGTCCATCACCCTCTGTCGTACCGGTAGGAGCCTCCGTCGCCGCTTGCATCGCCGCTTCTTGGGCCGCCTTGGCATGTTCTAATTCCATGCGCATTTCTTCCACTTCCATTTGAGCCGTTTCGGTATCCAATTTCAATTCCTCGTATCTATCTTCCAATGATTCTTTTTCTTCTTGTAACTGTTCCTTGTCCAGAGTCAGTTCCTCCACAGTATTGTCTAACTCCTGCTTGTCCAACTCCAATTGTTCGACTCGTCGATTCAAACTGGCCACTTCCGCTTGCAGCCTTGCCCGCTCTTTGTAATGAGTCGCATCAGACGCTCCTCTTACTTCACTCTGAGCTGCCAGGTTGGCTAATTCATTTTGCAATTGTTCGCATTCTGCCTTGGCCTTTGTCAATTCGACTTGATAGGTTTTGACTTGTTCTCGTTCCTGATCCAATTGTTGTTGAACATCCTTTTGGGACGCCTTGAGATCTTGCGTGCGTTGCTCAAACTGCTCTTGCAATTCTTGAATTTTGACTTGCAACGAAGGCCCCTCTTCGACACTACTACTGCTACTTTTCGCCGGAGTCGCAGCAGCAGGCGCCGCCGTGGGGGCTGGTTCGAGCTGGGCCGCCAGAACCTTATCATGCAAATCGGCAATTTCCTTGGCTTGAGCGGAAGCCTCTTCCTTTGCTTTCGAGAGTTCTTCCTTCAAAGAAGCGACTTCCTTGTCTTTGGACTGGAGTTGACTTTTGAGTGTTTCGATTTCACTTTCCAGTTGCGACGTGGCAGCCGAAGTAGTAGTAGTAGTAGCAGCAGCAGCTGCAGCCGGTGTTTCGTCCATGGCTGTCAAAGAGCCCGTGGAAGACGTCGGAGTTCGTCCCGCCAACTGGGCCCGCCGTTGTCGGATTTCTTCCAGCCGCGTCGCCGTTGTGGTGGAAGCCGAGGGTGTGGAAGTCGCCGGTGTCCGGCTGGTGTTTGTGGCGGCGGTAGGAGGGCGCGAAGGAGTAGCGGTGGCGGTACTACCATCACCACTCGTTTCAGCGGCGTTGGTGGTACCGGTACCCCCACGGACACGTCCCGGCGTTCGAGCCACGGGAGTGTCTCCTCCACTGGTCGCCAGTTCTCGTTTCAATCGCAATTCTTCCAATCTTGTGAGTTGCCTTTTCTTGACCAAGTTACTCTTGACAAAGAGACCACATTGAGGGGGCGACTCAAAGTATGATTCTCCTTGCACCGTGCCGTCATTTTTGCCAAGACCCACACTGGCACCCGTCAAGCGAACGCCTACCCAATCGTCGCCGTCGGCAAATTGAACGGAGCCTAGAAAAGCCACCACTCCTTCGAGTTGACGGTTATCGCGGTTTACGTGGACGGGATCATTCATCGATAAGGACGACATGGTATTGAAGTGGGTGCAGTACGGATACGGTACTGCACGAAGTAGCCTATCTACTACAAACTATGCACAGCTGCCACGAGCACCTGGATCCCAATTTTCAATCCAACCAAAAGAACTGTACTTTTCACAGTCAGTCAGTTAATCCTAGAGACCGTAACAAACGTCTCGCAATAATAGAGAGGTCTGTAGTGGAAAAGCCACCAAGGAAATGAGATTGTAAAAGGCTACAAGTACCGGTAGGATGAATGAGGTGTAAATACATACCGATATATCTCTCCATCTGATGAGAGACGCGTACCACGCTGCGTAGTGCGTAACCCACGCACAACGCACAACACAATGGCGGTAGCCATGCCGGGGCTTTTGCGTTTCCGCGCATTGCCAGTGTTGTTCGTTAATTCGAAATTGTCGAGCGATTGTCCGCTTGTTCGATGGTTGTTCGACATCTCCTTCCAACTCGAACATCTAAAAATTATCGGACATTTCGGGCGGGAGCCCAACGGACCCATTTCACCTTTCATCTCTTGCTTTCATTCATGTGTATCACTTTCATTCCCGAATACGACTCAGTAGCCGAGCACAATAAATCTACGTACCGGTGCAATCAATGCCGAGCCTGCCTGGTCTCATTCCCGCCAGAAAAGTTTGCCCCACCCACGTGTTCACCACCTCTACCTATCAGGTACCGTGGTGTACCGGTACCACAATCGGATGGGGAGAGACCATCAACATTATGCTCTGCATGCTTCCGTTTTATCACACCAGCCGATCCAGAGCCGATCTCCAGACCTCGTTGCTCCATGTGATGGGCGACGAACGGATCACGTTGTCTTTGCTCGTCGGGTCTTGGCAAGAAGGCAAATACTAAGTCACACGATAACGTAACACAATAATCTGGTCTCTGGTCGTCTCGTCCCACGTCCCACGTCCCACGACGACTGTCTTCTCTGCTTCCACATCCATACGTTACCATTTCCTTCTTCTTCTGCTGCGTAGAGGCAAAATCCGTACAGTACGCATATTTCGAATACACAACAGCATTGAAAATAATGTCACGCTCCAATGGCTGGGGATTCGAATCCCCCAAGCCGAGAAAAAGCCACGACAGTACTGAAGAGCAGAGCCCGCGCTACTCTTATTCGTACGACGACGACGACGAACACGATGAATTCGAAGATGATGACGAGTTTTTGAGTGACCAAGAAATGCCGCATCAACGACGACGAAGCGCTAGCTATGGAGACGCTGAAGACATTCTTTTGAACACGGGCTACTACGAAAGCTTTTCGATGGAGGAACAGCAAGCCAGCACATCATCTACATCACCCAACAAATCCACCTTGCCAGTTCCCGGGGACGACATTCACACCATGACCAAGGGGCTGCACCATCGAAACAATACGGGAATGCACAATCGAGGTGGTGGTGGTGGTAGCCACCCACAAAACCAAAAAGGCCCACAAACGCCGCGGCAAAGCAACCTGGGATACGAATTCTATCGCACCCCGACACCCAAACGAAAACCGCTGCATCCGGGATACCACCACCACCACGGAACCTGGCAGTTGTCGTATTGGAGACGACCCAAGCTTCTCAAGTTTTGTCTAGCCCTGGGCTTTGGAGCCTATCTCGTGCTCTTGGTGAAAAGTTCTGTCTGGCTCTTGAAATCATCATCATCTGGTGGCAGCGGCGACGGGGCAGGGACTCATCATCATAGACTCGGCGGCGGCGGCGCTGCGGAGAATGTCTACGGGAAGACTGGACCCGACTGGATCCAGGATTGGACGGGGCCTCACTTTGGTGGTGGAGCTTCTTCCACGTCGTCCTGGAGTCAAGACTTGGTCGTCATGCGACGAATGTCTCGCGTAGAAATGGAACAGCGAGCTCTGAAGAGACGCGAACGAACGAGACCGAAGCGATCCTTGTCGTCGTCAAGTTCAAGTAGCAGTAGCTATGGGTATGCGATTCAACGAATGGATCATCGTCCACCCCCACCAACAACGCAAGCACATCTGCAACGACCCTTCTCGTCTCTGGCGTCAATGGACCAACTTTGCGGATTTGTAGCCCAGAATGACAGTCTGGAACAACCCAATCACTATCCCGCCGAAACGGCCTTGAACGGAAATTCCGCTCGGGTCTTGATTACTGGCATTTTGAATCCAGTCGGCTTTCCGCTCGCCATGTACTTGCACCACCGGTGTGGGGTGGAAGTCATTGGGGGCTTGGATCTCATGTATCCAAATACAGTCGAAAATCGATTGCAACTGGTGCATGATCGAATGGCCCTACTCCACACTAACATTCCGAAACTGGTCAAACCCATCGGTCTCTCCTTTGTGGGGGTGGATCCCAAAACGCACAACGGCAGGAATACGCAGGGGGGAGAAGACGATTTTCTCGATTGGAAACCAACACATGTAGTACACTTGGCTTCCTATTCCCCAGATGTCTATTCAGATGCTTCAGTTGATCCTACTTGGCGGAATTCTCAGTCCCCGTATGTTCGAGACAATGGCGGCGGATATCTCTCCTCGGCTCCATTTTTCGCATTACGATCTAGTATGGTCGCCATGGAACAACTCTTGCAACGATTGAATCAAGTACCTCCTGACGAACGGCCCCACTTTGTCTATGCTTCGGTAGCTCCCAGCACCGCATCCTCTCCGCTACAGGCAGCAAGCAAACTAGTTGACGAAGTCTTGGCTCGAACCTATTCCTTTCCCTCTATTGCGATCCGACTTCCAAGTACCATCTATGGACCATGGGGTCAGCCAGGATCGGTGGTTCATGATCTGATGGAAGCCGCTGCCACCAAATGGGGCACCAATTCTACAACGTCATCTTTGTCGTCGTTGCAGGCCCCAGCCAAAAATTCAGAAACTACCACTACTACGGGTAGTCCTCTGGATTTGCTTCACGTGGATGATGCCGTTGAAGCTATTGTGGCGGCTATGCAGTATCAAACCCCTCATGCCATTGCAGTCGATTTAACATCGGCAGCGCCTACCACAACAGTGCAAGATGTGGCGACAAACTTGGAGTCCATGGCACCTGGAAGTAGTAATGGACTTGCTCCCCTTGTCAAGGCGTCGCGGCAACTCGACACAACGGAGTATGCGTCTCGTCGTGCTCTTTGGAAGTGGGAACCACGGGTGGGACTCCAACAGGGCTTGCTATACACAATGGCTTGGCATTTGCATCGACACGCACCGTATGGGCCCGCTCGGGTTGAAACCGCCGACGGTTTTTTGAAGCGACATGGGCAACCTACCTGTGCGGCATCCGATTGGGGATGTCACAAAGGAAAGCACTATGTACCGTGCCTGTCGGAATGCAATACCCGTGATCAGTGCTTGCCCAGTGTCTTTGATGAGATTCGGTCGTTGGTGTTTAATGTCACGGAAGGATGTGATATTGTCTTGTACACGCAATCAATGGGGTACAATGTTCAAGATTTGGAATTGCATGCGGAATACATGGACGATGCTGATTTAGGGTCCAAGGATAAGTTGATTTGCAATTTTGCTTTTGTTCCCCGAGAATCCGACCTCGTAGCTACGGTCACTTCGAAAGTGCCCAACGAACAATTGGCCAAATTTGGTATCAAACCGCAAGTCACGGACTCCGGGAATGATATGAAAGAACGCAAACTAAATGGTTTGAATGGACGCCTCTTGTATCGAGGCTGGATATTGTTGTGGGTCCGAGATGCCGTGGAGGAATTGAGTGTCCCAGACAAATCCCTATTGAAACTGTCACCCGGCAAACTGTTCGCTCCCGATGTTGGTCGAGCCATTTTTATGGAAGAAAACTTTTCAGTGTCCCCCGATATTGATGATGTGTCCTTCCTGGTAGGCGAAATGAATCGGAAACCCTTTCCGAAACGTACCCTAAAAAAGGATGTTCATATGAAGGACCAACTGGGAAAGGAGACTGTCAAACGCAAAAAGTTCCGCCTCCCTCCCGAACCACGACGCCGTGCCGCCATTTTGTTTGCTCCTCTTCGTATCCCGAACGACCCTCGTGATTCGACGGTAAAGCGATACAAAAATCGAGAAAAGAAACTGAACGTTCATGATGCCGCCAAATTCATGGTGTACGAATTGGGCACCGATGTTGCGGATCGAGAAGCTACTCGACGCCAGAGAGATTTTTACGAAAAAATCCCCTCGTATATCAATCGCAACGGTGAAATGCGATCTTTTGAAGAACCTTGGTATAGGTATTCCATGCGTCATTGGGTACGAACACGTTGGGTCGTTCATGATATGCATTTGGAAGAAAGTCGACTGCTGAGATGCGATTGGTATCAAGAACATTTGGCGTGGGGCACTGAATTGGATCAATTGAGTTTCGCTCATGTCATGGCGGTACGAGAATTGAAACGCCGTATAGCCCACAATGAGCCTGATGATCACGTCAAGACGTTCATTGAACAACATCCTCACCTCAAAGAACTGACTGATTCGTACGAATGGTATCCTATGGAAACAGATGCAAACCAGTTGTACCGAGAGCCTGTTCATTGGATGTCCGCACTTCCAGATCATTTTATGGGAGAGGAAGAACAACCAGTGGCCGAGGAAACGGAAGAGACTGACCCCAAGGAACCCACTCCACTCTTTGTGCGAATCATGTCGGAACGCGTCATGGCGGCTTCCCGAAAAGTATGGGCCAAGGCCCGGAAACAAAACAAGAAAAAGAAGAAATGAGAGTACTAGACATACTGTAGTTGCAGCCCGAGACCCACTTATTGCTTGCGTTTTTCTCAATGTTGCTACTATGTAGTTTTAGGCACTATCGTTTTTTGGCTACGCGTTCCTTGGCGTTCCTTGCCTCCAATTCCCAATTCGTAGATAAACCAACAACAATTGCCAACAGCAGCATGTGAACCCAAGTTCCAGTCGCCATGCCCGCTACCAAACCAACGTCTCCACAAAAGTAGCTGTCATCACAAAACATTTCACGTTCGTGTCTCACAAAGGCAATGTAGTACGACAAAGGAACCGCCACAACCCAGTAGGCGAACACCACAATCGGAACTGTGACTAGCTGTCGTCCACAGCCCTTGATGATTCCATTGAGAGCTACTTGAATACCATCGGCAAATACGTATATAGCTAAGAGAGGTAACGTCCGGCTTGTTTCTAAGATGACATCTTCGGCGCCAGGAGCAAAGAGGGATGGCAAAAAGGTATGGGGTATGCAAAACAGCATGGTGCCCATTGCAAAACTCAAACATCCAGCACTGAGAATGCTCACGTTGGCCGCAAATGCAGCACCCTTGGGTTGTCCAGCTCCTAGCAAGTTCCCCACACGTGTTGACGCCGAAATTGCAAAGGCGACTGGGAACATGAAGCAAAAGGTATTGATGGACTGATATATCGTCATACCACCCACAGCAACTTCGGGATCTGGCACCAGACGACCGGACAAGAAAATGGCCGTTTCAGAGGCCCACCACTCGGAAATAATAACAATTCCAGGCAACGCCAAGGCAAAGTATTGCATATGTCCGGGGATGGAAGAGACAGCAATCCAAAACTCGTTCCAAAAAGTAAGATGTGTTCTTCCAATAGACGTACCCCCCGACGATTCCAAAAGACGCCGCCGACCATGATCATAGAAGCAGAGGTAGCTGATGATAAAGATTGGTTGGATAATATTGAAACATGTGGTCGCCACTGCACAACCAAGATACCCCCATTCCAGAAAGTAAATGAAAAAATAATTAAAGGGAACATGAAGGACAAGGCCAAGAACAGATGCTTTCGCCGGAACATCCGCCATACCAATGGATTGAAGCCACGCAGTAATTGTCCAGTTGATGGAATACCCCAGCAGACTAGGTGCCAAAACCTGCAAGTACGCCTCTGTCATGGTAGATAGGAGCTCTGCCTGCCCCAGCGCGATCAAAACATCCTTCACTCCAAACAACCACCATATAGCAATCGGAATTACAACCGACAATTGTATCACCATTCCACGCCAAAAGAAAATGACGGGAGTAATTGGTTCGTCATTTTGGCTGTTTGTTGTTTCTTCTCCTAATCCTATTCCACCCTCTTCTCCTGCCGCCAAATCAAAACTGACCCGCCGTCGTTTTTCATGAAGCATTCGTGAAACCAGCTCTCCCTTGGCCTGTCCCGACAAAGTACTGAGAGCCGAACTGAGACCCACTGACAAGCTCAAACCAGTGACATTACACAGTGTCGTCGCCAGAGCCGCAGCTGCCAACTCGTGGGCTCCGATCCCGCCAACAAATCGCAAAGAAATTAACCAGGGAATTTTGGTGAACACCATTCCCTGCAGGGTCGGAAGCGCCGTGTCCAGTTGATCTAACAGTTCCGCATATACTCGCGACAATAATGCCTTGTCGGGGGCGATCGCATTGTTATGTAACGGTATATTAGCGGGAGCGCTCAAAAGTGGCGATTCTTCAGTAGCCATAATCGTAGCATTTCTCGTTTCATCCTCGGACCTCGGTGGCATAGTTCGTGGCTTGTATTATTACTGTACGAGCAGTGCTGCAAAGTTGAAAAGTGCAGCTACAAGCCTGTCCAAGGTAGTTGAAAGAAATTGAAATGCTCGTCAACAGTGTTTTCTCTGATAGCTTCTATTCCGAAGTCCAAGATGGTCGGTGGTGGGGAGAGGAGAGGAAGAAACTATGTACAGTAATAAAGTGAAGTCGACGTTCATCATCATGCGTGTTCTCGAAACGTGGTCGGTGCGGAGGACTGTGGCACCAAAAAATGCGGTACCGGTACCTGGTACAGTACCGGTACCGTTACAGTGCAGTACCTGGTACTCTACCGGTACAAACTGTCGTAGTTTTCTACAGAGAATGTCAGTCACGCACGCACTCATTTTTTATTTAATTTCGAGAAGAAATAATGACGTCATCCTTGCCGTACGAGTATCTTTGATCTTGGCTCGCTTCTCTGATCTCTCGGCGGCATCACACTCAAAACCCTCGACCCTCCGCCTCGACGACCGACGACTTCGCACCTTCCACACAAAGTCACGAAGGATCACAAGGAACGATGACGATGCAGAGAAGCTTCTTCTTCGTCTCCATCCTTCTCACCGTTACCCGGGCCTTCTACCACAGCAGCGTCCAGCGACCACAAACAACAAAGCTGGGAGAAAGAGCTGAGACGAGGAACCAGAAAAATTACGAAAGCATGCTTCAGTGCAACGACGCCACGAAAAAGTCCTTCCAGGGCAAATCGGTACTGTTGACGGGGGCGTCAGGTGGACTCGGTAAAGAGTTGGCATTGCAATTCGCCGAGTGTCAAGTGAATCAGCTGGTGTTGAGTGGAAGGAATCAAGAGGCCCTCCAGCTGGTCGCCCAAGAATGCCAACAGGTTTGCCCGTCCATTAAAACGCATGTCGTGACCTGCGATTTATCGGATCGAAATTCGGTCCAAAGCCTCGGAGAACAAGCTCTGGCCCTATGTGACACAATCGATGTGTTGGTGAATAACGGAGGAGTGTCTTCGAGAAGTGACTTTGTGGATACAAAATTGGACGTCGACGAGAAGGTGATGCAAATCAACTTTTTTGCTGGAGCATCTTTGGCCAAAGCGGTGGTTCCCAATATGCTGACGAATGGTTCTGGAAAAATTATTTGGATCAGTAGTGTACAAGGATTGATTGGTATTCCTTCCCGGACGAGTTATGCCGCCTCAAAATTTGCCGTCCAAGGATACGCGGAAAGCCTGCGAGCCGAGTTGGCCTCGAGCGGGGTGGGTGTGCATGTAGTGAGCCCGGGGTACATTCGAACAAATCTTTCCAGGTCGGCTTTGACGGGAGATGGAACGGCACATGGAAAGATGGACGAGACAACAGCAAAGGGCAAGCCGCCGAAGGAAGTCGCAGTATCACTGCTAGATTCTGTCACAAAGGGCCAAGCGGATATTATTGTGGCAACCACGGTTTCTGCCAAAATTGCCATTTGGCTACGATTTTTATTCCCGACCCTGCTGCAGAAGATTCTTGTCTCGAGATATGATAAATCCAAAAAGATTCCCCAAGAAGATAAGCCAAAAGAAGACTAAGTCCGTCGAACATGATACTTCTGTCAGGCTCGCAACAATTCATTCTACTCTACTCAACGCGTACCGTACCGCAGGAACGTCTACTGTATCAACTCATTCCTCATCGTCATAATATGCTATCTACTCGTGAAATCGAAATAATGTTGGTCACTTTCTGTAATCTCATTCTCTAGACTAGCTCTCTAGAGAGGAGTCGTCTACGAATACAGCAGAGTCTGAAGTACCTGTAGGTCCTCCCTCGTACCGTACTCTAGACTATCGCTATTGAATTATTATTGGAGCTAAACTTGCTCGAATTAGTCATTTAGTTTGGGATGATCCGACTAGACCGAATGAATTGATGATCCGACTAGACCGAATGAATGAATATCGCTCGAGCGAAGCATCGAGAAAAAGCACTCCTACATGAACATCGAGCATCGCGATCGCGTGGGATAAAAAATCAACGCAGGCATACGTGTACCGCGAAAACCGCAAACCCATACCAAATACCAAATACATCATCTTCCACACCGATCACCGATGTTGAGATGTGTTGGGTCTGATTTTGATCAATCAATCAATCAATCAATCAATCAATCACCAAGAACATTAAGACATCAAACAACGATGACAGCAGCAGCTGCAGAAACAACAGGGGATGAGGCTCGGTTGGAAGCTTGGAAGAAGAAACGAGAGGAGCGCAAACGACGGCAACAGCAACAGGAACCACAGGATGAGTTTTTGGTGGCCGCAGAAGAGGCGCAAGACAACAACGACAACGACGCAAACGAGGACAAGGCGGAGTTTGTTCCCTTTGCCAAGCGGCGAAGAGAGGAACAATTAGCACTTCTCGAACAAGATCGATATGCCCATCGACGTCGAATTCTGCAAACTGGCGATGACATCAACGGAGGAGAGGAGGAGCATCCAACGAAAAAAGCATTCACAAAAGGCGGCAGTCACGAGGGAGGAGGAGCAAACGAGGAAGAAGTGTCTCAGGAAAAAGTGGAATCTTTATTAGAGTCGGCGGCAGCCTTGCAACAATCACTCACCGAAGAAGAGAAGTTGGCACAGCAGCGCAAGGAAGAAGAAACGCGAATTTTGAAAGAGGCCAACAAGGTGCAAACAAATGCCTTGCAAGCCGCCTCCGAAGTCGCCAAGGGTGTTCAGTATGTGACCTCTCTTCCCAGTACGTGGACGTGTCCTAAGCACATTCTTGATCAGGGCGTTGATGAATGGAACAAAATCCGCAAAGAATGGCACATGGACGTGGACGGCAACGATATTCCGCCTCCGTGTAAACGATTTCAGGATATGAAATTTCCACAGCCGATTCTTGACGTATTGACAAAGAAAGGTATCAAACGACCTACTCCGATTCAAATGCAAGGATTGACGGTGGCATTGGCTGCTAGAGATATGATTGGGATCGCCTTTACGGGTAGTGGAAAAACGCTCACGTTTTCCTTACCCCTCGTCGTGGCCGCCTTGGAAGAGGAGTTTCGATTACCCTTGGTAGCAGGCGAGGGTCCGATTGGTATCATTTTGGCTCCTTCTCGAGAATTAGCCCGCCAGACGTTTGACGTGGTGGACGAATTTTGTAAAGCCATCAGTGAAGCACCAGGGTATCCTGAATTGCGATCCCAGCTTCTCATTGGGGGAGAATCGGTGAGAGACCAAACGGCAGCTTTGATGAGTCGAGGCATTCATTGCGTTGTGGCGACTCCTGGACGACTGCGGGATGTCTTGAAACGACGGACTATGAAGTTGGATAACTGTCGCTATATTTGTCTGGACGAAGCCGATCGTATGTTGGACCTTGGATTTGACGAAGAGGTGGGAGAGATCATGAATCATTTTCCACACCAGCGTCAGACACTACTCTTCAGTGCCACATTTCCCAAAAAGTTTCAAGACTTTGCCCGAGATACATTGGTACATCCCATCGTGGTCAATGTCGGTCGAGCGGGAGCTGCCAACTTGGATGTTATTCAGGAAGTGGAGGTAAGTCCCTTTGGAAGCGAGTTGGTTACTTTGATGCTTTGAAACCCTATCGTTTGCTGGTTTGCGCTTTCTCACCAAAAATATTGATTCGTTATTTGAATGCAGTATGTCAAACAAGAAGCAAAGATTGTCTACCTCTTGCATTGTCTTCAAAAGACAGCACCTCCTGTCGTCATCTTTTGCGAACGCAAGGGAGATGTGGACGACATTCATGAGTATTTACTGTTGAAGGGGGTTGAAGCGGTGAGTATTCACGGAGGTAAGGACCAGGAAGAGCGTAACGAGGCCATTCAATTATACAAGCAAGGCAAAAAAGATTGTCTAGTTGCCACTGATATCGCTGCCAAAGGTCTCGATTTTTCTGACATCCAACATGTAATCAACTTTGACATGCCGAGTGAGATTGAAAACTATGTCCATCGTATTGGACGAACAGGCCGTGCCGGAAAAACAGGCGTTGCCACTACCTTTATCAACAAATCATGCGACGAGACGACGTTGCTGGATCTCAAACACTTGCTCAAGGAAGCCAGACAACGAATCCCTCCGGTTCTCATGATGTTGGATGATCCAAGAGACCAGGTCCAGGATGGCGCTGTGGGATGTTCCTACTGCGGTGGTTTGGGTCACACCGTGGTCGACTGTCCAAAAATCGACAAGAACGCTCGACATTTGGCAAGCGGACGAAAAGATGCCCTGGTCAGTGGAAGCGGTTATGGAGGGGACTGGTAGATCTCGCCGAAGAATCCGCTTATGGAGGGGACTGGTAGATCTCGTCGAAGAATCCAACTTCTTTTTTATTATCTGTATTACCTGTAAGACCATTAAAATATTCTGACCAGATTTTCAATTATTTCAACTCCAATACGAATGTACCCCTCTACTAGACTCAACCTTTTCATACACCCAGGATCATGTCGGCATTGTCATGCAAGAATGCCATGAGCTCAATCTCCCCTTCTGGGTAGCGACATCGCTCATCCGCGGCGGGCCCAACCACGGTGGCTCCTAGCCACACACGAGCAAGCTCGCCAAGCTCAGGAAATTCCTTTTGGTTGGTGTTCCACCATGCAAGTGGGTCCTCAATGCGACTCCGCGATTTCACAGTGGTGAAATAATGATCGACATTGGATCGGGCGTAGACAGCTGCAGCCTTGGTCTGGTCATCGGCTTTCCCCTGATCCCCACTATCGTCGCCCCAGAAAATTCCACCCATAGTGGATGACTCACCTGCTTTCTTGTTGGACTTGGGACCACTTTCTGAGGTGCTCGCCGCCGCTTGGGTCGTCACTTCGCCCTCTCGTGCGGCAAGCTTCTTTTCGCTCACCTTTTCGATCAATGATGCCGTTACTGCCTCCTTTTCCTTATCGGAAAGGCCACCCATGTGGATCAATCTGGGATCGATGGGAATTGTCCACATATCAGGAGGATCTTTACCTAGGATAGAAGCGAAGGCACTTGAAAAGGCCTTAGAGAGCGTGCTACAAAAGCCCTTGGTAGACGACACAGCAGGTGCCTCCTTGCTACCTTTGGTCAGCGCCTTGACATCCAACTTGGTCAAAACATCGTTTATCCTACGGGCAACTGGAATGGCTAATCCGACGGTAGAGTAGGCTTCTCCGGATAGTGTTTGGTGCGCATCATAAAATGGTTTGAGGAATGCTGTCAACACCGATATGATCAGCTTTTGACCCTTGTCAGGCTTCCAGTTGGCACTTGCCTCTGTGTTTTCCAAGGCCTGCAGTGCAGCGTAAGTACGACATACAAAACTGGTTGTTCCCATCTTCGATCCAGCAGCCTTTAACGCTTCTGCAACCACACTATCGACTAGACCTTCCGACGAACAAGCTTCCTGAACGATTGAGTCCATCTTGTAGAGAACACACGTGGACGAATCGTCAAGCCCAAGATCTATCGAGTCCGAGACTCCCGAGACAGTGACATGCGAAATTGCACTCAGTGACAAGGAATAGTCATTCAAGAGAGAAGTGACTGTCTCTTTGGTAGCCTTCCCCGACAGCACACCCAAGCAAACTGACTTGCGTTCGAAGGAGCTAGCACAGAAAATGACTGTCACAGATGTGTACCACTTGTCTTGGTTTTGGAATGTCTGGCACACCAAAGAATAGCTTTCTGCGTCCTTCAACACCCGACGGATTTCCAACTTAACTTTTTCCACATGATCCATGGCGATTTGAATGATTCCCTCGGTTGTTGGCAGTTCGAAAGAATCGGAAAGACAACCGACAAAGTCTTTGATTCCCGAACTTTCGACAACGGACCATGGCTGAAAGCTGGAAACTATCCACTTCAACAGCAGACCTTGGGCGGAGGACTGCTCAAACTCGTGTTTTCGCTTTTTGAGTGGGGGTGCATTTGTGGACCCCAAACTCGATCGCTTTCCTGTGCGAGTAGTAGTGGGGGTTTCCTTTTCGATCAATCCATGATAGGCCTGCATGTGACGACTGCAGCGTGATAAATATTGTTGTACCGGTACAAGTATGTATAAAACGGCGAGTGAGACACACTAGAGTTGTTGAAAGGGAAAGTCACATCATCATTGAAACCGTATCCTTTGCTCATACCTGATCGTCTTTGAAGTGCCCTTGGTGTAAGTGAATTGCTTACGACATTTGAGACAGTACGCCGAAACCGCATCTGTGCCGGCAAACAAGCATAGAGTGTGTTAGTACGGGTTTGATACAGTACAGCATAAGTTCTCCAAGTAGCTTGTTCTCGTCTACTCGTACAGTACAGAGCGAACTATTCGTACCTTTGGTCCGCCACTTGATGAGACCTGGTGGAGGCTGATCGGCAGGGCCTGGTGCTACAAGCTTGATGTGCTCCCACAACTCTTTCTTCTGAACGCGATCGGGATCAAAGAGTCGCGACAGAATACTCTTGGAGGTCGACGGAATGAATGCCAATGCGGCATCCACGTTATTATCGTCGGTGCCCGCCGCCTTGATGTTCTTGGGGGCATTGCGAGCCGGGGGCTCTACTGGATCATCGATCTTAGCATGCTCTTCGATGTTCCTCGCTGCCTCTTCGATTTCTCGCTTCTCTTCTTCTGTGTGAGCATCGGAAGCGGGCGCTTCTTCGCTGGCTTTCGGTACTCCCGTACCCGAGACTTTGGGCATCTCGTCGGCCTTTTCATCGTCCGCGCCCATTTTGAATGATGGAATATGATCAGATGGCTTGAATGGTGATGTGGATAAAGATACAGGTATTCGTCTTCTTCGTCTTCAATAGACCAGTGATGTCCTTTATTTGACGAGCACTGTGCTCTTGCCGCCCACGGTCATTGCGAACGATGCCTGACACCACGCCACACGGTGTTCTTCAAGTGCACAACAGACGTAGAATTTGGTACTTCTTCTACGTACCGGCAGTTTGGGAGAGTCATTTTTCACGGACGCACTCGGTCTCTACTCGTACCGTACCCGGTACCTGGTACCGTTACAGTACGTCGTACTCGTACATACTGTACGGTACGGTACAGACTGTACCTGGTACAGTACCGATACAGTTGTTTACCTCCCCTACAGCAGCCAGTACGTGTACCAAGTCCTACACAAAATTTTAATACCAAAAATAAAAACCCTCGAAAGCAACAGAAATTGAAACACGTAGAATCTGGTACATTTTTACTTCGATGTTGAGTTTCTCGTCCTGAAATAAGAAATAATGTAGTTTTCCACCCACCTTTCGGTCAATCCGTTGAAATAGAGCGCGGGGGGCGCCGAGGGGTGCAAGTGGCAAAAGTGACCCGGAGGATTCCTACAGTCTGTCCGTCAATACATGGTCCGCGGCCGACCATGGGCGGAGCTGCTCTACTGTACATGGTACATACCCCGACTCTTGTTTACCCCTGGAGTTCCGAACTACGGTGTGTACTCGGACGACGACGACTCGTATGCAGTAGTGTACAGTACGAGTTTCGACTGGTTTGACTCTTTTCGATTGATCAGTGAAAAAAACAATGGTGAATAATGACGACGATGGTGATGTTGGGATGAAAGTCATCCCATGCCATAACGGTACCGGTAATAGTACATACAGTAATTGTTGCATTCCTCGTACTTTTCATCTCCGTTAATATCCGTACCAGTACTCGTACCCTTTCGCCTTTGAGAACAACCTTTCACTTTCGCACTCCACCTCTATCGACGTCTTTTTGATTGCTCGCCATGACTTCGCGAAAACTGGTACCTGCTTCTACTGTGTTGTCCCCACGAAACAAGTCTCCAACGATGACCGCGACGACGACGACGACGACGACGACCGACTACGTGGAAGCCGTGCAGACACTCAACGAGAGCACCATGAAGCAAGCATGCGAGTGGCTCATGGATGACCTGGATCCCGAAGCCAGCGAAAAACTCTTGGACGTATACTTCAAGTGTGAAAGCGCCCTGAAGATAATACAAAAGCAACAACCAGCTCTCGCGTCGTTGCTGACTAATTCTCCCGTGCCTCTACCAGGTGCACCGAATCTGAACCTGCTCAATGGATCACAATCACAATCACAGCAGCAGCAGTTGCAATTGCAATCCCAGGCACAGCTTCGAGGCTCCCTACCCAAACTGACAAGCTTGACTGCCGCCAAGAAAGGGGGTGCTGTGATTGCCAAGGGAGGTGTCATTCCCATGAGACGGACCGCGATGACCAAACCTGGGGGACGCCTGCGCCCTGAGGCATCGTCGCAGTCCGATTCAGACCTCCTTTCGTCTGTTACTCAGCCGCTCTCCAAAAAAGCCCGTGTGGCGCCGCCCACAATGGATAATCCCCGAGCTCCCCCGCCCTCGGCGCTCAACTTTTTGGCCAAACTCAACAAGGATGGCAACAGTAGCAGTAGCGGCAACAACGGGAAGGCGCCTTCCCCTACCAATACGGATACCAATGCCAGTTCTAACTCGAAACGGAATCCACCACGAGCAGTGCATCGACGATCCTCGGCTTGATGTACATTGTATGTGGTGAATTGCCCCGTGCCAAACAATATCATGGGGGAATCACGATTCCATGAATGAATCAATCATCCAGCCAAATTTCAAATGAATATCTACAGCCATCCATGCGAGACGTTGGAGAAAAACAATACAGGATCATCACCTGCTACGATCTTCACTACCGGCAGGCCTTGGGTACTAACTGGGTGTCGGTCTGTGGGAGCTCGGATATAAGTACGTGTGTGGAGTAGGCATCTGCACAAAGTCCCACAGAATGATGTGATGTGGCTTTCCACAAAGATGCGCGATTCATTCATCCAAACGCTGATGTGATATAGCGGAAATATTATCATTACTGTATCAAATCATTCATGTGCTGTTTGATACTCTACTAGGTAAACGTCTTTTGGCAGTCGTACTTGCCGATTCGTTCGTTCTTTCGAGGCCCCCATTTGAATCGATGATTTATTTAAAATTTCAGGGGAGTGTCTTGAGCTGATTCTTCTCCTCTTGGAGGGTGGAGATACATTGGTTCATGCCGGACACTTGAGCGCAGATATTCGCGTGGCTCAACATTTCACCGAACATTTCGTCGAATCTCTTTGCAAAGGGATTGAGCTGACCACTTTCCCCCTTGGGGGACGTCGCGCTGGGAATTTTCTGTAGCTTCTGTAGCTTCTGTTCAAGAATTGAAGAATCATCGTCCTTCTTTTCTTCGACAAAGAAGTCCTTGCCCGGCTCCTCCACAGGTGCAGCAGGAACAGGCGTTGGCTTCTTCTTTGTCATACTTCCTTCGCCACACGGCTTCCAGGACAAAGTCTTCTCGTCCCATTCTTCCTTCAAGACATCCATGATTATCTTGCGCTTCAGCGGGGTATTGTAAGGAGGAAGAAAATTGGGGGCAAAGAAATGTGTGATATTTTCACGGTCGGTAAACAACCAGATTCCACTGTGGCACTCTTCAGAGGTCTCCCCATCCTCCTTTTCAGCTTCTCCTTCTTCCTTCACGTCTTTCTCGGTTTCTTCGGGAACAGGTTTGCCTTCAAGATCACGTTTGATGGTATTCAAGGGTTGAGGACCTTGTTCTCGCCACTTCGAAATGGCAGCATCGCACTTGGCAAAGTATTGCGCTCGGTGCTGAAAACATTGGAAATGTTAGATATTTAATTTCGGCATACTACTAGGCCAGCAAGCAACGACTCAAGAAATCAAAACTTACCTCTTCCGATCTGAATTCAGCCTTACGAAGAATTGTCGAGTGAAAGGCACCAGGGCAGAAACGACTTGGGAAGATGAATTTCTTAAAGAGTTGATTGTGCAAAAATCGAAGCTGCCAGTTAATTGGGAGAGGAGCTTCGTTGTCATCAAAGTCAGGGATCTCTGGTTCCATGTCGAAGCGAATCTCCAGCTCAGGAGGTTTATCCGGGTTGGCAACGACCGCCGTCGGCAAAGCTTCAATCTGAGGGATGAGGAAATCTCCAGATCTCATCACTTTGATAATTTCTTCCTGTGAAACACCACCCCAGTCCTTTCGATACGTCCCAATTCTCATAATCTCCACATGGGCCGAATCTTTGGCAGCCAATTTATAGCTCGTTGGTGGGCCTGGTTCCCCGCCGCCGACGAGCCACCCGTCATCGTTTGTCGAAAAGATATATTCGTAATCCCGGTCCAAAACCTCGTTCAAGTCGAAGGCTTCTTGGTGAGTTGCCGACTCGGGATGACCTTGCTCTGATTTACGGGCTAGAGAGAGCCCGAGAAAGGCCAAACCATCGACCTTTGATTTCGATGGATCAAGAACGGGGGGCTTAATTTTTTTGGAAAGGTACGTGTTTGACGAAAGAACCATCAATCGTAAGACGATCAGTTTGCAACGTAATCCTTTGCCACGAGGTATTCGAACCAAGAAGAGGAACAGAACTTACCATGATGGAATAATCAATGAAACAAGTTTGGTTACTATGAGCAGGTCTCCAATAATTTCTTTGGGCGGGAAACAAAAATCGCCTCGGAGGCGAGCATTCTCATCGGCGATGGATAGTCCTTATCTCCAAAATACGTGTGACCATGTTGTTAGAGACACGTGCCTGTCGGAATAGCCATCATTCAATTTATTCATACCCGTAGGCTTATGTCAGACTGTCGCTGAGTATAAAAGTTATATGGATCCGAATAAATGGATTAAAAGAGGCGCCGGGCGTGCTCAACACTTCTCACATCCGCCGGTATAAAGAAGTACTAGTAGTTACGGCGTCAGATCCTGAGATACCAAGGTTGTTTTGATCCGTCTCTACCTTAGAGGAGACTAAAAAACAGAAGCTATAATGTCATAGTGTCAGCAATTGATCTCTATAGATAAACAAGGAATCGTTGAAAGAGGCTTCTTAGCTATCATTCGGTCCTTCTCCTCACTGTGCTCCTAATTCTTCGAGTGATGTAGCAGCTCCCCCCGCCCGTACGATGCCTGAGGCGAATGGAACTACCACAAACCAAAGAGGTTAAAGTTGATCCATGGAGAAGACGCCTCATCATCTCCAGCAGACATTTCGCCTTTATTTGACTGAAGGATAACATCAAAGCCATGATCAATGGCAGGTGGTTTTCCTTCACATTCGAACGAGGCCTGGGGAGAGAATATTTTGAATTTATCCTCAACTGCTTCCTCGCAATTGCGCAAATACTGCGACTCGCTCAGCTCGATTGACAACTCAGTGTTTGTACTTCGACACCTTTCGGTTCTCGCGTAGCCCTGGACGAGAACCTTGAGAAGCTCTTCGTCTCCCATAGCACCAGGTACTGATTCATCGTCTAGTTCGTATTCCAAACCTTCCAAGATCGTGGGTGCTGTTTCTTCTTCCTCGTGAAAATCTCTGACAGGTACAGTGTACGTAGGAGGGATATCAATTTCGTCCAGTGATGATTGTGATGGAACAATTCCATCGAAAGTGAACTTCATCGGAGCAAACTTCTCTACCGTGGAGGCCGACAGAAGGCCATCGACGCCAAGCTCGGAAAACACAGTTACTGCTGCTATGACACCGTCGCCGTCGTCATTTTCCACTATCACCTCTTTTGGCAATGGCTTTTTAGGAGAGAATGCACGAGACGCATTTATCACTTTTAGTCGTTGTAACAAAGGAACCTCCTTCTTAGGCTGTCCGATCTTTGAGTGATTGCCTTTGTCGCTTTTTTGGGGATCAAGAGAATGTTTCATCTCGTTCTTATGCTTTCTCGACTGGTCAGGCAGAACCTTGGACAGTACACCTTTCGGTGCTTTGAATGGCTTTTGGTTCGGACTCTGGGATACACGGAATATATTTTCGTCCGTTCTGCCAAGATGGTTCCCATTGCCTGTTTTGACATTCATCTTCGGAGCGTCGATCATTGTGTCATAAAGGAGTCGCCAAGCAAGTATCGTCCCACAATAATCTTCTACCCGAGGCAATCTGTTGTTGGTAGTTCGAGCACCAAAACACTAGGTTTGAGCTTGTCGACACGAGATTTGAAACGCAAGTATTTGTAGCTCGATCCGATGTGGGCAACAACATCATGCGACATACCGATAGCACGGTCGGTCGGTGGTACATCATCGCATCTTCGCTCGCCCGATCCAAAGGGAGAGGAAGTAAGCGATCATGCAATCGCGGATTAGCGAAAATCGAACGAGTCGTCGTCAGTCGATTGGGAGGAAATACATAAGCGCGCGTAGCAACTCCTCGGGTAGTTTAATTACTTATATATTCATGAAGGTCAATCAATGATTTGTGCTGGCGGGCTTGAACGCCTGCCGGTCTCATTCGTGCGTACAGTACGTATGAAGTACAGACAGTCACTGCGGTACCCCGTACCGGTACAGGTACCGGTACAGTACTGGTTCTGTACGCTACAGTACTCGTCCAGTACCTGGTGCTTTTGGAGTAGTATGAATCTCTAATACAGATTATTCAGAGAGCTGTATCGTAAAGCAGCGAAAAGTGCACGCACTGTCTTATTTTAGCTACTGCCTTGACGCTCGAGAGCAATGCATCTCTCTTGCGCCGGAACGACGATCGACACGCCAGGCAGCTCTACTAGTACTAGAGATAATTCAGGGTACATGTTTTAGAGACACATTAAGATATTCCCGTCATTTTTTCACCTCACTGTGACCAGAAAGGTGCGGATGTCCATTGGTTCGAGCCTTATTTTGGTCCCTTGTACCGGAAGGTGTCCTTTCCTTGTACCTGAAGAGACTCCTTCCCATTCCGCACCGACCCAATCTAGCCGGTTGTTCTCCCAAGTCTGGTATTCTTGATTGGCACTCAGAGTGGTTTCCACCACGTCAACAACCTCGTACCCTGGCAAGAAGCTAGTGAGGTTGACCTCTACCGGCAGGGATAGAATCGCATCTTCGCCGATTCCATACTGATGCCCAAGACGAAGGAGCATAGTGGGAGTCTTTTCGTCGTAGAGAACTGCCCGGGTGATCAACATGACATTAGGGGGGATATGCTCCTTAATCCCATTAATGTGAGAAGAAATGAATGTCGGCTTCGTTTCAGCAGGTGCACTACCCACGAAGACCAGTGGCTCAACGAAGGCTTGGTCCATCATAGATCGAGCCAAAGTCGCACCACCGCTGTTCCCAATGAGAATAAATTGTTTTCCCTTGATGACAACTCCGTTTCCTTGTCGCTCTGCATTTCCGTATGGAGGATACGCAGTCATTCCTGAATCTGTTTCATTCATGGGTTCATTCACTCCACGCCAGTCGTCAGCAAGAGTGCGTCTCTGCACCATTAGCTCCAAACTACCATCCCGGAGTGACGCACCACCCTGGGAACGATCTGTGGCTACTGCAATAGCCGCACCAGAACTTTCTTCAATGTATATTGCCGCATTGACTGGGTAATAGTTTCCAGCGATTGGCTCAAAGACGTTTAGATCCCAAGTTGGTCGATAATTTCGCTTGCGCTCCATGAACTCCCTGCCATTGGAGTCGGTGTAGAACGTCCCGTCGTTCCTGATCGGTCCTGTGAGCTGACTTATGATCTCCTTCCCACGCCCGTCTTCTATTGGGATGGGCCCTACGATATATTCAATCTCCAAAAAAGGCTGACCTTCCATCACACGAGTCACTGTCTTCATCCAAGGCACCTCAAATTTAGCGTGCACCTCGACACCAATCGTAGTGTTGTAAATTGTAGAAGAAACCTGTTTAAGGATAACCGGCTTTTGGTCGGATGAGCTGGGTCTGAAAATGTAAGCGCCTGAGTTCTGATTGTCCCTTGACGTTGGGTTTTGATCTGGTTTGCCCGGTCCATCATAGTCTTTGTCGAAGGAGGTATAATAGCCCCAACCATTTTCCAACCTCATCGAAACATTCTGTACCGTCATGCTTTTGACCTTTCCAGTGGACCTGTGTAAGAACAGAGGATGAGAAGTCTTGAATTGTCATACTACATTCCAATATCTGGCCAAGGAAGCTTACCCGTCGAAAGTTACGCTGTAATATTCATTCGATGCGAAAACGTCAGGCACTTCATCTTCATCCGACAACTTTCGGCTAGTACGCACTGCCTTTGCCTGCTGTGACTTCATGCCTTTCCCTCTTGAAACGCCACCGATTGTTACCTTGTAGACACTGGCACCCAGGGGAGGTACTTTTACTGCCATAAAAGCAATTCGATAGGGAGCTCCTCCACCTAGCTTCGAAACGACGAGCGCCGGGACGGCTTGCACTTCTTGGATAGTATGAGTAGAATTGCCACCGCCGATTTCTTCTACGCTGTACATGGCCTTACTGGAAACAGGCAAATGGATGATGCTCGATCTTGTTTGAGCTAGGCCATTGTAGACAACGACGTAGACGTCCGTTCCATTTTGCCTTGTAGCCTCCTGTTGTTAGTTATTTTTTCAGCAAGGGGCGAGGATTGAGGACAATACTCAACCAAGTAGATACGGAGCCAATGCAAGGCAGCATTACTTACCTGAGATACATCGCATCTCGTTTCGTTGAGTAACTGACAGTAGGCCAAGTCTTGCAAGTACTCCGTGGCGTTGGCGCCAAACAAAAGACGACGAAGCTTGCGGCTGGCACAAGTCGACACACGATCAATACCAAGTTGAAGTCGCTTGGCGTAATCATTGGCTACATGTTGTTTGGATGTACCCGACACCCCATCGTGATGCTGCGCGACACCGGACGCATCCTCCAGGTCTCCAAGGGAATTCTTACATTGGAAAGGATCCCGCTTTCCGGTATAATCCAATATTGACTCGATTTGTCTCGCGCCCAGAAGAAAGGCCGACGATACTCGTTCCAATTTCTTCAGACCGCTTCTCGACGTGAAATAGCCAGTCCAGAAACAATGCTCGCAATCAGAATAAGGCATGAAGTCATCGGTCTTGACAGTATACGTGCCCGTACCGCCCGAGAATCCCTGCGGAGCAAATTGCTGCTGTGCAGGTGACGATGATTCCTGACTGCGCACAGTTGCCTTCAACTCCGCGTATTTACACTCTGTGTAATAGTTTGGAGAGGAGTAAAATATGTTTACGTGCTCAAAGCGGGGACCAAACATAGCTGGAATATCCACCTTATTTAACCTCTGCATCTCTGAGATGGTTGAAATCATCAAATCCAAATTCGCATAATTGATATGTGCCCGTTGGTACTACGAGTACAGCAAAGAGAAGGTTTAATAAGCCATGTTCGCGGTGGAGTGTGACAAAGCAGCCAAGCAACGAAACGATTCTTCGCCTCCGTGCAATCTACAGACTACTATACTCGTACCTGAAAGTCAGAGCCCATTGTAATCATGATATGGTTTCCCTTGGTGCGATCGCTTTGTACCCGTAGCTCTTCCAGGAGTCCATGTACTGCCAGCTCCAACTCACGATTGTCCATCTCGATAAGGAGAGGATCTTCGCACCCGATGTCGAAGCAATACCCCTGTGGAGCCCCGTAATTACCTTCGTAGCTTCCGGTCAAACCCCAGAAAACAGTAGTGTCCGCAAGATTCTTGCTGCTGTTCCACAATCCTTCACATTCTTGTTCATAATGGCGTTTGTTCAAATCTTGGTAGTCGATCCGCCCAAAGTAGAGGGCATCAAATCCCACCTTGGAAGAAAACAACGACGCTTGGGACGCCGAATGCCCGAACGGATCGAGTTGCCAACCCACGGTGGGAATGACTCCCAGTTCCTTTTTCAAAAACCGGTGGCCCAAGGTTGTCTGATCAATCATGCCCATGTAGTGGGTCGCTGCTTCGTCGTGCATACACCACCCCCCATTGACAAAAGACAGCTGCTTGTTCGCAACGAGGTACCTCACAGAATCTTTCACCGCGTCATCCTGAAGATGCCACCACATGGAGAAGAATTTTTGTTCCACGTACGTAAACGTCCGGGCTGGATTCTCCAAGAGAGATGTTACCACCGAGTCCAATATATCTTCCACACAAGCCTGCTGGATGGTCATGTTCTCACCGTAAAAGTACTGTTCCACAGTCTTGAGCCAGCCAACATCGTCGTGGGTGTGGGCCACCACGTGAACATTGAGAACCTTGGGATCGTCCAAGTGGGCTGCCAATTTAGTACTTGCAGGAAGATCTCGAAGTGCAAGGCGTGCAGTAGCGCCAGTTGTTATTTTCCCGGGATGACTCCCCAGAAAGGATAACCAGTTATCAAAAGGGAAACCTGTTTCTGACCAAAATGCGACGCCTATCAACACGCATCCCGATATCACAGCCAGCTGGGCAACTGACAGCACTTCCAGAAGTCGCATGATCTGCGAGTACGTTGCAGACAGTCAGTGAATCCGCGAAGGTGTTGAATGTTTCGATCAAGTGATAAAATGTCAGGTGGGACGACAACACGACCTGTTGGAAGTTAGTAGAGAAGCTCCAAAGACAACGAGAACGACAACAATCAAATAAAATGGGCGTCACAATGTTACAATAGTAGATGTTATTGTAGTAGGCGAGAATATGAGCCAATTCACAATAATAATATTATACAGTAGAACCCGCCCGCCCCAATAAAAGATATCATATTCGACTCAGAGGACTTTATTTTCGCGTAAAAAGCCCATTTCTGTTTTTTATGAGAGTATCCGTATTACATGTAGACATTACCTGAGCTTCATACTATCCTAGATTAATAAGCTCTGCCCTTTGTCTTGTCCTACTGTACGACTGCTTTCACTATTTGTACTATCATCACGTTGTGGAGTCATTTGGCAGGGCAGCAAACTTCGCAGATATGTCCTCGTCGCTAGCAGTGCCTTTCCGTTTGCCTATGTACACGCTCTTATTCAAAGCATGAGGATCTAGTAAAGCACTCACGCATACTTGCGCTGCCTCGGCCCGTGATACAGGCGAGATGTTGCTGTTCGTCTTCATTTCATTAGAATGGCAAAGGTTCAAACGTGTAAGCACTCAACCCGGTGGAGAGGTAAACATATTAGTCAAAATCAGTAGTGAACTTACCGAACTCAAGTCAATTGTACTGGCTTCGCCCGAGGGTGATTCATTATACCCAGCCACTCGAACGATCGTGTAGCTGAGGCCACTGCTCTTGAGAACTTCCTCCCCACGAAACTTGAAGTAGGTTTCCTCTGGACTACGCTCGAGTGTGTTCACGTTTTGTAGCGTCTTTTCATCGAGAATTTGGACGACATCACCAGCATTTCCAATTGCATCCCAAGAAGATGATTCTACTAGCAGTCTTCGTTGGTCATGTCGCACCATCCCACTGCGCACTACAGGGGGTATCCTTGCATCACTGAGATATACGAATTCTGGTTCCGGTTGCTGCCTGTAAACCTTCACGTAGGACAATGCAATGTAGAAGCCTACATTGTCGCCATCCTGGAGCTTGTTTTGTTTTGGATTGCTCGCACTGCGGTAGCGAAACCCGATATACTGAACGTCGCTTCCATCGAAGGGTGGCACCACCAGATTTTCTACTGTTATTTCCTTCTGCAGCACCGGTTTGAAATTGTTGAATGAAAGTCGAACAGTGACGAATTTGTTGCGTGATTTGCTATCTCGGCTCGTTGGTTTGGTTGCAGTTGAAAACTGGCAAACGTACTCGATGCCCGTCTTCTCGTAGGCTTCAGTCCGGACAAACGCTTCATAGTTGCCACCGTCCGCAAGAAGACGCACGATAAACCCTGCAAAGCCTCCACTTAAATCAATTCCATTTTCAGGGTCTTCGCGAGAGCGAAGGCGACTACTAACAATTGCAGCTTCCCCACCCACGCCGGAGCTATCTGTCTTTGGAACTTTGCCAACAAACACACCATGACCAAATTCATTCCGAATCCACTTGATTTGAGATTTTACTGTGTTATCTCGACGGGCCTCGATGTCTTCGTAGTACTCATCGTCCTCCAAGTAATCGTCTTCGTCGTATTCGCTATAATCGTACTCCGCATAAAGATCATCATCGTCGCCATCGTCATCTTCACTGTCGACTGCGGCTAGGATTGGCTCAGCGTCATCGTCAACATCTTCGTCTTCCGCCACTGTATTCGCCAAGAATCCAACGGTGTCTTCATCCAAGGAAAACAACGCAAAGTCACCCGGGCGGCTCGAGAATTTAAAGACAGACCGTTTGGCCGCCTGAGAAGTTCCATAATCGGCATGACGGACATTTTGGTATGCTCGAACCAAATTCTGCATTCCGAGCGAATCCACTTGTTCTGCAAGCTGAGCTCGAACTTCAAGAATAGAGCTTAGCTGTTCCCATTCCATATCATTCTGAGGAGATTCATGGTTGGCATCGTCTTCGATGATATCTTCCACCTTGGAATCCAGATTTTCCTTCAAAAAGTACTCAAACTTCTCTTGGAAGTCCCGCTCATCTGGTCGAGGAGCCGATGCACAAAAAACGATCTTGTCTACATCTGTCAGTGCGTATTCTAAGCTTTCAACATTGCCAAGATCCCCCTGACAGTAGGTGACACCTGTCCCTAGTAAATTCAGGGTTTGCGAGTACAAGTCTCGCACCAGAACACGGACACGAAATCTCCCCTCCAGCAGTAGGCGGCGCACCACCAAACGCCCAATTTCTCCGGTAGCACCAATCACTAAAACTTCCGGGACGTAGTTGTTGTCCTCCTGTCGCTCCAAGTAAGGGTTGCGCTCCGAAAGAGCTCCACCACTGCTCTCTAAAAAGCGATCATCCAAATAGTATTTTTGCTTCGTCTCTTGATTCAAACCCGACCCCAGTGAAGTCAACGTCCCAAGTGTCTGGCGAAGACTTTGTCCCGCTTGGAAAGGATTTAGCTTGCCCAAGAACCCTTCACCTTGCTTTTTACCTTGTGGAAGGTTAGCTTGGTTCTTCTCACCCAATTTACTCCTTATTTGCTTCATGATTTCTTCCTTTTTCTTGGCCTTTTCTTCTTCCTTGCTGGCGGCACTAGAAGCTGCAGACGATGTTGTGCCCGAAGCCTTTGACTTTTTCTTGGTTTTCAATTTCTTCTTGCTGACTTTTTTCTTGGGAGCTTCGTCATCATTATTTTTCGAGGCAGAAAGAGCAAGCGTCGGCAATCCGAATGAAGTGACAGCGGATCCACGTGGGTACCGTCGGCTGCACTGTCGAGCGGATATCGAATCATCCATCGGCGCTGACGGAGAAATACCACGTTGTTCACAGTGATGGCGGGGAATCAATGCCCTAGCGACGTGGATGGGACCATGGCAGAGAAGGACCAGTTGCCATGGGAGTACCCGTGGAACCCTCATTGCGAGCAAACAATAATATCACTTTTGCTTCAAATACAAACTGGCCCTCGGTATCGACCAAGATGTTTGATTGATCTCCTGCTTGTGCGTTTTGATTATTCTTTTGCTTTTGATGTCGATTGCGTGTTGCGTCGCAATCTTCCTCCCTTCTCTCCTTCAAGACGAGAGCCGAGACAACCACACTATGTACATACGACGACCTGACAACTGACCCAACCAGGGGTACAATGTACTGTACTTGTACCCCTGGACCCAACCCCGACCGCCGACAGTGAGTATTCGCGTTTCCTCGACAATCCCTCCCCCAAAAGTCCTGGCAACCCCCGAATACTAGCTGTACGTGTATGTACATTGTACAGTACCGGTACATACTACCGGTATGGAAAACCTAGAGTAACACAGAAACCATTGAGATAGTCAAAACACTCGGCCATCTACCTTTTAATAGATATAACTATGTCATCTCTTGCTAGGTCAACCAATCTCGGATATGATTTGGCTGTCCCTAGAAGAGAACCTTCGACGGAGAACAGAAGACCCCTAGGAACCGACAACTTCCGATGCGATGACCAGGTTCCATTTTGTCCAGAATCCCCAAAAAGATCCAACCTCTCTCTTGTCCTGTTGCTTCATCATTACTACTAGTAGTAGTAGTAGAGTAGCTCCCTCTACTACTAGTAGAGAGTAGAGTAGAGAGCATCACCTCTACTCTACTAGTAGCGAGTCACTGATACTGTAGTACCGGTGCGGGGCTCTCTACTCTACTAGCTGATCGCCTCGCTAATACCTTCTCCTTGTATCATCCCTTCCCTTGCCGTTTTGCCGTGCCAAAATCCTTTTCATTGTTGTTATTGCTAGGTACAAATGACTTGGACTTTCATGGTCGACTTTTCGGCTGCACATTGGATGGCTTCGTTCGCCTTGGAAAGAGGGAACGTTTTCGTTATATATTTTTCCACGTGAAGCTTTCGATCACTTGCTTTGAGGGGATCGCTCAATTTCAAGTCTAAAAGTTGCAACGCTCGATCAATGGGCCCACAGCGACTGCCAATGACTTTGAGCTCATCAATCACAAATGGCGCGGCATTGAATTCTTTCCCAGCTGCACACGTGCTTTTTAGAACCTATCATGGACAAAAAGGAATGAGAAGAGCACAAGTCACAAAATACAGCGCTTTTGCCACACGCGTACTGGTACTTGTACGGATCTTCGCACGTACCAGGGTGCCCATGGGACGACATAGACTAGCCGCCAGCGATAATCCTGCTGGACTACCCGTCGCATCTACTACAACGTCATACTTGGCAGCATGTGCAGCAGCCACGCCATTGAACGCTTTTTCATCCTGACATTCCGAAACAAACTTGCATTCCACCCCACTGTCTTTCACGAGATCAAGCTTGTGTTGGTGCTTGCCAAACAACACAGGTTTGTTGTCAACAGGCAAGTCGTGCCGAGAGTGTTCTCGGCCCAAAACCTCAGCAACCAGAAGTCCCAGCTTGCCATCGCCCAAAATTGCCACTTTATCTGGCCGGACCGTATCATAGCGGATCAGTTCTTGTTCGGGAATCCGACAAGCTGCCGCCAAGGGCTCCGCAAAGACAGCCACTTCGTCCGACACATCATCCGGCACCAAATGCAAATTTCCCACTGGAAGCGTCAGATATTCTGCCATAGTTCCATTTCGATTCAGAATTCCCAAGACGGTTCTATTCGGACAGTGATTCCGTGAAATTTTACTACAGCAGGCATCCAACTGCTCTGTGTCGCGACAAACACCACATGTCGCACAACCGACGTTGATATCACCACAAATTCGTTTACCAATCCATTTTTGTTTCACCTCATCAGCCACTTCCGCAATATCTTCCACAACACCCACAAATTCGTGTCCCAATACGCCATGAAATCCCATATAGCCTTGCAAAATTTCCAAGTCGGTGTTGCAAACGCCCGCCCTCAACACTCGGATCAGTGCAAATCCTGGCTCCGGAGTGGGTTTGGGCATTTCGACTACTTTGCCGACAGTGTCTCCAGGATTCACGATGGAAAACGCAAGCATTGTACTTGGAGAACTCTCAAGCATGGTGTTCGAAGAGTCAGCCAGTCGTTGTCGATGTACTTTGCTGTTGCCGGGTCGACAGTAGTCGACAAAATAAAAGTGAAACGAGCAACAAAACAAAAAACAAGAGAAACAAAACACTCAAAACCAAATCAGTTCTCTAGCTAGTAGTGGCCACTCCATCGCATGCACGACCGCACGAAGCACGAACGAAGATCCAAAAGATCTAAAATAATATTCGTGCGTCAAGCGTCAAACTGACGACGACTCATTCGACTTCCGTTGCAAAACTCAAGAAGGAGATGGATGTGACGACTGACGACCATGGACCACATTCTTCGGCTCTACTCCAAAGTTCACTAGAGATGTACCCGTAGTAGAGGAGAGACTCCATGTTGTCGTATCATACTTCTGAGTTGTGGCTTTGCTCTTACATCTTCTTGGCACACAGGCAGACACGCACTACACGTGCTAGTATGAGTCGTCAGTCATAATCAGGATTCTCAAGATCTCAATAGTTCCAGCATCAAATTGCTGCTCGCAACTTCTCCATCGTCAAGCTGGTGGGTAGTAATGAACGAATCTAATTTGAGCATCAACTCCACTTCGGCAGGGGTGCTAGCGGCCCATCCCTTTTGAAGCCAATGCCGCGTCATCTCAAGTTGCGAAAGACGAAACATGTTCAAAAATGTTTCCAAAGACAACGTGGAAGGCCCACCCTTTCCATGAATCATGAGCTGTTCAATGAGTTCTGAATGATAGCAATTGATCAGATCATCCTGATCTTCGTTCCTGAAATGACCACGGGCATCTGGGTAAAGCAAATACGCAACGTCATCCGAACACAATCCGAAACCAGTGTACTGAAAGTCTACGACAGCGACATCATCTGAACTCTCATTGCCTTCCTCTTGACTGGTGTTCTCCTTCCCCGCACAATTAGTAGAAAGAAACATGTTTGCCGCTTTGTAGTCCCCATGGATAATAGTTCCGAGGTGACTGGATGCCGCCAATTTGTTCAAACATTCATGAATTTCCTTTCCGGCATTCTGTAGTCGCTTTCCAAACGTTCGAAGATTGCCTGATGGTGTACTGGTAGTGAGTGCGTCTCCATACTTTGCCTCAATGTATCGAATCGTTTGCAGCCAGTTAGCTCCAATGCGAGAAGTGTCGGATGTTTTCGTCCAAAATCCGCCCCTATCCCACAAGCGCCAATCCTTCTGTTGTTGTTGTGGTGGTGTCCCCCAAAACATTGCATGAAAAGAGGCAATCCATTTCAAAGCTGCCTTTGCTTGATTCACGTGTAGAAATATCGGATGTTCTGGGTGCGTTATCGTCACATCATTCATGAGAATGCAAAAGATCGGCCAGGCCTTGGAGCCGTCCAAATCGGAATGCAACATTCTTGGTATTGTCAGCTGTTTTGGTTGCTGTCGTCGTCCAAGCTGCAAAGCTATCGTATCGTAGAATCGTCGTTCGACCGCATATGATTCACGGAGTTGAGCTACTTTCGCCCTTTCTTTGTCGTCGTCGTCGTCGTTGTCGTCCATCATGACCAGTTTCGCTATAAAATGACGTGATTTTCGAGATCCGTTCCGATGAACGGTAGCTGTGATGGAATACACAGGGGTCGACCGACCCCCTGTGAATGCTTCGCCAAGAGATTTTTTCAGATCCACATCTTCCACCGAGGCAGATCCATTACGAGTAGTATTGGGTAGACTTTGTTCCAATACCTTTTGAATCGAAGCTAGATCATTCTCGAGAATGGCCGACGCCAACGGACATTTTTGCAATAGTGGCTGTTCTTGTTGGTCGCAACAGTCGGCTCCTAGTATCTGCTTCTTCTTCTTTGGCATGGTGATCCCGTTATAAGTTCGGACATTGGATTGAAGAACTACCCCTCCTGGATGATGATGATTCGCAGTGCTGGTACCTACCGGTACTGTACGAGTAGACTACTCCTAGGTGTGAATAAACAATGTGAAAAATGCCGACAGATCCTTTTCGATCGTCATCATCTTTGCTGATCGCAAGCGTTTTACTGTACGACAATTCTCGCGCGGTTTTGTGTGCGTTTTGTTAGTGCGTATTTTCAAATTTTAGTATTATTACAGTAGTCTAGAGTGCGTCAAACTCACCCATCACATAAAACTGAACTTTAAAGCTATCGATCGACGACTTTCAACTCACTCCATAGTTGAGTACTGTACAAGAAGTACATACGTCTTTCTGATAACGCTGTCGCCCATATGATGTCTTGGACCATCCTATGGTTGTGGTTGCTGCTGATTATTCTTTGCACCGCAAATCAAGATCTGCCGAAACCGAATAATATCTTAATTTTGCTGACCGACGATCAAGATGTCATGCTGGGCAGCTTTGATCACATGCCTCATGTCAAGGCATTGATACAAGAACAAGGCATGACTTTTGTGAATGGATTCGTTCACACACCGATTTGCTGTCCTTCTCGGAGCTCCATCATGACGGGACGGTATTTGCACAATTGTGGCGTCACCAACAACAGCCTTTCGGGAAATTGCTACGGCGGCGATTGGATTGAAAACATGGAAGGAAAACATACCTTTGCCGTGCACGCCCAAGCCGCGGGATACACAACGGCTTATACGGGAAAATATCTCAACATGTATGGCTATAACGAGTCGTCCAATGTAATTCCAGAGGGCTTTGATCATTGGTTGGGACTGGTGGGGAATTCACAATACTACAACTACAGTTTGATCAAGGGTGGAAGCAGCAGCAACCAAGACTCGTCCTCGGAACGAATTCGGCACGGAGATCAATACCCGCAGGATTATCTTCCGAACGTCATGAACGGACAAGTGCTGAAGTGGATGTCAGACTTGCCAGAACCATGGCTCATAGTGGCGGCCTGGCCGACTCCTCATGGACCCTTCACACCGGCTCCCTGGGCGGCAGGGACCATGTCGGAATTCCACCCACCGATTACAGAAAATTACAATGCTTCGGATCGCTTTATGCAACAAAAACATTGGCTCTTACGCCAACTGCATCCAATTAGCGAATCCAATGCCGCTCTAGTCGACAAGTATTATCAAATGAGGCTAGAGGCCTTGAAAAGTATTGACCTGCACGTGGCCGAGATGTTTCAGCAGTTGGAGGCTAGCAATCAGCTTGACCATACTGTTACTCTCTATACCAGTGACAATGGCTTTCAGTTCGGCCAACATCGACTCTCCATGGATAAACGCCATTTGTACGAAAACGACATTCGGGTCCCGTTTTGCATTCGAGGACCTGGCATTCCACCCAATACGGAATCCTCAGCTATTGTCGCGAACATTGATATCGCACCGACCATTTTGGATATTGCACAAGCAACAACATTGAAAGGCGAAAAACGTAGTAGTAGTATGGATGGAATCTCCTTTTGGAAGTATGCGCGAGGCCAACCCGATCCTGTCTTTGCCCGCCGGCGAGACTTGTTGATTACATACAATGGAGAAGGCCAGAACCCCTGTGGCATGTCAGAGTGCCCCTTTCCTTGGGACGATGTATTGTGGATGCCAGACAGTTTCAATAATACCTATCACTGTGTCCGAACCCTCGACCATGATGGTGGTGCTGTTGCTCATCATCATCATCAGGAAGACAGTATCTATTGCCGTTTTGTCGACAATGAAGAGTTTGTCGAATACTATGATTTAACAGAAAATCCCTACCAGATGGACAATGACATCTCCAAGCTGGATGCAGTCCAACGTCAGCGCTACGAACGTCGTTTACAAGAACTACTACATTGTCAGGGGGAAAGTTGTTTATAATAACAACAAATGGCTTCCGTTTTTACAGTAGTAATAAAAATTACTTAGAAAAAAATGTGACTATTGACGATGAACCTGAGTCTTTCCACGGCGTATCCGACGTGTGAACTTGGAGGGAATTTTCTCTTTCAACAGACTGTCCAGTTTGTGTTGATGTCGGAGCGAATAATCGGAATCCGCCCGAACATAAAGTGGATCTTTGCGATCATCGACCCACCACCCTTCTTCCATATTGTCTCCACTACTCTCGCTCTCATCACTGCTGCTGCTGCTGACGCTAGCAGAATCGCTGTCGTCGTCCGCATCCGAGAGTTCTGCTGGATGCCATCCCTTGGTCGTCTCGATGAATTCTTGTGCGAATTCATCCGAAATGGTAAGGCAACCCCTTAGCATGATATCCACGTAGGATTGCGCGATAGGATATTGGGCGGAAGCTGGCACTTGATTTTGCTGGACATAGATCCAAACTTGGGGGACATCCTCTTCGACGGTAATGTCGAAAGATTCGTCGAGAAATGTATTTTCGTACATGTCAGCGTCGTCGTCTCTGAGGAGGTGAGTGACGGCTTCGACGTCCTCCAGTCTGATTTCGTAGCGATCGTAACCGACTTCTCGCTTATCAAAGGCCTTGAGTTCATTGTCGTTGACGGGCACCAAGACCCCAACGCATTCGGCGCCATCGCGAAATTGGACGCCCATACTCGTGGCCTTGGAGGTTTGCGATTTCTTGGCCCACGTTCGCTCCACTCCCTTGATGGCGACGGGGAGAGCCGTTCGATCGGCAACCGTTGGGGCCGTGATGGCTCTTGAATCGGGACAGATTAAGGAACCGTAACCGAACACTAAATGAGGATACTTCATGATGTCTGGTTTGGGTTTGTTTAAATTGGTAAAGGAACGAGATAAAAGAAGAGGATATAGACGAAGCTTGGAAGATATAAGTTGCATTCGTTCCTGATGGATTGAAACAGGAAACAGAACTTTTAGCTTGCGGTGTCGTCGGCAAAAGAAATTGTGAGCTGTCGGCAGTTGCGAATTTTTGTGTTTGTTTGGCAGCGAGAGCCAAAATCAGCTGACCGAGGCTGTGCTTCCAACTTTCGAGGTCGGACCTCGCAGTCTAAACGTGATTTCTACCTGTGGTCCGGTAGGAGGTAACAGTATGTAGAATTGCTGCGAGACTGTACGGAGAAAAAATTCATTCGAAACCGAAAGTTCAGCCAATCGAGCATTTTGATTGGTTGTTGAAGAACGCAGGTGTTCTGATTTGATAGATGACGACGTCCACCCAAAATTAGACCTCGCTTAGATTCAGACCTCAGACCTCTCCATAGACCTCGCAGAGCTCACAATCTTTCCCCCCCCAATTTGAGTTTTTGTGGAACAAACACCCTTTTCGAATTCCTCCTTTTTATTTGGCGCGAAAATGGCGTCTTTTGCATATCCAATGGATAAGCGAACATTCAGAATTCTCCATATCCGAATAATTTTTATGATATATCCAATCGATAGTGTCTGTCGTGTCTGCGGCGTCTGTTTGTTCTTCTCCTCCCTTTTCGTCCTTTTTCCGTCTGTCATCCCTTTCCTCGGTAAAATGTGACCGATCCGATCACTTCGTCTCAACTCCAAGATAACGTGATCGATGGGACCGAATTATTTTTTCATGCCGCCACGAGGAATTTCATTCGGATGGCAAGTCGTATTACAACCGATGCAACCGACCGTGATCTTTCACAACCTAGCGTTGTGTCAGTTTACGTTTGATGACAGAAACAAAAAATCAATTGTACTACTACCTGTGAATCACGTTTTATTTTGTTGCTGGCGTGCCAGAGTCGCATAGGACATAGAATCGTTAAGTAATTTTATCGCAATGGATTGGATTTGCCTATTTTATCCATTGGATATGTATGGGGTGCGCGAAAATGGCCTGTCGATTGACAGACAGAAAACTGCTGCCAGCATCCAGCATCCAGCATCGCATCTCGTGCTACTGTACAAGTACCAGGTGCGGTACCAGTACCTCGACCTGTACGCGACGAGTACCAGTACTGGGACCGGTACCAGGTACCGGTAGACGACGACTCCTCGTACGCCCGGTACACCAGGTACGGTACCGGTACTGTATGTACGAACAGTACAAGTTACAAGTACCTGGTTGCGTGCGCTTCAGCCGCTGCGCCGGCGTTTTGTCTCCAGTGTACTTGTTTCTGTCATTGTTGTTGTCATCGTTGGATGTTGCCTCCAACAACGGCATAGTATCATTTCCTTTCATTGCTCTTCTCTTTGACAACCTTCATCGGAGTCCGAGTGCGAATACGAGTAGTATGGCTAGTAAACTTAGCACCGCTGAATGGCAGAGCGCCAAGCAAAAAGTGGCGTCGTGGATCGACAACGAAGAACGCTGTGTGACGGCGCAGCGGGTCTGCCAGACTTTGAATGTGTCGAGATTGGAGGCCTCGCAGCTCTTGGAGGAAATAATCTGCGATCAAGCAAAAGGGAGAGGCGAAAGTGAAACCAAGTTTCAAATCACCACATGTCAAAGAGAAGACAAGGAGGAAGAGAACGTCCCCGTCACTGGTACGTGCTGCGCCTTTCGCACCTGTAACCTGTAACACCAGACCAGTTTTGTAGCAGCAAGTCGATGGATTCGCAACACAAAGCCTTCTCTCACACTTTCTGTCTGTTTGCGCCCTACGTACTATCCACCATCTACTGCAGTCTTTCGATTACGCCAATCGACGACGATTATTCCACAGGATTCCGATGCCAGCCACAACAACAACAACAACAACAACAGCTGTAACATTGTCGCCATAGCTTCGCTGCAAGCGACCGAATCCGTCGCCACGGCTCATGAACGCGACCTGATGGAGTGGCGTGAAATGGTGGCAGATGGGCGTTACCAACAGCAAACCAAGGACGATGGGGCCATTCAACCCGCCGATGTCATTGCGCCGCTCAAAGATGCCGCTCCACCATCGTCGTCGTCGTCGCCATCGAGCAGCACCAAGATGACGGTCGAAGACGATCCTTCCAGCAGCGCTACCTCGAATCTCAGCTCCAATCGTCACAAAGCTTTTTCGGGCAAGGCCAAGAAGGTGACAACAGCGGCCTCCTTTTTTGGAAGCAAGTCAAAGAATGGAAACAGCAGCAGCAGCACACCTGCGAAAAGCGCAATCACCGTCGCTAGCAACAACAACAACATTAGTAGTAACAGCAGCCAGAGAGCGCCGCAGCCCACTGAAGCAAAGGAAAACGACAAGGTGCAAACCAACCAGGTCGCCCCTACCGGTACGGGTACCGGTACCGGTACTGCCAAGGCTTCTGCTACTAGCAGCCGCAGCAGCAACAACAAACCGAAATCCTTTGGAAATGCCGATGACTTTGTGGCAGACGAAGAAGAGAGTGACGATGAAGACAAGGAACTCCATGAACGCAAACAAAAACAAGTTGCCCGTCGGAAAGCTGTGCAGGAGGCGAACAAACAATCCGAGGAGACGACTCCAGTCGATGAGGGCGACGACGATGTCGATGATGACAAGGGCAAAGTGGTGGGTGCCATGGATGCCTTTGCGACTACGGCGCCCAAAAAAGTGGCCGTGGAAATGAACAATAATATTAATAATAATAATAACGGTACTCGGCAACGAAAGCGTAGAAAGAAGCTGGTGGAGGAGACGGTCATGGTCAATGGCTATCTGCGAACGGAAACCAAGGCCATCTGGGAAGATGTACCGACTGATGAAGAAGAGGAAGAAAAGGAGCAAGAAAGGCAGCGAGTCACCAAAAAGCCGTTCAAGCCGAGCAAACCACAACAGGGTATGAAGCAAAAGAGTTTAATGGGGTTCTTTGCCAAGAAGTAAGAGAGAATAAAGTAACCACCTACGAGTACCATTACAGTACAGTGCAGTGTAGTACAATTTTTTTGGGCATTTTACGGATGAAGACGAGCAACAACATTTGTTTTTGCTTGGGCTACGTAGGGCCTTTAGCTATATTATACTCCTCCTACTAGAGTAGTTAGCGCATAATCGAAAAGAGATCGCCGGCTGTCCAGTGAAATGTTTCAACCAAAACGTGTGCTGTTCAGGAATCAGTTGAATCCTTGCCTTGGTCGGTTCCAGTACGTTCCAAAAGTATCGAACAGGTACAGTAGTCTAAACTGTGTTCGCATGAACCATCGCCACCACGCATACGGACGCTGCTCAAAAAGCTGCTCGATTCCGAATATTATTTGTTTCCGTACGTAAAGACTTGCGCTTGAACAAGCCAAGCACACCCCCACCGAACGACTTCTTCAACTGCGCGACGTCAATCCATGGCGCTAATTTCTGGGTCAAAGGATTGTAATGAAGAGTCTTTTGGTTTTTGAGAAGATCACCCAAGAACTTCAAAAAGCCATTCCAGTCTGTATGGACATCCGGGCAATTTTCGAAATATTCGGCTCCTAGAAGAACAGAGCAGAATTCCTTAACTTCGTCCTTGTTCAACGGCCTTTCGTCCAGCAAATCGAAGATCCGATGTTGATAGCCAATTTCCCGACCTTTCGATTACAGGAAGAGAGATTTCAATGTGAGAACGACATGACGGCTAACGTCTCATCGAAATAAAGAAGGTGTTGGTGAGAGTACTTTACTTACATCGATGGAGCGGCAGTGCGTAGTTGAGCCAGCTATTGAATTGATGGCATTCTTTCGCTTCGTTCAAGTGGTCATCAAGCACCTCAAGTGGAAGCTCTAGAACACTGTCAAGAGCATTATAGAAATCGACAACAGGTTGCTCATCAGTGCATAGGCGGATCACTACCCAGACTGAGCAATTGCCGGGATGGGTATTGTGGTACGAACAAGTATGGTGAGGGACCTTGTGGGGCATCAAGTCAAAAACAATCCTGTTTGAAAAAACCTTGACATACCTGGTAGGTTTTGAAGGCGTGATAGCGCATGGATGAATTCGTTGTTGATTCGGTCACTAGTTTCACCTTCCGGGGACGTTGGCAAGCCGTCTGTAGCGATAATGACGACAGCCTGGAGTCCTCTCTGGCGCATAGCGCCAGCCATTTCAGAGATACGCGCCGTAATTTCTATCAAATGAGCTGTCAGCGGAGTCGCTCCATTTGGTTTCGTATGTTGCATAATTGCCTTGGCCATCTGAATCTCCTCTCTGGCAGATCTAGCTTGGTCAGCGATACTGAACTCCTGGGGCCCTACCCGGACTCCAGGATCGTTGAGCATGCGGAAATGAGTGGTGGCCTGCAATACTGCGGCAAGCTCGGCATGATACATTACGGTTTCCTGCAGCTCACTCCATCGCGTACAAGGAACCATAGAGCCGCCGCGTATTGTGTGACCATCATTGTTTAGCATACTGCCTGAATTATCTATTATCCAAAACCTTGTTGGAAAAAGAGAGCGAGTACTTCCAAGCTGCGTGGCCAAGCCATTAGGATACCCCATCTCTAGAGTATTGTATAGTCACGGAGCCAAAGTAAGCGCACAAGATATGTCAGATCAATTTTTCGATGATTGATCAGAGACTTCAGTCGAACCTACTCTTACCTCGTAGATCTGTGAGCTGTTCCTCGACCAAAAAGGAGGATTTTGTTCTCACTAGACTGGCGGTGGGACGTGACGTTTGCTCAAAATCGGCATAACTAGTCACTCCAACGCTGTATGCTAGGCTATCTGGACGCTGTAATTGGGGTGGGATATCGGCACGATTTACATTACCAATACCCGTTGCCGTCGACTGGCCCAGTAGGGAGATCCTCGAACTTCGGCCGTCATACCCATACCCATTTTCGTCTAAATGTATCTCGGCCTCTACCATTGTCGGAATGGGTGGATACCCGTCATTCTGTGCCATATTGTTTTGCCGATACATGATGGTGAGAGTGCCTTTGTTTGGAGAGGAAGTTTACTGGTAATGAATTAGAGGACGGAAGCTTCGTCACTTCTTATCATTGTGGACTAGTAGTGTCTAATTTGTATGATTCTCGTTTTTGTTTTTCGTTTGTGTTTTGGTGTTTCGTGTTTGGGTTCTGCCGTTGTGAACTATGTACAGTACTGTAACAACGCGCCACCGCACCACGTGAGGAGTGAGTGAGTCGTCCAGAGAGGAGTCGTCGTCCAGTGCGAGCCTCGTAGAGTACTGGTACTACACGTACATTATGTACTACCAGTACAGTATTCGTACTGTACAGGTACTGGTAGTGTACTCTGCACGAATACTGTACCGGTAGACTGGTGTACGCTCTGTACCAGGTACAACATACATACCGGTACGTACCGGCACCACCTGCCGGCGGTGTTGGTTACGTTTGCGTTCCGTTTGCGTGAAGAGCGAAATCCAATTAGTCAAATGTGCGGAAATTTTTGCGCGCTGGCCGGTACACGTACTGTACTGGTACCTGGTACAGTACCGGCTTCAGTTAGACTACCCCAGTCGTAGTAGCTGCTGCTGCGCGCTTTGAAGCGAGACAGAAAGTGACAGAATGATTATAATATGCCCTTCGCAACAGAAGGCTGGCGCGCACGAACGAACGAAGAAGATTGCCATCATCAAACTTGAAAACTACGACGAGCGAAATAAAGCTAAAAAAAACGAGGCAAGAACAGAACACCGATCTTTCCGATGGACGGAAGATCGAATGCCATCACTTCATTCTTCATTCCCATTCGTTAGAGTAAGAGGGTTTCGATAAAGAAGAGACTTCTTACATTTCCAGAGTCTTCAAGGATCAACAAGTTACCGAGTACTCCTACAATGGCATTCACAGGAAATTTTTCATCTGCTCTCATCGCCCTGGTGTCGGCCATGATGCTTACCTCGTCCACTGCGTTTCTGATTCGATCACCTGCTCCTATTGCTACACGATTGTACCTCGAAGATTGGGTTGCCGATCTAATCGATAAAGAGCTGTACAGGCAGGGCCACATGAAGGAGTTTGAGGCCGAGTGGATGGAAAAGAATCGAGCCGCCGTCTTCCACAAGATCGAGACCGATTTTGGTCCTATCAGCGATCCTGATGAAACCGATTTCCGGATGTATGCCAAGGACAAGAAGATGGCTGAAAATGATCCGCAAAGGTATTGCGCCGACAGATGCGTCGCGACTGGGAACTGTGACATCTTTGAAGACTTGTGAGTGCCCAAAGTGTTTCCAGAGTACTACTATGATGTCGGTGTGGCAAGTGGTGACAAGGCGATGTCGAGCCACGAATCATCATTTGCTCGAGGCACGACCTGATAGCCTCAGCTTGATGATTCTCCTTCCTTGTGTTGTGGAATCGTTGGACATAACTTTTCAATGTCTCACTTGTCCTTCTCTTCTCCATCGCAGTTATGAACTGGGTCCTGAGGAAGTGATCAAGTTCTGCACTGAGTGCGTTCTCAGCGAGGAAGAAGGAGAATGCGATCTCCCGCCGGGTTTTTACGACAAACCTCGGCCATAGACGAGTTTCGGCGTGGGCATAGGATACAATACTTTATTGTCTTACTACTGAGCAATGGAGCACTTAATACAAACAATCCATATTGAACAACGTTGAAAACATCGAATGGAGGAGATGACTAGTAGGATGCAAACACGGACCGCCATAATCAGACCATAATGCAGTAAATGTAGAGGCCGGATTACGGAAGACGAAACGGCGGGAATCATTGTTTCTCTCAAATCGATGGACACTTTAGAGATATGCGTGCTACTTTCAATGATACTACTGTACTCAAATGCGTCCATAGAGAAGGCTATTGTTACATTAATTCTAATTCCATCGCTCGCTTTTCCCATGTCCGGGAAGGTGTGTTTCATTCATGTTACTCGTAAGACGTGGCGCTCTTAGTTTTCATCCATGGTCCTACTCGTACAAAGGAACGAGCCTATCAATTTTAGTCAATGCCTCGGAAACTGCTATTGTTCTCCTCGCCCAAAAATCTCAACTCCTCTTCCGAGAGATTGCCTTGGCTTTTGCTCAAGTCTTCCGATGATTGGTGGAACGCGTTAGAGTCGTCCGCGCTTGAAAAATGGGAGGAATCGTCCTTGGTACTTTCAAAGTGTGAGTTGGCGTCAAAGTCATCGTCGCGCCCTTGTTTGTATCGGCGGCTGTCTTCTATCGGTTCAGGTTCTTGATAATCCGTCTGGTAAGGATCGTGCTCGTAATCTTGATCCTGCCCTTCTCCGTCAATGTAGCCTTCGGGATTTTGATCGTCATAATAATCTTCACCCTCACCCTCTTGGTCATCATAGTACTCTTGGTTGGGATCATCATAGTATTCGTCATCATAATCATCATAGTATTCACCATCGTTTTCGAAGTCACCCTCTTCTCCATCGTACTCATCGTCCCATCCTCCAGCGGCGTACGGGTCCCTGTTCTCGTCGTGCAGGGGGGGCTTTCGTCCACGTCCACGAGGTGGCAAAGCCTCTGGAAAAGACTTGATCATATTGGCTGCCCACACCCACAACATCGCTGCGGTGATGTTCATGCCCGTTCCACTCGACCAAGTGCACTCGTACTCATCACAAAGGTCACTTCCCCATGCCAAGAAAGTAAGCGCCTGCGCAACGAAGCAAAACATGCAGGTCCAGAAGAGACCCTCAAAGGTTGGCAGCTGGAAGGCCACACAACAAGTGCACATAATAATGAGCATTACAATTCCGCCAATCCCACACGCCATCAAACTCATGGCTTTTCCAGCCCGCCACATGCTATCAAAATACAGATCTTTTTCGTCTCGGTCATAGAAGACGCACTGTCTGTAGTTCGGAGGCTCCAAGACTCCCACTTGGCGCGAAATATAACCGAAACCTTCGCGAGGTAATTCCGGTTCACCCTCTTCTGGGATAGGGCGAACATACATGTAAAAGCAACTGGTGATGGCCATTAACGAACAGATCCACGAGGAAATAGTAAAACACTGCGCCAGGACGGTAAAGCAACGCCCATGGGGACACGAGCTAAAATAGAAGGGAAAAGAATAGCGTTAAGACGTAAGACAAGGGTAGTTCGAAAAAACTACGAAACGAGGTGCGGATCTTGGTTCTCGAGAACGGGCCGATGAGATATTACGCGACGGGTGACGCACCATGGTCCATAAACATCGTAGATACACATCTTCCTTCTCTGCTGAGCAAGATAGGGTAGCTCGTCCAAAGGGGGGGGGTGCCTTGAAAGATGGCAGCAGGGTCTTTCTCTCGAGGCGAAAGAAGCTTATCAATGATACGATGGTGATAGCAGCCGGGGGAACAAGCTTTCGAGTTTCCAGCATGATCGTCTTGCTTGGTAGACTACACGGTGGTGGGAGCTGGGAAGAATTTAGCGCAGGCAGGCTACGTACTGAGTGCGCCTCAAACCATGTTCAAACTCGTAGAAAATAGTACCAGAGATGCGTACATTCTCAGTGCCGTTTTACTGCACTGTACGAGTACAGTACATAGAGTGTTTCAGAAAGGGCGTACCTCCGTCCGGTCACCAAGATCAAAAGGGTCATCGCATAAATACTCGTACTACTCGCTTCGCCCTCGCCCAGTCTGTCCGGTATCCCAAGCCCTGGAGTGGTCAATTGAGTCATCGAGTCATCGACATCGCATGCAATTTCATAATGCACCATGCCTCGTGAGGCTCCACAGAGTGAGTAGTGGTACCTGGAACTCGTTGAGAAAGCAGTAGTTTCTCTCTCTAGAGTTAGACTAATCCTTGGTAGTAGTTAGTAGTGTACTCCTCTACTCTAGATCATAAGCCTGTTGTTGTTGTTCTTGTTCTTGTTTAAACACTGGTATCTTGATATCTCGACTACTACAATGGAGAGAGACTTAACAAAACGATTTACGAGTACGAGACTCGCTAGCATACGCCGTAGAGATGCTGGGATGGATGGACCGTGAATAGTAGGAGTGGTTTGCTTTGAAATCACACATATTATTGAAGACCTGTGGTCAAATAAAGCTTCAAAGGGCTCGATTGGAATACGATTGTTGTTCTGGTTCATCCGCAATCAAATTCTTCACAACCGTGTTGGTTTTCTGGCGGCGCCTGGGCCTATTCATAATATAGCACTCCATAGAATAGCAAGAAAGATAAAATTAAAGCATTATCAACTCAAGAACTTCTCCATTGCCACAGCATACACTGCACAAGCCCCTTGGTCTATCGGGCTACACCCGTCGGATCGTACTCCTTGGCTTCTTTACTCAACGCATCGTATAAATCCTTTCCTTCAAAATCCTTCTTCGGCGTTCGTACCAGAACAACACTTGTTGGTCGCTTGGTGCTGGCTGCTGCTCCAAGATCTTGCTTGGAAGGAACGAACAGGTAGGGAATGTCCTTTTCCTCCAACAACACTGGGATGTGCGATATAACGTCCAGCGGATAGATATCTCCCGCCAAAATTGCCAGACCAGTTTCACCTTTGCGAATTCCCTTAATCACCTCTTTGACTCCTCTTCGGATCTGTTTTTGACCTGCTGCTTTTTTTACCAACTTGTGCGCTTTCTTCGTAGATTTCTTGGATGCCAATGGATGGCTGATAACGTTCACGGCCTTGACGCGCTCTTCGTAGGTCTTGGAGCTTCCTTTCGATGCCTTATCTTCAGTATCGGACATGATTGATTATTCTATGATTCTTTGTTCGGCTAACACTATTCGTCGAGAGAAATATACTTCAAAGACACCTGATCATGTGGTTTGAGCAGTTACAACACGAGGTTTGTCCGATCTCCGATCGCTGCGCTCCGAGAGCTGTGCTCCGATCTCCGATAGATCTTCATCATCAGCTGGCGGCGGCGCTGTGAATTTGGGTGGCATCCGCGAGTTTTGAAGCGGAGGCGCGGACAGACGAACAATAGCGCGTTGGATGGAGTTGCATTGATGCACATGCGCACGCTCGATCCGCTGTTTATCGAAGCACATGTTACCTTCATCTAAGTAACCATCTAAACAGTTTACTTATATTAAACTTATACGCCTCTGAATAATTTCTGATGTTCAAGAGGACTGACGTCACAGAGGCGAAACAGACATCAAACATCATTTCATCGTCGAACGAACATCAACCATCAATCGATCAATCATCTTCATCGCGATCATCAATGATGGCGGATGATGGGCGATGATGATTGATGATTCATTCCTTCTCTTCTCGTGACGGTTTTTGGACGGATGAACTACAGTAGTCTTGACGAGATTTGGTTTCATATCCAACGAAACAACTGCAAATTAGTTTGATGCTAACAAGGTCGTCCAATCATCGGCATACCGGTAATCGTAGCGACCAACCACGTCACACTCCCTGACATCACCTGACCTGCTCGATCAGCGAAGGAACTTCGGTCACTGAAACTACTGCTGCGAGAATATGCGTTCTCAGATTTCCCCGCACCTATTAAGACAACGCCGACATTTGGTGAGAAATCGAGGGAGTAGAAGTACACCATGTACTCAGGTCTGGCGTCGAGCTTTCATTTTTGCGTCCACTCTCTCCCTGCACAATGGCCTCACTACAGAGCCAATGGAAGCTCCTGGTCAGTTTCCATGGGGAACGAAAAGGTTCATGTCGGGTGAAAGTGGAGATAAGGACGGAAAGGATGACACAGCCTCTTCCGACAAGCAACGTGTTCCAATCAAAGATCCTCGTAAATACATTTTGTCCAAAAGTACGATACCAGAAGACCAGATTATTTTGGAATCAACTTTGGACTGGGTACAGAATGTCGTCATCGGAATGAATTTTTGTCCGTTTGCCGAGAAACCCTTTAAATCGCAGCAAATGCACTTGGAGGTGATACAGGGTCGGGACGAGAACGAAATTTTGGCCCGCGTATTGGGCGAATGCATAGTTCGACAGTCGAAGCCAGGAACCTCGCTCCTGATTTGTCCGGATCTATATCCGAACAACTTTCAAACATTTCTCCAAGTCTACAATATGCTGAACGACGGGGTCCTTGTAGACAATGAGTTGACGGATGACGTGCAAATTGCGCCCTTTCACCCGCTCTTCGAATTCGATGGGTCTGGACATGACGGTGTCGATAACTATACAAATCGATCGCCATATCCCATTTTCCATGTGCTGAGAGAAGAAGAAGTTGGCCGGGCAGTCGATTTGTTGGACGGGGACGCCAGCAAGGTGTGGAGAAGAAATGTTGAATTCCTCGAGGCATTGAGTGAAGAGTTGGAGCTGGAGCATCTAAAAGCGGTGATGACTGGAAAGCCGACCGACCGGACGATTGGAGAAAAGGTCAAAGCAATACTTCACAACTTGAAAAGGAAAACGACGGAAATGTAGAAGCTGAACAATAAATAAATTTTGGCACTGAATTTTAGAGCGTCGTGTCGACATCAGCGATCATACAGTGTACATCCTATCGCGCGGCGGAGTGCTTCTTGCCTCTTGAGCCGTCTTGCGGCGCGGCCGATGCCGACGCTCCAATCGTCTTAACGTACTATTATATGAAGTCAAATCGTTTTTTCCGTCGTCGAATAATGGTCTTTATGCTTTCCTTGCCTTGGGCCTGACGGTTTCGTATTCGCCCGCAACTTCCATTAGGACCCGTCGAAGCTTCTTGTGCATAGTGTCCGGCGAGGCAGTGGCACATGCCACTGATAATCTGCCCCCCGTTTCCGTGTGGACAGCATGAGCGATGACATTGAATGTCTTCATCATCTCCGAATTACGAAATCCTGAAAAGAAGAGGACCGGAGTCGTTGCCAGTAGACCAGCATCTGTGGTCAACGGGCTGGGACCTTCTTGCAAGCTTGGGTCCTTGCTGTTGCGGACCACTTTCGCCAGTGCGTCTTCCAGACTCAGATCCATCCATTCGCTTGAGGTCGACGTGTCCATTCGTGAAAGCGAGACGCCCTTGCGAATAGCTTTCGGTGCCTCGTCTCGCAGAATATCTACGAGCTGGTCGTCTAGAACTCCTTGCGGAACATTGTAGAAGATCAAAGCAGGGCCGGGGCCGTATTCTTCGTCCGAGGCCTCGAACTTGATGAATTCATTTTGACGATCACGGAAAAAGTCGCCGCCGTCGGAAACTCGTCGATCCTGCTGCCGAAGAACTGTGGCTTGACGGGAATTCGCGAAAAATCCTCTCGACGGAATTGACGACGGCATCCACCCGAGCACCCGTTGTCTGGCAAGGAGGCAGACAAGTAGAAACCAGTTTACGAACAAAGTTAACTTGGTCATCGTGTTTCTTGTGTTGGAACGAGGCGTGATATCTCTTCCGATGGCCTCAGGTTCAGTTTTGTGGTGTGTTCTTTCTCCCTTTTGTCTTCTTGTTCGGGAACGACTGATGGCCGTAGACTGCTCTACTTCGCGCTCGGTCGTTGGTTTGTACAGTACGATGTGCCAATGTTCTTTGATGGGTGATGGGACCAATTATGGTTCGTTGTTCGTTGGCTGATGATGGATCCCGCCACAAATTCTGTGACTATCTTGCTCCTGTTTTGTTGTGTCTGTCGGCACCTGCAACGGCCAGATGTTATGTTGGCGATCGCTGATTGGCTGTTGAAGAGGCTGGAATGCGTCACTCGGTGCCAAACTTCATTCATTCAACTGGAACTGGACGCGCGCGCTTGCTCGCATGCGATGAGTTTCATGCTTTTCTTCTCCCCCCATCATCATGCATGCATGACGACGAATTTAGCGATCTTTTTCGATCGACGCACGGACCATGGATCTTTGTTACTTGTTACGTACCGGAAAGTACTACCTGGTACTGTACCGGTAAAGTGCAGGTAGTACCTGGTACCTGGTACCTGGTACGGTACTCGTACCTTGCTCGTACAGTACTGGTACGCTGGAGACCCTTAACAGATGTACATCTAACTGTATCCAACTGCTTTTTCCGAGTCTGCCATCCTGAGGAATGGCGGAAATCACCGCGGACGGCTTCACCGCGGTGATTTCCGCGATTCCGCTAGCGCTCCGCAGTTTGCCAAATTCGCGTCTGTCGTCTTCCGTGCAAAAAGGTCTATCGCACCCACCATGTTGTTCGCAACTGCTGTCGCACCTCCGGATTTGTATGAATACCTTCTGAGTGCATTGAAAGCTGCCGTACCTGTAATGCAGTTCGTACTGGTACTGGTACCAGTCCCTCGACAGTACAACAGCTACGTGGTACACATCCGCTGCACCACACCCTGCTCCGTCGCTCTCTACAGTAGCGGTACCGGTAGTAGAGGCGTTTGCCACAATCATCATCATCGTCACATCATCGGCTTTCTCATCAGAGTACTAATACCGGTACCGGAATACAAAGTAGACTGCGCTATTCATTCAACATTCGTCAGCTCGTCATTCAAGCATCCTGTCAATGTTTCTAATTCAGTCGAATGCACCACTCGGTGAAATTCGAAGGAGAAAATGACGTTGAAATACGCGGAATCGTCGTCATCGAATTCAGCTGGCCGTCATTGGTCAGTCGCACGCTGGCCTGCTGACTCCCCACAATCAACCAACAAGGAGCCATCGACCACGACCACGACGACGTCTCCTCGCATGTCCACCGACGATGAAGTTGCGTTATCGTTTGAAAACGACGGATTCGTGGTCCTACCACAGGGAATTCCACTCTATTTACTTCAAGAATGGCGAGATTTCGGCGACGACTACTTTCGGCGATGCTTTGAAGTTCTTCACCAGATGGGGCATACGAGCGCGCCTTTCCACCAAGTAACTAAAAATAATCAAGAAGGAGGCAGACAGAACTACGAGTACGTCTTGGGTCTCGGCGCCAAGAATGGATATCGAGAGGTCGTCATGCGATCACCAGGACGATACGAATTGAGTTTGTTGAACCTGCATCCCCAAGAGTTTGAGAAAGTCTCGAATTCTTCCATCAATATGCCCGACACTACTTGCATTTTGAAAATTCTGGAGCCATTATTGCCGAGGCTACTCGGCAAGCAGGGTGACACTAGAACTGATACTTCTTCCACGAACATTAAACTATGCCACTTGAGTTTGCTGGTAGCGACACCCGGGTCTGCCGATCAAGGATGGCACGCGGATGGAGGGCACCTTTCTGTTCTGAAGCACTTTCCCTGTCACTGCTTCAATATATTCATTCCGCTTCAAGACGTGCCGGCGGAAATGGGGCCGACAGAGTTCCGTCCTGGTGGTCATTATTTGACGCGAAACCTGGCTCCAATGATGTTGGCTGCCAAGTGTCGGAAAACACTTCGATCCCCAGTGTGTCCATCATTGAAACTGGGAGATGTTTTGCTGTTTGATTACCGCGTCTTACACCGGGGGCGAGCCAACAATACACTTCAGAATCGCAATGTCTTGGTCATGACATTTTGTGAACCATGGTTTGAAGACGTCTTGAATTTTCCGAAACGCAGCATGCTGGAACCATCTAACGACGACTTCTCAGGCGACGAGGAGGATACCGCGTCATTACAATGACAATGACAATGACAATGGTTGCAACCAAGGTATGCTTTCCCATGGTTGGCCCAACACGATCTGCTACTAGTAGAGAACACCTCCCCCCGCCCAATCATTATTTCCCGGGTGTTCCTGATTAGCGTACCAGGAACGGACGATTGATGATGATGAAGATGATTGGATTGATGATGATGATTTTTTGTCTTCATTCTGGCCATCCTTCTTTTACATGTTCGTACTGTACACGTACGAGTCAGTACCTGGTAGACCAAGAGGTCGAAAAAGTCGCAGACAAAAGTCAAGAATGAAGTACCATACAAGAAGTACCAGGTAGAGTACCGGTACCTGGTACTGTACTACCGAGTGTCTTGTTATTGTGATTGTAAGACCTGTCTCAAAAATCGCTGTTGTTATGTAGAACAACTGTTTCAAGAATTCGCGTTCCTACCAAGGCAACGAGAGATTCTACGTATACTGGAAATGGAAGGATTTGATTCGACTGTGGCACGCGCATCAATGGCAGGGTTCTTCAAACGTGAAGCTTGGAGGTGAACCAACGGACAAGCATACAGCACAGCAAGTAGTACACTCATACTTTCAAGAAAAAATGCTCAGGACTCCTCATCAAGACGACGGTTCTTTTCACTTTTCTCAGCTTTCATAAAATATCTTCTGACAACGGCACTCGACTTTCAAGGAAAAAGAAAAGGGTAAGCCTCCCTCGCTCTCGACATCATCGTTTGATCAGCCTACCTCCCCAGACTAGATTATTCATTCGGGCGCTCAGATCGCAAGATATGCCGTTTTGCGGGTCTTTAGCTGCTCGTCGTCCTCATTTTTGTTGACGCTGGTCGAAACATTCGGCTCCTTCTGGATAGGAAGTCTGACGTTTGCTTTGCTTGATTCTCATATTTTTCACTGTCTCCGTACCGGTACCTGAACTTGCAGAAGAAGAATCATGAGTGTGAAAGAAGAAGATCACCAAGAACGTGGTGCATGGAGTAGCCGTTGGGCTTTCTACTTCGCGGCCATTGGAGCTGCCGTCGGATTCGGTGAGTACTGTCTTTTTGTTAGTGAGCGCCTGTCCCTTTACGAGTTTTGCGGGTCTGCTCACATTCGTTCATCGTGGCGCCATAGGAAATGTATGGCGTTTCCCCAGTCTTTCCGTTGAGTACGGAGGAGGAGCTTTCTTCATTCCGTACTTGATGGCTCTCTTCATTTTGGGTATCCCGCTCGCGATCCTCGAGATTGGGTTTGGGCAGTACTTCCAAACTGGAGATATTGGTGTCTTTGGAGGCTTCCACCCTCGTCTTCGAGGTGTTGGTTTGTCTAGTGTCGCTTGCGGTTTCATGTAAGTTTACTACAAGTACTGCTGGAGACAGGTGCAATCCCTCCTGTTCAATGACAGCGCGAGCTAATTTGTTTTTATTTCTCCTACAGGCTTGATACGTACTACAGCGTTCTCATTGCTTGGGTCGTCAACGCCTTTTTTGATTCTTGGTCCGACGATGCCCCCTGGAATAACGAAGACGTCGACGCAACAGAGGCTGTGGATTACTTTATCAATGATATCATAGGAGCAGGCACTCTTGGCCCTGATGGACGCCCCACTCGTCTCGTTGGCAAGAATGTTGGATATTGTTTCCTCGTTTGGGTCATCATCTTTTTCTGCATTGCCTTTGGGATCAAGTGGACTGGTCGTTTGACCTACTTTGTGAGTGAACCCCCTTTGCCAATATTATGTGGACCATGGTGTCTACCTTTTTCTCACACTATTCTTTCTGGGTTCTTCTCGACTGAAAGACTATGGGATTGCCTATCGTGCTTTTGTTCGTCTTCTTGGGAAAAGCCGTATCTCTTGAAGGTTCCCAAGAAGGTATCAAGCAATATATTGGTATTTGGGATGTCTCTGTTTTGACAGAGCGAGGAGAAGTGTGGTCTGTCGCCTGCTCGCAGATTTTCTTTTCTATCGGTGTCACTTTTGGAATTTTGACTGCATATGGATCACACTGCAAGCGCGACGAACCTGCCGTCATGAACTCTTTTGTCGTTGCTATTTGCAACTCCATCTTCTCCTTCATAGCTGGTTTCGCTGTCTTTGCGGCTCTCGGTCACCTTGCCTATGTGGAAGGTGTGGCTGTTACAGACCTGCCATACAGTGGTTTTGGGCTCGTTTTTGGAACCTGGCCGGTCGTTTTCAATCAGCTTCCGGGAGGCATCCACTGGGTGCGACTCCTTTTCTTCGACCTCTTTTTGCTTGGTTTGGACAGCGCTTTTGCTTTCCAAGAAGCATTTGTAACCGTTCTGAAGGACACTGTCTACTTTGAACACTACAAACGGCGCACCCTCGTCTTTGGATTGTGTCTTATTGGATTCCTATTCTCTCTCATCTACTGCACTGACGCCGGTCTCAACTTCCTCGACGTCATTGACTTTTACATCAACTTTGTCATGATTTTGGTTGGCTTCTTCGAGGTATGTCTTTGATTCGTTTTGAAAGAAGTTTTCTCGTAACGCGTCGTCTCAATTTTTTGCATTCTTTCGTTCATTCTTTCAGGCCTTTGGAAGTGCCTGGGCTTACCATATGGTTGATCAAGTAGAGGCAGTTGGACAGCCTGCTGTTGCGTCGTTCCTGATTGGTAACTTCGGTGCCGTCTTCCTTGGATGTGGTTTGTGGTTTGGATTGAAAGAAAACCAAGTATGGGGCGGCTTCCTCGGATATGGTCTCTGGTATTTGGCCGGTTGCGCCGTCTCTCATTATCACCTCAAACAGACTTTGGCTGCAGACACTGAGGGCAAGTGGACGATTGGCAAGCTTTGGTGGGAGCTCTCAATGGGCAACATTTTGTCTCTGCGCAACAGAATTCAACCTGTCATTGGACCTATTCCTTTTGTCTGGTGCTTCCTCATGAAACATATTATTCCCCATGTGCTCATTATTCTCTTTATCAACCTTGCGCAATCTGGCAATGGACTAGATCCACCAGAGCCAATCTTTGGAGGATACGGCGGATACTCTACCATTCCCTACCAAGTGCTCGGAATCTTGACGTTTGTCTTTGCTCTCTTCCTTTTCGTCAACGGATTGATCTTCCCAAAAATGTACGAACCCTTGGCCAAGCCTCAAGTAAAGGATGAGGATGATCTCCCTGCCAAGACTATCGATCCTGAGCAGGAAGAAGCCTCTGGTGAAGAGGAAGAAACTCCCACCAAGGTTGAAGAGGAGCAAGAGGCTTAAGCGCAAACTCTTGGTTGCTGTTCCCTATGACTTTGATTGTTCACGGGCTTGGTACGCCCAATAACACTTCATGTAGTAGATCGTATATTGCTTTGTGGTCGTGTTATATATCTTGTAGATAGAAACTAGCAAAGAGGTGGCAAGCCTTTGAGTGGAGTGTGCGCATAAGGAGGTACCAGAACAAGTAGACTAGTAGCCTTTGCAAGCGCCCTACACATACGTTTGCTGCTGCTGCATCGCCCCTGCTTGCGCGCGTTGTTCATTTGCAAGTCGACGTCTTCGAAAAGATTCAGCAAGGCCATTGCTGTTGCTAAACACTCCAAAATCCTCCATGATTTTATTTTGGTCTTGCGTGCCACGAAATGCTTTCAATAGGCTTTCCTCTTTTGTGGGCTCAACATCCTTGAACAATGCTTCTTGGGTCTCCATCAGCGCCAACCAATGTTTTTCCACAAAGAATTCGATCGCTTCGTCAACTTGCGTGGTGCTTGGCAATGATTCAGTTCCCGCAGTGCTCGTTTCTTTCCACCTTGACGGTTCCATACTAACTAGAACATCTCGTAGCTTTTCGGCAACTTGTTGCTTGAAATCTCCCCCCACTCCGTTTCCTCTATTCATGGATTCGATCGTCGAGCGCCAAGCTTTCCCGCCAAGGAACCCAAATGGAATACTCCCCATTGCCTTCCAATAGATGGAATCATCCGTGAGGTCTGCGTTGAATCGTCTGTTGGATCTCTGAAGGAGACTCCATCGTACATGAGCCATGGTCAAGAACCATACTTGAGTATCAAGTCCAACTGTTAGATGTACCGAAGACTCGTGAAATGCTGACTTTTCTACTCCATCAACAGCTGTAGTTGTATCGGTGGTGTGTGGGAATCCAATAGGGACGTACAAGACATCTCCTGGTTGGATCACCTGATCGATTAAGGGGTCACCCAATTCCTCCAAAATAAGAACATCACCAGTTTTTCCTCGTGCCATAGGATCCTTCCCTTTCGATCTCGGCGGTGGAGCAAAAACTCGCCACCGCTTCGCTCCCTGTGTTTGGAAGACAAAGACATCCTGTTGGTCCGTATGGAGGGGAACACTCAACGGACACCCTGCATACAAAAACACCATGAGAGAACAGTATAACTTAAAATTGCACCTCAAAGTTGATTTGATTTTGGGACCATCACTCACCGGGTGGAGTAACGTAAATGTTTGTGTTCGGGGGCAAACCGAATGCATAACCCATGAGCCGGCACAGTCCTCCTACATTTCTCCAGAGGCTACCGGCCGTATTGAAGTAAATAGTTCCGCCTTTCAAAGCTTCTTCAACGTCTGACCATGATGTTTTCTGGGCTGGGTTATCCTTCAAAGGAGTCAGGGCCCAAGTATCAGTTTTGGTTCCATTCCGTAGTACCTCTGCTGTCTTAAATCCTGTGATATATGTGCCATCCAGAAGCCGCAGATGCTTCTCGACCGTGAAACTTCCCTCGATCCAGCCACCAGTATCTCTGGAGCGTATCAACAAGGGGCGCTTCTGCCAAAAGTCTCGCACGAAAGTTTCTGATCCAGCAATCGCCTGTAAAAAATTCCAGGATGCTCGCCCTTTTGCCTCCTCTGAGGCAGAGAAATCCAGGATCGCGCTCTCTACATCCTTGATACCTCTGCCGGGGACGCAGATACCATCCACATCCAACGACTCTCTTTTCAATGATGTTCTGATTTCATCAAGAAGTGCTGATTCGGGCGTCACGATTTCATGGCACTGCTGGATTTTTTTCTTTTCGCTGCGCACTCCTTTAGTCGACGGGAGAGGGGCCCATGTTGTTCCGAAAGAGTCATGCAACGTCAAGAGAAGAATAACTTGAAAAGGAATGGAGCAAATCATCATGTAAAGCAATCAATCAATCAATCCTCGTCTTGATAAGCCGTTCACGATACTATGTTCGGCCAACTATTGCCGGTACTAATCTTTAGCGAAGCAGAAGTGGTGTGGATAGCTGGTCATATCGATATCACCTGACCCATCTCTTTCCCGCTGGTTTTCCCGTACTGTATCAGGTACCCCCGAGCTACTCCACGACGAATCATCAGTCAATTGGTAACGCCGCTGGCTCGAAATGGTTTCTGCTTCCCCCTCTGCTCCCGACTGATCCCCCTTTGTGACCCCTGGGCGCACCCCGGGCACTCTTGTACTTGTATTTGGCCGAATGGCTACATTATTATACACGTTACGTACGAAGTGGTGGTTGCCGAGTAATTCGGGCCGCGGGCGATTTGATTTAGGATTTGGCTTTAGGCCTCCAAGCTCCAAGTCAAGTACCTGTCTAGAAAGTACAGTACAGGTACTATTAGACGCCTCTCACACTCTTATTAATTTTCCGACAACGATGGAACTGTAGTCGTATGTTGTAGGTTATTGTAGTGTCTAGCTAGTTTCTTAAGCACTGTACGACTGTGATTGGGAAGTGCTCTACGTCGCTGCCTACAAGGCCAAGCGCGATTCAATTCAATATGATCAAAGCAGAACTAATTCTCTTCATGTGACGCCTTGACACCTTGAATCGCTTCCTGGTGCGAAATGAAATCACAGCTCAGCAACACGTTCCTGGTCGAGCCAAGTGACTTGAGCCCGGGGATTTCTTGACCCATCCACCTTTCCCAGCCAGTTTTGTTGGAAGTCTTGAATGAAGTAAAGAACTCAGAAAGTTTTCCTTTGAGTCGTGAAAGACGATCGCTTGTTCGGAGCTGGGTCTGGACGGACATGAGCCGTAGGTAGACACCGAGAAAGCTGTCCAGGCCCATATTCAAGCCACAGCCGAAAAGCACCTCTTTGGGTACCGAGGAGATGGCATCGAGGAACGATGTCCACACTACCTCAGTAAAATTGAAGCCCCAGTGCCGTATCGTGACTCGAATAGTTCCTGATCCTATCGTACCTTCAGCCGGGGAAGCCAGGCTGTGGCCGAAAATTACACCCCTTTTCTCATTGTCCAACGTCGCTGCATGAGTTGTAGCATCTTCCTCCAAAATCGCCTCTATCCGTTCAAGCTTTCTTAGTACCAGAAGAGGGTGTTTTTTAGAGCCCTCGGCGAGGGCCAGTGCTATCCTATTTGGTGTGCTCTGGTATGTGATGGTTTGAATTAGATCCTCGAAGTAATCGTCCAAAGGGGACCTCCAAGACAGCCAATCTTGTGAGTATTGTTCCACCGCCTCCTTTAGGGCCGAACGAAGGACGGCCACACCAAGATTCATATGATTCGGGAAATAAGCGTAAAGGCGAAGAATACACGCGAGTAGAACGCACCGATCCTCAGTACCCACTCCGTTCATCTTTTCAACTAGGGCTTGACTGACAAGCTGAACTTGCTTTCTGCCGAGACGGGACAGAAGCAGGAGCAAGATGAGCCCTTCCGGCGTATCGTTTCGGCTCTGAAAATGAGTCATCGCCTTTTCGTCCGAAGAAGCAATAAGAGAGTCAATAGCAATTCTAACGACCTTGCGGACTGAGTCTTCGGAGAAACCCCAGGCACGGTCTTTCTTGCTGAGCGGGGCATCGACAAATGCCTCAACATGGATGCTTCCCCAGGATGACGACTGGATCAAAAGTCGAACCGCCTTCGAGAGATCAAACGTACTTTCGTCCGGCTGGGATAAAATCCAGTTGCGGCAAGCAACAATGTGGTCGTGGGACCAGGTTTGGCAACACCTTGAAATGAGGTTGCTCCATAAAAAGGATGGCTTTTGGCCGTCTGAGAGAAGAATCACCCACAAATCCGGAGAACCTGATCCAGCTGACAACCAGGGAACCCATTTCACAATCGTTGTTCCGAGGCCTTCTGTTTTGCGTTCGACTTTACTGAATGATCTTAGCAACAAGTAAGAAATGTCGGCGCCATCCGCCCCTTCGGCGACTGGTGAATGGAAATCTTTCTGTGCGCCAGTGCGCATTGGTGGTTTGCCGAAATTTTCCTGAAGCCAAGCCTCTAGTAGCTGGACTTGGTCATTGGCAAACGCTGTCTCGAGGAAAGAGGAAAGTTCGTCGAGGTCAGTCGTCGAAGCTTGATTCTGTGGAGATGCACCCCTGCGTTCGAGAAATCTCGTCATGTCTGATACGTTGCCGTCTAGTTCAGTTGTCGCAGACTTCTGACTTGCTTCAACTGGCTCCTCCGTGACTGATTCCAACATATGTTCACAATTTTCAATATTCGACAGCATTGGAGGAAGGGTAGTCTTGTCTCGCTTCGCCTTAAATCTCCGTGGTTTCTCAGTTCCTTGGCACAGGCTCGAAAGCCATTCTAGGAATGTGAACGATACCTTCTCGTCACCTGACAAATCTGACAACTGGTACATTCGTGCGTAGGCCGACAAACGACCCAGTAATTTGCGCGAGACTTCCCTCCGCCGTCCCAGTCGTCCAATATCCCATTCGCTTGTCGCTGACGGGACCAGAAGCTGGTTGTAAGTCTTGTCAATATCCCGGGCCTTGTCCCCTAATTGACCAAGCCGGTCTATCATGGAAAGCAACGATGCCCGTGGAAGTCCAGAACAAAGGAGTAACCGGGGAAGAAACCCAGTTGGAGCTGTTAGCGCTGCTCGCTTCGCAATGAAATCACTTCTAGATCGCGCAAGCATTACCCACTGTTAAGTGAAAGCGATATAAGGGGTAAGATCGACCTTTGCATCTATTGTAACAATGATGCAAGTCTCGCAACACTCACCGATTCCACTGGAATAGCACTCTTTCCATTCGCACAGAGTCTAGCACTCGCTAGACCGTTGACATGGTCCTCGTCAGCCCTACCGTCGCTTCCATCGTATCCGTCTGTCCGCATCAGCATTCTCACAAGGCTCTCGACGGCACGACTATCTTCAACTGCCTTCACATTCTGTAGCCAAATGCTCAAAAGAACGCAAGAGGACTCGAGAAGCGCAAGAGGAAGTCTGACCTTCGTGGCCTCGTCTCCGTTCTCTGTTGACGGCCTACAGCATAAAACAATATCACACGCATCGTTCATGGTTTCTGTCGACGCATCCATTTTCTCGTCTTTCCCAAATTGAGTGTACTTCCTGAATTCACCATTGACAACTCCGATCGCTAAAGACCTAAGGTCAGGGAAAGACCCCATGGTTGAAGCAAACACAGTTGGTCGACTGGATACAAGGTCGATAAGAACAGAAGGAAAGTCATATCCATCCAAGAGATTCCCTTCAGCAACATATTTTGTGAGTTTTTCCAAAGCAAGAATCAGAAAGCGCAGGACGCGGCCTCTTTCAAACGAAGCAGCACGCGAGAGATGGCGTATTGCGTCACCGACGACTAAGGAAGAGTGTCGAACGTGCAAAAGATTAATCATCCATCCACAATTTGAACGTGAAAAGGGTTCAGGAAGGTTTCCATCGAACCCCTTTCCAATAGCATCAAACAACACACGCCTTGCGCAGCGACGGCGGTCTGCATTGTGGCTAGCAACGTCTGTGAGAAGAAGATCAAACGCTCGTACAGAATCCGACTCGCCGAAAGCTCCAGTCAATGATTGACGGACATGCGCCAGAAGCGGGGCAGAGAGCTCCTGTAGCTGAGCTCGCTCTTCTCCTTCCGTCCCATAGGCTCGGAGGAGCAGAAAACAAGAAGCACTGGCGGGGAGCCGAACAATTGTCTCTGGAACAAAAGAAATAATCGGGATCAACCAGTCATATGCCCTCTCGATGGCACCCCGTGTCGTATTCCCAATAGTCATCAAGAGAAAGTCAGGATCTGTCGTGCGCTGGAACTTCCGGGGGAGATCGAAGAGTTCTCCAACTGAAAAAATGAGATCAGCGGACTCCTTCGGAGGTTTCCGGGGACCTTTTCTGGGGTCCCATAGCATAATTGACTTCTGGGCTGCTCGCAAAATCTTCCTCCGACGATTGGCTTCTTTTGAGGCTTCGTGTGCCTCCTTCTCCTTCTGCTTCTTAAGCATGCGCTCTCGTTTTTCCTGTTGCCGCCTCGAAGCTCGCGAGCCTCCAAATGAGTTATCAATATCTTCCACCTCCTTTGGCTTTGTTTTTTGCTTCTGTTGAGGAAGAAACAGTAGCTCGGTGATCCGTGCTTCTTCGTCCCTCATATCTTGTTCCGTCTTCTTCATTTCTTCTCTCGCGGCATCATCACAGTCAACCGTCGGGAAGCGATAGCGGTCTGAGGTAACCATTTTGATAAGGGCCTTAACAGTGGGATGTTCATTCCAGGCAATAGAGCTGATTCGCTCTGAAGCCCCACACACAACGAGCGCAAGCCCTGTTGCCCGCCACCAAAGACCAGGGAATGCCAGGCGGGGTATACGATTTGCGGTCGACTGACTGTAAATATTATCCATCTGCAACTCTGCATCTTTCATATCAACATCTGTTGCGTCTTCGACGTTGTGCGTCACCTTTGTATCGGAGTTGCGCTCGGGAATGAATTCCACCAGACGGTACAATTCCCAAAGAATTTCTGGGTCGGTAATCGACAGCGAGCATTTGCAATCTTTGTTACACCCATGGAACATGTGCTCTAGAATGGATAGAGCGACATCCGGCGGGGTAGGATTTTTGTCCTGTGCTGCTGCTCTTAGAACAATCCAAAGCATCTCATCGTCTACATTGGCTCCAAACTCATTGCAAAGCCGAATCCTTGTAGCTTCTTCTCGCCATTCAGAGTCATTTTCGTCCGGCAATCCATCGGGGAAAAGGAATGTTGTTAGACGAGATGATTCAGGATTCTCTAAAAAGAGCACGACTCGAAGGACTGTAAGCCAATCTGGGAACTCGTCGTCATTGACTCCGTCGAGTATCGACGAGTAATTTGGAACCCCAGCGCCTACAATTTCCGATCCTTTCTTTCCGTCTTCTATTTCACATGGGGGCTTCGAATTACAGAACGGAGCATAGTTCCGACAAAACCAATGAAGCAGTACTTTCCTCGTGCTGGCTAGAGTCTTCTCTAGAGCAATCACCGCATCGTCGTCCTCATTATTTCCCCTCGATCGCTCCACTTTATGAAGCTTTGTGTCCAAAATGGTGGGTTCATCTATGCACAGGATGGCAGACTGAAACATTAGGCGAGCTCGGTTTTCTTCATCGTGTAGTGCCCAATCGACGGACTCAGGAACCTGAAAGCTGGCAATGGAGTACAAAAGACGGGAACCGTTGAACGAGCTCCCCAAGTCTTTGGCCACGGCGCGAACAAGACCGCATAGCCGACGTACAAACGTTGAAATGCTCACTTGACGCAGTGGCTCAGGTCGCTCGTAGAGAAGATGCATCAAAGACGCCGCTATACCATCAGCACTCAATGACCCGGGGAATACGCCGTGAACAGCATGAATCATCGTTAGGTGTTCGCCTACTGATACGTTGATTCCATCCATACCAAGCAGAACTTCCCGTAGAAGATGTTTGTAAACGTGACGAGCAACTGCAGCAGTTGGGATTCTTTTTGCAATCGAGTTAATATTCTCGACGTGTGCATTGAGTTGATTAGCCTTCAATCGCATGGACAAGATATTGTCGATTGCGTCGAGGTCAGCTCGCAACGGTGGGTCAGTGTTCTTCATCATGTTCACTGTCTGTGCAAAAAGACTTCGAGCAAGACCGGCGAGAGCAGGGGACTGCAACCATTTTTCCAGATTTGCCGTGATAATCCGCCTGACGTCAGGAATGCCCGCGAATCGGGGGAGTGTTTGTAGAAGTCCAGAATTCTGCTTGGTTTTGATATCGACTCGTTTTTTCAACGACAAAGATATGGCGCGATGGGCATGTTCCAAATTGAGACCAAAGTATCTTTGTCTCACCTGTGTGAAGTTCAACGTTCGCTGCGTGATTGGATACGAAGGTTGTAGACTGCGCGGAGCCTCACTTGTTTTAGACACAGGGCTGGATCTCATGGCGCTGCTGTCGTCCCCACTAAACGACTTTGCAGTTATCACAACTTCCTCGTCTTCCTCCCCCGAGGAAGAGGATCCTCCGTCATCATGTCCAACAGGAAGAACCGACGTTGTCACTGCTATCTCTTCTTCATCTCCAGAATCGGATTCCTCGCCATTGTCGGTCGACTGAGACTTGGCCACAGGCAAGGAGCTCACTTGATCGTAAGAATTGTACGTGGCCATGTCAATAGAATCGGTGGACATCGAACGGGCTCTTCCTATTTGTGGGATTGCAGAAGAATTCTGGGAAGCAACCGATGACATACTTCCTCGTCTACGAGTTGGGGAGGAATTTGTGTCGTTGACCGGTGAATTCCCCTCAGTGGTCTGCGCGCCGTAGAATTCGGCAACAGTCCGCGCATCTGCTTCTTTCTCTCCGTCATCCATGGCGTTTTCATCCGTATTCTCGGATGCGTGTGCGAGCGCCAAATTCTCCACAAAGAGGCGACAAGATGCGTCATCAACCCATGCTCGGGGCCCAAAGCAATCCTCAGAGTAGGCTTTTACGAATGCAGCAGGCCAGTGGTCCAAATGTTCAAAGGCGACGAAAAGGATCGTAGCCGCCAACAATCTAACATGAATTTTGGGTCGGGCGTAAGACATGGACCGTTTTGAAATATGTGGAGAGTGTGCAATCTTCATGCTCTTGGATGGAAACATGTCGCCGGGAATATTTCCCGCGTCCATCGAGGCCGTGCGTTTCCGAGACCCGGGAGGTATTTGATGCCCCCGACTGGCGCCTTCCGTGGATTCCATCTCGCCCACCGTCGAGGACAAGCATGATACTAGCGCATGGACTAGCTCCTGATTATGGACGACGGCAGAAATCGCGGGAATAGAATTTGGCTGGGGGAAAGGGATAGACGGCTTTCCATCGTGTTTCTTGCTGTTGGGTAGTATGGATTTTGGATAAATTCGAAAATGCGAGCAAAAAAGTGAGATCCTCGAAGCGAAATTATTGACCGAAGAGATAATTTCCTTATTCCAAGAAGTAATTTCATAGTCCAGCGACTCACCGAATGTGCTGTATCGTCGTGCGGTCAAGTTTCAGATGGTACAGCAAACCAAGACCACAAACATAGATTTCACCAAGAATTTTGGGTGACTGGGCCTGTGAGAGGTTATGCAGACGCAACAAGGCCTGGCAACAATGATCCAAATCGGGAGGCCGTCGCTTCACCATGGTCGACACAGAGAGTCGAAAGACTGCGAATCAATCGCGGTATCAATTTCACCTACTGTACCGGTACCTGCACCACCGGTAGTAGGTCATCGTCGAAGTACCAGGTACAGAATGTACGGTACTGTGCGCCGGTACGTGAACAGGTACATTGCAGTACTTGTACTGTACCGGTATAAATAAGGCGGCGCGATCGATGAGCATCTTTCTTACAGTATCTATGTATCCCATGCCGCCAGTTAGTAGCGAGCAATCATCTTGCGATTTTTTTTCGCGCTGAAATTGAATGATATGCCCTTTCACTGGAGCCTCTCGCGCTGGCACGCACTTGTAGTTTCCTTGCGCGCCTACACGTGTCAGTATGCTGCGGTGGGTAACTTGAACGATGGAGGCCACCTGCCACCTGGCTACACTGCGTTCCGCCACCTACTGTGCGTTGCTTGTTGAATTGGGCGTCAGGTCTAGTCGAGCGAATCAGGGGTGTGGCAAAAAGTGGGATTTACTGTTGTAAGGTGCGTTATCTCTAACGTGATATGAAAATTATAACTTATTTTACTGGTGTTTTTGTCTATTCTCAAACCTTGATAAACAGAGAGGAGAACCCCAAGGGTTCGCTACTCGGAATCCGTTGAACCTTTCGGAGCTGGTAATGCCTTCTGCCTTTGCCGCGCTTCGAGTGCGCGCTGACCAATAAAGAATAACGGAGTGATTTTTGATCCACTCATTTTATGAGTGGTGCCTGAATGTGCAATCGGCGCTGGACCGATGAATGAGTGCAACTTGGTTTCGGTCTGTTGGACATTCTTGAAGGTCTTTCCTCAAACCATTTTGGTTATAATTACTTAAGGACAGACAAAAAGCATGCTGGCTGGGCCCAAGGCGTTTGAATCTGGGAGGTAGTCGCAGATTTCTCGGAGTCCACACGTTCTAGTCTTATACCTCTGTAGTAAAATGTGGAGGGGGAAAACAAGCGTTTTGACCCGGGAAGATGTTCAGATCCCCGTTCCGTAGTATTAGTAGAGCTGCGCTCTGAATTTCTTCCCGGGTCGAAGTAGCTAGTTGTTGAGATAAAGACGTCCATTTTATATATGCCCCCATTTCGTTAAGTAATTTCTTGGTCGAACCGATGGGAGGACGGACGCCATGACCGCCAAAGGCCAGTATTGAATGATAGCTGTTTTCGTGAAACTTAGCGGTGACGCACGAGAAGCAAAGCAAGCGGTGAAGCACGAGGCTTCTCGTTGCATTCGTGAGAAGGGGTGAGAAGTACGGTGGATATTTATGTGGAAATTTCAGCAAGTACCGAACCGGTACAGTACTGAGTAATGTACAAGTAGACCTGGTGTACCCTGTACAAGTACAGGGTGCCCGGTACCAGTACTGTACATCCTTTTCGCAAGAGGAGACGACTCTATTCCATACTAGCTCTCTCTAGTAGTAGTAGACTAGAGAGGGTGCCAGAGACACTTGTACAGAGTGCAGAATCCACATCGCATCACCAGCCACCACGCTTGACTACAGCCCAATGATTCATTGGACTCTTTTCCCCCAGAATCCAGGATCGATATCAGAGTACTAGTCTCTCTGAGAGACTACAAGTAGTACAACTCCTCCCCGACGACCACTCAGAAGTGTACTGTTGGGTCCCACGTTATGGGGATCAATAACCCATGTGAATGTTGGACTACTTGTACTTATTTTATGATCTTATTCTTGGTACCTTGTATTCCTGCTTACTAGCCAATGGTACTGGTACAGTTCGTGTAACTCGCAAGGCATTATTTCTCAACTTCCCAATGCATTGATCAGGCCAACTGTCACAAGCCCTGCTGCGACTGCCAATGCTCCTACCCTGACCGGACTCACTTCCGCACCTGATAATTCGGCAATATCATTCGCTGTGACAGGACGATTGTACCAGCCAACAATAGCAATCCGTTCTGACTCAGTATTCAGGACTTCATGAGGCACTTTATCGCTGTTAAAAAGCACTAGAGTGCCTCCTTTTGGAGCAACATCAAGAAAGCTAGGCTGTTCCCCGGGAGGTAGCTCATCACCTCCAGAGTCCATGTGCATGCGCAGCTTGCCCCCATCCTTTTCGCTCCAATCTTCGTTCAAATACATCAGTAGGGAAAACTTTCGAAGCATCGAGGCGGATCCCGGGATCGCATCTCGGTGCCGTCGATAAAATCCACCTGAGGGATAGTAAGCGTAGAGAAACTCAGATATATTGGCATCCAGGGGTTGCGGTAAATCTTGCCGAATTCGATCCAACACATCGTACAGATTGGAACGCGAACCATTCGGGACGTCATTCAACTTGTTCCGACCCAGAAAGCATGTTTCCGCTACACGAATATTTGTGTTAAGGGTGTTGGTGGAATCCTGGCCTATCTTGGCAACTTTGAATTTGTCTTTGTCGCGAAGATTTATCACATCCTGACGAAGTGACTCCTGAAGCGATTCCGGCAAAAAATTCTCGATGATAACGTAGCCCTTTGAGGTCAACTCATCCAAATGATTTTGTGACAACTGTGGTAAACTCAATGAAGATTGCCAAAGTTGCGTCTTCGTATTATGAAGACCCCGGAGATCTGTCACTTGCGAGAGGCCTGGGGAGAAAGACCGCGCGGTTTTCAGACCCAGAAGTAAGAGGGTAAATGTCACAATTGACTGACTGCGCCGATGCGACATCATCAGATCGACGATATTCAAATGCGATGGTAGAAGAGCAATAGCTTTTACAGCACTAGCTCAGAGCGCCATTGGATGACGGGTCGCTGGAAGCTGTGTGGTGTGCAGTAAAGTTGTGAGATGTTGTGATGGGTGATGGGCGGGCAATTTTTTTACGTGTGTGGCCCGAAGTCGATGTGTGTCTGACCTTTGTCCGCGAGTCGGGATCCCTAGAGGTAGGGACTCGCGACTCGTGAACAAAAACTATCGTTTCGGATAATGAATATTTCAATGGCAGTTTGGTTATTGGAACTGCCACAAGATGAATTTTGAGACCTAATTGAATGTCAAGCGGCATTGATACATCCTCATGCATGGATGTATCATTGAAAGTTCAACTGCCTAAGTACCAAAAATTGGATCTTGGCTACTATCAAAGTACCAAAAATTGGATCTTGGCTACTATCAGAAGTGGAATACTGATGAACTTTTGGAGATCGCTGGACGAAAGTTCAGCGATCCAAAAAATCATTCTTGCAAAAGGTAGATCTTTCTAAAAGGTTATAATCTTGAGAATACTCGTTTATCTTGATTGTCTAAACTACTCTACGAGACCGACTTCACATCAAAGCAACAAAGAGTTCCACTACTTTGACTCCCGAGCGCAGCGAGGGTCATTTTTTCGGCTCCCTGCCCAAAAGGGTGGAGTGAAGGGGGGAAAGAAAAAAGGGGAAGAAATTCAAGAAAAGGTGCAGCACCGCCCGCCCGACGACCTTCCCGCCCAGAGATTGAGGCGCAAAACAACAAAAAAAACGGGTGCCCGTATCATCTTTGGTCTTTGCGCCCTCCGGACTCGCACGATCAAAGATTCGGTATCTATTGAAGGTTGAAGGCCCTCTATTCGAAAGAGCTACGAGTACCATTGCATTCTCTTGTCTTTTGTGCTACGCTACGACGCGTCTCCGACGGTCGTGGCTCCCGAGTCGTCTGTCCTCACAGGGCACGAGCTCTGAGTGAGGTTTTGGATCTTGTGACGAAGCTGGAAGTTGAAAGGTGGAGAATCATCATCGATTGTCAATTTTACTCGTTGATGGAAGAATTGAAAAAGTTTGCTGTTCTTCATACAGCAGAAACGCTAGCATGCTGCACCGGGGTATGAGAACCTCATCCTATTCTCTCTCTAGCTAGCGAAAGAAAAGACACAGATTCAAAATGGGATTCTTCCACTCAGCCTTCATACAATTGACTACTGCTCCGATGACGGGTAGAGGGGGCTCAAAATTAGCATCACCAACAAACGTGTTTTTGCCAATACAATCGGAAAAGGTTGTAATGTCATCCGCCATTCACATGAGGCCTGGACTCCACGACTTTTCCCAAGAGGCGATTGGATTTTTTACGTCGATCCGCATTCCTGCGGCACTCATTGCTGGCAGCAGCCTCGGAGCTTTGTTTGTCATGATCGCAAACGCCACTCGACCAGAAAAGGAAGCAACCAAGAGGAATTTGATAACTATTTTCGTTTACCACACTTTGTCGTTGCTGTCGCTACTACTAAGTCTTAATGTCATTGTGACGGCGACTTCAGCGAGTAACACGATGCTCATCCAAAACGTCAATCCGATGGCCAAGTCGGCCTACGAAGTCTTGATTCGTGAAATGAAGTTTGAATACTTGACAACAAGATGGAGCTTCTACGCATCACTCTTATGCTTTCTCAAAGCGGTTCTCTTTCGGACGCTTCTTGAGTTCGACTTGCTGAGGAAAGAGCGTCTTCGACCAGCCCTTTTGGTGACTTTTAGCGTAACAAGTCTTTTTGCACATATTTTGCACGTGAGTAGCCATGCATCGCCAGCACACATTCCTACTACGTTTAAATTCCTTTCTGTACAAGTACCACCAACCAACTCTCCCTCTCCCCACCCAAACCCAGATTGTAAATGACAACTTATATTCCTATCCAAACTTCTATCATATGACTCTGGGAGTTCTTCGGGTAAGTCCTAAGCGCTCCGACCACGTTCACCTATCCCACTTTCTGTGGTTGCTCAAACGATTGTTCTCTCCAGCTCTATTTTGATCGCGTGTGGTATCAAAAGAACCCAATGCTGCTTCTTTCGTTGTTCTCGGGGCTGGCCACTCTAGGTACATTGATCTCTCTTGTACCAGGGGTGACAAACTATGGGAAGTAGGCTCCTCTGGCGCAAGTCAGCGGTCGATCACGTCACGGCTTCCATAGTTGTTCGATCTACAACGCTTCGCCAGTAACATGGATTCTTCTGCACCAATCGGGCAATGTACCGGTGAATCAGCCGCACAACTTCTCGCTGTAGTATTTCATAGTACTCAATGTCATGTAGCCCAAACGACATCTTTGTTACTCGTAGGGTGTCACGTGCGGCAAGAGTACTGGTACTGCATATGACGCGTGGGTCGGGTGGAGCGAACGCTTGGTCCTACCGTAGTCCTTATAGGGGTATCAAAACACTATTTTAAATCAAGGAAAACAAGCTGAACTGCTGTGTATTCCATTCAAGATCGGTCCTCCTCGTATACTGCAGCCAAACTAGATAGACTCTACTAGAGATGATTCGCCACATAAAACAGAAGGGAATGGGCGCAGCAGATTACTTCAAACTGGTACGCGTTCCCAACATGACCGTATTCTGTCGACCCTTTTTCTTGTTCAGATTTTTTGTTCGATTTCTTCGTGACATTCTGCAAACTCCCTTGTGCTATAAGATAAACACAAATTCGATCACGCATCGCCATCTCTGGAACCTCGACATCCTTCTTCAACTTTCGAATTTACCGCAACCAATCTCCATCCCGAATAACCTGTCCGCTGCTTTGTTCACAGTCGCACTTTTTCGCATTCGTCCTCTTCCAACATCATGTTCGGGATCCCGTCAGTGACGGGAAATTCCCTACCTGTCACGGGACATGTTAGCATACCCTTCACTAAATGGATATTCATCAAAATATGATACAGCGCCTTGAGAAAGTTCGGGTCTTCAGCGAGAGACTCTGTCAAGGTTGGTGGCAATGTTTTGATTCCCATGTCGGAAGCTGCCTGCTCAGAAGGGGGTAGTGATGTGAGGAGTGGAATGGAATGAAGCGAAGTCGGTTTCCTTGACACAAAAACTCCATATGGCCACACACATAATATTTCAATTTTCACAATATCCACCTCTTACCTGTACCAGTGCCGGCCAATCCAGCGAGGGGAGAACATGCTTGACGAAAGAAATTCCATGGTCGCTCACAGCTCCGGCGTCAGGATTGTCGACAACCTTGACTTCTACCGCCGTAATCTTGAGTGGAAAGCCCTTGCCGTTGGCCTCCTTGGTATTGTTTCGCATTGTGTTATGGGTCAAAAGCCGCATGTTTCACGTCAATGTTTCACTCGTTGTAGAGCTATCAAGATGTCACTAATCTCTCAAAGGATGATGATCATGCAAGTGGCGGTTGGCGGTCACTTGTTGGTTGGTCGTTCAATGTTCAATGTCAATGTCAATGTTCAATGTTCAATGTTCAATGATCAATGATGTGTACAAGTACCGGTATTGTACTTTCGGCGAAACGTTGACACGTGGAATGCTGCTGCGTGTTCGCCCAATTCTACCGGTAGTAGGACGTACGTCGTAACAGTAGAATTCATTCGGTCCCCGATGTAAATCTGACTGGCTCGACTAATCTCAAGATGCCGTCTTTCCTTCTGGTGTTGGCTCAATTATACCGGTACAGCAGTAGTGGGGGCGAATCAGCGCACACGCGCATGAAGGAAATAATCTACTGGATGCACAGCAATTGGCACAGATCGTCAATGCGATCCAGCCATTGATCAATCCTCAGCAATTGCCGCAACCACCGGCACAATTCTCCTTGACACCTTATGGTCGAGTACTGGACCCATTGAGCAAAAGAGATGGGGACCTATACTCACAAGCAATCAAAAAGTTCGTGAGAATATGGGATCTCCGAGAATGACGTGACGCCCATGACGCGCACTGAACGGAGAAGATCTTGTATAAACATCTTGAGGTGGTCTACTATGACACTTCGACCTCCGGAATGACCCTCTGCGAGAAGCAAGAGAGATCAAGCGATACAGAATGTATATTAATATATGTCACAATTAATTCGTAGCTCAACCTTAAAAAGCAAAATCAGTTCACACCTTGTTCCATGGGAGTGCAATACCCCGACGACTCTTATTTACCCCTGATGAAGAAGGAATACTATGGGTTGATCGTACTAGTCGTATTGGCTTTTTTGGAGTCGTGTGGGACATGCTTACTTAGAGAAAACAATTCCGTTTCTTCTAATTACCAAAAAAGTGTGACTGCCAACTCTTTTGCTGTATATGTGACTGAATATTTTTCAATGATCCGACAGCCGACCAATTTACAAAGTACAAGACTAAAGACAAAAAATAGTATTTTCATGAAATAAGGAGAAGAATCATCATGAACAATAACAACAACAACAACAACAACAACAACAATAATCTGTTGAACTGTAAAGATTCGAAGTACCACTTTCGAAACAACTTTCCGAGTCTACCAAGCAAGAAGGGTAGAGCCTATCATGGCGTTAACCAAGGATGCACAGAGGGTCACAACCGTGAAGCCAAAACGAGCGTCCTCTGAGACCCCGAACGAAAAAGCGGGTTCTTCCAACATAAATAAAACTTCGAGTGTGTTGCCCGGGACTCATATCGTCCGAATGAGCGTTGTTGGGCTGGCTGGAATTCTAGTCAACAAAAAGTATACGAGAAACGCGGGGCGAAAGAAAGCGTATCCTCGACCTCCAAGTAAGATGAGGGCTGTTGTAGCTGTTTCTCGTGGCCAACAGATCAAAGCAACGACTCCCCTCTCGAAGCAACTTTCCAGACCGAACGTTAACGGTTCCACCGAAAAAGAAAGCACCACCGAGAAGCGGAGTCGACATCTTGCTTTATGGGGCTCAGATGATAACTCATCTTTGGGCTCTTTGGTTGAATTTGAAGTCAGTCTGGATAAACTTGACATTAGTGATTGCCACCAATCCACATCGCAGTACATTCCGAAGAATTTCGAGCTAATTGCTGCCTTGACAGAAGACACAGAGCACGAAAGAAAAGTCGCTCTGCCGATCGGTATCGCCAACCTACCGATTAATGGCAACAGTGGTGGAGAAGTACTTGCTTTGGATCTTCCCATTTTGAGTCTGGACCAAGCAAAGCCCCTGGGCAAGGACAAGAACGGACTCAAGGGCTTTCAGATGATGTCTATCCATGACAAGTCAGTACGATTGGCCACAGATAACAGAAGGAATAATTTCGGGAGACTCTTGGGCCGAAACAATGTTGACAAAATCCAAAAGGTTCCGTCGATTGCGGACAGAAAACTGTTCTCCTCGGTTTACTCGACCGATTCAAGCGGTGACGCCATCTTGCGTGTCCAAATGCAAGTGATCGAGAAAGTGGTACATACGAAACGGCTCTCGCCTGAGAAAGCCACTGACAGCCCAAAATCTGCTAAGATTAGGCCGCTTGATGTGGGATCAGAATCAGCCGCGACAGCGTGCACCGAATCAATCGGTTCGCTCACAAGCGATGGCTCTCCCTTCGACGTAATTTTCGAACACAAAAGTCAGAGAACACAGAGCTCTAGGACGGCCACAGATGCCGAAAAGCCGATTAGCTCCTCTGCCTTGGACGTTCGTCGTACGAATGATGACGATGCGAATCTACGTCAATCTTTCACGTCAACAACCGAGCCCCCCACAACCTTCAGTATACAGAGTGAGAAGAGGGGGACTCGGAGGGTGGGATGCTTTGAGAAATTCAGTATTCGAGGCTGTGGACCTTTATCGTATTATCCCGACGACCTTACCATGGTCACTGGTGAGATTTTCAACCGGGAATTCCGCTTTCCGATTTGTACATCCCTTAAGGCAACGTTGGATGAGGAAGACACGTTTATATTTGACACCAATGAGACCTTTCAAACGTATTCAGATTTAGAAGAAAAAACCACTCAACGAACAAGAGCGCTTCCAGATCCCATCAATGATGAAGAGACAAAGCAAATCCAAGATTCAAACGAGGAAATCCAGAGGGTAGCAGGTGTTGATTCTCTTGAGGAAATCATGAACGGAGGATTTTCTGATGCCGAGAGGCAACCTAAATTTTCCTCAAGAAATTTTGCAACGATGCCAACTGTCCCGCAGTCGATTAATTCTGTTTCGCAATCTTCAAAGGAGAACCAAGCAAGTAGCAGATTAAAGAGAATTTCTCATAAGAAGACCAACGAAGAGGGGTCAAGAAAGGGGGACAGGCTTGACCATAGGTCGGTCTCTTTTGTTCCAATATTCCCATGCACCTATCCGTCAAATACAGGCAACTATGGTCGAAGAATGACCTTTGGGGGCTCAACTCCTATCGACGTCCCAGAAAATCTGGAGATTCCAGAAGTCCCGAACAGCGACGATCTTACAGCCATCACAGGGCAAGACTTCAAGCCCCAGAAGGTAAATGTGCGAAAGTCAACAAATAGTAGATTTCCTGGCCTAGGAAATCTCTTGATCTTTGGAGGCTTGGGTATGTGCTCAAATATTGATCTTGTTGATGATGATGAAGTAAGTGAGGGGATGCGACTGACAACTACTGAGAGCACTATGGTCTCCTCGAGCAGCAATTCCCAGGCTCCATCAGAAGCAACAACATCTGTTCATGAAAATTATTTTGAAGACTATGACCACTATTCCATCGATAGACCACGATCGCAGCTGTCCGCACCACCAAGCGCAAGAAAAGACATTTTAGTCTAGGATTTTTATTTCTACTACTAGTAATAAAGTAAATTGGCGTGTAATACCGGTCATGTTGTGTATGATATGGGGGGCATGCTCGAGACACAAAGCTCGAGACACTCTGGCTAGACTCTAAAGACAACGTTGCTATCTCTCTCTCTCTCTCTCTCTCTCTTCAAACTCTTCACATCAGCGCTTTGGATTTGGCACCCAATAGTTTCAAACTTTTGTCCACTGCGAGTATTTCAGGTACGTGTGTACAAGTACTGTTTTTCGGTGCTGATAGGCCATGGTCTACTTCAATAGCCACAGCTTTGACGGCAACAATCGATGTGCTAGCAGAAATATAGTTTTCCGCTTCTGATGTTGTGACGCAACTTGAAAACAAGTATTTCTCAGCATCATGAGGCGTGTATGCTACTTGCACGTGAACCGGGACCGTAGGACATGTCAGTCTTTCTTATTATAGGATGTTTACGTTTTGCTCTCTGCAGCAGTCTTTCCAAAGACCAGCCTTTCCCAGGCATGGTCCATGGAAACATCAAGTTTGATCGGCTTAAAAGAATCTGGAAGAGGGGTCTCGACTTCTTTCGCTTGGACATCCTTTCCTTCTCCGCAGTTTCGGTGGCCAATCGTTCGTTTTCCGCGGACTTCTGTCGTTCCAGCGTAGCATCCAGGTTCGGCGAAGAGATGATGATGCTCGGGCAACGACGCTACCATGGGATTGATAAACACCTGGGGAAAGAATGCATCGATAAACATTGCTTATCAGTTCGAATGGATCGTGGTTCTATACCGTAGCAAACGACGGCATTGTTAACCACTACTTTGACGCTTACCATTACATGTAGCCACAAATGCTGTGCATTGTACGATTTACCATCTGGCATCAACTCAGACCTGCCTTTCTTCGCCATGGCTTTGGCTTCATTTGTGAGTTGTGCACCTGGTGATCAAATGATGGTAGCGACAACATGGTTAGATCCGATGCTGCCATTTTGATGTCCCGAAGTTCCCATATAATATCTTACTATATTTGAAGCCGTAACTTTCAAATTTACTGATCCACCATTCCGACTCGTGAACTTCTACGTGGTGCCATCCTCCCCAGGTGGAATGAGTGGCAAAGCTACAATATTGTGGTAGAGAAGTACAATCTGTGTGAGGCACAGGACTTCTTGGAATCCACAATTTCTGAATAACGCCATGCACAGAATCGTCACTTACATTAAAGCGGCCTTTCGGAAACTAGGCAGGAGATTCTTATGAAAGTTTCTGCCAACGTGCTCCAATACCTCGACTGACCACACTGCATCAAATGTCTCGCGAGGCCACCATGGACCACGACTGAAATCATGTTCGGTTACAATATCGGAGGGCAACAAAGATTGCTCGACAGCGTCATGACTTCCCTCAACACAGTGCGCTTTCACTCCGTGCAAGTAAAACCAGCTAGTCGAGATTCCACGCCCACATCCGACCTAAGAAAAGGAGAAATAGAAACACGGTGGGTTTTCAAATGGCACACCAAAACACTCCTCGCTGTGATAATGATACGCGATACGTCAACGTACGTCCAGAAGAGACTTGACCCCAACATGTTCGACCATCCATTTCCACAGATATGGCGACATTCCTTCAGGATCCACGCTTCCAGTCGAGAATCCACCCAAGTGCGGCTTATCGCCTTTTCCGCCATAATACTTACGGTCATAGCCAGTGTTTGAATCGTCCACTCTGACGGAAGGCAGGGCAACAGCACTTCCTGCAGGTATACCTAGCGGGTCTGCAACGTTAGCTGGGCTGAGGACGGTGGACCAAGACGTTCCAACCTGAACATTGGAGTATGGTGTCTCTCCTCCGAACACCCAGCCTCCCAACTGGAAGACAAGGATGTTAGAAAGGACCAAGAACAACAATGACACACTCGGCAGGGGTCGTCCCTCTCGACGTAACAAAGGAGCAGCCATTGTGTTGACTTGGTTGGTGGATGGTGGATTGGCTGATTCAGAAGGCTGGATAAGTGATAAGTTACAAGCTCACACAACAACTAAGAAGAGAAAATGCAGGACGACGACTGACTCCTCTCTCGATAATACCAGGTAGCTTTAGTGCAATGGAAGCAGGTGGATGCTTTCATGTACCGGTATGGCATGGCCGATGATGATTATTCTTCATTTTTCATTCTTCCCGCTGTGATAATTCAGCAGACGGACGTGTTGATCCCCACCGTGACGTCACAACCCAGCACTGTTGCTCCCTCACGCCAGCCATCCTATTTCCGCCAATCAGAGCATTCAGCCGTTACACGTGCCGGTTCCCAATGCTCGCACACAAATCATGGAATCATAGCGACATCCCCATAATTTACGTAGCTCACCTTTATCATCGACGACAAGGTGCCCATCAATAGAGCTACGTAAAACCGTTCCGCGTACCCCGCCAAACTTCACCACCATGATGACCACGTTTCCCTTCCCACACCCTACTCTCACTCCCATCACCGAGAAACCTACCACAGCCACTTTTACACTACTTCGTCGTGAAATGTACGCAAACTTGCGCTCGGTCCATTGTCCGCTCGGTGGTGGTGCCCATGGATGGCTAGCCCTTGCCATGTCGGACGCCGCCTATTTCCAGCTCACTGGCACTGCATTTTTCCCCCCGTGCACCCTGGCCCTCTTCCAGTACCCACCGGCGCCACTAACGCCATCATCACCGCCACCAAGAACAGGCTCTACGATGCCAATCTATAACAGTTCGAAACCTACACTAACTTAAAAGCTACCGTCCGCTCCCAAATCCTCGCCGCCATCCCCGCCACCTTCTACAAGATCCTCGAGGATCCTGATTTTGGTTATGCTGAAGTCGGTGTTGTCGATCTACTCGAACACCTCCAGGATGAATATGCTCAACTCGATGTGACTTTTATGGAGCCGCAGTGGTCTTGCACCCGAAGGCAGTATCTCCAGCCAAAAAAGGTATAAATTAAAGGCAGCTACGTACGTAATTTTTTGTCAATTTAACAAAATATTTCATCCGATGTACAAGATTATATTTCATTTTTCCTCGTCGGTCAATCTATGCGACTAATATGACTTTCTTTCTTCTACCTTCCGCCCAAATCCATCTTTTATTTGGCAGAGCCACCAATTATGCTACAAGAATCTCTGTCCTTCTGTCCCCACTGCGGCGTGAGGGGTGGTACCAATGTCGGAGACACATACATCCTTCCCAGTACGTCAACCCCCACCTCTCGCGCTCAGCGACGACGCACTTTTAGTGCTACTTGTACGGACGGATTCGGGTCCGATGGATCGGTGTTCGTGATTGTAGCGCATGACTTGAAGATGGGACGAGGTACTTGCGCGTTGATTTACCATGCGAGAAAAGCGCGAGAAATGCACACGCACGAGAAAAGCATCCGTTAGCACGCGTTAATATTCTTATTTATTTTTTATTAAAATGGAGCCGCAGTGTGAAGTGGTCCTGACGACTCCTCACTCCTGACTCCTGACCCAAGGCAGTACAGTACCGATATGGATACCGGTACTGTACCAGTCCTGTACAAGTACGGTATGGCAATAGTCTTGACCCAAGGCAGTAGGCAGTATCTCAGCTACCGGTAGCTGGAGGCACAAACGCGAGAAAAAACAAGGGGTTTGCAAGCCTTGCCATCTGGTGTTCCGTAGACAGCTTGTCTTTCTTTGTTAGTGGAAGAAAATGAACAATGACGTTGACCAAAATTGCTCTCCGTCTCAATCAACAGCATCAACATGACTTGAAGTTATACAGATCTGCCCACCAAGATTATAGAAACCGATTTCTTCATTGGTTTATGATTCCTGCAGAGTGCTGGTCTTTCTTTCTTCTAGGCATGTGCATTTCACCTGCATACATTTGTTTCTTGATTGGCCTTGGTCTTGGCGTCCTTTCCGTGGCGATCGCTACCGATGCTGTCATTGGCTGGGCTTGTTTCTTCTTTCACATTTTCGTGGTTGCTACGTGTCAGAGCACCGCTGAAGCCCTCGGAATGATTAATACAATTGTCCTGGCCTTATCTACCTGGACCATTGCTTGGATTTTTCAAGTTTGCGTCGGTCACTGGATTTGGGAGAAGAACGAACCAAATATCGCCAATAGGCATTCGGTCTCAGTACTGTCGATTTGTCAGTCAGTTCTAATCGCATGGAGTAGCTGAAGAAAAAAAGCTGAAGAATTGTCTAGAAAACTCCTTGATTTCTGCTGTCTCAACCTCTCTAGAGTCCCTACTTTATCTCAAACCACCTAGTGTTCTTCTTAGATTCTAGGATCACCTTGATAGTTTCGAAGCCCCCTTCTCGAATCATCTTCTCGGCGACTGGAATATTGAAACCTAGCGTTCCTAGACCAGCTCCATCGAGAGTTGACAAGCTGCACGCCATACAGAGGCATGTAGAGAAAGCAAATTGCGTTGCTGCAGCAACATTGTCAGTAATGTTCTCTCTCATGCTCGCCTTTCCAGCAATGTCACCCAACAACCAAACACCACCAGGCTTCAAGGCACTTTTGACCTGCCGGATAAGTTCCGCGGGATTAGGAGCATCATGCAATACATCGAAGGTGGTGATGACGTCGTACTCATGCATATGGTTTCCAAGAGGATCATCATTGGCGTCTATGAGGAAAGCATTTTTCAGTTTGGACTTGACCAAATTTGTTGCGCCAATTGAAAGAGCCTGATGCGAAATCTCAAAGCCGTCAATCTTGGAATTTGGGTAGGCTTTTGCCATGGCCAGTACCAGATTTCCAGCTCCGCATCCCAAATCCGCCACTCTGCAGCCCTTTTTCATGGCTGCCTCTGCAGCTCCATTGTTGGCAGATGGCAAAATTTTCGGCATAAAAAGGTCCCGAATCTCGATCCTGTGGTGTCGGTCAATTCCATTTGCTACTTCAGGTTCATCGTATGGTCTTCCGATCCCGGTGGAAAAAGCCTCTGGCAGCATCGTCTTGGCGCGATTGACCAAAGATGGGACGCAGGAGATGAGTGAGATGTCGTACTCGGGACTGTCGGGATTGGCCAAAACTTCACCCGTAGCCCACGGAAGTCGATAGTGCAAATCAGCATCGTCGTCGTTTCCGGTTCCAGGAAGCAGAGTTAGAACTTGCATTGCTGCCTGCTGGGCAAGCCACTCGCGTAGCCATCGTTGGTGATACCCTGTAAGCTCGGCTAGTTCGATGGCAGTCACAGACGAGCCAGGTTTTGCACAAGCTTCCCTTAGAGTCGAGTAAAGCTGGAGTCGGTCGCCAATGTAGAGATGAGAGGCTTTCAAGGCACCACCAATCCCAGCCCACACGGTGTCGTGGGCGATCGAGAAATCTGTTTCCGGGTCGGCCAGTTTCGTTTTGGATCGGGACAAAATTATTCTTTGGAAAGCAGCATACAGTGCAGCTCCGCAGAGCGCACTCCCAAGAACCACAGTCGGGCTTGTAGTTGACGACGAAGCCTTCATTGTGTCGTCGCTATGGTGAAGGCTGTACTGTACCGAGTATTGTATATTGTATTGAACTGGAAATGTCTCCACTCCAAGCATGATGACCGACGACGACGACGACGACGACTCCCTGCTCCCTGGCACCAAAAGCAGTTCTTGTACTCGTATTAGTCCAAGTACATACAAATAATCTGGCATCTGGAATTAATAAGTACCTACTACTACTACTGTAGTCTAACTGAAGCCATTCTACGCTGCTTCTCGAGAGAGAGAGAGAGAGAGTAGCATAGCATGGTTGTAAGTAGTGATCCAGCCCTTTGACTTACGAATACTTCTACAATGGGCGTATGCCGATCTCCACGAAAATGCTACTCTTACAGTTGTGATCGTAGACAATCTTGCTTTAAAAATAAATTCTCGAAGGTTAAAGTGTAAGAAGTACTGCATGTACCAAACTATTGGTTTGTACGAGAACAACTTATACCCTACTCCTACCGGTAAACTCGTATCGCGCATTTACACCATACCAGTGTGCATGCGGATGACCTCTACTTCATCATCCTCATGATGAGAACTTTTTCTCGGTGAACCCCGCTTCTTCTTGCGAGATTTCTTTACCCTTCGCGATCGAGGAGATGAATCAAATTCCTTCTCGTCTTCGATCTGAGCACGGATGCACCGTACCGTAGCTTTCTTGGCCTTCTTCAATTGCAACCGGAAATCTGACCACACACATCTGAGATAGCCTCGGAATTTTCCACCCTTGGACGCAATGCGTTCCCGATTCTTAACGTAGTATCCGAAAGAGAGAATGGCCATGGCGAGCAGGCCAAAGATGAAGCTAAGAATGCGCAGGGGGCGTTTGTACACCATATTCCTGTAAGCCAATTTTGCATTGCCACCGCTCGCAACTGTCCTCAATGCAAAGTCCCAGCGTTCCTTCTTGCCGTAGGGATCAGGGCAGCCATTGGGATACAAGTCCAAATCACAAGTCCAGGAGTTGTTCAACAAAAGTTGCACAGACGAATAGTAGGAGCTATGGTCGCGGCCCCAGATGCGGTGGCAGCCCACGCTCGCATGTTGTTTGTTGTATGCCTGGAATGAGTCGATCTCTTTCAAAAAGTAATTTCCGTCGCAATTGCTTGCCTGAAAACTAGCAATAATATACTGACCCTCGGAATTGCATCCCATAGTGCTGACAAGGCTATTTTCATCGCCCGACTGACCTTCCTCTCGCCGACCGTTCGCTTGATTACCGTTGTCTTCGATAGCCTGGCACACTGCGTTTGAGTTTCCGCTGTAGCCATTGTAATTGTCGTCACCACCATTGTCATAGTAGACAACAGGATTCATGCCTACAGCCTTGAGAAAGTTATCTGCTCCCCCGTACGTAAAGAATGAATTGATGAAATGTCCTCGGGTGCACCCAAAAAGACCCACATCTCCCTTTTTTGCACCATACAAGGAGTATGCGGCATTCGCACAGAATTCCTGTGTACGATACTGATACCACTGTTCATCTCCGTCGCGATTGTCGCCGACGACTGCATCGTCGTTGTCATCGACTGCACATTCTGACCAACTGCAAATATACATACATACATACATACATACATACATAAAGGTACATTACAAGCACAGAAGATCGGTGTGAGAAATATCATAGCATTGTTTTTCAACTTTTGATTGAACATCGGAAATCGCAACACAATTCAATTCAAGTAATGCACCACTGCAATGCACTGGATACAATTATTGAACTTACACACATCCATGGGGCTTGATCCATAGAGCACTGTATTGATCGAGATTCTCCAAAATATTGGCTGGGTCGATCCAGAACGACTCCAATTGTTTTGCGGCGGAATTCGCGGTGGTTTCCGTGGATGCCGCCATTGAAAAGCTCGAAAGCAGCAGGATAGTTCTCATCTTCTTTCAATAACGTAGAGTAGTCTTGAGGGTGAGAGAGATTGTAGGTAAGCAGCTGCTGTGAGCGAGATACTTGTGCTGCACTTGATAGAGTCGTCGTCGTCGTCCGAATCAATAATGTACAGGTCCTACCGGTATGTACTGTATGGTATCCGTAGTGGTGATGATGATTGATGAAAACAGAAGCAAGCCGCCCAAACCCCAAACAGACCAAGAAGAAGATGCACTTATTCGTTCACCCTCCGATCCGACTGCCGCCAAGAGCCCGGCTTGCTCTCGTTTTAAGATATTTAAAGAAGAAGGCATATATAAACCTTTTGAAATCCTCGCCGCCGGCCTGAACTCATCCGATATTATTCCATCTTCAGCGAGCTTGAAAGTATCCTCAATATACATTTTGTATAACCTTTGACAAAATGATTATTTAGAGAGAAATAAGCGCGCAAACTGGTCGCACCGATACCCTATGGCACCTGCCGGCACCAAGCACTGCCTCCATTTCAATTCTCTAAACACAAGATAGAGCGCGAGGAGACGTACGGTACCGTACGTGTACCGGTACAGAATTCGAACGATACTCTCTCTAGTAAAGAGCACAAAGATAACAAAAGAGGATGGAGACGATGATGAATACTCGTACCGGTACCAGTACTCGTACCTGTTGCACAAAGCCAACAAAATCCAAGATGCTGCTCTCTTCCCTTACCCTGCTAGGCCTTGTAGCTTCGGTGAATGCCGCGCAGAGTATGCCGTATGTTCGAACGAAAGACTTACAGGGCGTGGCAGATCCAGAAAATGCCAAGTGGATCTCGATGTCCAAGGACATCGACTTCTTGCCGGTTGACGATCTACCGAAGAAGAAGAGGCCGTCGAAACGAGCCCGTTCCCTAGAAAACGACGAGGAGGAGGAGGATGACGCGGAGTACTACGCGGACGAAGACGGGGACGGAACTGGAGAATGGGAAAAATACAATCCCTACAGTGTTCAGCCTTTTGTGGAAGGAATGGGCGACTACGATGAGTACCAACAAGCATGGCGTTTGCTGGGATTTATGATTGATTGTAATTCGGTTTCGAGTGAAGAACAAGATGAGCACGGTGGGTCTGGATCCGCTGATGTTTCAGAGGATGGTTGCGCCCGTTATGTTCTGTGGGCAGCTGTAAGTGGCCTTTGGGCACTCGCGTTTCCGTTTCTCGCCTATTTGTGTTTTGGCACCTTTTCTAACTTCCTGTTGGATGGATTGATTTGTGATAGTATGTCGACATGGAGTACGAAGGCAGTGGGATCGGAGAGTACCAGTACTACAATGAAACAACCAAGAAGTGGGATAGCTCAGCTTGTAAGTATGCTGAGGGAGGTAATGGAGGGTCACGATGCGCCAGGATGGATTGCCACTTGGAGGACACCCACTTTTCGCTTCTAGGATTTTTCAAACACCGTAGCTATGATGATTGGATGGAGCAACTCTTCAAGCACGAAGGGATGTGTGTGTGGTCAGACGAGCAATACTCGTTCATGAAACATGCACGTGATGTGTGGCCTAGAGGATGCACTGATTCTGGGTCCACAACGGAAGACGGCGATACCATCTACTACGATTTGAAGCCAATGCCCAAAGGTCGGATTGCTGTAGGGCTTTACTTGGATTCCAAGTGCATTGAGGATTATTCAAGCGAAACCGAGGTGGTTGAAGAAATTTTGGGAAATTACTTTCTAGGTGGAGGAAGTCATGACAGTGGAGACAATGGGAATTCCGATTATTCTTCTGACACACTGGAAAAATCACTGGAAAGGTGGAACTCCGCATTCGATATCTGGCACACCTGCCATCCATGCGTCGCCCATGATTTGGAGAACACGGCTGGAACCAAGTACACTTCCAACTATTACAACGATGATTACAATCGCCGTGACCTTGGTGGCGAGCAAGGGCCCGAAGGGGAAGTTTTTGAATGCTATGATGATGCGGGTTACACAAACGTCAATCAGGTATGTGGACCACAATCACAACCCCTCACGAAATCGGCGAAAACACGCAACACATACAGTATCTCACTTTTTCGCCTACGTAACTTGCTTTCCTTGGTCTCCCACAGTGCATGAAATTTTCAGCCAAGACAACGATGGAGACTGCTACATTCCGAGACATGTCGCTAGGCCGAGCTCAAAATTCTTTGGTTCAGTCCCCCTTGGCTGGTTATTTAAACAGTGGTGGACATTACCGGCGAGAATGGTTCGGCAACTTCTTGACCTATTCTTTCCTCTTGTTCACCACATTCTGCCTGTGTCACTCTTGTGTCTACTTGTACAGGGCTAAAGACGAAACTAAATACGACCTAAATGGAGCCGTTCGAGATTCCTTACTGGCAGAGAAGGGAATTTCTGCTTAAGCACTGTGACGACGACGAGTCCTTCGGGACTTTTTAGTGAGTGGATAAATAGATTACATGATGAGCTATCGACTACTTCTAAAACCGGTAATTGTACATGTTTTACGAGGAGTAGAAATGGTTCCCTCCTGTAGTACTTAATTAATGGTGGCAGTAATGATAGTGCACTCCAGCAGCGTGCCATTGGTCCTTACCGCTACTCTAGGAAGTTCTCATTCTTGAGCTTCTTATACCACAGAGTATTGTCAACACTTATCTTCCCAGAAATTGTCAAGCGTGAAAGGCTGTATTTCCGAGGGCTCGACCCGTTCATATACGGCGTAGTACTTGCTTCCTTTGTTGCGGGCAACCTTTTTCCCTTCCTCGGTTTCCGTTTTCATGGCTTCTACACACGGGTCTCTTGTTTCGAGCTGGTCATCGGGGAGCCGACGAAACATAGGATGCATATCGCACTTGGCGACATGCCATTCGTGAAGTTCTTTGACGTCTGTGATGCAATACAACCGCGCCTTGGGCTTCAAAACATAGGCATATTCTGAAAGTAATCTCTCGCTGACAATGCGACGTCCGTGGTTCTTTCGTTTGAAGTGAGGGTCAGGAAAGCAGAAGAAGAGTTTGTTCAAACTGGCCTTGGGAAAATAGTGGGGAAGAAATTTCATACTATTCGTCCTCATGACACTGCAGTTTTGGTACTGGCCAGGGTTTTCTTTGCGGGATGCCACGATTCGTAGTCTCACATACTCAGTCACTTTGGCTCGAATCTCCATACCAAGAATTCTCTCTTGGGGTAAGAGCGTTGCCAGTGCCAATGTCAAGCCCCCAAACCCACAGCCGATATCCAACACAGTTGGACATTTCGTCGCTTGTTCTGGGTAATAGGGTGACCAATCCATCATGTCGGGCCGCCTTGGGTATTCAAAGGCGTCGCTGTGGGGAGGGGGATACAACAAATTGATTTAAAAAGCAGCAATCAGTGCGTGAGGCTATGCCTTTGAAAAGGAGAGAATACAAGTACTTCTTCGCGTGAAGCATGAAGTGTGAACCTACTTGTGAGACAAGGGATTGCAGTGGGCGCGCTGACGATAGAATTTCTTTTGGGGCATGTCTCCTTCTGGTGTGATGGGGGAGATTTCCTCGCACGAACGTTTCTTCGATGGTTCTGTCATGGTCGATGTGCCTGTTTGCGGTTACTTCACGGTATCGGTCAATGATCTGATTCCGGTGATGGTCTACTTGTATCGCCCTACGAGTACCGGTACATACACTAGTAGACTACAAGAATCAAGTATTCGAGTCGCTTTCTCCCCCAATCTCTCTTCGTACCGATCTTCACATGCTTCATCATGGTCAGTGGTCACGAAAAAAGAATTGGTGGAGAGTGCGAGAGAGGGGGAGAGAAAACGTGAGAGTGAGGGTACCAGGTACGTTACGTACCGGTACTGTACACGCAGTACCAGGGGTCCAGTACCGGTACTGTACACAGGTACAAGTACAGTACTGCACTATACTGTAGAGTACCCGGAACTTCACTGGCGACGGACAGGCACTTGCGTTGCGTTGCGTTGCGTTGCGTTCAAAGTTGAAAGTTGAAAGTTGATGATTGGAAAAAATGGCGGGGTGCGTGACTTTCGAATTTTCCTGTCGCGCCGGGCGGCGGCGGGGTCATCTTGATGAAAGATGATGGTGCCTGCTGGTGCCCCCCACGGGGTAACTGACTTATGTACTTGTACCGTACAGTACAATACCGTAGACTACAAGTACTCATACGAACACGGACGGTACGAGTGATGATGGATTTTGATTGATTTGTCTCGTGAAGTGAAAGAAGCCAATATTTCTGCTCGGACAAGTTGCGAGTAGCGTGGTCTACTATCTACCGGTACAAGTACTCGGAACCGACCGCTCTGTTCCATTGCTCGCATTTGCTTCCCGCAGTACGAGTACAGACAGTACACGTACCCCATCCAAACCCCGGGGTAGAAGCTTTACTACGAGTACGCCAGTCTCATACTGTAGCGAGTATCAACATAATATTCTGGTTTCCTCCCGCTCGAGACTCTGGTTCTTCAGTTGGGAACGATGACTTCGTACATGTACAACCCCTCCCAAAAGGTGACGGAAATTCTTTCGAAATTCTTTGAATTTGATCCGTCCGAACTCGATTTGGGAATCTGGTCCGGCGACTTACAATTGAAGAATGTGAAACTGCGGCAAGAAGCGATTCACCCGCTCTTGAATAAACAGGCAAACAAGCCCCACACTGACCCCCTCAAGAAGGCACCGCTGCACATGAAACTTGTCAGTGGAACCGTGGGGAACATGCGGATTCGAATACCATGGAAACGACTCGTCTGGGGGCAAGGGGCGGTGCAGTTAGATATTAGTGACGTCATGATCGTCCTGGCGCTGCAAAGTCGAGAAGAGACAGAAGAGCAGCGGCGGAAGGGGCTCTTGAAGGTAAAGGACAAAAAGAAAAATGCAGAAGAAGATAGTGGCGTCTCGAAAGCTTACCGAGAAGCTAAACAAAGGCGTTTGCGTGAGGCGGAACGAAGGCACCAGCAAGGGATGCCCGTTGCGCTATATTTGGACAATTTACATCGGAAGAACAGTATCGCCCGCGAAGCAGCCAAGGCGGAAGAAGCTTCCAAAAATAATGGTTCATCGGCCTCCTCGTCCTCGAAATCGAAAGAACCTGGTAGAATAGATAAGTGGCTCAAGAACACGGGATCTGACCTTTTCTGGAGATTTTTTGCAGGAATTCAGGGAAGCATTACCAAGGCAAGGATCGTCGTCGTTCAAGATGGAGTGGAAGTGGGTTGCATCATTCAATCCATTGAAGTTGTTGCTGGAAAAGATGGCACGAAGGTAAACGTCAATATGGCGGATGAAGATCCCTCAGAGATGAGCGAAGAGGCTAGAACAGCTGCCGAAATGACGCCGCCTGAAACTTTCATGTATGAAGGTGCCTACGAGGATGGAGAGCACGTGGACAAGACTATTAAGCAGCAAGGACTGGGTCTTTTTATTCGGAAGGAGGTTTCCATGGCCAAGGTTCCCAAGGCGCTACGCTTTTCCACCTCAGTATCCGCGGACGACTACATTCTACGTCCAGTTGACCTCGATCTATCCTTTTCTTTCTTTTATCCATACCCACCGGAACGAAGAAAGAAACGGGCGATCGATAATCTAAGTCAAGAAACACCTACGACGGCAGCAAGCTCGACTGGATTGAGCGGTGCCGTATCAGTTGGTGAAAGTACTACGGCATCTTCCAAGCAGCGGAGAGGGAAACGTGAACGCGATCGAGTAACTCCCAGCATTTTGCCAGGCACCACACATTCTGGTGCCACCAATGATGAAGATCGACGAGGGAAGCTCAGACCAACCCAAAGCCTGACTCGAAATCGATTTGTTCCTATGACACCTGCGGAAAGTCGACTGCGGAACCAGCATCGAAGACTTGTCTCGGATAGTCAACAGAACCAGGGAGGCCGACCTCGATTGCAGCGTCACGCTTCCATGCGTTCCGCTAGATCGAGCTCATTCTTCACAGCGGCAGGACAGGACACCATGAGTATTCAGGAATCCGCCACTGTTGTTCCGGGTAGAAGCATGGAAATCGCGCCAAAGTTTGACTGCCGTGTGACATTGAAGGAGATCCGCATCGTATTCACAACTCGACACTATGAACTGCTCAACTATTTCTTGTCAACTGTGTCACGGATGAAAAATGGACGGCCCGACTTATTAATCCGGTCGACACCAAAAGAAACAAATACGGCCTCGTTTCAACGAAAATTCATAGACGCAACGTCTGGCTCGTTTCTCCCGGCGACCCCGGTCAGGCCAAAACAAATGGATCACGCCGCCAAACCAAATGCCACGATGTTAAGTGCTATGCTTGCCCCCCTGACGGGATTTCGTGGAGGTGCTTCAGACAATGTGGAGCATGAAGGCTCAGCTTCAGAATCGAATATCAATAATCCGCAACTGATACCTGTTCGACGATCCGTGCGGTCTCAGGTTTTGGTGAAGTGGTGGAAGTATTCGATTGGTGCAATTACGTGGGAAGTACGAAAACGAAAACACCTAGCAACAAATTTCCGCCAGATGTACATCTCGTTCGACTGGAATCGCCAACGATACAAAAGGAAAGAATATATCGAACTATATATTGCCAGCAAGCTGGACAATAAGCAGGATGGAGTTTGGCCGTTCGAGGACAATGAGAAGCGTGAAGATAAACTATTACGAATCGAGGATGAACTTCCCTTGGAACAGATTTTGCTCTACAGATCTATTGCGCGTTCAATTCGAGTTCGTGGAATGACCAAAATGCCTGATTCCATTAAGGAGTTGCACTCGGCGCAGACCATGAAAATGCGGGCAAAACGGAAGAAACGGGAGTCGACCTCAATGAACGACAAGGGCGACGACGAGGCGGCAGAAACGAGTCTTCTTTCTATGATTCAACAGAAATTCAACTCGGCATCACAGTTGCGACAACCGGGTGGTCTCTTCAAAAAGTTTCGTTCGTCAACTGGGAATAGAAGCATGTTCCCGACTGACCTTCGGAGTGACCAAGACTACGACAACGATTATGATGCCCAAAGTTCAGATGTTGTACGGCAGCCCAGCCTTATAAACCAGGGCCGTTTTACGCCAGAAGTGTCAGGGCACGATAGTACGATTGACGAAGATAGGGAGGCAAGAACTCCATCTTTCAGACGGGCAGTAGGGAAGCAGACACGGAGAGGGTCGACCGGCAATAGTATATCTGATATCCATCCTGGGAATTTTTATTCGTCGGGAAGGGATGCTTCCCAAGCAGATGGTCGAACAATACGGACATTTCAGAGGAAAGATGCAAGGAGTGCTCGGCCTGGGCAAACAATCGGCAGTGCTGACGACACAATTTCGAAACCGGACGAAAGAATGAAGATTTCCCTCGCTTTGTCAATAAAATTGTTTGATTTTATGGTGGTTGAAGAAGAATATCTTTTTGATATTGCACCGGAGGAGCTGAAACGACCCGGTAAATCAGAAAAGGACTCGGTTGGGGATCTTTCCCGGGAATATTATTCTGGTGGAGAGGAATCGTCCAGTGATGATGTATCCGATCTCTCTGTCTTGACGGATGATCAACGGTTCTTTAACGAGGGCGGTCCAATCGAACCAATTATGGAAGAGGAGGACGAGGAGGTCGGAGCGAAAATGTCGTCGACTGATTTCCTTCTTTTTGGTTTACCCGAAGAGCCACTCTTGCGTCTAACTATCAATTCCCTCGGTTGCTCCGTAAGAGGACGAAGCGGGGGGCGCCTCAATCTCGGCGTATCGATCCGGAGAATATCGGCTCTTTCTGAGAACGAAAATCATATTTTCTCCATGGGGGCCTACGAGGCAACGACTCCTATTTCCGAGGTCAACGTAGGCTCCGTCGCACGCCGAAAAAGTTTCGATAGTTTCGACATGATGGATCTCTCCACACCTTTATTGAATCGACAGGAGTCCTTGGGAATGTCTTCGAGAGGTCGAGGTACCGAATCAGGCCGTGCGGTATCCTTGATGATCTGTAGTGACGAAGCATTCAAAGACGTGCAGTGTGATCTGTCGAAGATCGCTGTCACTCTGGATTTGGTGCCAGCAACAAAGCTTTTGCATTTCTATTCCAAATCCGAGATCAAATTTCCGGACAGAATCGTGGAAAAATCTTCTGGAGACGTCGCGAGAAAGTTCATGGTGTATAAAACGTCATCGCAAGGTCGTGTCGGTATAATCAACACGGCTATTCGCGTTCGTGGCTTAGAGGTTCGGGTACCCCTCGTGAAGCAAGACGACGATGTAGAATCATCAGAGGATTCCAATGTCGATTTGTCTAACAGCTACGACGACGATAGCCCATTCATCGCCGTTGGTGCATCGCCAAAATCGGCTTTAATTTTTTCTTCCGGCAGTCTCGATATTTTCAGTGGAGCAGCCGTTGATGAAATGTCCGCAGTGACAGACCTTAGTGCCAGCCGTAGCAGCTTATTCAGCGGTAGTTTTGCGAGTCGAAAAACCGCAGCGGTGCCTACGAAGACGCTGGAAATGCTTGATATAGCTGAATTGACCGAAGCCACTGATTCATTCTCGTGCAGACACGTGGTGAGTAACTGCAACTCATAACGAAGACAGCTGAAATCTGCGTTCAAAGACTGACAATTGTTTTTTCCACAGGTTGCTACGATGGGTGGTATCAACTGCTTCTTCGAGACAAAAGCTGGCCGTGGGACGAAAGTAATTGATGTCCCTGTGGACGTTGAGGTGCTTCTAACTACGAATGAGACATCGCTCTTGGAAACAGAGCTCCCTAAAAACCAGCTTGTGCTTGAGGTTTCACCCGTTCATCTTCTTCTCTCGAAGGAACGTCTTGAAATGATTTCGGCAACGAAAGAATCAATTGATTTTAGTGCACTTGATACATCATCAAAGCTGATGAAGAAAATGCGCAAACCAGATCCTCCAAGGATTGAGATTCTCTCGCGACGCATTTTACATTGTGTTGATCTAAATTGCAGACGAGTGCAGCTCTCGATTGTAAAGGATACGGATCAACAAACCGAGACGATTTCTCCAAAATTGAAGGAGATAATCATGGAAGAATGCCTCTCAGACTTCATTTCTATTGTTTCTTGTTTCGACTTCAGTCTCCCAAACGAAGAGGCTCTCTCGTCCGCTATGCAGGTGTGCATAGGCCGACTTGTCGGCTTGGGGCTTTCGGACGACGAAGCTTGGGGCTGCACAAATGCCGCGAGGCTGAATTTTTTGGATGACATTGCTCTCATGCGGCGGGCCCAGACTGACGCTTTAGTGCAGCTTTCGTCGAACATGCATCAACACCCCTCTTTATTCAAGTCTCCACTACATGAAGAGGGAAGCGACGACGAGGAAACGTCGTCCTCCAATTCTTCGAGCTCGGTTGAGATTTCCTTGGCAGATAGCAGTGCTGGGGCAGAAGAAGGACCATCCCTAGACACCCCAGCGGCTGAAGACGAATCAGAAGATGACGTCTCTGCTAATTCTGCTGATATTGTTGATACCACTCTGCAGAACGCCGTTGAGAAGACTGTAGCCACTTTTGCGCCCTTGCTACAGACATACCGGAGCGACTTCAAAGATTTGCACTTGAACTCAATCTTGACCCTGGATTTGCCCTTGGGCTTCAGCATGTCATCCGTCAAGCTTTTCTATGATTTTCACATAACTTTCTTGGTGACTTCTTTGGTTGCGACAAATTCTGCGGGGGTTGAATTGCTCACTCTGGTTCCTCAAAGCACGGACGAAGAAAAAAGTCTTGACGAGGACGAGGAAGCGGCTCCTGGTCAAGGAATCTGCTTCTCCCGCTACGATTTGGACGAAGACCATGATTTCGGGAAGGGAGGATTACCCATGAGCGCCCTGGCATCGGACGACGAGGAAGGGGCTTTTATTATTCGTAAGCGCTCCAGATATGACGACATTGAAATCGGTGAGGTAGAATTTCTATTTTCGTCCAAAGTGTATGAGGGTATTATTGACGAGATATCAAAGTTGGGTAACCAGAAACAGAACGGCGAAGACTTCCCAGCAGATCGGTCCGATAAATATGCGTCGACTCGTGGAGTCGAGTCTTCTTTGGTTTTGACGTCATATTCAGTGTCTGCGTTATTTACATCTGACGAGCTGGTCCCTTTCGCTCGGTTAACGTTGGAGAGGGTGGCTTATAGAAATTCGAAGGGGCTCGAACACTCCGCTCAAAAAGAAAGGCCGTCGTGGCTACTAGTGGCTGAAGCTGCAGCGCTTCAGAATCTGACACCCGAAGGTCAGTTTTATCCTGATACCATGACATTACTATCCCCCGCTGCCGGTGACGCAGATTTTCCATTTCAAGTCCACTACTTCAAAAGTTCCGATCCTTGGAAGCAAAGCAGTCGTCTCTTCATCGATTTCAAAGGTTTCAGGTTGTTCCTTGTCCGACAATTCATTCATGAAATACTTCAATTTTTCGTGTACGACAAGTATGGGGTAGGACGACTCAAAAAGAAATACTCAAAAGATGTTCGTGACGTACACGGAAACCCCAGACCTCCCTTGCTTTGGACAGTCCGAGTGGATGACACCTCGATCGTATGCCCGAGGTCGAGCACCAGCAGTGATATGGCGGCTTTTGAGGTACAAAAGGCTTTGATTGCCGTTTCTTATATTCCAGAATCATTCAAGATGCCTACGGAAACGTCACCGTTTGATCCTGCTCCTTCCGGGAAAACACGGTCCAACAAATACTCAGACGGTGCGAGCAGACGAAACAGTTTCCTTTCAACTGCCTCGGAGTACCACGAATGCATGGATGAGCCGTTAAGCGATGTCGGTGATGATGACTCAGATAGTCCCATTCCCATTTCTTCATTCACCGCAGAATTGAGGAAGCGAATATGTATCAACTTGGAGAGAGTTCAAGTCTTCACTGTAATCGCTTCCAACACAGCAGCCCGGGATGCTGTGGAAAGCCCGCTTTTTCGCTTTTTTCATGCACTAAATGGACACGCGGCTGATGGTAAGCTGGTATACACACAGAAACCAAACGTGGATCGCCAAACATCAGTCCCGCCAGAGTCTCTCAGAGGCTTCGAGAAGTTTGAGCAACGTTGGGAAGAAATAAGTACAAGGTTGCTAGATGTGGAGGTTTTCGCTGACTATGCCCCCCACATGCGGCTATTGATCGGAAGCCGACATGGGCCTTTCGATCTGGATGCCCGCATGTCTCAGCTTTGCCTTCTTTTATCTGTGTGGGACAGTAATATGCAAGAAATGCCGGCCATGTTTCCTTTCTTCACCGACCAAGTAACGAAGTCGGCGACACCCCCCGAGATACCTGACGATTTTCCTGCTTACGGGACTGACGATTTTGTGAAGCATCTAGAAGATACGTCAAGTATCAGATCGGAGATCTGCTGCATTTTCAAATCACTGTCACTACGGTGTACGTTCGACCCCCCGGGATACTTTTCGGTCGACCCTGAGTGTTTCCAATATTTCGAAGACCCGAGCTGTCCCGACGACGAAAAGCCTGGACTCGTTCTTACGCTTGAAGATGCCAATATTCACGTACTAAACGATTTTCTCAACCTGCGGAGAATTGGAATTGGGGCATCCTTTCTGGAGCTCATAGATGAACGGAGGACGAACTTTTCTCGCAAGGTGCTGTCGACTAGTCGAGTCGAGAGGGGGGGCAAAACTGCCACAACCGCGGCTTGGGCAGACGTGGGCTGGGGGCTTAGGAACGATATACGCACGCTGAGCTCGTCTCTTCCTATGCCTGTCATCTTTACCGTTTTCATGACACCTGGGTGGAGCCTGATCAATGTCGGTGCTGAATCTGCGAACGGTGTGATGCATGAACTATCTTGGATTTGGCTTTTCCTAGGTTATTTCAAAAGCTACTACACCGATGTTGCATTTGGTAACCCTGGACATCAGGCACAACGTTGGACCCACAAACTTAAGAACGCGCTACGAAAATCGAATGGAGAGGAACCTATCGAGTTTCAACCTCTCCCCGGTGTCAACGTTGACTTCCGCCTGTGGTTGTGCAAACCCGTCTTGTGCATTCCGAGTGATTATTTTTCTTCTCACGCGCCATGCCTCCGAATTGAGAGTCGGACAGGTTTGTGGTATCGTTACAAGTCGATCCAGACGCTTTCTTCTCAGGAAGTTTCGACTACGGACTTAAATCTCTATTTTTCGAACGATTTCCAGAAGCCAGAGGTTTCTCGCAGAAGCGACGTCAGAGAAGGAGTTGCCGGGGCAAGACCCCTTGTTGAAGGTCTGTCCTTTGGGCTTCGTTATGATTCAAACAACCTTTACAACCACAAGGATGTTTCTGTGTTGATACCTTTTGCAGGAGAAGACACACCGAGCCTCTCGGTGGCGGGACCAGAACTTGAAGTAAGGCCTACTGTTCTACCCACGGCGGTTGTTTGCAAGCCTATGGAAACTCTCTCTCGGCGTCTCGGCCCCAAAGTCTGCGAGATAACTTGCATAATTGAACTCCTACCGATTACATTAAGTACCATGATGAATTTTTTCAAGGGTCCTACTGAATTGAACCCGGACTTTCTTGTCCCAGAGGAGGACAATGGCCCGGTGACATATTCTGTTTCAGCGGAGGTTCACGATCTGCGCATCTTTGCTATTGACCCAGTTCTTGGTGTTCAGCTTCCTGTTGGGGTCGCATCGATAGCTTCCTTGCAACTTACCGCTACAAAATTCACCGGCCAACCAGTCAAGCTCAATCTGGAACCAGGAGAGGCCCCACCAGAGGATCTGCAACTCACTGTACGTTCACACCTGTGGGCGGACTACTTCAAGCTTGGGATGACCAGGAGTTGGGAGCCGTTACTTGAACCGTTCGACTTTGCGCTGATGTACGAGCAAGCGAAAGAACGTGGACAGGGTTGTTCGGTGGAAGCAGATAGCCCATTCCATGTCAACTTATCCGGGGCTTTCTTACAGATTTTAGGGGAAACAGTAGAATCCTTTTCTACGTTGATAAAGGAGACCTTCGGGGAGAAGTCCAATCCAGATCAAGCTCTAAGAAGGTCGGTTTCTCTTGGTTCCCCTTCGAGAGATCGCGCGGGTGCCTTTTTGGATGACTCAATTCGCACCACGGAGGGGTACCAGGTACAGGTCCTCCATGAAATCCCAAAGCCTCTAAAGAGTGAGGACCGCATGGCGTTCTCGTTTCGTAATCTTACAGGGCAGAAGGTGCGCGTGCATCAGCAGACAGACCGCAGTACGGAAAGCGCTCTGAAGAAACCTGCAATAGTCACTTACTTGAACCAGAAAGAAACAATGGGATTGACATTCGCGGCCACTATTTCTGTCATAAAAAATTTATCTGTCGTGGAAGTACCATACCCCGGGCTTCCAAACTCGGCAGGCGGCAATCAGAACCAAGGGTCATTAAAGCATGCCGTGGACCTACAAGTCCCAGGGTTTCGGTGGATCCAGGGGATCAAGGTGGACTCATTTGGCAGAAGATTTGAGATATTGATCCCGCGCTCAATTCAAGTGCATGCAAAGATGCTTCGAGACTGGAGACTCAAGAATGCAATGATGGTTTTGACTGAGGTTGGTCTGGACAACGGCGGCAGGCTTGTGACGGTTCGAAGCTTGTTCGAGATCAGAAATAGCACGACCCATCCCATCAAACTTGTCTACAACCCTGACCCGAGGCGGCGACCAGTGGAAGATCCGGAGGAGCATTCACCAGAACATATACAAGATGCAGATACTGCCATTGCGTCCTCTGTGGTATCTCAGCATTTTCTTGCGCCTGTGGACGAGATCGAAATAATCCAACCCGGATCCACCTTCCAAATCCCTACCCTATTATTGGAGAGATCACTTCAAATGACTGGGAGTCACTTGGGGTGTCTCTGGCTCTGCCCTGATACCAACGATAAGAGTATGCCATTTTGGAGTTTTTTTCGATCCAATGGCTCCGTGGAAGAAGAGGATCTTGAGGCTTCGTTCAGTTCAAAACCAATACAGCTGGCCAAGCTTGTTCACGAGTCTTCGGTCATGTTCCAAAATGGCACTGGGGAAGACATCCCCCCGGAGGAGGCGAAGAGCGGCGTCCAGGTATCTTGCCCAACAAGGGTACGAAAAGGAGGGGCTCGGGCTCCCTTTTGCTACGCGATTGAGGTTGGTAGAAGCCCACTTGTAAATATCAACCGGGAAAGGCCTGACGTCGAGATGAAGGAATCGTTGCAGGGCGATGGAAAGAAACCACAGAGGAAAAAAGCTGGAGCTGATAAAAAGTCAAAGAAGGTAGAGGAAAAGATCCATGGTCCCGTGGCGTATTCCCTGTCGATTCATGCCCCTTTGGTCATCGCCAATCTCCTTCCAGAGGGCGGCCGTTTTGAATTAATGCACGCGATTCGAAAGACTGTCGTGTGGTATGCTGACCTCAAGCCAGGGCAACAGATCGCCGTTCACTCAGTTGGCTTAGACGCCCCGCTCCTACTTTTGGTGAATTTAGGGTTTTGTAGGACGCCGGTTGGGGAGGGAGCGCTGGTACATCATGGAGCGGACTCCTACACAGGCCGTAGAGGAGGTGAGTTTGTCAGAGCCGTGCCGTACCGTGCTGTCGTTTCTTCATTGTTCTCACGTTTTTTCCCAGAACAAGGAACGCGCTTCAAATCGATTGGAAAGGCTGCCCTGAAGGGAACAAAACAGATAGGGAAAACATTAACAGCGATCTCTGACTCCCCGGACAGGAGGGGTCAAGGTCGGCTTGCGCAAGTCAACGCCCCTCAGTTCTATAATAGGCAGAATCGTAAAGACAAGACTAATAACCCACACGCCAACCAAGTGCCACATGGATCCCTCGGTCTTGATACAGGTAAGAAAAACGCCCCATCATTATCCTGTATTGATCCTTTTCACAGTCTCACATTAAAGCGCCCCAAGAAGCCGGAGATCTAGGAGCCACCGGAGGAAAGATACACTCAGTAGAAAGTGTAGCCTATTCTCAGAACGACATCGCCACCGAAACGACTGTGGTAGATGGGATCGGACAACGATTAAGTCTTAGCCTTGAAAACGTGCGTGGTGGCGGAGGGCAACGGCGGGTTTCTCTGTTTTGCCCGTTCTGGATTGTGAATACGACCGAACATTCCCTCCGGTACAAGCAAGATAAGGGGAAATCGTTTGTGTCAGGCACGGTCATAAGCCCCGAAAAAGATGGCTCTAGACCAGTAGACGGGAGCAATAGAAATTATCGCATGCACCACAAAAACCAGGCATCAAGGCGCAAGTCGTCCAAACGGCATGTGATGCTTCTGGAGCCGGAGGGTTCGCCGATGAACTCGAAAACAATTTTTGCCGGAACGCCAGGTGCTCTAGCCACAACTCCCGGTCGTTGCGGATTGGAGGCTTCAGAGCTTGCGGAGCTAATCGATAAAGAACTCTCGCTGGAGAGAATGGCCCAATTGGCTTTTATGTTCAATTTTCATGACGAGGGGTTATCCATCGGGCACCAAATGCTGAGCGTTCAGCTGTTTGATGGAAGTGGTGAATGGGATTATTCGTCAGATTGGTCAAGAGGGTTCAGTCTCGACTCAGTCGGATTTTCCCAGATCGTGTCGTAAGTAATTTTGTGGGATCGATGATTCGTCAGCAACGTTTTTCCAGATTCTCATTGTGTTGTTTCTCCGACCGGTAGAATGAGCACGAAGGAAGGGAGGGCGATCGAACTTTCAGTCGAGGTCAACGTTGCACCTGGTTTACTGTCATCGTACACCAAAATTGTACGGTTCGTGCCACGCTATGTTGTTTACAACCGTCTCGAAAGACCCATCAGACTGTGGCAGGATAGTTCAGTATTTCGTCCTGAGAATGAAGATAGAGCAGCAAACTCAGATGGGATTGAGATCAACAGAGAGGCCAGGAAATGGAGGTACCACTATGAGGACAAAAACAGCGAAGAAAAGATCAACCAGTACGAAACTTTGTACGGTCGACCATCGACGATAAAGGATAATTCAAGCCCAAGAACCGAAATAATTGCCGGAGGTACCACTGCTCACCGTTCGGCTCTCTACATTACGACAATCGGGCCCTCGGAGATCGCTCCTTTTCTACTTCCCGACACCAGAGCCGAACGACAGCTCCGTGTTGACCTGGGGGGGATTTGGAACGTTTCATCAAGTTTCGCCTCTGATCTTCCTGGGGAGCATAGCTTGAAAGTTTCTCGGGCCACGGATTTACGAATGCTCAATCATGTCTCAACAAGGGCAGCGCCGAAGTACAAAATAGTGTTGCCACCCCCTGAAGATTCAGGGATGGTCGAGTGGGATGGAGAGTTGGGGGTCTTCTTTGAAACCGATTGGGGAGTAGACAAACGCATTATTGTAAAGGGAACAAAGCGAGGAAGATTCGCTTACAATCACACGGACATACACGTAGGGGACGAGCTCCTTCGAATAGATGGGATCTCTGTGACAAAAATGAGCTTTGCTGAAGCCATGAAGCTCATCAAGGAGCGCGTTGCTTTTGTCCGATCTTTGAACTTACAGCCTAGGCCAGAGAATACCGAAAACGCTAGGCGTCAAGGGAGGTTACGACGTCTTTCCGTCGGAGTGAAACGTCGGAACTCAGGCTCTCAAATTGTGGCCGACGACGGTGATGTGCAACCAAGGCAACTTACGCTGACCTTTCGAACACTCGAGGAACGTCTGAGAAAGCTACGTGGGAAGGCTAGTACGCACGAAGAACCCAACAGCGGGCGGGAAACTGAGAGGGACTCTACGGATTACATCATGGACCAGACTGCTCAGCTCGAGAGATTCAACGTTGAAATGAAGTCTCTCCACAACACGATGTTCGTCATTCTCCGTGAACCGGACAAGGAGAACCCTCCCTTCGAAATCCAAAACCGATCAATTAATCACGTCGTCTTTTATCGACAACGTGGATGTGAAAGTCATCCCTGGAACTTTGTCTTTCCCGGAGAGTCGATGCCTTATTCCTGGGAAGAACCGATGAGATCAAAAAAGCTCACTGTTCGGGTAGCAGCTAAGTCGCAGGAAGTTTTCAAGCCGAACAATGGCGACGCATCTTCGCAGGGCAGCATTTCCGAATTCGAGATCGAACAGGATCTCGATGGAGACCCTGTGTCGTCGCCCGAGCATGAGCAGCGTGCGGCCAGAGTTGCTCGCCTGAGACAAGCGCTGGCCTACCAATTTGTCAATACGGAAGAGCGCGGGGGCTACGGCCCATCAATAACTGTACGGCTGGAAGAGATAGGCTACCGCACATTTCTGCCCATTCCATCCAAGGACGGTGCAAATCGCCGGCGGAAGTTCTTGAATTGTGAGGTGGATACAGACGGAGGTACGCGGCTGTTGGTAGTTTCAGACGACGCGGGGTCCGACGACGACAGAAGTCTACTAAAGAGGCATTTGGACACGCTAAGGAAGCAGATTTCGTACGAAGAGCAAAGGATTGCTGGCCTCAGCTCTTTGCAGTATTTACTTTCAAAAGAATCAACCGAAAATGCCCAGGGAAAAAATGAAGATCACAAGGAAAGGATAGAAGTGATCGAAGGAGACGCAAGACGATTTGTCGAGGATTTCTCGGAAGATACAACTATTTCACGCTGCCATCAGGTCGTCGTCGAAGTAATAGAAGCTGTGGGCTTGAACGTCTCCGATTTCGTAGGGAACTGTAATCCCTACTGCGAGATTTTCTTGAAAGGTCGTTCGAAATCGAGACAGTATTTTTTCCAGAAGCGACGCAACAAGAGGAAAACATATTTCATTGAGAAGAGCCTGAACCCCAAGTGGACCGATCAAACTTTCATTTTCGATGTTCCTGAGGAGGCTGTGCGTGTAACTCGGGGACATCACTTGCTGGTGAAGGTCAGAAATTTCCGGCTCGTAGGCCAGCATCCGATACTAGGTCAGGCAGCTGTGCATTTTGGAAGTCTTCGAAATCAGCAGGAACTTGTTGGGTGGTACCCGCTGGCGGGAAGAACGGGAAGGAGTGATGTCGAAACTGTGCAACTATCCGACGCTAGCCGGGGCTCGATCAAATTGCGTGTCCACTGGGTTTATACATCGTCTGCACTCATCGACTACTTTCTTATGTTGAGTCAAGCCCGGTTAGGCCAGCTTTCCAGAAGCCGAGATGGAATGATGGAGCAGCTCTCTCATGCTATTGATTCCGACGAGAGGAAGAGAGAATCGAAAGAGAGTGGAAATGCCGGTAGAATCAAGAAGCTAGCGAAGCTGGAGAAGAAAATGGCGCAGAAAACCCCAAAGAAATCGCGAAAGACGAACAAGAAGAGAGATCAAGAAAAGGATAATGTCGTTGGAAAACTTAACCAGGGCATCAACTCGAGTTTGACGGTTCTGAAGGGGACTCTAAAAGCGTCTCGTGACCGATATCTCTACGCTCTATACTACCAAACTGCAGAAAGTAAGCGGAATCGTCAGATGGAAGAAGAACGCCAAAGTATTGCCAACCAGGATGAATCTGTTGGAGCTTCAACGAGCGTCAGTGACCAAGTGGGAACAAGCTCCGACCCCAAGTCTCCAGGTTCCCTCAATGGCCAGCAGGAGGACCAAAAAAGGTCTCTCGAGCAGTACTTGACTAACCAGAGAGGCCGTGCTTTGATACATTCACCCCAGATGCATGAAACATTCCAGAAGAACAAACAGACGCTAGACGCCTTCTTCGCAGGAAAAAGTCCCCAAGTAACGAAAAGCCCATTCCCAGCAGGGAAGGCTAGGGTGCGGTTGGATAGTGCAGGCAGCCCGCGCCGCGCCAGCCGGCGCCTTGTAGATTCTGAGCACGGGCGTCATCTTGTCTCGCATCGACGGTTGTCCATGGATATTGACGACCCGCTCGGTGAAGAAGCAAGCTTGGAGCACGGAGAAAACTGGCGTTCAGCGGTCCTGGACGGTGTTTACAGCCAATCGGCTGACTGGGGAATCTCTGATCTCGTGTCAGTTGGCACGGAAATCGACGAAGAAGCCAAGCGGAAGCGCAATACCCGCATCCTTGTAAATCTTGGGTTTCTATTCCACGAGTGTGGTGTGTACTTTCACGAAAACCATCTTCCCCATCATTTTAGAAGATCACTTTTCGCGAGCTCTATGGAAGAAAGGAGAACTACCAGGTTGTACCGACCCAAGTTTGCCGTTGGTAGCCCATCAGTGATTCGTCATTTCAAGAGTTGGCAAGCTGCCGGTACTCTCCACATCGACCCAGAACTTGAAGTGACGGCGACCAGTTCGACATTCACTGTCCAGTTCAAAAAGAAAAAGCCCGAGATCCTGAAGAATCGGCTTCGCGGCCCCGACAGCAAAGAAATCATCGACCAACGGCTACAGGTCCCTGATACAGCTCCGAGTGCCACCAAAGAACGATCAACTGGTCGTGTCGAGACCTTGTACCTGTCACGCTGTCGATTTGAACGTGCTGCCAAGAGGACCCTGGGTGCAGTTCTGAATCCTGGAGGATGGCTCACAGTGAGACCTATAACTGCGTTGAATCTCCCTGACGGTTACAACGGTATGTTTGTGAGGCTCAGATACGGGTCTGAAACTCTCGTCAGCGAAACTGTAGACGCTAGAGTGACGCCTCGTTGGGGTTCGCTTGATATCCTTGATTCTCAGGGTACCCGGTCAAACGGCCCAAGAAAATCCTTTTCTCCCAGAAGAGAAGAGGTTGAGACCGCGGTCAAATGGACCCAGAACGACTTGCATGTTCACGTCGAACCCCAGCAAACAAGCGGGACAGTCAAAATTTCCGTCATTGCAGAGCGGATGAACAACAAGACGGAGCTGGGCGTCCTTGAAATCCCGCTCGGAGCTGCCATTGCTGCATGTCTAGACGAGCACGACGAAGAAGTCGACCTTGACAATGGCCCGACACCACCACTGTATGTCCGATGGTTTCCTCTGCTGAGTCCCAGGCTCGTGGTCCCCGTGGAAGGCGATATGGGAACCAGTTCACGCTCAGCCGAAAGCGAAAAACCTCGCGATAGCATGTTTCAGCAGTACTTCGCCCCCTGCATTCAGCTTGCACTGATGTGGTGGCCCGAGAACACTGGGGCGGCAAGCAACTATTCCAACGAGAACGAGGAGGGCGGAATTTCCAGTGCTCTTGGCCTCCGTGGTCCAAGCAATTCACCAAGAGCCGTCGCACCACCTGCCGTTCAAAGCTACTTCAATCTTGACCTAAGTCGAGTTTCTGCTGCTCTGATTGACTCGCAAAGGGCCATAGAACTGCTTTCTTTCACGGCCATGGATCTCGATATCAGATACTCTGTGACCAAGACCAAAACTCGTATGGGGGTTGTTGTTGCTTGGATTCAATTAGATCATCAAGACCCGCGTGCGCGGGAACCAGTAGTTTTTGCGCCGACGCCAAGTGAGGTAATGCAGCCAACACTGCAGATCCTTGCCTTGAAAGACAATCTTCGGACGAAAAGCAATATTGTGTCCTACGAATACATCGGTGTGGCGCTGCAGGAAATGGATCTTACAGTCGAGGAGTCCTGGATTTTTGAATTATGGGACTTCTTCATGGGTGTCATGAGGCGAAGAAAAGCAAAGCGGAACTCAAGGAAGGGTCAACAAAGAGCCGATTTCCTTCTCTCCACGGAGAATTGCTTTGCTTCTCATAATCTCGAAGGCGAGAACGTGCCATCGCTGCTCTCTGCTCTCAGCGGTGAGGCAGAGGGGGGCTCTTCTGCGAACAGGAGAAAAATTTATATCGAACAGCTCATCCTGGGTTTGGTTAAAGTTAACCTTTCATACGTAAAGGGAAAGAAGCAATCTTTTGAGCTGACCGACAAGGGAGCAAAGGTATTGAAGAATCTTGAAGTAAGAGAATTGCCCAATCTTGCTCTGGCAGCAACTGGAATTCCCTTCACAGAGGGTATGCACCGGGGCGACCAATCAGAGGTTTTCGTCAAATGGAGCCAACACACATACGATGAAGACCTAATGGATAGTGGCGGTAAGTTCGTGTTGTCGTTTGGTGCACTCGGGTCGAGGTTGCAAAACGACTGACTCACTGTTTCATTTTACAGGATACAACTTGCCAGGTATCATCGCCGCAGTTTTCCCTTCAGTTTCAGATGCTCCAATCAGGCTCCAAGGAAAAGTGATTGATCATGTTTTTGAGAGCGGTGGAGAAATTGTGTCGAGTATCAAAAACTTTTACGTCAACGAAACGCTCAAACAGGTTTACAAAATCATCGGATCATTAGACTTCGTGGGTAACCCCACTATTTTGTTCAGCTCGTTCGTTTCTGGTGTGAGGGACCTAGTGGCCGCTCCAACAAGTGCATTTTTGAAGTCCCCCACAAACGTGAACCAGGTGGGGATTGCTGTTGGAAAAGGTACGCTTTCGCTGTTCTCGCACAGTGCAAGCGGCATCTTTGGCTTCGCAGCCAAAATGTCCGCGACAGCTGGCCAGGCCGCGGCAATATTATCACTCGACACAGAATATAGCCAATGGCACCGCGACAGGATCGTGAACGAGGCTACAAATCTCAATAGAGAATGGAAACGAAGGGGGATTCAGAGCGTTCCGGAAATGTTGACGAGGCCCGTTGGCGACATTATTCTTGGGGTTGCCATGGGTGCGTCAGGATTGATCATTTCCCCCTACAAGGGGTTCAAGAAGGGCGGAGGGCTGGGATTTGCAAGGGGGGTAGCAGTTGGAACTGCAGGTGTCGTCGCGAAGCCTCTTGTGGGAGTACTAGATGCATTCACACACTTCTCAGCAACCATACACGACGTCGCGAAAAGCGTCAACGTTCTCGAGCGACGATACCAGCCATCCTTGAAGCTTCGACTGCCGTATACTTTTGGTCCAATGAATATCCTATCCCCTTTCGATCCCATCTGCTCTCGAAGTGTTAATCTTCTGCGAATATTCCCGCCCAAAACCAAGCGAAACCGAAAGGGAAAACGAGCTCCAGAAATCTATGTCCATTCGGAGGTCCTTCACATGGAACCCGGTGTTGATACATTCGCGATAGCCACGACAATTCGAGTTGTTCTCATCAGACTCAGAAAAGATACCACTGGTGCCTTGCTGCCTGCTCTGGGTTGGGAAGTAGAACTTGGAAATAATGGAACGGTAGTGTCGAGGGTATCGGATCATGGTCACAACGGCGTCGCTCTTACAATCACGAGACGCGTAGCAGATGACAAAGCCATTGAGGAGGTAAAGGACTCTACCAAGATTAAGCGCTCTAAGCGGGTACAAGAAGCTATCAAGAGCCCGAGATTTTCCTCTGCGCTCTCTATGGACTCAGGGTTTAGCGATTTGGAGGACGACGACGACATCGAGGTCAACGCCGAACTTCCGAGCGAAGGCGCTGAGCATGCGCAGCTGCCACAGGGAGACGACCCAGAGGCTGACGAAGAAGCCGACCCGACCTTTGACCACGGTGCGACCAAAAAGGGTGGCGAGGTCGTGAAGTGGTTTACGGTCTTGGCAGAGTATCAACACCGCAGGCAGCTAACTACTCTTCATAACGCCATATCTGCCCTGGTGGGCAATTTTGATGCGATCGTGATCGGCCACACTGCTGAATTCAAGGGTGGAAAGGAGGGCGTATCGACCTTCGGAATATTCAATTTCGAGAAACCTTCCGAGGATCAAAGAAGTGTGTACGCTTCCAATGCTGAACTCGTGGCCTCACTTGAGAATCTACCTTGGATGCACGAGGACGTCTTTGCAACATTCGAAAAATCTTCTGAAAGGAAGAAAAAGGAGTACGTTGCGTCCATTCGTCAGAATTGGTCGCTTGCATCTGCCTTGGAGGGTTCGAAAAAAGAAGGAGGACCGGCGTGGCTGGTCGAAGCGCGGGCTCGCGCGATGTTCCCTACTTCAGAATCTCTAGCGGTTGCGGACTTTTTGGATCCCGACGACCCCGTTGTGAGAGAAGTCATGTTTGAACACGAGGAAATGAAAGTACTCGCGTCAGTTTTACCGAGCGAGAGCGAAAACGAAGAGGAAAGCGACTTTGATGCAGACGGATCGCTTTCAATTGAAGGGCTGGAAGATGGCATCAACGTCGGGGGTTGGAACAGGTCCTTGCGAAAGGGAGGGACAACTGGGAAGTTGGCAGGAGGAACAGTGTCTACAACCGAAGAAAACCGGCCTAGAGATCGAATCGACAACGACGACGAACTCTTTCATTCTACAGAACTCCATGGATCCGTCTCCAATGGGAAGGAAAGCGGAAGCAGTGCTTCATTGAACAGATCTGACGAGAATTCTTTCGAAAAGATGGAAACTCCGATGCACAGCGTCTCGAGTTTGGACAACCAGGAAATGAAGTCGCTTTCAGGGCACCGTGGGAGTGATCGGGATTTATCTTCCTTCGTCTCGTCCCCATGTGCCATTGACAATGCGAGAGAACAGAAAAGAATGGCTTATAACAAGACGAAGGAAGCATCGAGAATGGATAAAATGGAAACTCTAATGGAGCAGCTCGTGATTATCAATGCACAGCAACTTCAGAAGCAATCACCACCGGTTGAAATCAGCGGTGACGCGCATTCCCTCGGGGAATCCAGGGCAGCAGACATGCTGAAACAAGAAGTAGCAGAACTGCGATCGCAGGTCCAAGCACGAGCTGCCGAAGATGATGCACTGCGAAACGAGATAACACTACTGCGACAACAGCTGGCCGAGCGAAGAGAACAGAGGACTACTAAGATCCAGGAGAGACCCAGTAGACTGAAGATACCTGAAATTCTTCGTTTTGGCTCCGGATCAAAGAAGGAGGAGGGGAGTCATGGAGCTGGTGGAAAGCAATTCGAGATGCACGGGAGCAGTGCAGATCTATCGGAATCAATAATTGAAACACCACTCAAAGATGGAGCACAAGAACACCGTGGCATAAATAGGAAGTCACAGAGACGCATGTCAGGAGATACTTTCGCGAGCGCAGAACTGATACCAGCCACAAAACGAATGCCTACGGTCGAACCAAGTCTCAGCCAAACTGCAAGCAAAATGGGGAAACGTCCATCTGAAGACGGCACGGATTCAGGGATCATGCTTCGTCGCAGCTCCATCGGCTCAGAAGTGCGAGCATCCGGCCGCCGCCTCTCAGGGGAGCATCAAGTCCGATGGGAGTAATCGATTAAAAAGGTCTAATGACAAAGTCGGACTACTTTTTGACAAGCACTATGCAAACATTTTTGAAGACGCGCCCTGAACTCCTTTCTACTGTAGTCTCTCTAGTTTTCCGTAATAATGGGGGTAAGACGGAGGAATAGACAACGAGGGGATTCCGCCCATAGCAAATGAAATTGGGGAGCTCTGGTGGGGAGCAGAGCCGGAGGGACTGACATGACTCTACAGTAGAGTTGATAGAGTTCGAGCAGGGGTCAATAGCAAGCTCCGGACAAATAAAGAAAAAGAAAAGCCGAGAAAGAACGCCTCTCTAGCTACTAGAGGATGGGGTATGAAACTTCTCCGCCAACGCGCCCTTTTCCCCCGAATGAATAACGTGAGAAAATACCGAATGGATTCTTCCTGACAACTAATAGTAATACTAGAAGGGAAGGCCTATTCGATATGGGGGCAGCAGATGTCGATTGATTATAGTTATAATGATCAAGAGAGATCACAGTGATAAAGATAACAAAAGAGTGAGCTTTCGCTCGCTGTTTGAAGACACTTTTGTCTCAAGGATTTGTATCTCGCCCATCGGTCATTTCCGTTGAATTATGACTCTTTCAACGGAAGGGATTTGACTGCCTGGACTCAGATAATCTCTCACTCCCTCTCGAGATCAACTATCCGAGAGTAAAGATATAGTAGTGAACGGATCCAAAGTATTGTTGGCTTAGAACACCTCTTACCAGCCCATGATCATCTTTCGTAACCAAACGAGAGTGTCCTCGTTCACTGGTTTCGTTAGTATATCTGCGGGTTGTACCTTCGTATCGATCTTGTGAATGGTTATTTCCGATCGAGTGAGACAAAACCGGCTCGGTATTGCCATTGAGATGGGGTTTTATTTTCTTTTACACCTTTTCTGGCCCCACTCGTCTTCGATCCTCCAAATCCTTTGATGGCTCGCGTCTCCTCGCTGGGGACCCGGCTGTGCAACAGCCTCTAGCACCAAACGACAGATTTCCGCGGACAACTGGATTTTGACCAAGTAAAAAGTGGTTTGAGGATTTTTTGGCCGTGAAATAAAGACTAAGCTGCTGTAATGAGCCCCCGCCCTGCCGCGCCCCCGTAATGGTACATACGTATGTATGTACAGATAGTACACGTAGTTTTGCGTACATTTTATATTACATACTCTTAAACGCGCGCCAAAATTATTCTGGGGCCGAAATGAAAGACCCCCACCAACCGGCTACCGGTACCTGGTACAGTACTCAGTACTGGTACTGTACACAAGTACAGGTGTACCGGTATGTATAGTGTACCCCGCCACAGTACCTGGTACAGTACCAGTACTCAGTGCTGTACTCTCGTACCGGTACAGTACTCTTGTACCTGTACAGGTACCGGTACGTAGGTTTTCTCTGCCTGGGAGAGAAACCCAGCCACTCTCGAGAGGGAAGAGCAGGCAGACGAAAAGCCCCACGGAATAAATGCACAGTGCGCGGGCCGCCGCCAGCCTCCGTCGTACTGTAGACCACAATTATGTACATTACACTACTACACGTACAGTAGACGCATCTGTCTTTGCGGCATACCGGTACCGGTATGTACGAAGTGGCAGGTGGCAGCATTTTTGCTCATCATTATCATTGTGAAGACTAGACTACAGGTTTTCCAGCAAAGCTTTGAAGTTCAAACCTATGAACGACACTTGCAAGGAAAGCTTTACCATCGGTATCGGTCCTCGCATTTTCTGGTTTCCTGCTAGAGTACATGGGCAGAGGTAGCATATCCGAGAATACCATGGGCGCTCACGGTCCTCGCACCCTCACAAAGCGCAATTCGCCACCCCCCATCGACGACGGCGATGTGGAAAGTCCGCAGAAGCGTCAACGCAGCCAAGAGGCAGCTGGTAAGGAGAATGCTGGGGTCGGCGCCATTCCTGCTGCTGCCGGGGAGTCGCCCAACGATCTTGGGATCAAGCCTCCCGAGTGCGGAGTGATCACAAGAATTCACTGCGAAAACTTCATGTGTCACCGCAGTTTCACAGTCGACTTCTGCCGCAACGTCAACTTCATCTACGGTCAAAACGGCAGTGGAAAGTCTGCCATCCTGGCCGCTATCCAGATCTGTCTGGGTGCCGGAGCTCGCCGAACTCACCGAGCCCGCAACTTGAAGGACCTGGTCCGCAAGGACTCCAGCGCGGGATACGCCAAGGTTCGTGTCACCCTACTCAATAAAGGCGAAGATGCCTACAAGCACGATATCTACGGCGACAAAATCACCGTCGAGCGTACCATTGCCACTCGTGGAGGCTACAACGGCTACAAGCTCTATGACGTCAACAACAAGGAGCAGTCCCGGAGCAAGAAGGACCTCGATGAACTCCTTGACAAGGTCAACGCACAGGTTGAAAACCCTGTCGCCATCTTGGACCAGGAGGAGGCCAAGAAGTTCTTGACTGGCAAAGCCGAGGACAAGTATGCGTTCTTCATGAAAGCAACCGAGCTAGAGCGTATTGATCGCTCCATTGCGTCTACGATGGACAAAATCTTCGAGCTGGAGGAGCAGGAAAAGAGGACGGAGCTGACGGTGCAAGACGACGTCGAACTCATGCAGGAAGCAAAAAAGCAGTACGACCAGCACAAGGAGATTGCAAAGATGGAGAGGAAGAAGCATGGCTGTGAAGAAGCCCTAGCCTGGGCCATGTACAAGGAGGCAGACAATACTCTGCAAGAAGCAGTCGACGTGAGTAACTGGCCGGCAGTGCACATTTGTCAAGGAAATTTGGACCTTTCTTCGTTCTCGTTCTTTCAATCATTCACGACCACTGACATACCGATTCTTTCCACAGCGGGTACGCCAATTTCGGGAGAAGGCCGAGAAGAAACAGGAGGAGCTGACTCAGGCTGAAGCGTCGACAGAGGACGGTGACAACGAACAACTTAACTTGAGGAACAGGGCCGAAGAGCTTAGCCGCGAGGCCGAGGACCAAGCCAACTTGAAGCACCAGGTCGAGCAAGAATACAAGCGTGCTCGTGAACCTTTGAAGAGCATGGAGCGCAATCTGAAGCACTTGCAGAAGGAAAAAGCTTCAGCGGAAAGGACACTCAAGAACGCCAATCAACGTCTCGATGAAAAACGTCAGGAGATTGCGACTCGTGCTGGCTCCGCAGAATCCGAAGCTGCCAAACGCAACCAGCGTCTTCAAGAAGCAGAGGCGAAGCTTGCCGAGATGAAAGAGAAATACGATCGGAGCAAACAGGACACCAACGATTGGAGACAAGCCTACGAAGAGCTGGAGCCACACGTGCTACAAGCCAAGGCGAACGTCAAGGATACAACTGCCAAGTTGCGAGCCATTGAAAGTCGTATTACTAGTTTGGAATCTTCGTCAGGTAATTCACTCGCTATATTTGGTCAGCGCTGTGCTCAGCTGAAGAAAGTTGTCGACGAATACGCCAAGAACCGCAAATTTCAAGGACCGGTGCGTGGCCCCATCGGTGCTTATCTCAAGATCGCACCTGGGAAGGAGCAATTCGCATCGCTCGCAGAACATGCGATGGGCAATGGTGTTCTGGATCGTTTTATCGTCACCAATGATCACGATCGTAAACTCCTTCAGTCGATCAGACAAAAAGTGGGTTGTCAATCTGACTGTGGTTTGTTCCAGGTCTCTGCACATGCTGGTCGGTACAAAGTTCCAGGTCCTCCCGTTCAAGGGATCGAGACAGTCGAGAGCATTTTGAATGTCTCGGACGACTTAGTCTTCAATTGTATCGTCGACAACTGCAAAATTGAGGAAAATGCACTGGCTCGATCCAAGGATGAGTCCGAGCAAAAATTGTTGGTTGATGAGGGAGGAAGACTCTCCCTTCGCGGGAAAATCAAGAAGGTATTCTTTTTGCCCAAAGGTGACAACTGGTCGGTCAAAGGGTCTGCAAAGCAGATGGTTGCCAATGAAAAGGGTCAGCTGCGTCAAAGCATTGGTCTAGATAAGTCCAAGGCACTAGAGGAAGCAAAACGCGACACTGAATCTGTCCAGAATGAACTTTCTGTTCTACGACGCGAAGAAGCCAAGCTCGAGCACGAGCATCGTGAAAAGCAGATAGCATGGACGAAAGCGAAGAAAGAGGTCCTGGGTATGCATTCTTCGATCAACAAGATTGCTGAGAAGATCGATTCCATCAAGAATGAACAGGACACTGCCGAGAACTTTGACACCGACACCAGTGATCTGGAGCAAGACGTCGAAAACGCTCAGAGTGACCTCGATACCGTGAAAGAGCGACAAACCGCACTTCAGGAACAAATCGCAGCCAAGGAACCCGAGGTTCAAGAATTGAAAGACAAAGTAGAAGAGGTGGCAGCTCGCAATGTCAAGGTCATCAAAGAGTTGGAAGAAGCATCCAGTGCTCTGACCGCCTATTTGACGTCGCTGTCTCAACGTGACGAGAAGCTCGAAAAGAAGCGAAAGAAGGTCCAGCAGCTCCAAGAAATTGTCGACGGCCAAGAGGCGAAGATAAGTGAGATCACAAATGACGTCAAGAAGTATTTGAAGCATTCGCGCCTTCTCGCCTACGCTCGATTGAAGCGCGACGAGGAAGAAGTCGAGGATACTCTCAATGCGGACGCTGCCCACTTTTTACAAACACCCAGCGATGAAGAGCTCGAGGCGATTGAAATCAGTGACGTCGAGAAAGATTCGAAATATTATCAAGCTAAAGTCGAGAAGCTGCAAAAGAAGATTGATCAAGAAAAGGAACGTCGCAATACCAACAAGGAAGATGCAATGGCCGCCTACGAGAAGTTCAGACGTGCCCAAGAGATCGTTGATGCCAAACAGTCTCAATTGGAAGAAATCAAAGGTTTGAAGAAAAGTTTAACCCAAGATGTGCGACAGCGCCGACTACGATGGGAACAATTCCGCAGTCACATTGCAGCAAAGACAAGTGTGGCATTTGACGAAATCCTCAACCGGAAAGGATCCTCTGGAACGGTCGAGTTTGATCACGAGAACAAGGCTCTGGACTTGATAGTACAAAAGGATTCTGCCGATGCCAATAGCCAACAGAAGGATGTGAAGGCTCTTAGTGGTGGCGAGCGCTCCTACACGACTATCGCGCTTCTTCTAGCTCTTGGTGAGAGTTTGGAGACTCCTTTCAGAATTCTGGACGAGTTTGATGTATTTTTGGATCCTGTCGCGAGAAAGTTGACGATCCAGTCCCTCATTGAAATGGCCAAGAGCATGCCGCACCGTCAGTTCGTGTTTATCACCCCTCAAGACGTCTCGAATGTCACGACCGACCCCATGCTGAAAGTATTCAAGATGACACCCCCTGCACGAAACAATGTCGCAGGAGGACCCGCCCAACAAACTTTGGAGTTTTCTCAGGCGTAAACGTCTTTTGATTGAGTTGGAGTAGTTTGGTAACACAAGGCCTGAGGACCATATAAACTTCTGCGGGCAGTACCGTCGAGTGTTTTCAATTACGCACCTGCGAAGTAAACAATAGGACACCAAATTGGTCTGAAGCTTTTTACTCCTACAGTACGTTCTTATTGCAACTCAATGTGAACAAATCATGATGATGAGCCAATAAGATAGTGCAGGGCTGTATGATCTTCTTATCCACAACCGTTCGAACTATTTTTCTTCATTAGTTATTACTCTACTTTTTCTTTTCCATACTCATCGCGTCTTGAACAAAGTCAAACTTTTTGTCTTGGGTTTTGACCGGTGTGTCCATGAACGCAAAGGATGTCTTGGCGGCAGCGTTGTTTCGCATGACACCTTGCATTTGAGGCATGTACATACCACTGTTTCCACGTCTTGCTTGCTGTTGTTGCATGGCCATCATTTGCGAAATTTGCATTTGCTGCTGCATCATCATTTGTTGATACATCATAGCTTGCATTTGCTCCGGCGATACTTGCATCATCTTTTGGGCCGTGTTCGGAGTCATGTTCTTTAGAGGGTCAAACGAATCTCTTGATTGGAGACTAGGTATAGTATCAGTCTTTTTTTCGGAAACGCTGTCCATAGATCCAGATTGGTTAATAAAACCGAAGGCAGACCCGCCCGGCGCCGCAGAAGCAGAGTCGACCGGGGTGGATGCCTCCTCTGCCTTGAGTGACATATTGTCGAAAATGGAAGTGACCTCAGGTGCTGCCGCTTTTGCAGTGGCAGGAGATTCCTTGACCATCATGTCTCCGAACAAAGAGTCGTTTGACGGAGCAGGGGCAGGAACTGTGACATCAGTGGAGGCTGCACTATCCCAGTCTCCCAACAGGTTTCCGCTGGTAGGTGGAGGTGGTGGAGCAGTCGGTGGTGCTGTAGGGGGTACCGCCTGGGCAGATCCTGCAACGTTGAGACCACCAAAGAGTGAATCAACTCCGGAGGCTGATGGTGCCTGAGACGGCGGAGTGGTCGGTCCCATATCGAAATCCAAGAGATTTTGAACTGGGGCAGGTGGAGCTCCCGCAGGTGGAGCCGCAACTGGCGCAGAGGCTTGTCCTGGAGCAGGCGCTGCCACGCCAAGGAGACTCAAAACACGCTTGGCAGGGTCACGGATTTGAACTCTGTTATGGTTTGCCAAAGGAGCGATTTCGAAGCTGCATGCATGGAAGAAGTCGGTGTAAGCATTGGAGGCATTCCCTGGTTTTTGTCCGTGTTTCATGCACGCTTCAATAACACACAGCGCCTTGGCCCTGATGATCCATGGCTGCCCTTCCTCCAAACAATCCAGCAACACAGGACATACAAGATCTGGATTTAAGTTTGCAACAGAACGAGTAAATTGGTTCAACTTGTCCGGAGGAGGTTCCGCCTTCATCCCACCGGGTGGGCAGAGTTCCATGACAAGCTGCTTTTCATAAGATCCATCAGAAACTGCAGTGCCGCCACCACCAGCTACGGAGACACCCCCCCCTCCACCATTCACAGAAATCGACGGAGTAGCTTGGTGTTGATAAGGCTCTCGAGCTTGGGCGGCAACACTGGGAGAAGCCGACGCCCAACTTCCACCTACACCCCCTGCTCCTCCAGCTCCTTTCTGGGCCCAAGCATAGGCGTTGCCAGTGTTTTGCGATTTGTAATAAGCAGCGTCATTGCTGTAGTTTGGAGGTGGTGCGACGGCACTGGGTCCTCGGTTGGACGCCATCGTCCACTGGCCACCGGTTTCATGCATCAATTCGTTTCGTCCCGGGGGCGGGTTCGAGTACTGTTGACATTGCGGCCGAGCAGTGACGAAGATGACGATGTGAGTACAGAAAATGCGAATAGTTCGACTGTCAATGAGCAGAAAAGAGTGTGTTTGAACTTACCGCTCCCGGCCCTCCATACGAGCCTCCAGGTCGCGGGATATTGTGCTGGTGTGCACCGCCGACTTGAACAGTAACGTTGCGAGCCAGTGGATCCTTAATTATACCCATTACAGTTTCTTTGGCCTCGCTAAGGACGTCTTTCGCCGTCATGTTTGCGATGCCCTTTGGTTGCGGCTCCAATCGAGGATCCGAAAACATAGGGTTCCCGATCCCTTCCATCCGGCGAGCGCCGCCAGGGGCGGGAGCACCCCCGCCGGCATGCTGCTGATGAGCCGATGGACCATACGAAGCAGAAACCGAGGTTGCAAACGGGGCGCCGCCGCTGTTATCTTGCGGTGTGTCGCTGTAGACCGCATCCAAGGCTTCCTTGGCGGCAGTTCGAACCCGCTCGTATGGTTCATCACCGCGGACGGGATCTGGGGGTCCCCGGAATTGCAGGGCGTCCTTGATCGCCGTCATTGCGTTGGGGTCTTGCGACAAGCATCGCTTGAACTGCCCTCTCAGATAGGGAGAGCCGCATGTCTTGCTAATAACCTTGAGACACTTGTACTTGATGTTGTGGTTGTTCTTCGAAGCCAAACGGGTCGTCAAATATTTGGCAATGTCAGCGCAAGTGGAAGGGTTGGAAGCCGCATTTTTTGCAATGTCGAGGTACATGTACCCGGGCGTCGGGGCGTCCGAATTCTCCGTGGCTCGAGCCAGGAGCTGACGATCCATGGTGGCAAAGATCCGACTAGCTACGTTGTTTCCCCTCAACAAGCGCGGCGGTGATTGTATCGCCGATGATGCAGACTGGACGATAGACTCTCACTCTACTAGTAACGGTAGTACAGTAGACAAGAGAGAGTTCAAGTCAATCGCCATAGCCGATCGCCGAGGAAACAAGTCGTCAATCTCATCTCGTGCCGTGTTCATGTCGCATCATCGTCGCACGTACAGGACAAGTAGTACTCGTACCGGTACTGGTACTCGTATGTACCGGTACACACGCTGCATGCGCCCGGCGCGGGGAAAATCTACGTGCAATGTTCGTACAAATCGTACGAAGTACTGCTTCTAGTACGTACTGTAGTGAGTATGCACGTATCGCGTCCTGAGCGAGAAAGCATACCGGTAGCATTGCTCGCCCAGAGATGTGACACAACATGAGACATGAGCCATGAGCCATGCGAAAAGAGCCGTTAAAAAGATAAACACTCTTCGTTCAAGACGCCAATTCTTTCCTTTTTGTGAAAAACCATCAGTAAAACACCACTGGGTAGGAAGCACAAACACGGCACTATACCGTACTATAGAGCTTTGGACTTGTTGTAGAGAGAGGGATGATAACAAGCAGAGTAGAGAGAGGATAATAAAGGAAATTGAATTTTTTAACAGTTTATAATAAAGCTAAATGCATGTGAGGAAGCCGGCCCTTGTAGCTCAGTAGGCAGAGCGTCAGTCTCATAATCCAAAAATCGCCGAGATAGCTGAAGGTCCTGGGTTCGATCCCCATCGAGGGCAAGCTTTTTACAACTTTTTACTCGGGCGCCGTCCTCTCTACTTACTCACTCTTCCTTTCTTGTTATGATTCAGACATCGTCAGAGAGCTACCGGTACGAGAAATCTACCGGTATTAACTGGTACACTGAAGTCAATCGCTAGAGTGCCTGCCGTGGCTCGTTTTTCGGCGCAAGAGAGATTCATGGCTCTCGACCGTCAGGGTAGTAGCTAAATAATTTGACATCCCCTACTAGCTACACTGTAGACCTGCTACACTCCTCTAGATCACCAACTCAATACTGTAGTGTGCACTTCGTATGGAACTCATCCATACTACTCTATTCGAACGAGTTTACCACACATCATATAACCAGCTATTCAACCTTGCTCATGGCCATATCTACAGCGCGAGCAGTTACAATGAAATAGGTACTTTGCTTGGAGCTCCCTTCGTCTTTGAATGGTGGATCTCTTCCCAACCCCAGCGCCAACCGGAACATAACTGATCAGCAGCTCCTCCCCAGCAGCCAAATCCCGCACAGCTACGATATCAATATGTGTGTCAACAAATTCTTGACTTTTCACCTCTGCATTCGGCTCGCAAGAGTGATTGCATCGAGCAGTCAAGGGAAAAACTGCACAAACTTCAGGTGCCACTTTGCTTTCGATATCACGGTCCATTCCTCGTTCGAGCTGATCACATCCGCATAAAGCGTGGGCCACTTGCTTTATGTTTGCTTGGTGCTCTTCTGAATCTCGCCGACCCATCGATTTTCGTAGTAACGCAGCATAGTAGATCTTGAACGGCGATTGTGTAAGGAAACCAAAGCCATTGCGACCAGCCTGCGCAGCGAACCTGTGTAGAACTTCCAACGATAGTGTCTCTTTTTCGTATGGTGAGATATTGAAGATGGCAACCATGTTTTGGTACAAGGGATCCAATGTGAAGCACCCTTCCGAATCTTGAACGCCGAGCTCTAGATCGCCCAAGTCCTCTGCCTCTCCACAGAAACCTTCCAAAAAGTGCCCTTCTAGACTCTGCTGATGGCTTCGAAAATATTCGACACAATGTGCGAACAGTCGAGCCGCTAGAGCTACAGGAGCTTGTACGACGTTCTCACCCTCCAGTGCTTCAAGGGCATGCAAAACGTCAGACATCTTGCAACAACTGCCGTACTCCTTTATGAAGCTCTCGAAATGAAATTTTGTACAGAATAGAGACCTGCAGACTTTGCACTTTACTCTACCAAACGAATCAACCTGCAGGCCCTCTGTTTGTTCACATCTGGCATCAAAATGCATTCCAGGAACCGGCCATAATTCGCTATATGGTAGATGTTCTGACAACTTGTCAACACCTTCGAGCGATCGGAAGCAATATTGGCAAGCTTGAATACAAGCTGGCGGTACTTGGGTAGCAACAGCCGCTCTTTCTGTGTAAATAACCGAGCCACATGCGATGGGAGTAGTTGTTATCAAACCGTTTCCGCGCCCCTCTCTCCCGAGGTTGACCACTTGCACGGGTGGACGCTCGACCCGGCCACCAATGGAACAATACCCAGAAGATCTATAGGAGTAATCAAAAATTGCACTCGCCGATTCGGCAACGAACGATGAATCCTTCACCGGAATTATCTTTCCTGTCGTTGCGGAGAGCTGGATTCGCTCCAAATGCGGAGGTTCTTGAACCCTCCCTGGAGTGAGCCGTTGGCCACACTCCTCTTCTTCTTCCTTCCACTCGACATCAAATTTGACACCTCCGAGCAATTCTTCGAGGAGCTCATCAGCATCCTCTCCACTATCTTCATTCGGCATGTGGTCTCGTCGTCTGATCACTTTCCATCAGAATATTGAAATTCTTAAACAAAAACCGATGCAGATGGATTGAATAGCTAGGCCAACGAATGGATGCACGGGCGGGGCCAAAACATATATACAGTAATTACGAACCAGAAATTTTGGGGTACTTTATCGTACCGGTCTGTCCGTAGTCTGTACGTAACTACGATGGGTACTATATCGGTACGATGGCGAACTCATAGCTAGGCTGGGTCTGTAGTTAACGGTTTTCTCGTTGGCTATCGCGAGCCCAGCCCAAACCCGATCGCGCCATTTTCGGTCTCCACAATATCCACTTCCAAAAAACGAAAATCCGCAATATTGAGAGTTAATAACACCAGGATTGTCTAACAAAAGCTAACCCAATTGCAAAGTTGACGGTCTGTTTGTCTCACGCTATGCGGGAACGGACGGGGGAGATAGGAAGCGCTGCGCCCAGATTATTCTCTATTGGGTTGGTGGATGTTCCTTCACCGGTTTAGAATTGGATCTTGGATGGTCCATCAGGGACCACATGGTCCCGAGCACCCGACGAGGCAATACCGGTAGAGTAGTTGATACCCTGAACCCGTTATTTTACTGTTAAAATTCGGCTTGGCCAAAACCCTACATAGTTAAACCCATACCAGACTACCTGTTGAGAGTGCTCTCTACCAGTAGAGTAGCGACGAGACAGACCGAACGGGGCACCGCAATACCAATACTGATACTGTACCTCCCATACGTGAATAGCTAATCTATGCCCAATGCCCACTTCATCTATGCTTGAACCCAGCGGTAAGAACGAGTAGGTTCTGCACCACTGTATTCCGGGCAAAACTTTTACAAGACGGACGATTCGGGCTTTGTGCATTATTTACAAGTGTCGCCAGTACTTCGCTCAGTTGTATTCTCATGTTACGATGCATCCTTACTCGCGAAAGCCTTTCGTTCGGACCTTGTTGGGATAGGCTTTGCGGTCGAGACCCTTCAGCGAGAATAGGCGCTCCGCCCGTTCGGCAAGAGTGCCTCCACATTTCACCTGAAGATCCATCAATGCACTCTTGAGACGATCCAATCCAAGCTCTTCAAGTTCCTTCGTCGAACGGAATGCGTTCAAATCCAAGAATTCAGGCTTGGTGTCTTCTTTCTTTTGAAGTGAGATAAGTTCTGCACGTGGAGCGGGTTTCGGCGGGTCGCTTGATGTAACGACCGAGACTTCCGTCTTTGGTTTCTGTTTCTTATCTGGGTTTGCCTGTTTTTCTTCCGTTGCTATTGCTTTCGCAGCCACCAAGTCACCGACTGCCACTGCATCGTTTCCCGGAAAGTACTTGCAATCGGCTTTGGTCGTGTGCAGCTGTAAAATTTGCCCTTGATTACAGGAAAATGCAGGAACAAGTACGAATTGATCACGGTCGAATCGAAAAGCTTCTCCGCAGTCCAATCCATTGATGGAGAATCCAATTGTGCCATCTTTGGAGTTGATCCAGCACCCAAGTCGATCTCCTTCCTTCCACGTCAATGGATATGCTTCTTCTTTTCCAGCGTGAAATTTAAGTTGACGAGAGCCGTCCACCGCAAAACTTGCTGCATCGTCCCCTACACCGTCCCCAAGATCATCGTTTGGGGCAAAGGGAGTATCACCGAACAGACTCGACCATCCAATCTGGCATAATCCTCCTGTCACTAAAGTGACTTCATAGTAAATGCTAGATATTCTGTCAGCCACAACATGGTCCAGTACAAGCACAGCGGTGCCAAAGTCCGACTTAGATTGAAGCTGCAATCCAGAAGCAGATGACGATTCCGGGGTACCTGCCGGTACTTCCACAACCAGGTCCCCAGACAAGGTTACTAAGGAATTTGGCTCCGAGTTCTCCAAAAGGACACTAGTAGACGATGGGCCTCGGTCAGGTTGCTTCCGTTTTTTCGTACTCGTAGCAACAGCCGCAGCCAAGCCTTGTTGAATAGCATCAGGAATCGACTTTTGAAAACTTTCTGTAGCTATCGTTGCTTGCTCGAGATAATGCGTCATAGAATTTTGATACGCGACGTCCTGCTCCTGCTTCTTTAGCGCTTTCCTTTCAGACTCCTTGTCCAGTTTCTGAAACTGTCGCTTGATTCGGTAAGTAGCTTTCTTGCTGATGTCGGCCCACGTTGGCGTGAGTAGATGCCAATTGTAAATCCCCGAGGGCGTCTTCCACAGCTCATCATCTGGGACTTTTTCCCCAGCTTGTTCTCGCCGCTTCATCTCCCTAAACTTGCGGAGTTTAATCTCATCGTTGACATGTCGGAGACGACGACCCTGCAAGTCGCGACAGGCCCCAAAGTCAGTGGTTAGCTTGGCGCCCGCTTGTCTTGACTGTCCCTTGAGGAGAGTTCCGAAACCTCCTTTGCCACCAAGAATACTGCTCCGAGAGGTGATCGTCACAAAAGGAAGCGCCCAAGAAGAGACTCGCAAGTATCTAGAAGGCCATCCGGTTCTCGCAGACCACAGAGACAGTAGTCGCTGCTGGGTGTGCTGGATCGACTCCTCTTCCTTCTCCAGAGTAGGGAGGGACAAGACTGAGCTCTGATCGCCAAAGCGTACAACTATTTGCAGCGAATGCTGCTGGTAATCGACCACGGCCGCTTTCTCGTTCATCACTGGCGAGGATGTGGCGGTAAGGGAACATGCAAACATACTGTATTGGATTTTTGTACGAGTAGAGATGTCATGTGTCATGATGCAATGGTTGGGAACAAGATGATTGATGATTGATGATTGACCTTTCGTGTACTCGTACTGTGAATGTAGTCGAAAAATAATCTACCATAAAATCTACTAACAATAACACGGGGTTCTCATCTCCGCAATCGTACCGTACAAGTCCTCCCGCGCACGAATAACCAGCAGAGTACGCACAAACACTTTAAGACAAAAAGCACGTAGTTTTACCGCGGTATTAATAAAGTACTTACCGCGGTGAGAGTACGAGTACAACAATAATGGGGTACTTACCCCAGTGGGGGGGTACTTACCCCAGCAACCTGCGGTACTTTCGGGATTTCTTGGGTTCACGAAAACTACATAACATGCCGGCGCATAAAATAACAGATACTCAACGGACAGTACGACATGGAATTCCATTTTCCATTTTGGAATTCCATTTTCCATTTTGGAATTCCATTTTGGAAATTGGAATTCCATTTTCCATTTTGGAATTCCATTTTGGAAAATGGAATTCCAAAAGGGGGCGAGTGCTGACTAAGGGGTCGCCCCCGCCACTCCAGTCAAGCGACAGTCAATCACAGCGCTACGGATCCGTTGGAAGCGCGCTATTTTAAAAGGTGTTTGCCTGCTATTTCACAACGCGCGTGCCACAATTAATACGTCAGCAATTAACGATATCGCGTGATATAAAAAATACAATTACACAGCGATTTCGATTTCTTGTGAAGATGATGATTCATTCTAATCTCTTATTCTACAGTATTACTGTTCTCTTACGATACTACTCGCTCATGCAAACATCACAAAGTTAGTGTTCTACAGGTAAGTTTTAACGTCCAACATACAACTACTGTAGTAGAGTACTGTATTCAAACTACCGTAGAGTACTGTATTCAAACTCTACGAGTACTCGTAGTACAGTCCTGTAGTTGTACCGGGTATCGGTATGTACGCACAACAATCGAAATAGGCCGGGGACCATGGGATTATTTTTCATGCGCGGCCGGCGCGAGAAGAAGCGCCAGTGCGCTTGAGAATACTTGTAGCGGTACCTGGTACTGTACGAGTACCGGTAGTTGTACAGGGCGCAGCGGGGGGCGTTCGTTGCGAACCACTCACCCCCTACATCAAAAAGCTGAAAGGCATTGCAGACTAGCGCACCTACCATTACTCCTTGTAGTGCTGGTTTATTGTTGTATTGTATTGTATTGTGTTGTTGTTATTGTTGTTGTTGTCGACGAGTGAGGGTGGTGTTGAGATAATGTTGTTGTTGTATGTTTGTTGTAGTATTGTATCATTGTCAATCGTCGACGCGGTCGATGCATGTGCAGAATTTGGCAAGATATCGCCTCAACATACGAACTATTCTGAAGAGACCTCTCCGTTATATATAAATTCGAATATGGATATAATAAATTGTTTCCGAGCCGGCCATCCGGGGGGGGGGTACCCACCGCGCGATCTGTTCAACATAGACTCTAGTAGAGGATTGCTCGCTCTACGGGATCGAGAAAGACAGCTGAGGGGTTTGTGGAGAAATTTGGCGGGAGTCAATGGATGCGCGTCCGTTGTGCGTCATCGGACATGACCTAAGAGGTTGGCCCGGTGCGCGTTGAAAATCCCGTGGAATCCAAAATGGAGATCCCACGGGATAACGATATCGTGGATTTGTCGTAACACCATCTCCTCTTGGACTGTGAGGTACGCTACGTCATACCAGTCAAGAGTGTTTCGCATTGATGTGACCGACTGGCCAAGAAAAGAGGTGAAAAGACGGAACCACGAATCCTTGGTTGGCCAAGACGACTCCAGGCTGAGACTGCCTTGGCGCTTGTTGTTGTGCTCGTTGATCAACGGTAACTTTTGATAGATGCTCATTGCTACCCCCCAAATTTTTGCAAAGCCACGAAATAGCGGGTTATGAGTTTTTTTATGTGACTACGAATGTGCTATGCGGTTGAAAATAGGTGGTTGTTTTATGGTTCTCTACTATTAGAGAGAGAGATAGAGAGAGTTTTATTATTGTGAGCTTGTTTGCTTACTCATCTACTTGTACATTCATGTCCAGTTATGAAAGGATCAATATTCAGATCTATGCATACTCTTTGCCATAGTGGCCCCGGAGAATTGGATCAGCAAGCATAGTACTGTACTTACTTCGAACGTCGAAGACCCCCTAAGTGCAGTTAAACTCTTGCTCACGATCCATAGTGGCAACCATTGAGAGGGCCATCAATGGTGAGACAGCAGAAACCGAAGTAGGTGATACTGGTTTCTCCATTTCAGCAGACTTCAGAACGGAAGGAGGTGGGCTGGGAGCGCTTGTTTGAGGAGCGAGACTCTCCGAGAGCGACATTTGAGACACATTTGATTGTGTCTGGGAAGCCGCTGCTAGTTGTACGACAACACTGGAAAGGACCCGATACGAAAGGGATATGCTTGCCATTCGTTGCTGGTAATCAAGCTCCACGGCCGACTTCATGCTTCGAAACTGATTATCCATTCTAGTGGAGAACGAAGATATCTGATCTGAGACTTCGGCAATGTCATCTCTCAGTGATTTCACTTCACCGGAGCAAAACTCTTGCGACTTGGTGATTCTTTGAATTCGATGCAGCAGTTCCGGTTGAGCCCGGCGAAAGTATTCATGAGCAAACTTGACAGATTTCGTTGCAGAAACTCGAGCGTCGGGAGTCGGTCGAAGTTTCCGGAAGCTATAGAAGTTCAGCTGACGCACAAAAGAAGGAAACTTCGAGTGCTTGAAGAATCGAGGAAGCACAACCTATTCACTCACGAAGTAACCATTATAGCCTTGAGAAACGTCACCCACCTTTTAACAATCGGTGGAACACAGCTCGGTACAAAAGTTACGCACCTTGGAGAATTCTTTCACATCTTTGATAATGAAGCTGTCACCACCGTCAGACCACGACGCAATCGATGGATCGCATGTATCAATCATGTGGTAGGTTTCTGTTGCAAACATTTCCAGATATGGAAAATATGAGTCACAATGCGCGCAAAGCCTGGATTCTTGAGGCACTCATTCTCAATTTCACTGAAATTCTTACTTGTAAGGAATTTATTCAAAAGACCCTGCTTCTTGACTTGAATCCCCCCGACAAGAGCTTCCTTTTGCGTTCTCTCTCCATCCTCCATCTTCGAGTAGTCTATAATAGCAACCCTGCTGATAACCTAAACAATGAGAACAAATAATAGAATCCATTTCATGTTTCGGCCCTTTCCCCTTCTTCATCGCAGGTCGCAGGTCGCAGGTACCCGCCGTATCGGGCTCTACGTACAAGTACGTACCACAATTTCTGTGGTACCGCTACAGTGCTGTACCGGTACGTACCTGGTACTGTACCAGGTACCTGGTACCGGTGCCGGGTGATGATGACGATGATTGATTGATTGAGATGATGATTGATTCTTCCCGGAACCCGCCTCTATCTTCGCTCTTCTTCCCGCTCGCCCTTCTGCTTGGATACTGTACCGGTACAGTACGAGCCGAGCACTTGTATGTACCTCTTGAAGATTGCAGAAATCTTTACTTAACGGCAGCGAAATGTACATTTTTTCATTAAAAAATATACGCTGTTGTATAAAGAGTCTTATAGGCATCCCCTCGATCTTGGATATTCTTCGAACATTCCGCGGCGAACGGCGCGCGGCCCCGCCCAACCTTGAATCGCATGGGAGCCGATTTTTCGGCTAGCCACCCCCCACGTAGTTTGCTCGGATTTTATAAAAGAAAAGGAGGGGAAAAGAAAGGAAAAAGAAGAAGGTTGGTGTCACATGCGCTTAAATAAAGAAAACCATCCTCCGCGCCTCGTATTTTAACGCGAGCTTGAACCGCCGGGTTCCTTATGAGTCATCGAAAATTTCGTATCCAAAATTTAAAATCAGGAATCGCACAGGCGACGAGCGACGATGACCGATGGAAGATGCGACGACAGGGAAGGAGAGAGCGAATGACAACGAAAACGAAGACGACAAAGATGATGATGACGATGATGATTACAATTCCGAGAATGACAATGATAATTATTTGATCTCAGATGGTGATTGTGATGGTGATTGTGATGGTGATGGTGATGCTGATGAGGATGCTGACGAAGGAGAGTCCTCTTTGAAGAATGAGGATGACGACAAGCCCAAGAAACAAGAAAATGATGATGATGATGATGCAGAAAAGAAAAGAAAACGTTTGTTACAACAACAATGTCGATGCTGATGAGGATGCTGACGAAGGAGAGTCCTCTTTGAAGAGTGAGGACGACGACAATCCCAAGAAACAAGAAACTGATAATGATGATGATTCAGCAAAGAAAACGTTTGTTACAACAACAGAGCCGGCACCCAAAAAAATTCCGCATCGCCCCGTCGCCAACGCCCTACTAGATGTCGAAGAATATACCTTGGATGAAGCGACGACGAATGAAAATGAGGATGCCGAAGCTTCGTGTTGATACCATGCCCTCTCCCGTCGCCAACGCCCTACTATTAACCAACAACGAATGAAAATGAGGATGCCGAAGCTCGTATCGATACCTCGTCCCTCATTTTGTTCCGATTGCATCCCCTCATCTCCTGCACAAGACGACAACGACTGCGGATATTACTACGAATGAATTGAAATTGCGAGAGCCCCACGTAGTTTGCTCGGATTTTATAAAAGAAAAAGGAGGGGAAAAGATAGTAGTAGTACTTTGAATGATATAATAACTCTAGTAGTTTAGTACTTTGAATGATATAATAACTCTAGTAGTTTTACCACCTCCTGCACATACTAGTATCGCCATAGCATCAAGCCATTTTACTACTACTACTACTTCTACTATCGTAGCTACTACCTACTACCTACTAGTACTACTAGTAGCGTTGTCCCGCCGATCTACTACTATCGTAGCTACTACCTACTAGTACTACTAGTAGCGTTGTCCCGATCTACTACTATCGTACCTGCACATACTAGTATCGCCATAGCATCAAGCCATTGTACTACTACTACTACTTCTACTATCGTAGCTACTACCTACTACCTTCCTCGGCGGCTTCTGTGCAATACACACGGTCTACGCGACTCGTACGACCACGTGCATAGGGCATCTGTGCCGTGTTGCTTTCAATATGGGTATGGTAATAAAGCAAAACTAGGGTTGCTAATCGATTGCTTTCTGATATTGTGAGCTTTAAACTATTTGCTTTTGGTTTGCTTGTAAGATGTCGGTCAATGAGATCTTTGTATTTTCAGTTCTACGATCTACGTAGAAAGTGTACCAGAGTCTACGTGAGATTCGTCAGGATCTCCGTTTTCGTTGATGTGGTTTGTGGACCACCTCATTTCTTTCTACTACTTTGACTGTTTCAATGCGTGCGTTTCCATCCTTGTAATCATTTCATTGGACGAGAGGAAGCGAAGGTTTCCTCTTTTCTATCCATTGTCTATGCGTAGCATCACTTCGCCTCACGTTATCTTCTAGTCTAATTGGTCGGATTAATTCGTTCCAGACCTCACTTCTGGGATTTTCTTCCAGCAATCACGAGTTTTTAGTAAAGTACGGGCACACATTCACGATGAGCACGCGCGATTGATTTATCGCGTGATTTCTAAGCGGTAAAAACATTTGGTACGATTTCTACGTATTCTACCAGGCGACCATTCAGATTTGCGCCAGCTGTACGGGTACTCTGTACAGGGTACCTGGTACCCCAGTACCACCGTACGGTATGTACCTGTTCGGCACTTGTACTCTTCTAATGTACCGGTACGTACAAGTACACAGTGTTTTACGAACAGAATGTCGTCCGCGTCTTGGTAGAGACTACGAGTACCAAACGACTAACAGCAGTCTCTCTGCTACTACTTGCAGGAGAGCTTTACTACTACCGGTCGACTACTTGTAGTAGAGATAGAGACGGACACAACAACGTGAAACGGTCGAAAAAGCATTTAGTGTTTAGCATTTAGCATTATCGAATGGAACGCTGTACACCGTCTCGACTATCGACCAGAATTGTCACCATGAAATTCTCCTTTTTTGCAGTAGCACTGCTGCAACTAAAATGTGGATCGTTGCACGGTTTTTGTCCCCGGCTTTCGCCATACCCAAAGTCTACCAATGCCCTTGTTTCAATGGCTGGAGGCGAAGGTGGGGACAGTGAATGGGTCAAAGCACTTTTGGAGAGCACAGGGGCCGTTCCCGGTCAGTTTGAAAAGGAGATGAAAATGAAAGGCTTACTTGGCAACAAGGGCGATTCCAACCCCAAATTGACGGCAAATGCAAGACTTGTTCAATGGTTGGGAGAAGAGGGCGAGGTTTATCTCAGTGAAGAATCTTCCTGGGGAGAGGCTCCACACCCCATGGCTATTTCAACAGAAACTAAAGACGAAATCACAAACGAGTCGTCTGGTCGAGGTTTGCTAGCACGCAGAGATATCAATGAAGGCACGAACTTGCTGAAAATTCCCCTCAAACTTTGTCTCACAAAATCGTCGGCTAGAAAGGCAGTAGGCAAAGATGTCCTACCAGCAGAAATTAATGAATACTTGGCAATTGCGTTGCAACTTATTCAAGAACGATATGTGCTCGGAGAAAGCAGCTTTTGGGCTTCATACATTGGAGTGCTCCCCGAGACAGAAGAAGTCAACCCAACCTTCACATGGTCCGACGAAGATCTAGTATTTCTGGAAGGATCTCCCGTGATTGCGGCGACAAGGAGTCTGCAGATGAAGTTGAAGTCGGAATTTGAGGCTCTCCTTGGCGGCGAAAACGGCCTCGTCAACAAGCATCCTGATCGTTTCCCGAAGGAGGTACGCGCGTCTCAAACGTTTTTGCTGTCCTTCATGTATAATAATTTCCTCTCACATTTCACCGCCGCAGCATTTCACCTATGAAAACTGGATTTGGGCATTCACAATGCTCTTCTCGCGTGCGATTAGACTTCGAAGTTTGAAAGAAGGGGAGACATTAGCGATGGTCCCATACGCCGATTTGATCAATCACTCGCCTTTTTCACAGGCGTATATTGACGCTCGAGAAGGGGGAGACTGGCTCTTCTCCAGTGGTGAGGAGGAAGTTATTTTATATGCTGATCGTGGATATCGTCGGATGGAACAGGTAAGCTTTGGAAACACATTCAGCAGCTGGACATTGTTGGTATTAGTGAACAAGCCCACGCCTCACATTTCTGTTCATCATCCAGATCTATATTTCCTATGGACCGAAATCGAACGCAGAGCTTCTGCTCCTATACGGTTTTGCAGTGGAACGAAATCCTTTCAACTCTGTAGATATTACGGTAGCAATTGCCCCACGGACGGAGTCCTTTGTGAAGGAGTTGAATGATGACAGCGTACCAGTGGATCCCTTGGCTGAAGAAAAAGTTGATTTCTTGGAATCGGTTGGAAGAGAAAGTCTGGTCGATTTCCCTTGTTACGCGGACCGATACCCAGTGGAACTGCTTGAGTTCCTTCGGTTGATGCAAATGACGCCTGAAGATACCAGGGGAAAGCCACTCAAAGACTTTGACTATTCGAGGACTATTTCTGCGGCCAACGAAGCTGCAGTTCTCACTTCGGTGATCTCCGCGGTAAAACGACAACTCAGCAAATATCCAAACACCGAGGAAGAAGATGCGGCTCTTATCAAAGATAAGGCAACCTTCCGTCTTCTCTCCTACAACCAGCGCATGGCCATCCGTCACCGACGCAACGAAAAGAGGTTGCTAAAACGAACAATTGCAGCGCTCGAGAATCAGATTGTAAAGCAAGGTCTGGATGACGAGAACCTTGCTCGTGCCCAAGGAAGCACTCTGGGACAACTCCTGCCAGGCGACGAGCGAAAATACGGAATGAAGCAAAAAACCGCACTGGAAGACCGACTAGAGAAGATGGGTCTGCCTGTAGACTTAAGGTAAGCATTTCCTCAGCATCCTTGGAAGCTTTTGACTCTATCTAGGCCGTACTTGTACAGTTTAAAGCCCTGAGATCTACTTTTCCAGGTGCCGCGGGAAGTTTTCGCACAAGAAGAGTATAGTACTCGTACTTTTACTGAGCTACTGTAGGATCCTGTCTGTACGGGGTAGACACCCTATTAGTAATAGCAAAACAAATCAGCATTTGGTAGTCTAGCAAGGGGTTCGATACATCTCGACGCCTTCTTTTTGAATTTATTCAAATTTGTCAAGCTAGCAAGGCGAAGTACCGCAATGTTGAAATCCGTGAGTTCTCAGCGGTGGTGAGCGGCTTAGGGATTCGGGCTACTAGTGATTGACAATTTCAGGTTTAGATGCAAAGTTATGCATCTTAGAAATTATGAGCTTTAAAACTCTACTTTTAAAATGAAATGATTTCGTCCATCATCTCTATCGTTCTCAATCTTGTGTCGAAAGAAGTCTTTTACTTTCTTTCCTCTTCGTGGCGTATCTCCGAAACTTTTAGAGTTTAGTAATCGTATTTTGAATCGTGCGCCACTCGTGAATGCATCTCGCGTCTGTCCGTTGTCCGAGGACTTTTCATCGTTTGGTCAATTGGGGAGGTTTGGAGCATGGACAAATAAACAACACGGGATGTGCAACGCCTCGTAGAGCACCGCGCACGATCGCGTTCCGTCCATGCCCAAGCGAAAGGCAAAGCAGCTGGACAGTTAAACTTTCCATCTCAAATTGCTTTGCAAAAAAAACCCTGCAACTTCTGCAAGTATTCCTAGTGTCGAGGTCAGCAAGATACTCGGATTCAGGGGTGGCAGTATTCATCTTCTTTGCCTTCTTCAAAATACTTGTTGACCGGTCGTTTCTCAACCAGTCATCCATCCTCGCCTCAAGCTATGTACGACACGGCTTGCGACAAGTCGGGCCCTTTTTTCAGGCCCCTAGATGTTCGAGAAGCCTCCCGAAGTGAAACGACTCGAACGCGGCGAGACGACTCCACCATCACCGGAGCTACCTTCTCTCTCTTAGATTGTCTCCGAGAGTTAGAAAGAAACTTGGAGTCGTGGACCAATCCAATCGTGCGTAATCGTGAGCGCTGGTCGCGTCTGTCCGTCGTTCTTCGAACATCCGTTGTTGGTAGATATTCGAACAGTACCAATACTACCGGTAATAGAGTAGAGGAGAGTTGATAGAGGAGAGAGAGAGAGAGAGTACCTCTTCACCCCCCCCCCCCCCCCCAGGAGCCTTACTTGTGTCGAGGCCTCCTACAATCCTGTGAGCGAGATACCAGAATGAACATCCTTACAATATATCTGCTGCTCTTGGGTTGCTGTTTATTCAGCGTCTCATCTGAAGCATTTTCGAAGACCCAGTACGCATGCAACAATGCACCCGTAAGGCAAGCCGAACGAGAAGTAGCGGTTGAAGAATCGTCACCGATGTCTGCATCGATCGCATCGGACTGCCAAATCAGCCGCCGTAGTTTGTTGGGGACACTGTCAGCAGCAGGTCTTATTTTGTCTGTCCCCGACGCTTCAAATGCCTATGGGCCCGTTGCTGTTCATAATTCACTAGCAACTGGAATTGATTTTCCGACCACCGCCGTCACAGCCGATACCACAGCTGCAAATATAGATTGGGATGAAGTTCTCCAGAAGGCCAGCAAAAAAGCGCTTGGTGGTGGCAAAGCAGGAGCGCTTGCTGCCGTCGTCCAGGTTCTATCGTTGATGTGGTTACGAACAAGTATGAATCGACAATACAGATACGGTGGAGATTTGCAGTCTTCACTGAAGGCATTGTGGGACGAAGGAGGTATTCCCAGATTGTACCAAGGTCTGCCGTTTGCCCTCATCCAAGGACCACTGACAAGATTCGGTGATACAGCTGCCAATGTTGGCATTCTTGCACTTTTGGAAAGCACTCCGGAGACGCAGGCATTGCCGCTACCAATCAAAACGGCGATTGGAAGCATATCAGCTGGCACATGGAGAGTCATTCTAATGCCAATCGATTCGTCAAAAACTGCGATGCAAGTCGAGGGGGCAGACGGGCTGAAGAATCTATGGGGCCTCGCTGCAACCGAAGGTCCTGGTGCACTGTACCAAGGAGCTGTTGCCCAAGCGGCAGCAACTGCCGTGGGTCACTTTCGTAAGTAATCACAGCAACGAATTGAGTTTTCTGACTAGTAATCCCAGTCCTCTCATAATATTTTTCGTCAGCATGGTTTTTGACCTATAACTGGCTGAACGAAGAGCTTCCAGCAGTGTCGGCATCAGATGATTTATTTCTTTCATTGGCTCGGTCGGCGTTCTTAGGACTCGTGGCATCTTGCGTTTCGGATGTTTGTTCAAACAGTCTTCGAGTTATCAAGACGACAAAACAAACGGCGAGACTGGGCAATCAAGACGAAGGCACGCAATTAATCCAGGTCGACAACGGCAAAGAGCTCTCTTATCCAGAAATTGTTCGAATAATTGTTGAAAAGGATGGATGGGTGGGACTGTTTGGGCGCGGTTTGCAGACGCGTCTTCTGACAAACTCTATTCAGGGCGCAGTTTTTAGCGTTGTATGGAGATACTTTCAGCAAACGGGTGGTTTACAGTAGAACCTGATCCAGCGCCTCTTTCTTCAGAATTAACATTTATACTCCTAAATCTATACTTCGCGCACTAGCCAGGCCCAGTTTTTGAACCGCCCACAAGTTTAACAGCTGCTGCGGCGGTCGTAGATTGACGTTTCGGTAAGCCCAGAGGGTGTTGGCAACGGCTTGCGCACTTGTTTTATCAATTCTCGCGATCATCACATCTGAAAGGCTGTTGTACACGTCTTCATCTCCCACTCCTAACCTTGCAAGGGCGTACAATGCCATAGCGGCCTCTTTGGGGGACACTTCTACCTCCTTAGAAGTCAGACGGGCCATGAGCTGGTCCACAAGATTGTGATGAACAAAATTTACTCTTGAGAGCCCCCACAAGATATTTGAAACTTCGACTGCATTCATTTCATGGGCGAGTTCTGCAGCTCTAAGAGCAAATGAGACCACAATACCCTGCGTCGGAGCACCCAGTCTTCCCAAAGCCCAGATGCACTGTGTGACGTCCACTCGAGTGAGCTCGTGCACCCTTTCCGATAGTGCCGTGGCGATTATATATGCACTTTGCACGCAAGGTGGTCCGGCATCTTTTGTAGATTCTTCTTCACACTGATCAGCAATACTGCTATAACCACCTGTCTCCCAGACACTCATCTTTCCACAGGACCAAAGACTCTGTGCCATTTGTCGCGCCGACGGTGCATCAGGTGCACGTGACATTTCAGCCATCATCGACACAAGATGGTCAAATATACCCATATCGTGAAAGTATGATGCTTTGGCGTAAGCGTGTAGTGCAGACGAAACTTCTGCCGGCGACAATTTTGATGTCAGCAAATGTCCACCATAGCTGTGGAACAGTTGCGATGTAAGTCCTCGTGGAAAATCATCGTTGGCGGAAGGCGTACCAGCAATGTTCTTCGGTAGAGACAAAATTGAGGTATACGTGGCAAGAATTCGACTTGCCAACTTCGGGGTACAGTTATCGATAACACGAGGATCCAAGATCCTCTGACCGAGCGCCTCGAGGGCCCCTTCGTGACGCCAACGAGCAATTGAAGCGAACCAAAGAAAGTTAGCGATTTCAGCCGTACTGCATTTGGCCAGAAAGTTCTTGTCAAGAAAGGCATTTTCACATGCCCGCAGATAGGGTTTCATCACGATGTTATTCTTTCTATACAAGAGAACTGGACACCGCAAAATTGAGTTGAACGGTTTCGGAGAAACTTTTCCTTCCAGAGTCAGACAAACCAAGCGATCTCCTGCGATCCTCAAAATATCAGAATGATTTGCAATTTGAAACTGTTGGATAGAGGAAATAATCCTTTCTAGCTCCAAAAGAGAAGAGCGCTCCAAGACGCAGTCATCGATGCAGACGAATAAAAGTTCGTCGATCACCGTGTCCTTCTTTTCAGTGTTGGTAAAAGTAGCCCACGCGGAAACCATCGTTGCCATTTGACCGGGGTGTATCCGGACGCCATTGACTCTTTTCTTCTGCAAAATTGCCTGGAGTGCGGTGAATCCAAAGATGGCTGCTTCATCTTCTAGTTCCTTCAAGCCGCCGCTGTGCCACAGATCGTCTGTTGCCAATAACGCTCTACATAAATCATCGATCGTCGCTTCTTCTCTCACTTTCTGTTTTCGGAGTCTTCGCATGAACGCACGAAGCAGCAGTTTGGTCTCAGGAAAGCTCCCATTGTCTGCTGCATCATTGTCGAGAGGTTCGCTGTAACCCGCACGATTGTTGACGACCGTAGCAAGGGCATCCAAGCCATGGGCGAGGTATTTCGCTGGTATTCTAGAAGAAGAGTTCGGTTTCAGCAGGTGTGCATAGATTCGAAAATGTAGCGGCGATTCGACTGTCCCAAGTCTGGCCATAGCCTGCAGGCATTGAAGTAACCGAATAGGTCCTAACTGCCTGAGGTCCGAGGCGTCGTGTCGGGACAACATCTCAATTGCCGAGTCGACAAGATTATCGAGAACAACTGTCAAGTTTTCGCAATCACTAGCATCAGCATAAACATCTGCGTACGACAAAATTGCCAGAGCTTGAAGGATATCAGCCAGGGGATAAACGCCTAATATACCATGTCCTCGCTGAGCTACAACCATTTGGTCCCCGATAGTATCCAGTAACGACGCCAACAACCGTCTCTGAATATCGTCACTGCTGTGTTTCTCTCGTGCAGAAATGAGCGCCAGGCGCCTGAGTGCTGCCGCCAAGATATCCATGCTGAATTGTGGGAACTTGCGTAGAGTTTCTTCGATGGTAGTGTCGTTCAAATGGACGAATTCGAACTCCTCCATGCTGCCTCGGGGAGTTGAATTTAGAGCATTGGATGCACGAAACGCGGTACTCAACATCTCACCAAGCTCTTTTGTGGTCCTCGCCTCAGTCACGGATTTCATCACGGAAGAGTCTCGGTCAAAATCAGATTCAGTTGTTGAAACAACCATCGAAAGATGAGGCACATGTTTCTCATCGCGTGCCACACGTCGCCACCCAATAACTTGCGTAGCAGTGAAAGACCACGATAATGAACAACCTAGAACGATGAGTGCGTATAATTCAACTGGAAATCGCCTCTTAGACAGCAATAACATGCTTGTCAGCTTCTATTTGACTTTGATGTCATGCATGTAACGTATTTGTACTGTAGATCTACCGGTACATGTACCAGGTAAAGTATCAAATAGTGGCAACTAACTGAGGATGAGGATGAGGATGAGGATGAAGTGATGAGGAGAAGCGAGAAGAACAAAAACAAAACAAACCCATTTGTTAACAAACAACACAAGAACCACGAACCACCGCCAGGCCCATCATCGCAGATTTTAAGAACAAAAAGTCAGCAGAGCCCGCCGCCGGCCTCGCTGGTAGGTTTCGATTGGTTGGCCTTTCGTCATACCGGTACGAGTCGACGAGTATCGAAGGACAGACGGTCGCCAAAACGGTCCTGGCGCAGGCGCCAACCAGCCCTCAACTCTCTCGGACAATCTAGACCGATGAATATTAGTATCTAGTGTTTCAAATTCGTTGGCCTAAGACCCTACTCGACTTCGAACTGCGTAGCCGTTCTCAGTCTTTCGGGTTACCCTTCGGTACATCACCTTGCCTCGTTCAAAGGTGTAAGGGATGGTGGGCGGGTTTTTTAAATCACATGTACTGTTCCTGTAGAAACATACTGGGATGTATCTTGTTCGCTTATCCATTGGATATGCAAAGACGCTTCCATCAGAAGCTCCTTCTGCCTCCGTCTGGCCGGCTGTCGAGTCACATCCGTTGCGCGTAAGCGCGTGAAAGGCCGTTGTGGAGGCCTTTTTGAGATACTGGGGAGGTTACTCGAAAATAACATCCCCTAATGTGTCATACCGGTACATCCACAGTACCTGGTACAGTGCAGCTACTACACATCCACTGCACCACACCCTGTTCCGTCGCTCTACTACTAGAGAGAGGTAGGCGTTTGCCACAATCATCATCATCGGCGGTGCCTCCCAGCCCGACGCTACACAGCAACAAAATAAGACTCTGTCTGAGTGCCCGCCAGAAGCAACAGTGGTGTAATACAATACTTCTTCAGTCCACACGCGGGAAGAGATGAACGTTGATGGAGGCACGCATGCAGGGGATCCTGTCCCTGTCAGCAAGGAAACCGGACCAGATAGTGCCACGATCCCGGCAAACGCTCTTCTCTCGGATCTTCCCCGGGCAGCAGAGCTACTTTTTGGGAACTCGACTGCGGACAAAAAGCTTTACTGGGACCGATCGCACTACGATTCGCCAGAGTCGCAGATGAAGGCCTTGGAAAAATCATCGACACTCTACATTGGGAACATGGCGTTTTCGACTCGTTCCATGCACATCAGATCACACTTTTCACAGATTGGGGCGGTCAAAGCTGTTCACATGGGTCTGGATCGATTCAGGAGAACACCCTGCGGTTTCGGTTTCGTGGAATATTACGATCGCCGAGATGCTCTAGAAGCGGTAGCGAGCTTGAGTGGTACGAAATTGGATGGCCGCGTGATACGAGTTGAATTGGATGCTGGCTTTCAGCGTGGAAGGGAACTGGGGCGAGGTGCAAGTGGTGGCCAGGTCCGCGATGACCGTCGTGGAGGACTCGATCCTGCTAGAAGCAAACGCGATCCTGCATCTGGCAGCAGGCAGGAAGAGATTTCTGGGGGGGCTACCGAGAAACGCGACCATGAAGACAGCTATACGGAGTTGGGAACCGATCGTCCAGAACAGAATCCTCGTTTTCGTGAAGATTAGGTGGTGGCTGGCTGCTCGTCAAGAACCGCCAAATCTCCGACCCAGAATAGGAGAAGGAAGTCATTCAATCTGAAATAATGGAAATAGCCATCTCGCCTCTGGATTATAATCAGGAATACTGTGATGCGGTTCTGACCTCGGCAATCTCTAGAGTCTACCATTATAATAACTTGTCGGAGACCGGCCCAGCATGCAGCGCAGCTGCTGGGCTCTCTGCTCGTACCATAGTCTACCGGCAGAGAGAGATAGAGGGATGCTAGTACCGCACTTCTCTCTAGTCTAGCTAGAGCGAGGACGAACTCCGTACTACTAGAGAGAAGAAAGCGAAAGGCTCACGATCCACTTTGGAATTGAACTGAAGACGTTTCACCTTGTTGATAGTATGCTGACTCTAATGAAGTGTCTACCAACGACGACGAAGCTTACATAATGTTTTGACACGCGATCCTCCTCCTCGTCATGTGAACTGATAATGTGCTGGCATTACCACGACACTGGTGATTATATCAGTCAGCCATCATAGCTAGGAAATGTTATAAACGTCATGGTATTGATGATTCAGCTTCGTCTACATTACGAGTACTGAAGAAGGCTTCCAGGCGACCGTTGGAGACTTCGTGCATTGTCAGTCGGTAGACTACTACCCGGAATAGACGACTTATTGTGCTTTTGCTCTCGAACGTCAAGGTAGTAGCTAACTTAGACAGTAGACAGTGCACTTTTTCGCTGCTTTACTACTTCTGTGGTGAGCAGGAGAACTTCAAGACTACTAGTAGAGGGAAGAGGACGGAGGACTGGAGTCGATGGTGGCAACGCCTAGCAACGGAACAGTGTGGTGCGGCGGATGCGTACCTGTTGTTTGTACTGTTGAGGTACGTACGAGTGAGCCTGGAAAGTACATGTTGGGAAGTGTTGTATCGTGTTGTTACACGGGTATGGGGTCCGGCCATGCAGGTGCTCGCCTTCATCCCCGTGACCCTTTTTGAAGTACATAGTTCTCTTCGCCACAACATGGCTCATTAGCAGCGGCAATCATAATAAGTACGCACTGTTTCAACTTCCAGTCGCGATCCTCTGGGTCGGTCGGATCATCAATCATGAGCAAGTGCCGAATCCGAAGCATCAAGTAAGTAGAAGGCTGCTGCGAAGCAGCAGTTCACGAACCAACCACCATTTATTGACGAAATAGAATGCAGTTCTCGAAAAGAAGCGCTGCTTGAAGAAGTGTCGTCTCTGGTGGGAGAAAGAAAGTTGCTGAGAGGGAAGAATGCGCCCTTCTCGCAGAGTTTCTCCGTCATCATGGTGATTTGAAATCAAATCGAGAGGAATATAAGATGTGTGTTATTTTTTTAAAAATATTTCCGGAAATCGGATTTTCGTTTTTTGGAAGTGGATATTGTGGAGACCGAAAATGGCGCGGTCGGGTTTGGGCTGGGCTCGCGATAGCCAACGAGAAAACCGTTAACTACAGAGCCAGCCTAGCTATGAGTTCGCCATCGTACCGATATAGTACCCATCGTAGTTACGTACAGACTACCGTAATTTACATGTTTACGTACCCCCCGTACTACTGTACCCCCCCCGTACCGCGCTGTACATTTCAGTGTGCCGGCTGGCGCGTGCGAATATGCTTCTGTGGGAATTCCTTCACGCCGGATTCCCTTTCATGATCCTTGCGCTCACGGGGCTCGATCGGGACTGCCTTTGTTGTGCTTCGCAAAATAATGATGATCGGCCTCATCGCCGATCGCCGACACAAATAAAAATTGACCATGGCACAACCTGTTTCAGGTGCTGTTGTAGCCATCTTTGGCACTGAGAGCCCCATTCTTGGGTGCTCTTGCGAATACCATTCTATCTGTGGACACTGTGTGGACCTTGACTCTGCGTACCTGTCTGGCCGACCACTAGTACATAGACTTGTAGTTTCTGTTGAGTCTTTGCAACAAACGGGGGCCAGTCGTACGTCGCGCGTCTCACACGCACCCGAGTCATTACGGGCCGACCACGTCATCGACTGGTCGTGGCTAGGGCGTCTGCGCATGCACGGCGTGCACTAGCGTGGAAGATCCTTCAGGACTCTACCGACGACAGGCAGACTATGGTCGTACGAGTCGCGTAGACCGTGTGTATTGCACTCGCCCCCATGTTCTGGGATCTACGAGCGTTTGTAACTACTAGAGCAACTGTTAGAGCATTGGATTTGTTCAATGAGGGATGATGAAATGCGATGATGAGCGCTGATGCGATGATGCGATGTTTGAAATTTGAAATTCGACGACTAGTCTGTTTACTCTTTTGGGGGTACAGAAAGGGGGTAGGCCTTGGGCCAAGATTCTTGGCCTGGGCCAAGACTAGGCCAAGATTCTTGGCCTCTTGGCCTAGGCCAAGAATCTTGGCCCAGGCCAAGCGAGCTTTGCCACGTAGCGTGGCTATTGCGAAAGAGCATTGTCCAAGCGTGCCCGTAAAGCGAGTTCCACGTTAGTGCGCGGTGATCCGCACCCTTGGATGTTCCTGGTCCTGTACCGGTACATACTGTACCGGTACGGTACTGGTACACTGTCCAGTGGTAGTACTGTAGAAGTAGAACATCTTCTAATCTACCGGTACAGTATGTTTCCCCGGTACAAAGAAGGACAAAGAGCTCACAGGACTCACTACTAGTAGAGAAGACATCAAGGACGAAAATTGCTATTCGATGTTATGATTCTTCATTCATTCAAACATCTTGGATCATCGAGAGTACAGTATGAGTACGATTACCGTACCGTACCGGTACTGTACGTGTACACCATCGCGTTTTAAAAGCACGCGATAAAAAAATTCTAAAATGGATGAGAGCACATTCTCGAAAGCTGGCATCTGATCTGCAATCTCCTCCAATAAAGATCAAGACCCATTGGTAAGGCCTGGGGTCTTGCCTCATTACTTCATTGTTTCAGGTTTCGAAGGTATGCGAAAGGTATTCAGAGTGTAAGACACATAAGTGTAATAGCCTGCGATTGCAACCAATTCCACTAAAACTGTGTCTTTGCCGTCAAGGGCAGCCTTCGAATTGGCATAGGTCTCGTCTGAAACAGTGTATGTATCTAGAAGCTCTGCAGTAAACCTCGCAATCGCAACTTCCCTCGAATTGGCGAGCAGAGGGATCATTTTCGCTTCTACCGCCTCAATCGAGAATTCTTCATCTCGAGGAATAGACTGAATGATGTCCATACCCAAACCAGCTTTCAGGGCTTCGCCTACGTGTATGTCAAATTCGGCATGTGACCTGGTCTTGGCGCCGGTGAGTAGGATGACCAACTCGGATTCACGAAAGCTCAAGGAGGTTCCATAGCGACATGCCCGCCCCAGCTCTTGTGAAGGCCCGGCGATTTCCGGTATAGCTAGCCAAGGACCAAATGGGCCACTCAATCCTGTGCCCTTCCGAGAGGCCAATATCTTATCTCTGATTTCTTTTTGTTTTCCATTCATCTCACTGACAGCTGGCCCATTGTATCGTGCGGAAAAGCCATTTGAAGTGTTGATATGCTCCGCTGATGGAAAGTTTCCTTGAGTAGACAGCAGAAGAGTCGATAAAATATATGGGACAGAAACGGATAGGCCAAGCATGGAAAAAGGAAAATGAGCTAGGCGAGTCAGTCAGCAACATCATTATTGTTTGTTATGGCGAAAGAGAGGTGAATAGGGTCGGCGGTCAGCTATTGGATTCCTTCCAACTGCCGGGACAGCAAAAACAAGATTCCCTGCAGATTTCATCGAAACTTACCCATCTGGGGAATGACGAAATCAGCAATAGATGATCCGAAAGGAACGATGGGAGCGATTGATCTCAAAGGACAGCGGGATAAAAGAGACAGCTTGTCTCGCATCTCGAATCTTGGACTTCCTCAATACAAAAAATAATGTTGTACCGGTAGTCTACGAAGTACATAGGCTACAAACATTCTCAGCAGGATGTACATGCACAGCGGGAAGGTTACGGAATAAGGGCGGGACAAGGCACCCGTAGTCGATGTGTGTCTGTCCTTTGTCCGCGAGTCGGGATCCCTAGAGGTAGGGACTCGCGACTCGCGAACAAAAACTATCGTTTCGGATACTGAATATTTCGATGGCAGTTTGGTTCCTGGAACTGCCACAAGATGAATTTTGAGACCTAATTGAATGTCAAGCGGCATTGATACATCCTCATGCATGGATACATCATTGAAAGTTCAACTGCCTAAGTACAGAAAAATTGGATCATAGCTACTATCAGAAGTGGAATACTGAAGAACTTTTGGAGATCGCTGGACGAAAGATCGTATTAGCCGGCTAAGCTACTAACGTTCCTTCTCGTAGGTGGGCATCTCTTTTATATAAACCTTGCTACGATATTCAAGTACCCGGAAGTGTATGCATGCGTGCCTTCCTGCGCCATACATTCCAACATCCTCCCTACTTGAAGATCCGTACAAGTTTCCCGTGGTTACATCCTCCCTGCTTCCACAATCGGTTAGGCGCAAAAGGAGTGGTTTGCAGTTTATGTGCGGCTGTTGCAGTAGAAAAACTGCAGAGGTGCGGGAAGGAATTTATTTAGAGTTGAGGATTTTTATTCAGCGCGGAAACTTTTATTTTGCAGTTGTGGGACTGTGACGTAGCGGGTTGTGTATTGGCTGATAGTAATATGTCACATACACACTTATTGTCAACGTTCCGTATAAAGTGGCGTGTATAAGTAATTACTGTTTTAGGCCAATGTTTTCAGGTGCGACATGAGTTTGGGCCGCTATGGCCTTTTTTCAGGCCTCTAAATGTCCTGTGTTTCTCCAATAGAAACTACGGGATTCGCACCCGTATTAGCCGGCTAAGCTACTAACGTTCCTTCTCGTAGGTGGGCATCTCTTTTATATAAACCTTGCTACGATATTCAAGTACCCGGAAGTGTATGCATGCGCGCCTTCCTGCGCCATACATTCCAACAATCTTGAAGGGACCAAGCGGCGTCTGTAGGGTGTCCGTAGCTTTCTTGGTTTGGTCGGATCCCTTGGAAACGTTCTTCCCTTCTGAACTTGGTGTAAATACGATGTGGTACTACTCTACTTGCTACTTGCTTGTTCCCGGAGTAATTGCTATATTATTAGACGGAGCACTTTTTCGCGCTGTAAGATACATACTACATACTACTTTTTACTGAGGTTTTGATCTTTTGTCTCAGAGGATAGGGTGGCCATTATTTTGTATCTCGCGCACCATTTTTGAAAACCTTTGCTTCACGCTCGGCTGCTGCAGCGAGACAGCCCTGCGGCTCATAAAAAGTATGCCAACGTGGAAGCCCTGTTGGTGTCAATCGAATCCCCTCCGAGGCAAATCTGAGACTGCTACGACTGTGCAGAGTCAGGGAGGGCGAAAGTCCTTGAAGAGAACTTGCAGAAGTATTTTGGCCATGGCCGCCGCATTGGTAGCCTTTCTCCCTCCACTCGGACATGCATTTACAACGTCGGTTCTGATATCCACCTCAAATTTCATAGAGCTTAGAGCAACGGGTGGGGGAGATGGTAGTTATTCGGAGGAGAATCTAGCAAGTGACGGTGGCAAAGTACAAGATTTCGGCGAAGAGGATCTACAAGTTGCTGGCGTCATGCTTGAAGATCTATCGTGGAGAGTGGAGAAGCTACGACTCGAGGAGGAGAACATCCGTCGCTTCCTGAAAGCTAAAGCTAGATTTCTACCCTACGAAGAATGTCGAAAATGGGTACACGCATTCAATCGCTGGAGCACCGAACAGGAATGGTTGGTGTAGGGTTTCTGAGTAGTCGCAGTCTTCTTTGATCGCGATTTAGATTGTGATCACGTCCTAATTTTTTCTCACCTGTTTCGTATCCCATTGCAGGAAAGACTGGATTGAGATGGGTGAAAAGCGAAACTCCTATATACCTTCCCGACCGGACGAATATTACACTGATACTGGTGACTGGATATCTTGGGTGTGTTCAGCGTATCACTTCGTTTAAGATTTGTTGCTTGAGTGATCACAGAAACTCTAACGTTATGGTTCGTGTTGAAAACTATTATAGGATCATTTCCTTGGTGTTGACGCAGAAGGTATTACCGAAGCCCAGGAAAACGATTGACCATGATTGACCCTCATTTTATCATCTACTTCGATTTCCTTGCAAGTCGTTTTTGCACGGTGTGTCCAAAGATAACCTCCGCCCGTACAGTAGCCTAAATTTGCAGCTACATTCCTGATGTCCGCAGGAGATCGTTGTCAATTCACAAACACACTGTGGTAGCAAATCATCTAGATCCGTAGTAAAAGTATGCCCCCGTACATCATTTTGCAATTTTTGTTTTGTTCGTATTGATGCGTTTGCGTAGCTCCTCAAGTTCCTTTTGCTTTTCCTCGGCCTCAGCTCGTCGTTGGAATTTGGCGGGCTGATAGTACTGTGAGGCATTGAGAGGGGAAGAAGGAGGATATACCGTGAGATCGGAATGGTTTACATGACTTCATGACATTTCACTGCGTGTACGTGTATTCGACCAAAACATACCAATACTACAAGATAGCGACCACCGACATTGAAACCTGACAAGTGATCAACCGCCGCCTTTGCGTCGTAAATATCTTCGTACACAACGAATGCAGTCCCTCTTGTATCTTTGTTTCTGTCTCCAAGACGAATCTGGTATACTGCTCCATACTTCCCGAAGATTGCGTACAATTCCTCAGCTGTTATTTTGAAGGGCAAATTTCGAACATATAGAATCCGATTTACCTCAGGCGGTAGCCGAGACTGAGGAAGAAGAGAAGACCATTCAAAACGGAATGAGCAAAACAAGGTTCGCATACCGAGCGATATTCATTCCTTCGAAAAGATCCTACTTACATTGGAGGACCTTCTGGCCGCGTAGTCGCTCATAATAGCTAGCACCTTTGCTTATGTTATGTTGAGCCCGAGACGAAGAAGATCGATGCCGTGTAGCTACTGTAATGCCGTGGCATCGCTAATCGCTGCTGTAGGCCTCCAATTATGTCTTCAATAGCTCTACCGGCACTGTACCAGGTACCGTCACTACCGTACTAAAACTTTACCGGTACTGTACCTGTACCGGTACAAGTACTGTACCAGGTACCGGAACATCCAAGGATCGAGCGATCACGCGCGCTCCACCTTCCTCCACTGAACTCAAAAGCGCGTTAAATCGAAACCGCGGTGTCTGCTTCGCAGCGTGGCCCACGGTTCTTGGCCTGAGGCCAAGATTCTTGGCCTAAGTCTATGTACTAGACTGCAACTGCCAAACAGGCACCAAAAATAGCTCATCACATAAAATGAGATTCAAACCACATGAAATGGATTCATCTGGTCAACCATGTGAAAGTCATGCAAGATTAATATTTCGCCAAGTCAGCGCCATATCTTTTCTCAACAATTGATTTTGAAACAAGTAGTTCCAAAATAACCATTCATTTCTAGCTTATAATTTACACTTTCAATCATTCTTGTCGACTACCTCGTGCATAGGGCACGAGCATCGAGATCAGTGGAATAGATGATAGTAGAGTAAAAGCTTTCCCACCCACCCACACCAACGGTACGGGCGAGCACTTCCCCAATGAGCCAGTAATTCGAAATTTACTCGAAAATAAAGGCAAATCGGGGATCACACGCTCTGTCATAGACCAAGTATGTACAAAAGGATAAACGGACTTGTAGATAGCTTATAGAGATGAGGTATTCCACGTGGAGGTGCAGAGAACAAGGCGCGCGTGAGAGAGGTGGAGTCTGCAGGAATCCACGTTATTCCCCAAGACTCGCCCAAAAGTCCGAGCATTACTGGAATTTTACGACTACTCCGAACCCGGTACCATATGGTAATGGTACCTGTCCGTCTGACCACTACTAGTAGAGAGACTATGTACTTGTACCTGTACCGGTAGACCTATCGTACAGCCTCTCTAGTCTACTCGCAACACATCTTGTTTGTGTTCGTCCATGTGCTAGACAAGGACGGTACCTGAGGATTTACTCGTCCATACATTACAACTCGATCTCATCAGAGTGTTGTCAATTCCGAATAATAAGGCCCATGAATTTTCTCTCCACTCTCTGTCATCATGCTGGGAGATATGGGAATCGCCTTCCTTCAAAGAGCCTGGTCAGTCGGCAGAAGTAACCTTCGGCGGTTGGCGTCGCCATCATGGCGGTCAACCAGCGCACTGAATAAAGAACCTCCTCTCCATCCCACCGAAGTTTTCGCTTCGGGAACGCCTTCGGAAAACTTTTCCCGGAAATCTATACCTCCTCATGTTGTGGATGTTACACCATTGGCGTCAAAAATTCGAAGTGGAGTGAGGAACTATTCTCGGCACCATTCCCTCAAGCTTGTTGGAATTCTAGCCGATGGGGGGCGCTTTCGACAAGACTCCGAATTATATAGTGAACGCATTGCCGAGTCGCTTGATGAAGATTTTATTAATTACGAGTTATGGAGATGCAAAGCCGAAACACCTCTCGCGATTCAAGAGACTATTCGACGGGCTAACGAAGCGGAAGACGTCGATGGAATCATTGTTTTCTATCCGATTTTTCCTGCGGCTGAGAAAGGTCCCTACAAAAACCGACTGAACGGTGTTTATTATAAAACACACGATAGTCACTTCCGAGATTTGGTCTCTCAAGATAAGGATGTTGAAGGTTTACGTGGTACTAAATGGTACCACAACTCGCGGCGGAAGGCAGGGGCGAAGGACACTTCTCAGGTTGTGTATCCTTGTACGGCGAGATCTGTAGAAGTCATTTTGGAACACCATCACCCCTGCGAGAGTAAATCGCCTTCGATGCCCTGGAAGGGTCAAACAGTGTCGATCGTGAATCGTTCCGAGATCATAGGGAGGCCTCTGGCAACAATGTTGGCGAGAAAAGGGGCGAATGTATATTCAATTGACGAGGATACAATCATTAAGTTTTGGTCGGGTGGAGAGCGCCTGCAGCGATCCGTTACTTCCTTAGAGGAATGTGTGGGCGAATCCAACATTGTTGTGACAGGAGTACCTCACGAAGGCTTTCAAATTCCCAGCGACTACATTGCGAACAACAGCACTCTCGTCAACGTTTCCGAATTTACCAACGTCGACGAGAACAGTCTTCTTAGACGGCCAGATATCCGATACATTCCACAAGTTGGCAAGGTTACCGTCGCAATTTTGGAGGACAACTTGGTTCAACTGCATCGGCGGAAATTTGACTCCTTTAACTTGCCAGTCTAAGTGGGGCTTCACAAGTAAGTCGCTTGACGTGTCTTGATTCAAGGTGTCTCCTTCATGGCAAGTACGAACTACGATTCACTGTAGATATAGTATACCATACTCGATCGGATCAAAGCATGTATCGTCCAACAAATAGCTACAGTGGTGTTTCTTGTAGTCAATGAAGGCCTTCAAACGAAACAACGTCCAAGCGGCCGAGCGAGCTATTCAATCCCTTCTCAAACAGTTCCAGCACAGAGTCCTGCCTCTCCCATGCATCAACTATCCTGCGCTTTTGCTCCAACATTTGTGCGCGTTTGAGTCGCACCTTTTCTAGGGCTGCTTTGATTTCATCCGCGTCGTTTTGTTTCATTGCAAAAGACAAGTTCTCCCTCCAATTTGGACACAACCTTTCCAATGCAACTACCCTCTCACTATCATTCTCGATCGACGAGATAAGTTCAGTAGTCTTCGCCCTACCAGTCTGGCTCAAAGCAGAGAGGTGGACATGACCATCTGCGGAATTTTTCGATGATTCATCTGATTCTGTGCCAGTATCATCAAAAAGTCCCACCAGCTGTTCAATTCCATTGTCAGAGTCATCGTCGTGAAAAAGCAAATCCCAAGAGCAAGGAGTAGCCTGCTCCTGGGTGAAAAAAATAGAATTTTGTGAAGGGGGTACTGATGGGACTTTTTCGACATTTTGCGTGGCAACTAGGCCCTGCCAGAGAGAAAACGTGTCGTCTCCAATGTTCGACGCATGAAAGGATGCCTGCTTCCACTGTTTCCTCCGGATTCGATCTGTATACTCCACACCCTTCGAGTATTCAATGTACTTGTCTTCTCCAGCATCAAAGATCGGAAGAGCATCATCATGTTCAGTTGGGACATCGTTTCCGTCTGTTTCCTCTGGAATGGCCGGTAGTCCTGCTTTCCTTGGAAACGTAGCTCCCCCATCATCAATTCCCTTGCTCTTTTTCGAGCCACACATAAGCTGTGTTAGGGTGACCTGAACGTCTGGGTAATTTGGAAACAATGCGGGTGAGTTTTAAAGGGGATCATCCACAACATCGAGTGTCTTGACTTACATGGGGTATCAGGGAAGAGCACTGTCTGCGCATGATTTACAATGTCTCGGGGAATCTGGCTACTTTCCGTTTCAGCCGCCACCTCGAAATCTGAAGTGTCGGGCAAAAAACGATAACATCTTTCTTCCCCTGAAATTATTTTATTTGCCTCCTGCTTTTTCCGCATATCTCTCCGGTGTTGTTTTAGTTTCCGACGAACAGTTTCCAAACGCCCTTCATTCAGTTCACATGTCTTTTCCATTTTTTGTACCCGCCGAATCAAAGCCTTTTCCACTGCAGGATCGGAGCGAGCAAAGGTGACGTCGCCATTCTTGTCCATCGCATCTGTGGATTTGCTGCAGGGACAAGTGGTACAGAGGGCGCACGTCCCCTTGCGGGCACGCTTTCGTTTTATGATATTCGAAGTTGATTCTTCATATTGGTCTTGTCGATTCGGCATGTTTTCCTTCTCCGTAGATGAGTCTACTATCACAGAACGTCCACGTTTGCGTCTTTTGGGCAAGATTTCCTTGAGAACTGAAAAGTGGGCTTTGTCATCGTCGCCCTCTCGACCAAACTCGAATGGATCTATTGCAGCGGCGGTTGGTTGCTTGCCTCCCCTTTGATTGATCACCGCTCTACTATTGCTCAAAGACTCGCTTCGCATGACATCACAACCATTTATGGTGGAATTTGTCCTCGGCTCTCGTTCCACAAGCTTTTTACAGAAGGAAGTACCTGTGTCTTTGCTCTGCCGATCGGACGTGTCACCTAAGGCCGACAACACGGGAGGTGCTTTTTCCGTGTCGATCAGAGCAGGATTCGAAGCGGGTTTTTCCTTGACTATGTGAACGACGTCGTTTGATACTTGGAACTTTCTTTGTGCCGTACTGCTACTGTGAACTTCATTTGTTTTTGTGATCACCTGAGATCCAGTGGACGATTGATCGGCGTGTCGTGTTCGTTGATTGACCAGCTCTTTGATGTATGCTTTCGCCACCTTCTTCTCTTTCACTGTCAGCAATCGTCCTAACTGTCCTTCCAGCTCCGCTAGAAATTGCTTGAGGGAAGATTGCATATCGGTCGTACTGAAGATGGCATCGATTTGAGCTTTGACAGATTGGAGATCATCGTGGCCTGGCTGGTCTTCGTCGCGAGGCGTTGGCCCCGCGCTTTCCATCTTTGCCCCGTTTTGAGATTCTGAGTCACGGCAAACATCCGAAGAAACCTCATACGACCGCGAATGGGAAGTGGCCCTAGGTTGAATGGTGGCAGACGACATAATAGTTACTGTGGCATTTTCGGGCTGCAAGACGGGGGCCACTGGCTTCGTTTCTCCGGTGTCGCTTTCTTCGGCTTCGTGAAAAGAAACAGGTTCTGCGTCTTCAGGGGAAGGTGCGTTCCGGTTTTTCTGATCCTCCGCTGTTTTGCTTGGAGTCGATGATGGTTTCTTTGTATGGATATCAACATCGCGCTTTTTGCTCCTCGAAAAGACTGGATCCAACAGGGCGTCATCGTCGTCGTCCTCCGAACTTGAAAAAGACGGCAGACTTGACGTGAAGCGAGAAGGACCAATCGGCATCTTTCGTTTCGCACGCAGATCCTTATCGTCCTGGCGTAGAAATTCCTCTTCCATTCTTTCCAGCTTTGAATACGCTTTGTAACAGGGTATCGGTGGAAATGGCCTCATTCTTCGCCGTGCACTGGAGCTGGAGCTGGAGCTCTTGGCACGAGCTTTCGAAGGTGCCGGCATTGCTCGGTTCGGTGCCTTTTTCACGTGACAGCGAGACAAGGAAAAGGTCATGGCAGATGGCAGCAGACTAAGATCAAATTGTATAGTCTTCGTACATTCAACGTTGAACCAAGGTTGAACCAAGGTTGAAAGTTGAACGTTGACAGTTAAAATGAGAAGTGACAGGAATTTTGGCCTTGTTATGCTTGTTGCTTGTTGCTTCGGCCTCTGCGTTCGAAAAAGACGTTTGAAAACGACTGCAAAATAATGAACCGACTGACCCGTGCTCGCGCTTCCTCGCGCGCATGAAAAGAAGATGATGTCAATGTGTTTACCATCACAAGTACCAGGTCCTTACAAACGTACTGAACATGGATCGATGACGTCTCTATCGTAGAAAAGGATAAGGGGCTACTACTACTAGAGAGGCAAAGTCGAAGCTAAAACGCTCTCTACTAGAGTATTAGAGAGAGTAGAGTAGAGTAGAGTGAGAGTAGAAATCTCACTGCCGGTACCATACTTGTACTTTATGGGTCACGACTATTGCCGATGACGCGAAAGCGCGTCTTATTCTAGCTAGCATGACACCAAATAATAGAACGCACCCGACGGCCTCCCTCAGATGACGATTGATTGATTGATTGATTCAACTCAAATTCGAAAGTCTCGCACTTTTTCTACCGGCTGTAGCTGGATATTTGATCTCTCTAATCTGCAGTAGTAGCTAGACTACCTCCTCGTACAGAGAGTAGTCATTCACAGCGTGCCAAAGTATGTTACAGTACGTTAGAAGTTTTGCGAAAAAGAACTAGCTTGGTTCATTTCTGGCCTTCAGGGAACAACTCCCTGGTCCACAAAAATAGTGCTGGTACTAGGTACGGTGTGCACTATCAAACATATACTGAGACCAAATTGATACAGGAGGAGAGAAGAATGGTGCGGTGTGAAGTAATGTGTATGACAATGTAGATGGAGACGACTATTTGTCAGGGGCAGCATCGGAATTTTCGCGTCGAGCCGCACGTCGAGAGAGCTTCCGAGCTCTCTTCTCTTCTGCAGGAGTCATAAGATTTGATGGCGGTACTTTTACTGGTTCAATCGTTGTCACCTTTGCAGAAAAAAATAGCTTCGTGGGGGCGCTGCTTTGTTTGGAAGAAATCGACCCTGGGCGAGGTGTCTCATTCATCGAGTGGTCTTGGTTTGTACGATGATTTTTGGTGCTGGAAGCGTCTTCGGACTCGTTGCGCTTTCCGTTCTTCCGTCGTGAATTCTTCCGCGCCTTTTTCCGCTCTTCTCTAGCCTGCGCAGAGAAGTGCTCGTCGGCAACTCTTTCGTCTGATTGTAGACTAATGGTAATGCGCTTTCGTTTGCGATCAATTTCTACCACTCTGGTTAGTAATTCATCACCTTCTTTGAAGAGCTCTTGAGGCTTCCCCACAAAGTCATCCCTCAACCGGGAGACATGACAAAATGCATCTGAATGACAACCAATATCAAAGAATACCCCAAAATCCTTCACGTAGACGACCTTTCCTTGATACTTCTGTCCAACCACAAAATCAGTTACAGGCTTGCGACCAATACAATATCTCTTCCCATCAGACGTTTCTCCGGAAATGGCTTCGTCTCTTTCTGTTTTCTCTGGTACCTCCTGCTCTTGTTCCACGGCAGCCTGCTTCTCTTGGATTTCCTTGGCCGTATCTTTTCGCCCCCGACGACGACGACCTCTTTCTCTCCTGGAGGCCTCCTCCGCCTTTTGAGCAGTGTCTTCCCCTTCTTCGTCACCCGAATCCTCAGCATCTGAGTGGCCAGCAGTATGTTGGGTCTCTTCGGCTACTGCGATTGGCTTATCCTGCACGATTTTATCGATTCCAGCCAAGTGTGTGTTGTCAACGGAAGATTCTTTTGAGCCACCAATGGCTATCTGGCTGTTAGCCGCGGACTTGTGCGTCTTGAGAGCCATATCATGTTTGCTATCGGAGCTTTTTTTCTGGCGTTTTGTGTCGATGTTTTTCGCGAGTTGTGCTTTTGTCGCTTGGAAGTCCGCTATTTCGTTCAGGACCACTTGCCTGGTTTGTTCGTCATCAGGTGACAATTGCTCAAGCTTTCGCTTCAGGTGCTTCGGCTTCTTCACCTGTTTGTTAATGTGAGCTTTCTTCCCAGGGTTCTTCGCCAAACGCTGTTTTGGGTCAGAGACATCGGGGAAACTTTTCTTGAAAGAGTTCCTGCTCTTTAATAGCTTCCCGACCGTGTTATCTTTATCTTTGGTATGACTCTCCAAACGCTTTAGCCTGCGTCGCTCTTTGGCTCCTTCACCACCAACCATACTTTGAACTTCGACTTTATCTCTTTTAGTATTTTAGTATTCTTTAAAGGACAGTCGAAGTATTTATCAACTTTTAATTAAATCCAGGTCAACGTCTCTGGAGGTCGGTTCGATGAATGCTCACGAACAAAATTCGAAACGGAGGATATGACGGTGGGACAACAAAGGAGCGACAAGAGACATCAGCCTTTTTACACTCCATCCGAAATATTTTGAGGAGCATTTTCAATAGCGAGCGTGCGTCGTGCCATCTAAGAATAATTCGGTGGCTATCATGCACCTGGTACATACCTGGTACTCTCGCTGTAGAAGCCACCTGAATGTTGAGATAAAGCGCCCCGGGCGCAGCGCCCCCCCGCGCAATGCCCTTGTAAGACTTTGAGGGATGATTGGGGGAAAAGGAAAAAAGGGGAGAGGGGGAAAGAAAAAAACTCGCAGGTCCCCATCGCGCAAAACAATGCTCTCTTCGCCGTTCGAGGTTTCCCGTGGCATTCGCGCCAAAGAATGACACTTCAATGCCGAATGCCGATACTGTACCCATTCTTATTATCATACAACGAAATCATCGCATCATCATGAATGCTTTGCTGGTGCTGGGGAAGAATGATGCACAAGAGGGGACGAAAAAGATCATAAACCTATACGCAGCAAAGAAACGGCCACTTTCATCGACGACGACCCCAACAACGCTAGGAGCAAAAACCAAACAAGTCAAAGAGACTTCCAGCATCAATCCAATCCCAGGATGCCTTTTCAAAAGCTCTGGTGGCTGAATGGAATAACCAGCACATGCAAGCCCTGCTTCACAAGGGACAAGGCTTCGGGGGCTTGCTACGCATTGACCTTGCAAGGGATTTTGTCAAATCATGCAGAGCTCCTTGCACTTCAAGAGGCAGCGCTCGTTCCATGGCTCGGTCGGTTGGGTAATTTCCAATTCTTGGCGCGCTCTGGTAGACTGGTCTGTCCGTCTTTCGTTGGGGGTGCGAAGGATGGGGAATCGCGATGATTCCCCACAGGATGTACTCCTGATTCTTCCCCATAAACCGCTTTGCGCAAGAGCGGTTTATGCATCGAACTGGCCGTCTGTTTGGAAAAATGTAGCGGTGCGGTAGAGGTAAATACTTGTAGAGAGCTCTGCGCACATCGAACATCGAATATTAGCGACATACCCCGTACGAGTATTTATCATACAAGTACCGGTACGCCAGGTCGGTGCGAACCAGTACGGTAACATCTTACCAGGTACAATCTTAGTGCAGGATAGACCACTCTGCTTGCACTATCCGAGTGCTGCCCCTACCGGTACTTGTACAATACCGGTAGATATATTGCTGTAGGTCCCGCCCTACTACCTGTAGACTGCAGCACAGTTCCTGGCTGAAAAGAGGCTGCGCTTCTCGCGTGGACGAGAGACGGGTCGTACCGAATTCAAAATGGGAAAAATTCCTACCGGCAGTGTCAAAGGAAGCGGGTCGGTGACAAAAGAATCAAGGCGTACGCGTCCCAAAGGAGGAACTGGTCTGAACGATCTTTTTGTCGCCGTTTTCGGTGTCGGATTTGTTGTCTCGTTGAGTCTGAACATTTTGCACATTACTGGAAGTATTGAGCACTCCCATAATACACCTTTGCACCAAGCAGTTGTGGATTTTAAACAAGAATCTCGGAGACATCAGACCGGGCGCAATGGAGGTGGGATAGACGATACTATCAGATTCGGGGAGCTGAATTGCGACGCCTACGGGGGGCCTCCGAAAGAAGTTGCAAAGGAAATGGTGTATTGGCAGGAGCTCCCAGAAGATGCTCAATGGGTTTCGCCGTTCAAGCACCCCAGTGAAACCAAGTATCTCACTTTTGAGCCTGACGGAGGTACGATCACGATGAATTCTGTATTGAGAAAGGTTGCGGATAATCGGTCTCCACAAACACATGTGTACCTCATTTCTTCGTTGCCCATTTTTGCTGCGAAATAGGGGGGTGGAATAACATCCGAATGGGTAAGCTCGACCCGGTGGGTGTTATATCTAGCACACACGCTTCATTAAACTTACAAATTCTTCTGCTCTCTAAATGCAGCTATGGTTAGTTCATTGTAAGAGTATGCGTGGGGCCTCCATTTTCACCTGGCCTTCTTTCTAACTTAATGATTTTTCCGTGATAAAGGAATCCGTCATTGGGTTGGCGTTAGCAATGGGGCGAACTCTAGTGATGCCACCGGAGAAGCGAATGTACCTACTGGGAAAAAATGACAATAGTCAGAAGAAACATTTTTCCTTTGTTGACTTCTATCCCATCGACGAAATCGCAGCAGAGCATGTCGGGCTAGACATCATCAGCATGAAGGAGTACCTTGAGAGCCAGGCGATGGCCGGAAAGCTCAGGAACAAGGTACGACCCGAAACGTAAAGTCTCTCGCCTCCATATCTGTTTCCAACCGTTCTTCAGTTTACAGGTATGGTTGAGTTTCCTCCTGGTAATCGCACAGAATGGGATGGAATCGAGCAAAAAGAATATGATATACTGAGGGAATATCTTCGAAATGTGACTGACACGCCAGTTTGGCGACCAGACAAGTGCCTGCCTGCTTTTCCTGCTTCTGGGGACCACAAAGATGTTGCACTCCTGCAAGGGCTTGTTGAAAGAGCAAGAAAAAAAATTGAACCAGGAAACCCGGTCCCTGTCGACGGTCCAGACCCTTTACCTCGGCTGGAAGAAACTCTCGCTTCCAGAACGAGGCTTTGCGTCTATGACGAACAAATGCAAGCTGCTCCAGGGCTTCATTTTCAATGTAACCACAAGTTGAAGATCCGACTCCTTGTGCATTTCTACGCCTTTCTCTTCTTTGAGGACTGGAAAGAAGATCTATTCATGAAACGTTTCATCCGCGACCATGTAAGGTAAGCCATCGTGAGACATTTCAACTGACACATTGAACCACATTTCTGACGTCTGGTGGCCCTATACCTATTGACCGATACAACAGGTATATAGATGAAATCCAATGTGCTGCGTAAGTTTTTACAGTTCACTATAATTCCGTTGCGATGTCCCCCTCCTTTTCTCATTGCTGTCTCTCCGTTGATTCGCATCAGGGCAAGGGTTGCTGCTGCCATCCGCGAGCACGCTCGCAAGCGTGACCCAAATGGTAATCCGAATGGTATCTTTGATTCGTAAGTACAAACCAAAGCTTTTGATGTGAAAAGGGAACGAACAAATGTTCTTACAGTTTTGTCCTAGATTTCACATTCGACGTGGGGACTTTCAATTCAAAACTACCCGCATATCAGCTGAAGAAATATACGAAAACTCGAAAGACGAACTTACGCCGAATTCCACAATTTTCATAGCTACCGACGAACGAGACAAGAACTTTTTTAATCCTCTCAGGTCTCATTATGATCTGCTTTTCCTGGACGATTTCAAGCAAGAATTAGAGGGTGTCAACACGAACTATTTCGGTATGGTTGATCAATTGATTGCAAGCCGAGGACGTATCTTCTTCGGTTGCTGGTTCTCGACATTTACGGGATTCATAACGCGGCTCCGCGGCTATCACTCTCAGAATGAAAAGGCTCCCGGATACAAAGAGGGTGTATTGCCCACAACATTTTACTATGCGACCCTGGATCGAAAGTTCGAACTTCATGAATTTGCTCCTCTTCGTGGAGGATTCTTCAATAGAGAATTTCCAACAAGCTGGCGCAATATCAACATGGGTATTGGTATGCTGAAAACAAAGCCGTGATATATCTAGTCATGGGCCTGAAGAGTTGTCATTATTGGGTTGGGACATCAGTAATCTTGTCTCGTGGAAAGAACGATTTTTTGACCAGCCACTCTTTGCTACAGTCTGCAGTTGTTTTGATAAGAGCGAGGAAACTCCTACTAGTAGTAGCGAGTACTAGTCTAGTAGTCGCCGCCGAGTAAGATCCAATGGCTTTCTTCTTGTTGGTTAAGACATTTTTACAATAACTAGCTACGTACCGGTATTCTTCCATCTGCGACGGAAGACAAGAGACATTCAGTACCAGGTACCAGACCGGTACGCAGTACTCCCACCTAGTTCTGTGGAGCTCGTGTGGGCTCGAGGTCTCATAGAATCAGGAATCATGATTCCTGATCAGAAAAGTCTCAAGATCGGACCTCCTTTTTAAAAAAAATTGTTCTAACTTCAATCACGGATTCCTTCCAATTCGTGACCGCACCACTACCACCAAACGTTCTCGCTCTGAAGATCAGCGAGAGTTTTTTAAGAATAATATCATCATCATGAACTATTACCCTTGCTGGAGTCTCTCTCTCTCTCTCTACGAAAACAAGCATAGAGAGCAGCCATAGTTTGTTTTGATACCGATTGTTGAATAATCATATTCAGTCTTTGCACTACAGTCAGAAAAGGAGTCATCTTGGTAGCTATTTTTAAAAGTTAAGAGCATTCGATACAAGTACAAATTTAAAGAGAATGGGGAAGAACAACAGGAGCACCAAGCCAAAGCGATCGGCTGGATCGCTTCCCAAGGGCCTTGTCCATCGAAAGGGCTCAGCACCGGCCGACCCTGGGAACCCCTTTGAAGTAACCGCTAGAATGAAACGCCCAAAATATCTGGTCCACAACCGACCTGTCTCGAAACCAAAAAGCACCAAACATGCCTTGGAAAGTCTTCAGCGTCGCCAGGTGCAGTTGAGAACTACTCTCAAATCTTCAAAGAAAGTTAACGTTTTGGTTGACAAGCGTATTGGAGAATATGATCCAAGCATGTCTTCATCAGACCAAATGTTGGCGCGTTTGGTCAAGGAGAGAACCAGACAATCTCGGAGGTCGTCCAAGTTTCGTCTCGACGACAGCAACGACAATCTCTTGACACACAAAGGGAAACAACTAGACCCCAACAAAACAGAAACTATATATTCGGACGACGAAGACGACTACGGTAATCTTGAGGCTGTTGATACTGAGTTACACTTCGGTGGAGCTAGAATGAAACAGACATTGGATCCCTATGGGGGGTCCTCAGGAGCTGATTTGGCGCAGGTTTACGGCCAACGAAAGACAGAATTAGATGACTTGATTGCGAGACGGAAGACTATCAAAGCGGAAAAAATGCAGGCAAAGGAGGCACAGGTTGAAACAGTTGAAAAGTTAGATGAGGAGTTTGCCGAGCTGTCAAACTTGCTGCTTTTTAGGAAAGACCAGCCTCGAAGTACTAAGACAGCCATTCCAACGGAGGAAGAAAAAGATATGAACGAGTGGAATAGTGAAATGAAGCAAATGATGTTCAAACCGAAGCTTCGTGCCACTGATCGAACAAAAACACCGGAAGAGATTGCGAAAGATGAAGCTAGTCGACTTCATGAGTTGGAAACAAGGAGAATAGCCAGGATGCGTGGCGATTTCGCCGACAATGATGATTTGTCTGATATTTCGATGGACGGCGCGGGCAAGCGACAAAAAACCAAACGTCGCATCGCTGCTCGAAATCCTGATGAGCTGTCGGATTCGGAGGACTCAGGTTCGGAAATTGACAAGCTAGAGGCGAGATTCACCCCTGACGGTCTGAAGTACGTCGATAGGGCGGGCAACATTGTTGAGAAAGACCCGCTTGGCGGAGAAAATGAATCGCAAAGCGGAGATGAATCTGAAGACGATTCCGCTGGTGATACACAACAACATCCATTACCAAAGGGTGCGAAAGTTCAGGGAAACTACCGTGTAGCGGAGCAGTTTGATGGTCGAGAAGCGTGGTATGACGGTGAAATCACGAAAGTTCACATACTAAATGACGGCAGCGTCCGATACGACGTAGAGTACTTGGTGAGAGGAGCATCATGTCCTAGACATAACTTTCTCAGACGTGTGCTGTTTCGCTAATGTCGCGTTTTGTTTCTTCACAGGATGGGGATTTCGAGGAAGATTTGTTGCCAGAAAATGTTCGACCAGCAGAGAAGATAAAGACTACAGAGGCCTTGTCAGATGGCAAAGAGCCCTCGTCTGCAAGCAAAGAGATACAACTGAGGCGAAACAAGGCACGCGATAGGGCAAGGTAAGACTGATTTTCGGCAACATCGTCACCGGTAACGGGTTCAAATCTCGCCAACAGAAAGCGATTGGAATATTGCTGTTCGTCGTACTGGCGTTCGTGGGATGACTTTGAGGCGTTTTGTTTCTCGTCATCCCGCAAGACTGGACCTGTCACCAAAAGAAATTTTGTTGTCACATAGTACCCTTGCTAGCGTTCTACTATCTTGTGTCTCCTTGGCAACAACATCCTAACCCGTCTCTGCATCTCCATTCACCAGAACTGAAATGCCGTACATCTTCGAAGTCCCAACCACTCTAGAGGCCTTGCACGAAATTATCGCCAGGTATGCATTGACGGGTAAGGATGCTACAACAATCATTGAAAGGATATATGGGGCGAACTCCGTGCGTTTAGATCATAGAAATACAGAGAAGATGCAAAATTTCTACGACGTCCTCTTGAGACGATTCATCGCAGTTGGAGATTCTATTTCTGAATCTGGAGATGGAGGTGAAGAGCTTGGGCGAGTCGATCAGCTTCACTGCCTGACGAAAGTGCTTTATGCAATGGCGCAAGATTTTCCGGAGGCGGCGGGTGCGGTGTGGAGTCGGCGAGTTGGTATTTTTCAGAACGCGCACGCTAAACGTCTCAGGGATCTTGAATTGTTGTCGGAAGACGAGGGTCGGGAAGAGAGCCCATGGCTTAGCCCCGGGACATTTCTTCTTTTGAAAGCTTCCTCTGCAATTTTCCCTGGTACTGATAAGCGACATTATGTCGCTACTCCGGTCAATCTCTTTCTTGGCCAGATATTGTCTCAGACTCCAATTATGTCGTCTTACGACATTGTATTGGGCATCCTTTGCTGTGGACTGCTTCTTGAGAACGGCATAGAGGCTAAACGAGTCGCACCGGAGGCTTTGGGGTTTCTCTCTGGGGTCATTCGTCTGTTTTCGAACAGTCCAGGCCAGTTTCCCCTGCCGTGCTTCGAATCGGCTTACCACATTCCTGATCTACAGACATTGCGAAGTAGTTTGCAGGAAAACAAGGGGGGCATCAGTGATATGCCAAGCTTGAAAATCGAGCGAGATTTTGTATCGACGAACAACCAACTGGTGTCGTTAGCGATACTGGGCACTTGTCTACAAGTTATCGATTCCTTCGCCACTGGTCTACAGGGGTCGTTCAATCCGTCCGCTGAACCCGAACTTTTCGGTGAAGTAAGTCAGAGTCTGCTTACCCTTCGTCCCAAGGACTTGCCAACAGTTTTAAAGCAGAAGCTTGTAGCAACTGCGTCTTCCCTAGCAGACTTGTGCCCTGTTACCCGTGTTCCGTTGCGTCGTCAAGCAGAAAAGAACGATGATACCTTGGGTCTAAAGACCCTTGCACCAAGAATGGAAGATCCCGAACGTTATACCATGTCCAAAGACTTCGGCAAAAAGTCGGTGCAGGTAGCCATCGACAGGACCCGTCGTGAATACAAACGGGAACACAAGTCGATTTCGCGAGAACTGCGAATCGACGCCGCTTTCATTGAAAACGATCGAAGACTGGAACAAACCAAGCGAGACTCGAAGGCTCAAGCGAAGCGTCAGAAGAATTTCGCGTGGCTCGAAGGCGAGGCTGCTACCCTGAACCAGCAAGTTGCGCAAGGTGGAGGACTCCTAAAGGGTGGTGGTATGGGTGCAGCAAAAGCCAAAGCAGCGTCAGGGAAGTTAGGAATAAAGAAGGGAGGAAAATTCTAGGATCTTTTTTATAATAATATGTTCTCTATGAGTAGACTACCGGTAGTTTGGGAGAATATGGGCCTTCAGCCTAGGATCGCCGTATCCGTCAAAGCTCGTACCCATTTTTCTGCGGTACCAATCTCGAGGCATTTCGGATCTCCAAGCCTGGCCGCTGCCTTCCTTTCCAGCATTGAGATTGACGAGTTCATCGTCACTCTCGCTGTCGAATGAATATATTTTGGTTGAACTTTCTACCAGAAAAGTGCTTTTCAGTGGAACTGACACCATGTTGTACGCCTGAATGTCCATCACGGTATTTCCGAAAGCGGCCTCGAAGATCCCTCGCGTCATACCCGTTGCTTTTCTGAATGGATCCACGACATTTTTCCACAATATTTCGGCCTTGAAGTGGTGCGTTCGATAAGAAACGAGCTCCATGATTAGTAGCTGCGCCAGATTGCCTTGAAAGCCGAGTACCGGGCCGGGCGGGAGTCTATAATTCTGCTGCCTAAAATTGTCCAGAAACTTTCGCGTTGTGGACGCTAAGCCTATGGGTCGCGAGGTGACGTACAGCACTTGCATTTTCTCCCGGTCAGTAACGACGGCAGAGAAAAATTCACACACTGCGTCGTGACAGTGGTTGTATCGCTCAGTGAGCACGGTGTCGACAATTCCACCCGAGTTCGAACGGGTAATCGTTCCATCGATATCGGAGACCAGGATGCGGTCCTCCGCCGACCAGAGATATATGTTTGAGTACGCAACTCCGACGATCCTGTCTTCGCGAAGCAAGAGGTACCTGGCGGGGTTTCGACCGGCAAGAAGGATGTGACCCAGTCTCGTCGCGGAGTTGCTCTCTGCGAAAGACCCGTCAAAGTCAATTTCGAAAGCTCTCCCTGAAGCACCTGTCAGCGCTTCGTGGGAAACGAATTCGCTTCCTTGCGTCCCCACTTCCAGCAGTAGCCGATAGTTTTCTTTTATTCTCCTCGGAAAGGTGGCGACAAAAGCGTCATTGAAAAAGAAATCACCACCAGTGGACTTGACTACAACTACATCATACGCATTTCCCACAACAACATCATCAACGTCGTCGCCGAATTCGAGACAGGGGGTACAACAAATACTTTGGCTCAAGCGAGGTGATGGCATTTCTATCCGTAGTACCTCTAAGGCCTACAGTACGAATACCAGTACCAGTACCGGTACCTGTACCGGTAGAGTAGTGGTGGCGACTGACTCAATAATTTGCTTGACTGCTTGACTGCGTTGGCGTTGTCATTGCACTGGGCAGGTTGTTGCTTTTTTTAGTGACGGCTTTGTCTGCTTTTTGATGATGGAGCTGCAACGCGTAGCGAATGAATAATGATATTGGACTAGTCCGAGTAGTCGGATTTAGGCGGTGGCGCGGGCGCCAACAAACCCTCAACTCTCTCGGACACTGTGTTTCGTCAAGTCGTCGAAGCTCTTCGGGATGTGAAGGTCCGTCTTGGCGAAAAGCTTGACTCCCTCGTCTCCTAGAGGTGCTGTTGGAGAACATTATTTTACACCTTCAGATCGGATGAATCAAATATACAAATTACATGTGACATTATACGCGGTATACTTACCTGAATATGAATATGAAGTGAACGTTGTGAACAACGAGGAAATACTACGTGAAAGAGAAATATTGTGTACGGAAGAAAGTCTTATTATTTTCAATAAAGTTTTAGGAACAGTTATTGATATTGTTAGCCTATACGCACTCTTGACGTATCCCCAGAGGAATACAGAGGGTAAAGTAAAGACCCCGAGTGAGGTACTAAATCAACACTTTATTGAAAATAATCACAGGAGTATCCAAACTAATCGTTTGAAGAAGTCGCTAATAGAGCGCAATGTCATGAATATGAAGTGAACGTTGTGAACAACGAGGAAATACTCAACACATGCATTTGGAGGCATCGAAAATACAAATATCCGACACCGCTCTTGGTCGCCTCGCAAGCCTCCACAAGAGGGAATTCAAAGGAGGATCAGTCGTCGTCCTTTATAAAGAAATTAAAACAGATGCATGGCGAAGACAAAAACGATGAAGAAGTTGATGGTTGAATAGAGGATTGAAATAGTTCCGGGGGTGGGAAAGCAAAAGTCATGGTGAGATAAAAAATGTAACAAAATAGACATTCAACTACTTACATGATTTAAAACACGAAAATCAAATTTTAAAGCCAAACCTTTTGTCCATGCATTCTTTATAATATCAAATAGAGGTATACAAGCACAGAAATTGGTTTGGAGCTTGCTATCTGGAGTAATGGGAGCACCATTGTCAAGACAGTAAATTCATAAAAAAGATGCAACAAGTAGTGTCGCGTCCGCTAAAAAATCCGCACGTAGGCTTTGGTACATTTTCTACGATTTTTGTTACATCGCGACACTACTTGTGTTAAACTCATACTGATGTAGAGGCTCTGGGGAGCGAAGCGAGGTACGAAGTACAAACGAAGTATACGGTCGAGGGACAGACCAGAGCCGATAGCTGTATGTAGAGTGAGCAGGGGGCTAAGAGTAGACCCGTAGCATGGGCGACGAAAGATCAAGTGGGAGACAAGTCAGTCAGGAGACGGAAAAGCTGAGATAACAACCAACCAGGTACCGTACAGTATGTATTATCCATGCTAGTTGGCATCCTCTCTAGCCTTGCATCTCACAGAGGACAAAAATTGGACAGGCTACGACGAATACGTAGGTCTCTTACAAAAGAGGTCAGTTTTGGGGTTCGCCAAGGGAACGGGACTTCAATACATTCTAGCCAGTAGCTAGACCTGTGTTGTTGCACATTTTGAAAGCTAAATTTGGTAAAAACTTATGTTACGAATCACAAGGTATTCCAAATTTGTCACCTTCAGAAACGATCATGCCCATCAATCACAGCCTTGATCGAGCGCGCCAAATCTTCAGCTTGCTGTAAGCTGAGCTGCCTCAAAGCAAAAACCTCCTTCGTTGGCTCAAAGGTCTTGGGATCAGAAACTTTCGTGATTCTAACATGATGCGGTATTTCATGCAGCATTTGAGCCACTTGTCGTTCCTCAGGGACGGTTCCCCTTTCGTACAGACTCATAAGCTGTAGATCTCCCTCGGTGTGAATGGCAGCACAGTGCGACTTTCCTAGAGTCAAGCAACATGTCGCAGCAAGCTTAACAGCCCTTTTTTCTCCCGGAGGAACCACAACATCTGTCCACTCATTTTCACTGGAATGAACTTTTTCGAAATACCGGTCCAAAGTCCAAATGAGGGAATCAAGGATCCCTTCTTCGAGAAATATCCGGGCACGTCTTTTATCCTTCGCCAAGATGAGAATTTCTTCCATGGCTTCAGCCTTTTCTTCCTCTGACGTGTTTGCGCTTGCAACCACATCCAGCCAAGCTTTCGGTTGAGCGGAAGGGTCAAGTCCATGAATTTGGCCTGGAGGAAGGATTCGAACTGAACGCAATCAAAAGATGAGCGCAAAAGCTAGATGGACAAGCCCATAAAATTTATTTCATCACGAACTTACCGTTCCGTAGGCAAGCAACCCTCTTATTTCTCGGCCTGTCTAAGATGCTTACAGCCTCCATCCGTGGCTGAGCCGTTTCATGCGATGGAGTAGGAGGAGGCCCAACTGTCTTCTGGACGCCTTTTGATGCCATCATAGACTCATCGGCCACTCTTCCAGGTTTTCTTTTCTCAGACTTCGTAGATTCCTGATCCTTTGCCACTGCATTGTCAGCACTCGGTAGAGCAAGGCAGGGTGGTAAATGTTCGGCCACGCCAGACTCCTCATAGGTGGCTGCACAGCTATTGGACAATGACTCTGTCGCATCCACGGCCTTTTCATGTGCTTGGCTGACCGCCTTTTGGACTTTTGTTTGTAGTTTCTGCCTCTCTTCTTCCGGTATTTGCATGACACCTACCCCCAAGCCAACGACAGCGGCTCCAGCGAGAAGGCCAGCTGGACCAAGAATAAGGCATCCAACTGTTATGGCCCCGACGACACCGGCTCCAACTCTGATTGCGGGAGATCCTAGCGATCTTGTGTAGTGCTCGACGTCGTCTTTGTTGATTAGTGATGAAGGCCCCGTTTGTTTGGTTTCTTTCCCTTCTGTGGATGGTTGCGGTTCGGGTGGAGATGGATCGGCAAGACGACGTTGACGCACAGCAAAGGATGCACTTCCATTGCTATCGTCGTCACGATCACCGTAATCAAAAGTCCGGTCGTCATCATCCATTCTCCGATGCGCTTGGGCGTATCCTGACTGAGTAAAGAATTCGTTGACATCAGTCGCTTGCGAGTGACTTGGGCCATCAAGTGCATTTGACCGACGACTAGTTTTGCTGATATCACCGTCCGTATCGTAATCGCTAGAAGATGCCACCCGGAAGACTCCGGGAATTCCGGCCTTTTCTGACTTTTCCTCCTGTGGCCATTTCTTTCTGCTTTCTGTCCGTTTCCTGGCGTGTCCCGGTGCTTTGCTGCCGCTCTTGTCCTGCGAGTAGGGCGAAGGTTGCATTGTCCTTCCGCTCCTCATGCTGTCGTCGCCTCTAGTGGACTGAGCTTGCAGGTGATGGTAGTGGTGTGATTTGTCCCTTGGAGAGGAATCATTGTTTTCCCTGGTCATGATCCGGCGCACGCTGGTCAAGGTTGCTTCATCGTCTGTTGTCGGTTCCACGGAATGATCTGTGGCTCCATACGCATCATCAAAGTCAGAATTGGGCGATGTGTCGGCAGGATGCATGAAAGATCTGCTGGTGGGTTGGGGCGAAATCTTGCCTGCATTTGCCTGTTTGATGTTAACGCTACTGACGGAAGTATCGGGGGTGGCTGGCATGGGCTTGTGGCTGATGGCAGACACTCTCTTCGCCCGAGTCTGCATGAAGTTCGTTTGCTTCTGCCGCCGCTGTACTTGAAACGGTTTGCCGCCCGAGTTTTGCGCCACTGCGGTGGTTGCTGTGCTCACAGTGGATGCCGCCACAGAAGGTCTGCCAGTCGTTGCTTTCTTGGAGTGATCGATGCCCTTCATCTTCTGCATCCGCTGCATCTTCGACAACCGATTAGCCCCCCCCCTGCTGGGAGAATTGGAGCTCAGAGCCATCTCATTCTGTGCTTCTTCCGAAACAGGGGAGCTGGACTTGTTTGACGTGTTAATGTACTCAGTTCTTCGAGGAAGATTGACCCGCTTGTCCATCGTCAATGATGTGTTCGCGCTCGTACCGGTAGAATCGGGCTCTTCGCCAGCAGGGGAACGTTTGTGCTGAAGTATTCTGCGCTCCTTTAGAAGCTTGCGCTTTTCTATCAGATTCGTCTGGTGCGACTTTCCGTCCCTTGTTATCTGTTCTTGCCTCATTCGACTGACTCGGTTTTGAGATGCAACTGCCGTGGAAGCCGACCCGCCCGGACTGGCGTTGCTATTGCTATTGCTATTGCTAATTGCACCGCCGTTGCTGTTCATACTACCTGTACCTGTACCTGTACCTGCACCTGCACCGGTAGTGGTAACGCTGCTGCCAGTGTGCTTGTTTTGAGCTTCATACGACGCTATTTTGCTGCGAACGGCTGATGTTGACATGGTCTACTGCGCTGCATTGCTCATCACCCATGGGAGAAACCAGACTAGATCAATAGAGAATGGTACTCAGCATAGAAATGAGAAATGAAGAACCGAACGACCACGGATTTTTCAAGCTTGCAAAAGATTACCGGTATTCGCGCAGTACCTGTACCTGGTGCAGTGCAGTATGTGTACATGTGTAGACCGTGTACCTGCACGAGGGTGAGGAGGGCGTACAAGCAAGTACTGGTACTGTAGCAAAAAACTGGGGACCTTCTTCCTCTAAGTTACAGTAAAACAATAATGTCGTTGCACACTGACAATTGACATTGACATTGGACCAATGCTTGGCGCGGCCTGCGCGAGCTATTCTGCACCGGTAGCCGGACGGTCGGGGAGCAGTCCATGCGTCTTTTGCATATCCAATGGATAAGCGAACATTCAGAATTCTCCATATCCGAATAATTTTTATGATATATCCAATCGATAGTGTCTGTCGTGTCTGCGGCGTCTGTTTGTTCTTCTCCTCCCTTTTCGTCCTTTTTCCGTCTGTCATCCCTTTCCTCGGTAAAATGTGACCGATCCGATCACTTCGTCTCAACTCCAAGATAACGTGATCGATGGGACCGAATTATTTTTTCATGCCGCCACGAGGAATTTCATTCGGATGGCAAGTCGTATTACAACCGATGCAACCGACCGTGATCTTTCACAACCTAGCGTTGTGTCAGTTTACGTTTGATGACAGAAACAAAAAATCAATTGTACTACTACCTGTGAATCACGTTTTATTTTGTTGCTGGCGTGCCAGAGTCGCATAGGACATAGAATCGTTAAGTAATTTTATCGCAATGGATTGGATTTGCCTATTTTATCCATTGGATATGTATGGGGTGCGCAGTCCATTCTGTCCTCGTCTGTCGGGTCTGCGCGCGCCTGTCGGACAAAGTGTGATCTATCGGGATCTTGGTTTTTGGCGCCAGAGTAATAAAGCAAAACTAGGTTGCTAATCGATTGCTTTCTAATATTGTTCCGGGCCTGCAATTACGAACACTTTCTCTTGTGTTTCTCCGTAGAGGAACGCATTTCCTACGTCTCCGGCACAAACTTGTAATTCGTTCATTTGTGCTACTACTAGTACGAACGCAATCACTCTTTAGCTATCGGCTGATCTACAGACACGAGCGTCCGTCCGTCGTTATTTTTGGGGGACGGCCGACAAAGATCCCCCAAAGGTACCCCCGGTCTGTACGTCAGCCGATAGCTAAAGAGTGCGAACGCAATGCGTACCAGGTACCGCTTCCAAGGCGCGGGAGAGTTGTGCGCGGTCACAGATGCGCGGGATCGATAATACAGCACATGCGTTACTTTCGTAATGTACAAGTATTTACGGGTAGTCTACTTGTACCACTGTACAATTGGGGGCTGATTGGAACTAGCTAGGAACCCAACAAACAACACAAAAAACCCCAACACGACCCTCAGCTGCTCACTTTTGCTAATTCATTCAACATTCTTTGGCCGAGGGCCACATGGACCATGGAACTGAGCAATGGCATTTAATCCCTACGGTAGCTTTCTCGACTTCAGCATTGAAGATTGGTCACTTGATTCTTCTGAATTACAATCTTCTAACGTTGGAAAAAAAAGCGACACAGGAAAATTGGAAAACGAAGAATTGCCGTTCTCCGCTGATGTGGGCGAAGAAAATAATGAAGGCAATGTAGCAGTAGCTACTGGTGCTTTCAATAAGGGGACGCTCTTAAATCCTAGTACATCAGTTCAGTCACAGCCAGAAACGTCAGTCACCGAGGCACTGACAGAACCAAATGAGTCTTTCTCCTTCGAAATCAATTTACCTCCTGGAGTGGAAGTTAGCCCTCTTTCATGCAAGGAAAGTGTCATAGCGATGATGATGTCCAGGTCTGTTGACAGAGCCCTCGATGCACCGCCCCCCTTGGAAATCCGCACACCATCGTCTCCGAAGAAGAATCCGAGAACAAGATCGAAAAGCAGGCCTCGTGCAAGCTCTCAAATTCCAACCAGCAGTCCCAGACGCAAGGAACGAAAAAGTTCTGATGACAGGGCTCATATGGGTGCCACCTCCCAAGTAAGTGGCGAGCGGAAGGCTCGCTCCCAATCAAAGGATCACAGTGGACGCCGTAAGAGTAGGGCATCTTCCAAAGAGAGAACTGCAACAGCCAGCCCTCGGCTGCGATCAAAATCAAGCGACCCAGCAACTCTGTCTCACAGTAACCAAATGAGAGATAGAGATAGAGATGAACGAAGAAGGCGAAAAACTCGATCGAAATCTTCTGCGCCGTCCAAAGGGACCAAAGCGGAGGAAAGGAGGCGGCGTTCGCCATCGAGACAACGAGTCGTCGTCAGCACACGTACCGGTATTATGGAGGCTACAGGAGAAGATATGGTGCATCCGGGTGCCAGTCCAAGACAGCGCAGGAGCCCATCCAGATCAAGAAATCGCTCAAAATCGAGGGCGCGACACAGGTCCACCTCTAGAGCTCCTTCACAGGGACCAAGAAGAGATGCTACCTCCTCCCCTAGAGCACGATCCACTTCCAGACACGGAGTACACAAGCGCGGTTCGGAAGGTGAAAGCAGATCGCGACCACTTCGCGGCAACAATTGCCTTCCTGCTGTCGAAGAATTTGCTGAGGAAGGAGTACCGCTTCGCGCATTAGGGAACAGTGCCCAGGATGACAACGAAGCCCGAGACTCTGCGATATTGTACCCTGCATCAACAGATGCGAAGGAGGAAAGACCGTTGATGGGGCTCGAAACAATCGATCAACCACCAAGTGGAAATGAGGCCCCACCCCACCATGTGGACCCCGCTTCGGCGTTTCCTTCCATTGATAGACACAAGTCTGCCGGTGAGGACAACATCCGATCAAATGAGTCTCGCAGGAGTGCTAGCCGTCGTGAGAGGTCGTCAAGAAGAGCCACGGATTCGAAAGCTGAACGCACAAACAAGTGGAGCCACCTCCGGGAAATGAATCAAGTCAAGCGAGCAGAAACCTCAAGCAAGGCGAAAGAAAAGAACGATAATGTTGGTGTCAACGTCGATGCACAAAAACACAGCCTTGGGGGGCACGACCAACAAACCAGCAACCAAGGCTCGCTGCGTCACAGACAACCCGACTGCGTTTCCATCCAACCGAAAATAAAAAGTGTAGTGATAAGACCAAAAGGATCTTCGGAGATAAGAGAGCAAGAACACAGCCCACTACAGCGGACGCAGCCTCTTTCTCCTTTCCCTCCTAATTCTGCCAAAATATCAGGAGTACCTGGGATTCACGCAATACAGGAATCTGCAAATGGACAAGTAAAGGCAAGCATCACAGAGAATGGCACCGTTTCAAATACTCGGAAAAGCTATGACAACATTTATGATCTCGCCCGCGAAGTCAGCGATGAAACGACGGGAACCATGGCGTTATTCGAGAACAAAAAGGGAGATTCCGATGAAATTGATCCGTATGTTAGTGGCGATGTTGTGATTGTCGAACCCGCCATACAGCCTCCTGTCGTACTGTCGGGTAGCGGTATGACGAATTTCGCCTCAAAACATCGCACTGATAATTCGCCGAGGGTACCCCAAAGGTCCGTTTCCAAATACAGTGATGCCTCTGACTCGAGCACCCTGGATCGCTTGGAAAAAGCCAACGAACTGATTCGGCGACAGAAACAAAAGAAAGAGGCAAGTAGGTCGCGGCAAAAGACTTTGGAAGATCGCGACTTAGATTCCTATCCCTTCTGTGCTCTTGCATCGAAAAACGACGGCCAGTCCGGAAAATCCGATCTTGAAGTCGTAGACGGCAACCTTCGATCCACTGGGTATGACAAATGGAAATACACGGCTACTAGCCCCGAACACAATGAGCCACCACGCACAATTGTGGGTGTAGAATCAAATAATCGCGTAGTCCAACAGGATGCAAGCAGTCTAACGACACGGCGAGCGGTGAACAGGAAAGGCAACTGTCAAGGAAGATACAGTGAAGAAACGGACGAAACGCCCGAAACGATTAAACCTACTTCAACCAAATGGAAAGTCCTCTCATCTCGGCTTCACTCTAGTAAGAAAACACCACCAGTTTCATCTCCGGGAGGACCAAAGAACGCATCACCTAGTCGTGTCTCGAAATGGGGAGGCTTGAGGACTGCTCGTGATTTGATTGCAAAGGCTGGACGGCAAAACGAGCCTCGTCGACGGCTTGTCGATGACATGTGAGATATGATGCGTGATAAATATAGAAATACATCGTAATTCCAGCATTTCCAAAAACGATCTGTTACAATACGCTTGAGGTGGATTATTCGCCTAGCAAATAGCAGCCAGTCAAACTTCAGCCCAGCAGCCAGATAAAACTTCAGCCCAGGAGTGGTTGCTGCTCACCACCATAACCGTTCGAGGCGGGGTCAAGAAATGAGGCCACGGCCATCCGAACGTCGACGACATCCATGCAGCCTGGCCATACTTCTCGCCAAGCGGATCGCATTTCCGCGCTTAGCTCGGGGTGATTCGTGTGAAAATCAACCTGAAGACGTCAAGGAGGTGAGTTTGATTACATGGAATCGCAGATCTGGATCGCCCAATAGTAAAACTTACCGGCGAAGAAGCAAAACATACGATAACAGCATTGACAGAGCTGCTGATGACACCTAACAAAACACTTGAAACCACAAGACCCACCAGGGCACCAGCTCTGTTCAAGCAACCAGGTAGGAGTGAGAAGCAACGAACAAAATATTATGAAATAGAGAGGCTATGATCACTCACACGAAAGATGTGGTACTTGGCTCATTCAGAGAAGTAAGCGAAAGCGATTCGAAGTTCTCGATCAAATGCGCGAAGCATCCAGTGACACCACCAATCACAAGGCATGTCATCAACAGGACATTCGGAACAAGATCGTCACTAACAATTGTAGACCACCCCCTTTTCTCAAAAAGTTCGGTTGCGTGGAATCCCGCATCAGTCAAGTTGTATCCATAGAGGCCAACGTACGTCAGAGACCATTGGTTGAAACGGAAAGCTAGATTGTCGACACAAGAAGTCAAACAGCTTTGAAGGCAGTGTATACACTCATGAAAGCACAAAAGTGAATGATTTTCCTCGCTTGGCCGAAACAAGGCAGAAAGTTGTCTGAGCACACGGACCGGTCCAATCAGTAGACTTCCATAACACACGGAACCAATGGAGTAAAAGAAGGAACGGAAGAAAGCACTGCGCAAATCAAGACTACGCGTGAGGGTATCTCCGTCTGCAGTAAACCACCAGCTGCCAATGACCCCAGCCACGGTCACTTGGATAATATTCTAAACAGAAAAGAAAGGTGAGGTACTAAAAAATGGTGCAAGTATTGGGGTTGACTTGGATTGACGCACCATAAAAACTTGAAGCGTCCAGTAGTAGGAGACTCCAAGGGAAGCGTAGATGAAAACCTTCATCCCATGGGATGGAAGTTCAAAGTCACCATCCTGGATAGCATCGTACACTCCAACAGCAACGTATGTGTAGTATATAGACCACGCGAGAGCCAGAAATTGGAAGAAAAACGCAAGGACGACTGCTCCAGGGTTTGCTCGTATACCTGCGAGGCTTGCGTAAAGATTTGCACCGTGAAATTTGCACCGATCCCAAACTACGATGGTGTAGGCTACACTTAATGCCAAGACAATGATCCCAGTTGCGGGCACCACTTTTCTCGGGCTCAGACCGATGCCCATCGTGCTAGGGAAGGAGGTAAGAGAGACAAGATTAATTAAAAAATAGGCAATACCGAACACTCGATGATTGTACTTACCCCCACGCAAAGCTGAGCGTAATGGTCAAAATCAATGCAATCTGGACAATTTTCTTAGCCACTGCCATCATTGTGAGCAGCACCAGAGCAGACACGAGAATGGCAAAAACACCACTCAGTAAAGAAACAAACACCAGATTTTGATAAACAATTGTGACTGACGCATCACTGTCGCTTTCATGATATCGGAGCGCCTCGTAACCGTAGGTATTTCCCAAGTAAACAATACCGAGTAGATGAAACACAAAAAGGAGAAGGAAGATAATATCTCGACATGATGGGATCTGGTCCACACCCTTGACATCTTCCATGAACAACTGCGCAGATTTTTGTCGCATATGCATTTTCCGCGAGCTTTGGCCTTTCCTGTGCTTTGTTCTCTTTTGCGCCATGAAGACGGCTTCTCCTCCAAGTCCGCTTCGACTGCTGGAAGTCAGTCCACTATACTCGTAGCCTCCAAAGGAACCACCGATTCCCTCTCCGTTCATTCCGTACACGCGTCCACTACCGCTGTCCGTATCTCTCGGCGCCAGAGGAGGGGCGGGTGAAAATCCGATTCTTGGATCAAGTCCACGGACCGAAGACTGCGGCGACTGTGGAACAGCATGAAGCGATCCAGTAGGCGACGAAGATTTAAATCCACCGGTTAGTTTCATGATTTCCGACCTGGGCGAAAAGTCCCTTTTCCGACCGGTCGGAAGAGATGGAGGCGGGCCAGATGGAGCAGGCGGTGCGTCTCCCGGAAAAGAGCCATAAGACAGCGCCCCCGAGTAGGATTGAACTCGCCTATGACCGCCGGCCTTGCGTTTGCGACGAGAGTCATTGTACTGGGTAGAAGCAAATCCAGAGGGCGAGTAGGAACCTGCTCCTGGTGCTGCCCCAATAGGCACATAGAGATTCCCAGAAGGCGAGTAGCCCGGTGGTGCGAGGTAAGGCGGAAAAGGCTGATTGCCCGACCAGCTGCGCACCCGATGGTGCCCTTGCGGAGCTGAGTCAATTCGCTCTTTCGCAAATTCCGTTTGGACAGCACCACCACTCCCCAAACTATACGAAATCTGAGACGGTGGATAGTTGCTACTCTTACTAGCAGCAGCTCCGTGACCATCGTCGAGGCTCAAGCCGTAGTCCTCGCTCAAAGTTCTGCGACGATAGCCATTGCTGCTTGCTGGGGGTGCTGCCTGGCTTCCATTGCTCATCATTGGAATTGAACGAATTTATGCTGTGTTTCCAAAGAAACTTGCTATACTGTCTCTTATGGTAGAGAGAGAGAGCTATAGAACTACTAGTAGAGAACCGAAGGGAAAACAGAAATAAAATATTGAAAAAGAAAACACAAAACATCAAAACATCGTCGCCTTCTTCTACCGCGGTACGTGTACGGTGTGACGAACGACCGGTATCTCGATGATGTTGTGATGGAAGTACAGTACCAATCGTTCGTGCAGGCCCGCCTGCGCGCCGCCGTTGATATGGTGGAGCGAGCCTGCCCAGAGCTGTGGCGGGCTTGCCGCTAAAATCACGGACAGACATTCAGTATTCAGTCAGTCGTGGATATTATTTTTCACCATCAATATTTTTCCGAAACGCGACAATCATCAACAAGAAAAGAATAGACGACAACAAACAACTAAACCTCCCAACGAATGTTGTGCATTGTGATTGTCGCTCATACTTCCGGTCTCTAGCGAAGACTTTTAATTTTCTCAAATATATCGTCTCGGTATTGTAAACACTCCAGAGAACTTTTTGTCGAAAAAAGCAGAATAGGAGTGAAATGATGGCAACGAACGAACTACCAGTACTACTTGTTGTAGCAGCGACGGTGCGAGATCTTCTTGGATCAGATGCTCCCCACTTAACAACCTAAGAGTACGCACATGGAAAATTCAATGACCGTGCTTCTGTCTGTGAGTTACTGGAAAGAAGTCGGCGGTGTCCCCTTCGATGGGCACCGCGATGATGATGTCGCGGTCGCTTCTGATCGTTGAGTGGCCTATCGCGGCTAGACCCTCGTCACTCTAGAGCATCTTCATTGAGGAGCTCTTAGCCACTGACTACCTACCACTAGTCCCATCCACTCAATACAGAGACACCCCGAGACTTCGGCAGTCGAAAGTACGGTTACAAGACAAACTTGACGGACCGTGTTGCGTACACGATGGATAGAAAGTCAAAGAAATATGATCGGTCTGCATGGTACTAGTACGCTCTCTCTCTCTCTCTCTCGCTCTCTCTCTCTCTCGCTCTAGTTTAGAGGAGTTGTGGTCTATGTTGCACTTGTTCCTCCGGTAGCATTATTTGCAAGCGATAAGTTTACAAGACGAGTTAGATCATGGCCACAAACGCGGCTCTCCTAAGTCCAATGGTTGTTTCGACCCGAGCTGAGTTCCGTACTAAGGGACACCAAACAGTACCGAACATTCGTTCAGGTATCGCTATTAATAAATTTGCCATTGCAACTTTTCCATGATCGTACTCATCATCTACTCTACCGATAGGATGTAAAATCTTAATAATTCTCTCCGCTATGATAGCTCGCTATTTTTTTACTCACGAAATCAACGATTTATCATTCTATTGTTTGCCCGTCGTTTTAGGCTCAATTTGACGTGCTGGCATTCGTGGAGCTTTCGATGGGCCCGGCTGCTTCTTCCGTTCTATCCTGCTTTTGTTCTTCCTGAAGCGGGTCGCATACTTTGATACCGCAAGTTTTGAGAAAATATCCGCCGACCTCTAGTCGAAATCGATGGCAAGTACGGCCCTCTCCTTTTGCTTTCTCGATCTCTAATCCTCGTTTTGCAGCGCGCTCGTTGTCTAGCTTCGTCTGTTCTCGTCTTCTCTGGTTGTCTTGGACTATGAATGCGTAGGTAGTAAGCCCCTCACGCTGTAGTTTGAGATGAAAAGTTAACAGCTGGACGATCAAAGAAAAGGCTGCCAGATCAAAAAAGAGAAAAATGCACAGAACAACAACGATCGCTAGCGTTGCATCGGCTTGAAACCAATTTTCTGCTCGGGATTGAGAGCCACCATTTCCTACCAAGATATCAAGCACTAGTGCAAGCTGGATGGAGCCATGCAACAGCAGCATGGCTGTGATTGATATCATGGTTCGAAAAAAGTAGGGGTAGTTGGCTTTCCCGACACAAGTATTGAGCCCTGTGGATCCAGAGACGATAAGAGCTCCATTAAAATGAACAGTTAAAAGAAGCGAGCCACGGGGTCACTTGAACTTACACATGCAGTGGTGGTCAAAGTGATCCACGCACTTGTTGCAGAACTTGCAATGCATCGACTTTTCTCCAACCTGTGCGTCGCAAATCCAGCATTGCTTTGTCGGTGCATCAGCATCAGCCTGGCATCCACCTGATTTCAGCCGAGGATCGGCTGGATCAATCTTCATGGCTACATACCCAAAATATGCCGAGCAACCAGCTAAGCCACAAAACAGAAGTGTGCAAGGGATTGATGCTCCAATCGGTAGAATTGGCGATACGAAGAAAACAAACTCGATCACCAAGGTGGGTAGAAAAACCCAAGTGGAAAGTTGGGCCGCTGTGTAAGGCCGCTCGAGACCATTCACTCGTCGTGGTCGCTCGAGATCCATGAAGATTTCCTTTCAGGGCCAGAGGTTCTCAGTATCAATATTGGATGTACTCGTACGAATTCCGACCTTGAAAATTGGATTCCAATGACAAAGTCTTGCTTGCGAAATTTTGCCACTCTACTCAATATCTTGATGTCTGTGCCAATTACACCTCCTGTAATACTATCAAGAACCAATGTCGGCTGCTCCCTTGAACAGACGAAGGAAAGTGGCGGGCAAGGGGGAAGAGATGATACTGTATATTATAAAAAATAGAGAAGGAGGTCGTCGTCTTTTCAGTCCTCCTTCGTCTACGAGTACAGGTACAAGAAGTACTGTACCGGTACAGTACCAGTACGGTACCGGTAGACAACTCTACAGTACAGTCAGTACTGGTACCGTACCGGTCCGACTACAGTGAGTACGAGTGAGAGCACAGGTAGTCGATTCGAACTTCACAGAAAGTCGTTCTTTCTTGCGCGCGCGCTGGTCGCAATATTCATTTTTCGTCTTGTCTGTCCCACGAAGTAATCCTACCGGTACGGATTACCTGGTGCCGCCTCGGTAGCCGCCTGGAGTGAGTTGAAAAGTGGTTTCTATTTTAGCATTTCGCGCAACACGCGATACTACGTGCTATTACTAGAAGTTTCAGCCCGTACTAGGCTCATAATAACCTGGTATTGTCTCACAATTGTGGTTTACCCATGGATATTTTGCACGTTCGCCTTCCTCTCTCTACTCTAGAGTAGAAATGCCTAAGTGCAGTATGTTAGTCTAAGTTGTTGCTCTTAGCGTGTTCGTCGCGTCCTTTATTCGCACCAGTCCGTCCCTCTGTAGACCAGTCTGTCTTTCAACTCGTGCACGACGACGACTCCAAATCAGGGACTCGACTATTGTAGACTACATTGCTCTTTTCACTTTTCACGCCTAATATGGATGATTTGCAATCAATCGGTCCCTTTGTACAAGTATGCTGAGCTAGCACATCGTTATTCTTTATCTTGATGATCTGAGTTCCTGGACATTTTGCTGTTGAGAATGGATTCTCCGTTCAAGAAATTCCATCTTCTGAACAAGTTCCGTCTGCCTCTTGCCTTGCTCTCCCATGACATTTTTCAAATGACCAAATATGTCATCACGATCATGCTTCATGAAAACCTTACCAGTGCTTCTGAAGTATGCGCCTTCAGAAGGGTTTTTCTCCAATTCATCCAAGGTGATTTGGTTAATTTTGTGCTCCCGCTGCAGCTTCGACAGATTAGCCTGAACTTTGTTGTATTCTCTAGTAGTTTCGGCGTGTTGAAGTTGAAGATCATGAAGCTCCTGTGATGTGGCGATGTCTAACTTCTTCTCATTCGTTTCTGGTACGGTGGTCGCAGCTCGTTTCGCGTATTTTATATTCCTCATAACCTTCAACAGCTGGGCGTTGTTGGCGTCTAAAGATAGACCTTGCTTGATTGTTGCCAAGGCCATGTCGTAGTCTTTCAATTCAAGCTGCGCGGTCGCCAATCGATAATAACCTTTCATGAATTTCGGATCCAGTCTGATGCATTCTTTGGAGTCCTCGACAGCCTTGGCCCATTCTTCCAATCCCGCATAGCAAGCACTATAGGTCAATTTTTGAGGATCACGCATTCGAGTTTGAACAAAAGCCTGCCATCTTCACTTGTAATACGCACCTTCGGTTAGAAAAGAAGACATGGTTCTTGGGGTCAAGCTGAATAGCCTTCGTGTAGTGATTGATGGCACGCTCGAAGTCTTTCTCAGCAAAAGCCTTATTCCCAAGCCTGTGCAAAGCAAAACAAACTGATGAGATGATCAAACAAGCAACGCAGAATGCATCGGCCCCAAGACTCTGACATATTGTGAAACTTGTAAAACCTTACTCCTTATGCTCCTCGGGTGTCGTTGTTGCTATACCGGTAGTCATTTTATGGGCATGTACTTGTACCGCACTCTCTCGAGTCGGCAGCGATGATTTTTGATTTCCTGGGAGAAAGCCTGTACCGGTAGTACTCGGGAGAGAGTGTTCTATTGCCAACTCAACTCAGGAAAGCAAGGCAATGCGGCAAAAGCAACTACCGTGGATTCTGTACTTTTTTAACCACCCGCCACCGACCACACGGGTGGGATCCTGGTTCCTGGTTGTTGGGTGGAACGAACCGAAACTGACGAAGGCCAGGCATCCTACCTGGCATGTGTACCGGTACCAGGTACCTGGTACTGTACCGGTACAGGTACGGTACTGTAGCGTGGACCGGTACTGAGTATCATACGTATTTTTAGTATGGTGGTATCGGACATGAGATGTCCTCCGAATGAAATCTGCGTTTGAGAACCATCCATTATGATGGGTACCTGAAGGTATGGGCTGCTACCCCCGCCCGTAACTTGCAGTTAAGGCTGGGTTTGATAGAGGCGTTACTTCTTGGTTCGAAAGGGAGGTGGTACCATGTAAAATAGTAATGCCTATTACTAGCGCTATCGTAGCCTCCCCAAGGCATTAACACCCAATAGACCTTTTTGCACGGAAGACGACAGACGCGAATTTGGCAAACTGCGGAGTGCTAGCGGAATCGCGGAAATCACCGCGGTGAAGCCGTCTGTGGTGCACCGCGTGGGACCCTATTTCGACACGTTGACCCTGGCAGGTAGTAGCCACCTCTCTGGCAATGGATCTTCCAAGATTCCAGCAGCATACCGATCCAAGACTCACTCTATGTACCAGTTTGATATCGTTCCGAGTGCATCCAAACTGAGACATGGCATCGGATCACGAGTGAGCGCGGTCGACACATCTGACTTCTTACGTCTGGCCTTCCGTCCAGCACGATTTCCGACATCGCCATTCATCCATAAAAAAATCAAAACATCATCAAAAAAAATCTCAATAAAATCGGCATCAAAATCTTCAGGCAGATTGTCCCCCCGCGCCGCGGGACGCCAACGACTACCGTCATGTATTATGTATGCATCCTCATTCTTCAAGAGAACACATCTCGGATATAGCAACCAACAGCCAATCTCAGAACTGCTACATCGCAAGTTGCAACAGAATAGAGACGAAAATGCTGCGGCTTTACCGGTTGATTTGGTTTTGGTCTCTATTTTGCCATGTTGAACCTCGTGGTCTCAGCTTCAAAGCTCACGCATGCTCGGATTGGCGACGGAGCAGATCGACGAGCGCTGTCTCCATTGTTGGGGGCGATAGTCGAAAATACATGACGGCGCGTAGAATGGAGACCCTGAAGTAAGTATCTGTTGCAGTCCGCCTTAAAAAAATGAAGAATAACCCGATGTAACCCAGCGTGGAATCTCTTCAAACTTGACAGGTTCCTCTCTGGTGGTGTCGCCGGGACAGTCGCTTCGGCAATAACAAACCCTCTCGAGGTGATCAAAACACAGCTTCAGTCAAGCAACCAGGAGCTGATAAAGAATCCATTGAAAATTGCCACCAAGATAATGGAGGTGGACGGCGTAAAGGGCTTCTGGCGCGGTTTGCCTCCTACTCTCTTGGGTATAATACCTTCACGATCCGCCTATTTTTATGTGTACCAAAGATCAAAGAACTTTTTGACCCCAAAAATTTCAGATGGCCCTGCAAACGCTTTGTTATCGGGACTCCTGGCTGGGTAAGTAACTTGCTTTTTGGTGACCTGTGACCACGTGATAAATGATCCGAGTTTCTTTTATAGATGATGATTCGTCGCTCATATCCACCTCGCCGTTGTTTCATAAAAAATTGGCTGAAAGTTTTGCTGGCAATACACTGACCAATCCCATTTGGATGGTGCGCACGCGCATGCAGCTGATATCCGACCACACCGCTGGACAGAGAGATTATACGGGATACCTTGATGCTGTTTCAACAATATGGGTTGAGGTAAGCTATAGTACACCGTGCTCAGGTTTGCCATGAAGTGTGTTCGTGACTACCGAGATTGTTCGAAAAATTCTCACTATTCTTGTAGGAAGGAATCGGCGGCTTCTATAAGGGAATATCAGCAAGCTATTGGGGTTGTGCCGAGGGCGCTCTACAATTCCTTGTATACGAACAGATCAAGACAAGATTGTTAAATCGTCGGAATGAAAAAAGGAGGAAACTTGGTCTCCCGCCAACCAATGACCTTGGTCCCGCAGTTTATTTTGGGGCCGCAGCTGTATCGAAGCTAACTGCGGCGGTGGCGACTTACCCTCACGAAGTTGCTCGGACAAGAATGCGCGAACAAGCTAGGGCCGGAGTTTTCAAATATAGCGGGATGTGGCAGACGCTTGGACTCATTGCCAACGAGGAGGGAAAGAGAGGTCTCTACTCTGGCATGGGGGTACATCTTCTCAAAGTTGTTCCAAATAGCGCGACAATGTTTCTGTGCTACGAGATTGTGCGGACTTGGTTAGACACGTATGAAGTCTCGCCGCCAAAGTAGCAATAGCTAAGTATATTTTTTTTACATAAATAGAAAAAGGTCCAACGAGCGACGTACCCTACCCGGTAGTCGAGAGGCAAATGCTACTTGATTATTATACTGGAATAAAACATATTCTCAAGCTACTTCCATCCTCCGTTTTGGTGCTTCGTTGACTTTGATGCTTTCAAAGAAAAGGAAGTTCCTAACTGTAGAGGTCTTCTTCCTCGTCGTCATCTGCAGCCGCAGAACCGGCCTCTGCACCAGTATTTCCAGACTCTGGGAACGCAAAAGTAGCAAGACTTCCGCCGGTAGATCCTGAAACAGCAGCTCTTGACTGCTGAAGTGTCTGGGCGAAAGAAGCGTACTGTGCCAGGTCACGATCTGATACTGAGCGGCGAGCTTGACGTACCGCCGTTTCAAAGTGCTTTGGCAAGATTTCAGGCATCAAATCGTCATCATCATCTCCATCATCGTCATCCTCCATATCACCAGCTTCCGCCTTGATACGTTGCCTTTCAATGTCACGCTCGATTTCCTCTCGGATCGCCATTTTACACGCGGACTGACAAATTTCTGTCAAATCTGCTCCAGTGAATTTATCAGTTTGAGATGCAAGGTAGCTGAGATCAACATCTTTGGACACAGGTGACTTCCGAAGAGTTGCACGTAGAATCGAAAGACGACTCTCGAAGTCCGGCATTGGGATGTAAATGAGCTGATCAAGGCGACCTGGGCGCATCAATGCGGTATCGATGATGTCTGGTCTATTGGTGGCACCGATGATGAAGACATTCTTCTTCGCTCCAACCCCGTCCATCTCAGTGAGGAGCTGATTCATGACACGGTCTGCCGCGCCACCTCCATCACCACTACTTCCACCACGTTGCTGAGCAATCGAATCCAATTCATCAAAAAACAGGACACAAGGCGCGGCTTGCCTTGCCTTTTCGAAAACATCACGAACGTTCGCTTCAGATTCTCCGAACCACATGGTCAATAGTTCAGGCCCCTTGACAGAGATAAAATTTGCCTGACACTCGTTTGCTACAGCTTTAGCCATCAAAGTTTTACCGCAACCAGGTGGTCCGTAGAAGAGAACGCCCTTGCTTGGGCTCATACCAAATTTCTCAAACTTTTCGGGGTGTTCAACAGGATATTGAACAAGTTCCTTGAGGTCTCTCTATAAACGATGCAGGATTTGGTTGTGAGTGATTTTTCCCCGGATAATAAAGCGAGGAGAAATGGACGGATCTTACCTTGACTTCCTCCAAACCACCAATGTCTTCCCAGGAAATGTTCGGCACTTCAACCACAGTCTCGCGAAGACTTGAGGGATTCGATTGGGCCAAGGCATGACGGAAGTGGTCCTGGTTCACAGCCATGGAATCCAAAATTTCAGCGTCGATTTGCTCGTCCTCGATGTCGATCAAATCCATTTTCTCACGGATGCACTGCATGGCAGCTTCGGTACAAAGCGCAGCGATATCCGCACCCACAAAACCGTGGGTTTCTCTGGCAATCGACTCTGGATCCACGTCCTCATCCAATTTCATGTTACGAGTGTGGATCCTGAAGACTTCAAGCCGTCCGTTTTCATCAGGTACGCCAATGTCAATCTCTCGATCAAAACGACCGAAGCGACGTAGGGCAGGATCAATCGCGTTGGGTCTGTTCGTGGCGCCGATGACAACCACACTGGCTCTCTGTTTGAGCCCGTCCATGAGGGTCAACATTTGACTGACAATGCGGCGTTCCACCTCTCCGTTTGTCTTTTCTCTCTTGGGCGCGATGGAGTCGATTTCATCGATGAAGATGATGGCAGGAGCATTCTTCTCTGCTTCTTCGAACGCCTTTCTGAGGTTGGATTCCGACTCACCAGCCATCTTGGACATGATCTCAGGCCCGTTAATGAGGAAAAAGAAAGCGCCCGTCTCGTTCGCCACGGCTCTGGCAATCAAGGTCTTGCCGCTGCCGGGAGGTCCGTAAAGTAGCACACCCCGTGGCGGCTTGACTCCTAGCGTTTTGAACAAAGTAGGATGGCGCAGCGGGAGCTCGATCATCTCTCTGATCTGGGCCATCTGCTTTCGACAGCCACCAACGTCATCGTAACCTACGTCGTCCATCTTCTCCTCGTCCTCCCGTTTGACGGGGTCACCCTCGCAATGGATGACGGTGTCAGGGGCGACAATACAATACGGTGACGGGTCTGTTTCCACGACCTTGAACTCAACCGGGTGCATCGCCGATCTGACCAAAAAGAGGTCCCCTTTCTTTACCGGGCGGTACGCCTCCAAGAAGTATGGTTTCAGATACACGTCAAACAGGTTTCCGGACACTCCTTCGATGGTGTCGTCGAGGGGAAGGATGTGGATACGTTTTCCGTACGGAACGTCACCGCAGGAGGTCACGGTGACTACGTCCGAGAGCCGGACTCTCAGGTTCTTTCTGACAACCTTGTTCATTCGAACGTTGGAGTCGTCGCAAGTTTCATCCGCAAGCACGATGCAGACAGTGTCCCTGCCCTTCTTACCCTTGATGAGCACGGTGTCTCCGCGGAAGAGTTCCAGCTGCTCCATCTTCGCCGGCGACAAGCTGATCACCGAGTTGTCATCGTTGGTCGCATCATCTACAATCAGTCGATTCGGACTACGTTTCTTTCCTTGGGGACCTGCCAACAAGGCATCCTTCATTTCTGCGTCGTTGCTGTTCCACAGATTAAACACAAAATGACACAGTCAGCGGAAAAAGGCTGTTGCAAGCAAGCATACTTCAATTTGCACAGCCGGCTTTCTTCTTACCTCTCTCCCGGGGCCATTGTGATGTGTTCTTTTCAGATATAGAGGCAAGACAAGTTTAGACTATTGACTTCAGTGATGATACGCAAGCTTGTGGGAATATGTGCTTGAATGTATGAGAAATACGAAAAGCCCGCTGGTTTTGCCCCTTTCCCCTTTTCATCGCGCGCATCATCATCATCTCTCACCATCGCTCGGCGGACTTTCCGAGAGGTTCGGTAGCAATCTGAAATCATCCTGCGGCGTCTGTCATCGTCTGTCAACGTGGCTGAAAGATTAGCTCGACCAGGGGCTAAATTAGTTCGGGGGCTAGCAAGGGAATGCAAGTTGGGTCAAGGTTGGGTAACTACACAACATGTTGTGTAGTTGTCGTAGCAAATGTCACACATGAATTTACTTAAGAATATATAAAATATTTAGACGTATTAGTAATAAAGACCCTACCGGTATGTATGGGGCTGCGACTGGTAGGAAAATTTACGTAGGAATTTTCGCAGTGGGTGAAAAAACTGGTGGATTCAACCCAGTAAGGCGTGCCGGCGGCGGAAGCTGCATACAACCTATCTTTGTGACCTTAAGAACCTGCGTTCGCGCTTGCTTCTCGGAACAGAGTGTCCTCCACCGACAATTACAAGAAGGTAAACGTATGTATTGAAACAGACAGAGTAGTAGAAAGAAATGAAGTGGTCGACAAACAACCACATCGACAAAAACGAAGATCCAGACGAATCTCAAGTAGACCCTGGTACACTTTCTACATAGATCGTAGAACTGAAAATACAAAGATCTCGTCCACCGACATCTTACAAGCAAACCAAAAGCAAATAGTTTAAAGCTCACAATATTAGAAAGCAATCGATTCGCAACCTAGTTTTGCTTTATTAAAGGTGAACGGCGCTGGTGCTGTTGTTGACTTCTTCTTCTTCGGACGGTGGACACAAGCACAGATGGACCAGGTCCCATCACCCATCATTCTATCTTGCTTTGCTCATTACCCGCTTAATGATGAATACTTGGAGAGTACTGTACAAGAAAAGGCTCAGAGATACAGTACGAAGAGTAATACGCTTGTCACATGATCCAACGACCTGGGTCCTCCCTTTGTTTCCTTTTCGATGAGAAAGTAAAATACTAGTCTACGTCAAGCAAAAAGTGTGTATATTCTTTACTCTATAGGAATAAACAAGATATCATGCTCGTTTTTTAAAAAAAAGTTATTGGTTTCCCATCATCGTATGTCTCCAATCTAAAGTGCTATGATATTATACAGGACAAGAATATCATGTACTCGTGGCACTCTAGATGAGTACTACATATGTAAAATTAGTGCATATTGATAAATCATTACAGCAAACATCAAGTTTGCTCTTCAAACACTTGGGAATGAATCCAGTGATGCCGCTTGGTATGCCTGCAAAAACTTTGGCCCTGCGATGATAGAGAATCCAACAAAAAATCCGCCCACCAGCTGAGCAACAAGCCCGAGCCCAATTTCATCCGCCTGCGCAGCAGAGTACAATTTCATCTCAAGATACTTCTCTGCTTGTTCCTTATCACTGAGGAAGACGGAAACTTCGCGTTGAGCATCGTCATCCGAAAACCCTTGTTCTTTGTATCTCTGAACGATTTCTTCTTCAACTTTCTTCATAAAATTTTCGTCAGCTTTATCAATCCAAAGTGTTGGGAGCATACCACCAGCATCTCCCTGGTTCGTTTCGACTACATCGTCCCCCTGCTGGGCATTGCTCCAAACAGGTATCCGCTTCGTGCTTTTGAAACCAATTCCAAATGAGCTAGAAAGCTCTGTCAGCATAGCAAGTAGAGTGCCGAATAAAATTGAAAATTTCTTCATATCTTAGAAAAAACGCTCGAAGAATTGTTCACAAGGGAGATCGCAGCTCGTTGGTTCGGTTTTGGTATTGAGTTGTTGTGTCTTGTGTCCTCTTGCACTTGTACGGTATGGGTTCGTACGAGCACGATACCGGCTCCTTAGTACCGGTGCAGTATCAGTAATGACTGTTGTTGGAGTAAGACAGCGGGTGCGTTGAACGACGGCCAGGCCCCTCTAACCGGCGCCGATGAAATTCCCTGTGGCTTCGCTTCGCTCGTCTGTCAACGACTGCGTCAGCTCGCCGTGCTTCCAGCGGGTCCCTTCGTGATCCGTATTGGTGTGTTGGTCCAAAGATCACACTTTGTCCTACAGGCGCGCAGACCCGACGGACGAGGACAGATTGGTCTGCTCCCCGACCGTCCGGCTACCGGTGCAACCAACCACCAGATAGATTTCGCGACAAAAGAAAAGATAATATTCTTTGCCGACTTTTTTCTGTCTGGTAGCCAGTAGAGAGCAACTATGAGAGAGAGAGAGAGAGTATTGGAGACTGCCGTGCGTGACGCTATTCCCTCGTTTTTCACTTTTTCGACAGTGCTACCCAATATCAATCATTTTTGCGCTCATACAGTAACTGTGGATCAGCTCGTTACGATTTTTCGAAGGCGTTGACCACTTGAAATCTCAAACTACATGAACGAATCCAAACTTTCACGAAAGAGAAACGTCCACTCGAAGACCTCTCGGCGAGTCCGACAGGAGATTGAAGTGGACATGAAGGAGCGGCAACTGACTTCCTTGATTTTCGGGGGGGAAGGTGGAGTCGATGGTTCTGTAGCTTCAAATGATGATTCGTTGAAGGACAGAACTGCAGTCATTAGGAAAGCAAAAGCAGAAGTAAGCTCCCCTGGAGACGTGGCAAAAGATCCTCAAAATGATGGTGCACTCTGGCAAGATCCGGACGATTCCACAATTCAAGTTTCGGCCAATTTCGAGCAAAGATTGAGAAAGCTACGCAGTACCAGGCAAGACGCTAGTTGGAACAACAGCGAGCTAGAGCAGCTACTTCGACAGCGATATGAGAAAACCGCGGCCAAGGCATCTGCTAGTACCGAATGGGCATCTTTGAAAGCGCTGAACTCGAAATCAGAAAAAGACGCGATTCAGGCCGAATCTGGGATGATTTTCTCGAGAAAGGCCAATAGTCTTCCCTCCAACATCATTGACATTGTTCGCCTAAAAGATGTCAATTCCGACGATGCATGTGGCGCAGTTTTGCGATGTGCAGAATTTTATAAAAATTCTGACCCTGACGAACCTGTGCTGATGACTGCTGGACTTGACCGATGCATGAAATTCTACCAAATCAACAAAGAAGATGAGGCCAAAAAGATTCACGGCATACACTGTAAGTTCTTGTCTATGTGAGTCTCTTCTACTTGTATGCTATTCTCATCCTGTCGTAGTCCCAAAACTTCCTATCTACAAAGCATCATTTCTTCCTAATTCGAATTCTGTATTGGCAACTGGACGGCGATCCTTTTTCTATACTTATGACATGGTTTCTGGAAAGGTGGATTTTGTTCCAGGCGTCTTGGGTCGCGAGGAAAAGTCTTGGGAAAGTCATTTTGTGTCTCCTGACGGAAGACAAATCGCCTTTCTCGGGAATGATGGCTATGTAGTGTTGATTGACCCGCACAATAAACAATCTACCGGATTCTTGAAGCTCAATGGGAGCGTTCGTTCGGTGTCATTCACAGCAGACGGGAAACATTTGCTAGCGAGTGGAAGTGATGGAGACATCACAAGGCAAGTATTTCTCCGCCGCAGATAAAATTTGGTACCACCTTGCGAAGTTCTCATATTTTCTACCATTTTTAGATGGGATGTTGGATCACGAAAGTGCATAGAACGCTTTTCAAATAATGATGGAACTGTAACCTCTTCACTGGCTACCTCTGGCGATATCTTCGCGGCTGGCGCAGAAAGTGGCGTCGTCAACCTGTATTCGGCTGCCCGACAGTCCTTCGGGACAAAGCCGATCAAATCCATAATGAATCTGCCTACAGCAGCAGACTCTCTGCGATTCAACCACGATGGTCAGATTTTAGCCATGTCTAGCCGCTTCTCGGCGAATTGCCTCAAGATTCTTCATGTCCCGTCCAGGACCGTTTTCTCGAATTGGCCTACCTCGAAAACTCCACTCGGACATGTCTTCACCATGGATTTTGCGCCACGATCACGATATCTTGCAATCGGAAACGACAAAGGAAATTGCCTCCTGTACAAACTACGGAAATATCATAGTTCTTAGGGTAACGATTTTAAGAGCACTGCTTTGATCAAACCTCAAAATGCAAACGATTTCTAGATTCCTCAAAGAGGCAAGCAAGCATTCCCATGAAGCTCCAGAAGTAAAGAAGATCCTAATTTTTATTCGTCATCTCCCTCCGTGACATTTCGAGTGTAAATTCTTTGAGCTCTCGAAATGAGGACAGGTCGAATCTTTCCTTCAGCTTCAAGGTCGCGCAACGCCTTTCGTGCAAGACCGCCGTTTACCTTCAACTTTTCCACTACAGCACTGACAGTAATCAACTTCATTTTGGGAACCTCAGCATGGAATCGGTCAAATTGCTCTTTGCTGAACAGAACCTTGTTGTCGACCTTGTCTCTCGACTTTCCTTTGGACCACTTTTTCTTCTTTCCCTTACCGCCAGCCATGGCGGCGGCCATTTTCTGCTCCTTCGATTTTTGCTGAACTTTTGGCGGCTGTTCGCATCATTGGGAAAGCGGGCGGTATGAGAAACTACATCTATCAGACAACAAAAAACCACTTTTCCCTTCGCCATCCTCCACTTACCATGGTTAAGGTAGCTATTAGAGAAACACAACACACTGAATATACCGAGTGAAGTGGAGCGTTTCATACTACCGCGTGCTCATTCCCAACAGGTCCAAGGTTGAGGGACGGCGATTTCCTGGGCTCGGTCCATTCTGTGTACAGTACAGTTCTGTACGGAGCCCATCGTACAAATCCGTAACAAGGAAGCAGTATGATGGTAAGCGGTAATCGATTGATCCGAATGAAAAATTCAGCAAATTTTTCAGGGGCAAATAAGAGGAGGGTAGAGCACTCCCATGGTCGGCCGCGGACCATGTGTATTGACGGACAGACATGACCAGAAACGTAGAAATGTACGTGTAGGAATCCTCCGGGTCCCTTTTGCCACTTGCACCCCCGGGCGCCTCCGGCGCTCTATTTCACCGCGTTACATCACGAGGTAGTACTACTGTATCTACATCTATTGCAATGGATCACTATCAACAAATCAACGACTGATGTCACGAATCATCTAAGTATATTTAGATGGAGTGTGCTGTGCAGGGTTATGACCTTCAAAGCTGTTTATGATCACGGCTATCGATTTTCTCCGACGAGTCTCAACTTCCGACGATATTTGACCCATACTTCTTTGCCGACAGACGTCGCGAGAAGGCAGCTGAACGCAGCTTTTCAAAACCACAAAGTCATCCTGGCATACAGACTGTTTCCTGGCAGTACCAACACCACCCGGAACCATATTCGATGCATTAACACCTTCGTTTTCCGACATGGTCGCTCGGTTTTGTGTGCACTACCAACCTGCCGATTGATCGATCGACTCTTCCTTCAAATGACGAAATCGCGCCGGGCTAACCTTCCGTTTGAATCGAAATTGTTTAGATAGTCCCCACGCCAGCCAGCTCAACCGTGTTTAAGGCTGGGATCTCAGAACGCGCACACCCCGCTTCCCCCCCAACGCCAACCGGCCAACGCTGAAACTACTCTTACCAACTCCAGCGCAGGAGAGGACTTACCTGTGTTTCCGCGACATGAGTTTGGGCCGCTATGGCCTTTTTTCAGGCCTCTAGATGAATGCCACGGAAACCTCGAACAGGGAAGGGAGCATTGTTTTGCGCGATGGGGACCTGCGAGTTTTTTTCTTTCCCCCTCTCCCCTTTTTTCCTTTTCCCCCAATCATCCCTCAAAGTCTACTAGACAGGTGCGTACTGCTACCTGGGGTACGTTACGCCAGGTACAGTACTTACCCGTACTGTACAAGTACGGCCCCACCGGTACCAGGTACTTGGTACTGTACCAGGTACCAGGTACCGGACAGTAGAGCGCGTCGCAGAATGACCGGTCCTGTCTGCCAACCGTCATCAGCAGCCGACCCTTGGCCGACCCCGCCTCCCAACAACTCCCAACCAACGAGAACGCGCCGCAACTGCAGCCGTTCGCTCTAAAGACCCTACCGGTACGAAGCTACAGTACACTACCTGTGGTACCAGTACGAGTACCGTAATGTACTGGTACTGTACCTGGTACGGGTACAGTACTTTACCTGTACTGTACAGTATCTGGTACTCATACTCGTTCTGACGGTGGTGTAGAGGTATCGGTACTTGTACCAGGTAACTGCAGCCTCCAGGCACCCTCGTTCGGTTGCAGGATGACCCAATTCGACTCTCACCATGAACCAAAAGTAAAACATTCTCAGCAAAATAGTCCATAGGCTTTCAGGTCAAACAACTACTCGTACAGAAAAGCAGAAAAGGAGTGATGCCGGTGCGAGGCAGGACACAGCGTGCGTCAGCAGTCACGACCATACAAGAGGATTCTGCGCTCGATGGGAAAATCGACACGGGAAAGCAAAAAGGAGTTATGAAATCCGTTTCTTTCAACGATAATGCCAATATTGCTTCAGCGGTACGCCCGGCCAAAAGCAAGATCGAGAGTCAGAAGCGTGTGCACTGGAATCACAAGGTCGAGAAGAAGAGGCACTATAGGGTGCAGGATCTTAGCCCAGAGGAAAGAGAGGCTGTTTGGTATACGGAGGGGGACACCAAAATCATTCTTGCCATGGCAAAAGTAACCGTGAAAATGATGATGAAGGGGGAACCATGCGATGACATCGACTATTGTAGCCGTGGTTTAGAGGGTAAAACGCCTACTGGGTCAAAAAAGCGACAAAAGAACAAGCTACGTGTGCGTAAATCGCTCCTCGAGGAACAGGAAATCCAGCGCGAAGAGGGCGTCCTTGATCCTGATTACCTGGCCCAAGTTTCAATTAAGTATTCGAAGGATGTCGTTGCGGAAGCTCATAATGTCGCTCTGAGGGACGAGCGAAACATTCAAGAGTATCTAAGTTTCTCTGATGGAGATTTTTCACCCATGCAGCCTCGAAGGATGAAGCGCTCTTGATTAGCGAGAGACCAACGAATTCGTTTTCTGTCCCGTCGCCCTGCAATCACCAGCGTGATTCGTCTTCCATTCTACGCGAGTAATGGCAAGACAGCCTGGCCGTCAACCATCGTCTGCAGAATGGCATGATTATTATTTTTCCATCCAGTTGTCGCTTTAGCCTCCCACTCAGCGCAAAGGTGCTAGAGAAGAATGGTCAAATTTATTTTCGGTAAACAGAACAAGATAGGTGGGATCTTGTTCTCCCCACTGACTTTGGTCAGGTGACATCAGATTTCTTCGTTTGGTCCTGCAATCAAGTGACGTTGTCATCTCGTCCTATATCAGCTTCTTATGGCGAGTTTCGATGCAATGTGATTGATAGGGGCAAATAGAGCTGTCTGCGGCCCTCTTTCTCCCGGAAGGTAACTAATATAGCAGAAGCCTTCAGAAGCAACCAGAATGGACCCAACCAATGTGTTTTTGCTCTTTACAAAGAAGCATGATGAATTCATTCGACCAACGCCTCTTCCTTCCCATTTTTAGCACTCATTACCGGATTCAATGGAGTGGAAAAGACAAATTAAAAGAATGCGATTTTCGACGTCATGGCTTCAGGCACTCTAAAAGAGTTTCGAGAAAGTTGTTGGCTGCAGTTTTGCATTGAAGCAAAAGAAACAAGTTTCTTCGACTACTAACAATAATTATTTCCGTACAACCCAAAAGAAATCATGAACTGAAAATTCTCGAGAGGAGCAGAACTGTCTTCCAAATCATTTCTTCGTCCCGTAAAGCGATGCATCATTTTTCGCCCTAGTCCAGTATTGTTGTATCTCCAATTACTCTCTATGAACATGCAACCATCAGTTCAGACTTATTCATTCGGCTACTGCCGCCTACTTGTAAGCTCAAGAGGGGTGGAAACGTTAAGCTGGGTTACCACCAAACGTCAACACATTCCTTGCCCATTCGACCGCAAAAGGTAAACACATAAAATATCCCAGTCATCCATCTCCCGTACTTTCCTACTATGGAAATAGGAGACATGGACAACTTCACAATCGCCGAGACTGTGAACATGAAAAATCATAATAACGACAAAAGACCGAAACTTCAAGCGATATGATTCCTAATAAAATCGAAATGACATTGAAATAAGTGTAACAAAAAATCTAAACAACTAAATATCATCCCAGCCATCATGTTCTAATAAGATGTCGAACAAGCCGACAAAAATTAGTCTAGGTCCGTCGGACGCAACAGCCATGAGTGGAATTCTTTAGATATACTCTAGAGAGCACAATAACGAGGCCATTGTAGCCACGTTGCGTCTGGGAAGCTACAAAGCCGGTTCGCAGTACACCGTGGAGGACGCCTGTGAGATTTTGCTTAGATTCTATGTTCCCATTCTAGATCAGTTGACAGAGGCCATTACTTTTAAAGCTTCACCAATGAATCGTTCAATTTCTGAACGCGAGATATCTCATCGGTAATTTGACCTTACTATCATGATATCATTTTGATCATTCTCATGTCATCCCTGCCAACAAAGTTTTCTAGGACACTTCTTGACAGATGTGTGCTGCTCTCACTTTTCGCGACTCATGGAGACCAAATTAAACCACCAGCATCGACCAAGAGCTGACATACCTGTTCTTCGATACATCCTTTCTTGACAGATGTGTGCTGATCCCACTTTTCGGGATTCGTGGAGACTACAGTAAACCACCAGCATCGACCACGAGCTGACATACCTGTTCTTCGATACATCCTCGGGAGGATTCAGATCGAAGTTTTCGGTTATGCAAGCCGTTGAAGGTAGTTTCGTGATCCTTAGCATACTAAAATGTTGCCTCCATCCAAGGTCTATGCCTTACGGTATCGTGATGACGACTCCAGACCTACAGATACGCGAATTTGAATCAATTTCGCTTTGTAATTGAATCAATGTCACGTTGTCAGCACGCATTAAAGCCACTGACGAAAAGCAAAATTGCCTTCGTTCTTCAGGTAGAGGAAATTTTTCTGATGAAAAACACTCGAAGGATAGATCGCGATTGCGCAGTTCCACGAGTTCTATTGTTCCTTTTTTCTCGTCGATACTTTAAAACCCTTGTCAGATGCTCTAATTAACTTCAATCATGTCGTGCCTAGGCTTTGAACTCAAATTCAGACCGGTCTCGTTTACGAGAATCGAGAGCTGCCACTATTTTTCTCTGCAAGCATCTTTTTCACCAAAGATTATCTCATTAATCTGAGTATAGGAATTCCCCTCTAAAAATACAATTCCATTACGAAGTTCCTACCAATTCAGCTCTATCAAATGAAAATCTCCCTCACCAAACATTTTAGTCGTAGATATTTATGCTTTGCTGTGTTGCTTCCACAGGATAGCTTACGTGTTCGTTCTTTTTCAAGAGCAACTCACCGCATTCATCGATCGGTACCCGAGGAAGCCCGAAATTTAAAAAAAAAATTTAGGTACTAAAACACATTCATGAAATTCCTTTTTCTAATGGCTCAATGGGTGATTAATCATCACTTCTTAGTGAACATTTGTATCTGTCGATGAATCCACATGTTGATGTAGATAAAACTGATAGTGTATCAATAAATGAGGGGCAATGTTGTCATTTTTGTCGTCGCCTGTTTACTAATACAAAAAACTTCATGCCCAGAGGTCGCGGTTATTCATTCAGGACTGCATGATCGAGTCTCCAGGGAACTCGGCTTCTTTTTCTTATGGTACAGAGAGCGCTACCGAAATACTTTCGATCCATCGTCCTGAGGATGCACAAGATAAAAAATACCATACTATGGGACAAGTCCGAGTTATTTAGATGATCTCCTTTGTAATATAGAAGTAAGAAAACTCGTCGAAGACCATCGAAGGGTTTGCTGTGCGCAAAACCTTTTACTTTGAATCATCTTGACAAAATTGATAACCAAGTGAATATCCACAATTTCCTGAGCGATTGGGAACTCTGTCACATACCAATGGAGACACTAACAAGAATTCGGGCTACATTGTTTTGATAACGACAGCTCTGAGTTGCTTTTGTGGCATCGTCGAAGTCCGCTGTAAGTATGTATCATTGACGATTACAAAAAATCTGGAATCGGTGCTGTGGAAGAAAATATGCGACACTTTTCGAGTTTGTGTCCCTAATCAGACCGACAAGTGCCCGTATCAAGGGAACCTGAGACCAATCGGCCCCAGCATTATTTGAGTTGTAAGATGGTGGGCCTGTGGTGGATGGCTTGTAGAAGAAACAGGTTCGATTGATTTCTCGATAGATTTTAGGAATAGTAAATCAAGGCATTCTACATAGCGAACAGTGGAAGAATACATTCTAGACTGTTCAAGATGCTGGCCCGTGGTCAACTGCACCGGTAGTCAGGTATTGGTTGATTTCTTGAGAATGTCATGAAGCGGTTAGACGGCTGTATCTAAGAGTCGTCGTCGTCTCCTCTCACCTACCGCTTTATCAAGGCATCGCCAGGTCAGCATCAGTTGAATAGAATTTCAAGAATATGTGTGAAGTCACTGAAGGGCGTGGAGCTTTGTCCAAAATTTGGTTTCTCCTTCTGGCTTGTGGTACACTTATTTGAGTGTCATCTCGAACTTATTAGGAAACATATGGCTGCAAGGTTCGGTTTTTCCTCGTTGTTGTGATTTTAATGTTCATAGTCTCGGCGATGATGAAGATGTCGGTGTCAATTACGGGTGGTAAAAATGCGCTTGAAATCCAAGATGGATTTATATCCAATTCTTGATAGAAGGCTCTTGAGGGGTATAAATGAGCGTGTCAGGAGAGGTTCGAATAGAGGAAAGATTGTGATAAGAAAGGGACCTTCTGCTTGGACTCATCATACCGGTAGGTAGAAGTCAAAAGACGATTGTGAAACAAGGTTGCATCCTATTTCATCCATGGAAGGTCTTGCGTGTTGAGATTTTTTTAATACTGAATTTATACATTTTTGTTGTTATACGAACAAGTAACTGCCAGCTGCGGTGATCCATTGCCGTACCATTCTGCTGCAGTACGATGATGATTCTGATTCAGGCTTAGTTGATTCGAGAATGCTTCACATCAGAAAATGATTTGAAATATCTTAGGCCGGGTGTGCAGGATGAAAAATACGAGTAAATGAATGAATCAATCATTTGGGTGTTTACAATGAAGCCTGGGCTTGAGAGAAGGCTTCGGGCTAATCTCATTCCATTCGAGCATACGAAGAAAATCATTGTCAGAGGTCGAAGGAATTCTGAACGCTCGGGTTACCTAAAGAGAATTTGGACGGGTTGATAACCAGAATGCTTCTTCACATCAGAAAATGATTTAAAATATCTTAGGCCGTGGTGTGCAGGATGAAAAATACGAGTAAATGAATGAATCAAGCATTTGGTTATTTACGATGAAAAATTGATGAGTCAGTCGACTCAGGGCGAGGCGTCATGTTCGTTTTTATGGACTTGAAAAGAGACGAGACTTCTGGCTAATCCATTCCAGCATACGAAGAAAATCATTGGCAGAGGTCGAAGGAATTCTGAACGCTCGGGTTACCTAAGGAGAATTTGGACTGATAACCAGAAATTATTGGAAACAATGGTTCAAACGATTGCCAAGAAAAGTCCGCGACTGCTGACTGACTGTCAGCAACAATTTATGAGTTTTCAAATCCATCTGGCTGGCCCAATCACGCAGTGATCATTTCTACCCTACGCAGCTATGAGCTTTCCAGCAGGATCAGGTGGTTCATATCCGAGCAGGTGCAGCAATTCCGAGTCTAGATTGTCGCGGATGAATTCTAAATCCGAGGAGAACTTGAAACTCTCGTAGCGTCGTTCCGCGCTGCCATACTTGATGATTGCATCGACAAAGCCTGTTCGCTCCTTTCCATGGGCATATTCCCCTTTCTTCGCAGAATTGACAATGTACCTGAATTTCCCATCATTTCGCATGCTCCCCCCGGCACATTCACAAACAGCCTTGACTACCTCTTCCGGGTGAAAAATCAGATCTTCAATGCGGACTATGAGCCTCGGAAAAGAAGCTTCGAGGTACTCTCGATAATAGTCGTTCCAAAGATGTAGAATTGAGTCATGCTCTCTACGAAACTCGGCATACTTTACTGTCGTTTTAAGATTCGGAAGCGAAAAGTCGGGGCATCTGTTTGGGTCGGAATGATCCCACTTTGCTGCATAATGATGGTGACACATCGAGACCAGCCAGGTCACTGAACAAAAACCAAGATTGTGGGACAATCGTATGAAAAGCATGGAAGAAATGGAAGACTGGCAAACTTACATGGATCACGAATCGTCACAGCTGGAAGTATGTTAGCAGCATCAATGAATGTATCGTGATAGGTCTTGTGGTTCTGTCGGAAACTATCATCGCCTGGTGGTGTATGTTTTCCCCTAAGGTTTGATTGAACTGGTTGAGTGAACTATGGTGCATCCAAAAGACCAAACAGGCAACGAATTGCGTGCTACTCGTACTCACCACGGAACTTGCCAACGGATTCCTCTATTTTGGGCGCCAAATTTATCCATCCGCGCCTGCATGTGACAGTTTGCAATGAGGAGCTCAGCCATCAGATTGGTTCCAGAGTTGAAAGTTCCTGTATGTATAGAAAATCAGTTGCGAGGAGAGCATGTTTTCAATTCGGAGAACGAAAGCGATATCTTTACGCACCTGCTGTCCCGACGAATCCTAATTTTTTGGTATCATCTTGGAAACGTTGACACTGATCCAGGCCGTGAATGATGGGTTTGGGTCCGTAAAGCTCCACGACCTCCTCCCACGAGGGCAACGCCTCCATTGTCTCTGCATCCAATTTTGATGGGTTGATTCCTCCTCGCCTGAGAAGATCCAATATGGGCCCCTCTTGGCTCGATTTGTGCAAAGGGACCTTCATCGCGATTTCGCGGGGGATAGCATCGGTGCTGGCAGCGTCGCTCTTGCTTCGGATTTCGTGTCTGTCCATAAGATAGACCATGTAAAAAACGTCCACCAATGAGAATAAAAGGCCCACCAGCAAAATGGTCCATATAACGGAACCCCCCTTCCCCCTTTTATCATCTCCAAACTTGTCGGATCCTAGCCCGGAATTTTGCTTTTGTTGTCGTTTGTTTTTGTTTCTCGGTTTCCGTGATTTGCTCGTCTCGTTCACGGGTCCCTCGTCTCCCGTGGGACCAGGAACTTTCACAAGTATTGTTTCCCCAGATTGTGCCATTTCGTGTTCGCTTCGTACTGTCGTTCTTCCACTATTGGCATGGGCGATGCAGCTGGGTTTATGTGATGGATGATGAATGATGATGATGATGATGATGATTCTTCGTTCTTCGTTCTTCGTTCTTCTTCTTCTTCTTCTCAAACAATGCCTGCACGATGATGTCCACACGGTCGTTGGCAATAAATGGGCAATATTATGAAAATCGGCATAAAAAACTCTCAAGTACAATTACTTGTGCTGTAGTGTCGAATAACAGTGAACAATGACGTCTCTGAAGAGATGGGCGCTCGCTCTCCCCCCTGCGCGTCTGTTCATCCCCCAAAGTTACCCCATGTGTCTGTACGTCAGCCGATGGCTAAAGAGTGACCGTTCCAGCGAAATCAAAGAAAATGTCTGAGCTGGCGGCGTTGGCAAATCATCCCGAAGAGCAAGCGAACCAAAACCCGCCAACAATACTTTTCTTTTACCGGTAGCAACTCACACGGTACCGTACGTACCGGTACATTTTACCAGGTACTTTATGCAGACGACTCCTACCGGTACAGTGTCGTGGTGGAGTACCTGGTACTCGTTTGAGTAGCGATGATGACGATCCAGATTTCTGCAGCCCTCGTCGGCAGATATTTCATTCTTGGATAATTTGAGTAGAGCCAAGTAGAGTTTCTAATCCCTGGTGGGCCGCCGTAAAAATTCAACAGACGAAGCAAACTCGCCTTGCATATTCAACAAAATAATAGACGACTGTAGTATTCGAAACCACATCGTTCCACTTTTACCCATTTTCGCTTTCAGCAGCCGTCGTTCGACTCTATCTACCATGGCGCCAGATGCAGACAAGCTCAGGCAGCGCAAGGCTCAACAGGCCGATGATACTGCCAATGACAACGCCACGCAGATAAAGATCGGCGCTTTGAAAAATTTGGCCGCAACTGAAGTTGTCATTGACGGAGGCATTTACGACATCTCTGACTTTGATCATCCCGGTGGAGAATCCATCCTCATCTTCGGAGGCAACGATGTTTCTGTCACTTACAAGATGATCCACCCTTACCACACCGCCAAGCATTTAGAGAAGATGAAGAAAGTTGGTAAAGTCCCCGACTACCATTCTGAGTGAGTTTTCGTACGACTATTTCCATGCTGAAATTGTCCTGTTACTAATTTTGTACTTGTAATTCGTGTGAACCACGAATATGTACCGTCTTCTTTAGGTACAAATTCGATACCCCCTTTGAGCGCGAGATCAAGGAAGAAGTCTTCAAGATTGTCCGCAGGGGGCGGGAATTCGGAACACTTGGGTGGTATTTCCGTGCAGCTTGCTACATCGCCCTTTTCTTTTACATGCAGTATGTTTGGGTGACTCATGAAACTTCGTTTGCAATGGCTATCGTCTATGGTGTGGCGCAAGCTTTTATCGGACTGAACGTGCAGCACGATGCCAACCATGGTGCTGCTTCGAGGAAGCCTTGGGTTAACGACGTTCTTGGACTCGGGGCTGATTTTATTGGCGGCAGCAAATGGTTGTGGATGGAACAGCACTGGACAGTAAGTATCAAGATCAGTGGAAAAGTCTGAGGACGTCGTAGGAACTGATTTCTCACAGTTGTGTACCAAAGCACCACTCCTACACCAACCACCACTCGATGGATCCTGACAGTTTTGGTGCAGAGCCAATGCTTTTGTTCAATGACTACCCACCGGGCCACCCGAAACGTACCTTTGTCCACAAGTTTCAAGCTTTCTATTACATACTTGTCTTGGCGGGTTACTGGCTATCGTCCGTATTTAACCCAGAGATTTTGGATCTCCGTCAAAGAGGAGCGCTGGGAGTGGGAATGAAGTTGGACAGCGACTACATCGTTCGAAGCCGCAAGTACGCTGTGTTTTTGCGTCTTTTGTATATTTATACCAACATCGTCGCTCCTCTTCAGAATCAAGGATTTTCGTGGCTCGTGGTAGGGCATATTCTCGTTATGGGCGCAGCATCCAGTTTGACCCTGGCTATTCTATTCGCCCTTTCTCACAACTTCGAGAACGCAGACCGTGATCCGACTTATCAAACCCGACATGGTGGCGAGCCAGTTTGCTGGTTCAAAGCTCAGGTCGAGACCTCCTCTACATATGGAGGTTTTGTCTCAGGGTGCTTGACTGGCGGGCTCAATCATCAGGTTGAGCATCACCTTTTCCCACGTATGAGCTCGGCGTGGTACCCTTACATTGCTCCAACTGTTCGACGTGTCTGCGAAAAGCATGGCGTTCGTTACGCATACTACCCCTGGGTTTGGCAAAACTTGATTTCGACGGTGAAATATCTTCATCAAGCTGGCACTGGATCCAACTGGACGAAGGGGAACCCATATTCTGGCGAGCTCTAAAGGGAAACGCCGGGACAGTCGGATTGCCTGTATCTGAAAGAAAACCATTCGACGTATTATATAATAATAGGATGATATATTTGTTACTTGAAGTAACTGGGAGTACCGGTAGCCGTGTTGGGTTGGTTTGGTAAATATCTTTTAAAAGGGTCGGAGTACATCAAAATGAATTAGTGCTACAACATGGTACACATACCGGATGCACTGCAAATTTTACAACGCCGCAGACTACAGTCTCTTTCGAGGCGTGATTGCAACTTATTTGCAACTACCTGGTACTCTTACGAGTATGTCTGAGTACGTCCAGAGATTAGAGATCTGGGTTGAGTTTGGGAAGTTGCAACCCAGCCCGTGCTGCAGCACGTCGGCTCAATTCCTTGGGTGAGAGCTGCTCTTCCGCACCAGTGTCCAGTTGATGCAATTTGGAACGTTCTGCAATATCGCGCCGCAAAGTGAAATATTCAAAAGCCAAAGCCTGCAGCTCTTCTGCCTTCTCCAAACCCGGTGTTGACTGCGTAACCCGATACTGTGCAACAACATACTTTCGTGCAACAGCTGACGCACCAGGACTACCAACGGTTCCACCTCCAGTTGGTCGTAGTTGGCGTAAGAGACCTCTCAAGATATGCAGCGAAGGGGTCGATTGCGGTTTCATTTCGTCCGTGGGGATCACAATTTGAATTGATGGAATTGGTTGTTGGACCGGTACAATATGAAATATGGCAAGCCTCCCCCAGAGTCCCCAGTGGCAAAGTACCAGGTACATACTGGCGTTGCGTTGATGGATGGCGAACAAAAAATTCTGGTGTTGGGCGTTGAATTATTGTATTCGTACACGTAGCGGTACAAGTACAGTACTTGTACCTTGTACCGGTACTTCTGTACCGTACTTGTACGGGTACATGGGAGACGGGTCGAACTAATCGTCAGGAAACGACACAAGCCACTGGAAGCAAACGTGTACACTACTACTAGGAGACCGCGCAGATGCGCATGGAACACTTTTAGGGGTCCGAGTTTCGAGGGCGAAAACCAGAATTGTTCTTTTAGTCAAATATGTCAAACCTTTTAGTCAGATGTATCAAATCATCAAAAGACCATCGATCGATCAGGGGCCGTTCTATCGAAGCGTCGGTCCGGGCAATTTGTCGGTCGATGTCGAACACCCCACCGCGTGATTTTACTATGATTTCACTATGGGTAGCTGCCGGTAGTAGATCCACATTAACCTCAACATAAATGTCCTTTCGAGGCTTAAAACAACTCTTGTTAGTAGCTGTTCTAATGAGATAGTATTGTGAAAGGACACTTATTTTAGATTTGTGATGGCCATGGTCGGCACCAAAGTTGGACAGTTTCTCGAAATGAAAAGTCCGAAAAGTGTTCCACGCGCATCTGCGCGGTCTCCTAGAGAGATTAACCACCAAGCAAACATGAAGAGAAAACGGTAGAAGAACTGTAGGAAGAATTGATTTGAAGTCCTCCAAACTCCAGACGAGCCTTCCTTGTCCATCCCTCGGGACACCATCCGCAGTGGAGGGTGGGTGCCGCCACCCACCTTCCCATCAATGCGTTGTTCGGCTGTTGCAGTTGGTGCTCCGGAGTAGGTTGGAACGGGGCTGCTCTCCGTGTCTTGGTTCGCTCTCCGTCTGTTCGTCCTCGGTGTGGGGGAAACCCCCCCTCTTTCTCAAGTCTCGCTACTAAGATTATTTCCTCCACTACCGTAGTAACTTACGTCATGTACGGTCTGTACGTCATATACCATCTGGACAATTGTCCAAATAACTTCTGAGATATAAAAGAAACGTCTATGGAAACAATGCAGTTCCTGTGATTCGTGAAATCGCGGTGAATTTACTAGTAATGTGGTACTATTTTAGTTTTTATGGCTCTGTCGTAGGATTTGTACATGTGGATTCTAACAACGGATTTGGGAAATGAGAAAAGGGCCTGTACTCGTACCAGTACAGTACATACGGACTTGTACCCGGTACATTCCAACAACGCGGAGAGACACGACGAGGCGATCGACCGACGACGTGGCTCCGCCTCCTCGCTTTGGCAACATGACCCTCTCTCCATGCATGAGGGGAGAGGTCGTACGATACTGTACGTACTCGTACAGTACTGTACCGGGACCGTACCTGGTACAGCACAGTACAGGTACCGGTACCAGGTACAGTAAAAGTACGAGTACATCCTGTAATCCTGTCCCTCTCTTCCATCAAAGTTTGATGCTGAATGCTGATGCGGAGACGTCAACACCCGCCAGATCCCATGACAGTCCCTCCTGGCCCGACTACGCCCAACCGAATAGAGGCCTCTTCTACAGAAGACCAAGAAGAACGAAACCCGTTGATGAGTCCATTCAACGTTGTGTCCTCAAAAGACGACAACAAGTCCATTTCCATCCTCCCCAGAAATTTTAACAGCCGCCGTCGCTTGATGATAGCAGCATCTTCTTTTCTTTTCGCTCTCTTTCTGGTACAATTTTGGTCGCACAGTAAGTCATTCCCAGCTTTGAGAATAGATCCATCGCCATTGCGAATTTTTTCAATCTCGTCCGTAATAAGGTTTGCTGGTTTGATGAAGGTTGTCATTTTTTCCCTTTGGGTCGTATGAGTCAATCAAGGGTCACAGTTAGTCGATAGTCAGTGTCGATGCGGACATAAGTTTTTCCCACGCAAGACCCGTGCTTCGTTCTGAATGAGACGACGGCAACTCCTCCTCTTATTGACGCTTCGAGTACTGTAGAGACAGCAAGCAAAGACACATACCGGCAGCACCCGGTCCTCCCGACCCTCGTAGACTTTGACATTTTGCTTCAACGTGTCGAGATGCGCTCTGTTCGTCGCAATTTCCAACGAATTGCAAGTCCTGTGAATCTCTTGCCAAGTACAAGAAGCCCGACATCGTATCGCAACAAAATCTTGTTGATTCTTGTCGTCACTTCGTTTTACACAGCCTTTCTGTACCAAAGGGGTTAGTCAACTTAGTTTGCTTTCGTCAATCTCAAGACGACGCTTCTCACTCACGTGTCATGCCGATATTTTATATGCAGGGGGGGCAAGTACTTACTTGGGTGGTGTGACCCCAGATCGCTTAGTGGAAAAGTCGGCACAGACAGGACTTGCAATGATGAAAGCAGCAGGCCGCCGACTTGCCATCACAAGTTGGAACATAGCTGCGATCAATAACAATCCGTTCGAGTATTGGATCACCTATCGAGAGAATGAGGAATACGAGAAACTCATGATCAATGTTGAAAAATTCTTGGAGGAACCAGGGGACAAGGACGTTCCCATCAACAAAGTTTTTACTGAGGAGATGTTCTCAAAACTGGATACAAGAATGACAGGTGTCGGGTGGAAGAGTGTTCGCTCATACTGGGGTAAGAATCGGTCCGGAATCGTGATTGCGGTGCTTGACACTCTACCAACATCTCATCTCATCTGACCACTCCAAAGAATCGGATTTTGCAAATCGAAAGATTATTTCTGGATTTATGAAGGTATGGAGGTTTCTGTGATTGGTTTTGTTGCCTTATTTTTGTTGGCTCTCGAGATCTAATTTGTGATTTATCCTCATAGGACCCGTTGCTTGGCAGCAAGCGTTTGGCTTCCATGCCCGACCGAATCACAAATACAATCAATGTTGAAGGTGGACAGGTTTTTCGCCCAACGGTTATCAACATGTATGCTGGTGACCTGTCGTCTTTGGAAAAGTGGTGGGCTGTTTGGGAGAAGTTCATGTTCGACGACACGCTTCGTATCAAAGGAAAAACTGGAGTTGAAAATAAGGTTCCGTTTCAACTGCTCCAGAAAATCAAGAAAAGTAAATATCCCGATATTACCACCGAAGAAGAAGCTGACTCTCTTCCTTTGCAAACTATGTGTGGTGCTATTTTCGACTCGATCCTTGTTCACATGATGAACACTGTCTCGACGTCTCCCAAAGCTTGGCAGGACTTGAAGAAGACGATGGTGGAGAACCTGAATAAACAGAAAGTTCCGCACACCATGGAAATGTTGGAAACAGCTTATGTTGATTCCGATATCATCACGCTCCAAGAGGTCTCATCTGCTTTCATCGATCAAGCCCGGTCCAGCAAACTTGGACAAAAATTCCACATAGTTGCTCCGATGGATCTTGATTCAGTCCGCGATCAAAATTCTGTGATTGCTCTGAACAGAGACACGTTTCCTGAAGGGCCTGGAGTTGAAATCTCATCGCTGGTAGAAAAGTCTTTCCCGGAAGGCATTGACGTTCCAGTTGCCAAAGGCGACATTCTTGCCATTACTGCAAAGAGCAAGCATGGGATACCATTCGTCGTGGCTTCGTTTCATGGTGACACCAATGGACTTGCGACAAAGCCTGTGGTCTCTGCTGTTTTGAAGGCCATGGCATCCGACAGTAAACTAGCTGGCCACAGGCTGATTTTCGGTATGGATGCGAACACCTACGAGCATGCCAAACCGGGAAAGCAACAAGACGTTCTTGATTTTGGGAGACATTATGTTGCACAAGGAGTAAGTACTGAAGTCGATCAAGTGTTGTATGCACGCGTTTGTCATCACCTAACCTTTTGTTGTCCAGCTTACTTCCTGCTGGGGCGACGTTCCGGCGCCCAACAATTACACGACGTACAATGCCCGTACCTATTTACAGCCTCAGCTGAACAAAGCCTGCAAGAGTAACGAGAAACGCTCAAAGGGAGACGTCAACCCAAAAGATTTTATTTTGTTTCCTAAGAGAGATTTCACTGTAATCCAAACTTGGAAAGACAATACAGGGAAAAAGCAATACGTAGAGGACATGGCTTTCCCGACATTGGAGTTTCCAAGTGATCATGGAATCTTGCATACGGTCATCGAACCCAAATAAACCCCCTGAGAAGAAGTCACGACGTGTTTTCTGTACTTGGTATGGTGCTCCTCCCAGTAGTGCCTTGCAGCATTTGTATTTCGTGTGTCTGTAGAAACGCGAAAAGTAGACGAAGTATGCTACTGGTACAGAAAACTATACGAGCTATATTTTGTGCTCTACCACTAGAGAGTGGGAATTCGAGCCTCCTGGCGGGTGGAGTAATTTCCATTTTTTAGAAGGCGAATCTTGCAAGCAGTGGCAAAACTTGGACCAACCTGCGTCTACAGCGAATAGAAGACTACCCTTTCTAGAAGGCGAATCTTGCGAGCAGTGGCAAAACTTGGACCAACCTGCGTCTACACAGAAGACTACCCACAACCACACATTTGAAAATAGGATTCGGCGCGTATCATGAATCATTCATGCCGTCGGTTCCGCTTGGTTGGAGACTCTAGCTTCTCTTCCTCGTTCTCGGCTGGTGGAGACGAACGCTTCTGGGGGCTCTCCACGGCCATTGTTTCACTTTTAATTTGTAGCCCAGATTGAGCATGAACGGTCTCGTCCATGGTGCTTGCCTTGTCTTCGTGTTCCCCTGCTGCTTTCTCTTCAACCTCTATTTTCGGCGAAGATTCTCGATCAGGTGTAGTAACCGGAACTGTTTCGCATTCTTGGCGTTCCTCATGCTTTGAAGGGTTTTGCGGCGTGCGTGGGCTTTTGCCACGCGCTGTCAACGTAGCGCAGTGTCGACTCGCAACCTCATCTTCCTCCATGAATCGACGACGATCCGCTTCTTCTTTGACCATGAACGCGTCCCGTTCGTCATTCGTCAAGTGTTCCCAGGCTGTTTTCAATCTGGTGTTCAGATTGGAATTTACCAGGAGTGGGTCAAGTTGCTCGTCCGCCTTGAGCGACTTGCGAACTTCTTCCTCCACAATCGCTCTAAATTGAGCGACATTCTCCTTGACAAAGAAATGAAAATCCGATTGGATCGGTTCCACCTCTTCGTGTGTGAGTTCTGCGGCCGCCGCAGCTCGAAGACGCTCTGCTTCGATGTGATCGGTCGATTTTGGGGCACTCGACGAGCCATTGGCATCGCGAGGCGATCGACTTGGACTGGATTTGGGACTTGGTGAGCCCCCGACTTTCTGAGGCGATGATGTCTCTTGTGATGGTGGGATCGGCTGAGAAGGGGGGCCTTGTCGGGGTGGGCCAACAGATCGATAAGGGACAGCTTGACGACCTGGTGGAACAGCGTAGGCCCCATCATATCCACCAGCGTAGTGATAGGGTGAGCCGCGTGGGCCAGGTGGGTAACCATAGCCAAAGGGAGGAGAATGATGTGGAGGAGGACCAGGATAGCCAGGCGGGGGACCTCGAGAAGTATAGCCATTAGGAGGTGGGGGGCCGTATGGGCTCTGTGGTGGACCGCCATAGGGAGGATAATGTGGGTAACCGGGTGGTGCGGAATAACTAGGCGGCGGTGCAGGTCGATAACGATCCCCCATACCCCGATGCCGGTGATCAGGCGGCGGAGAATGGGGACTGTGGCTATCTTGAGGCGGTGCCCCTCTCATGGGAGAAGTGGGGTGTTCCATGGTTTGTCGGCTGCGCGATTTCCGAAAGAAATAAATTCGATTCGGAGTTTGTGTCCGATAATTGCAGCCAAAAGTGTGAGCGTTGTTTTAGCAATCTTGGCGAAGCAAACATCTCGATCTGAGAGACAAAACAAAAAGGCGTGGCGGTTCAAGCGTGGAGTAGCGTCAAAAATGCACCCCACCATCAGGTCTTACCTCGTCAATTTAAAAATTGAACTTGATGAGAATGAAATGAACAGTTTCACGTTTCAGTTGTGGGGTCAGTTGTGGATGCCAACGATGACCTCTCTCCTCTGAACCTTGTCTGAACAGACTCTCGGCAGGTCACAGAAAGCTCCGGTTGGATCATGTGCTTCCGTTGAATTCATTGATTTGATATACGACAATGTATAATAATATTTTCTATACATACCGGTACCAGCTACGGTCGATCATTACCGGACGGATTGGCAGGTGGTCAAATACTACAAGTAAAAGTACAAGTACTGTGGGCTTAGACACATCATACTGTGGGAAATACAGATAATTCGTTAAATACGATTCCTATATGTGTGATATTAATTTAATATCACACATAGGGAATTTGGTGTCACTATGACACATTACATAGGATGACATTGACAAGTAATATGATGCTCTACTCGTATGTTGTGCTGTGTGATAGAAATTAACAATTTCCAGCAGTAATTGCAATTGCAGGGAGAAAAGCAGCAACGCTGCTCGCCAACGAATGTCTAAAACAAAGCTTCCAGCAGTAATTGCAATTGCATTTCCAGTAGTAAATCCACAGGATTCTACTACTGTGTTTCACCTTGCCACATCCTGCGACTATCGGCGGACCGCCAGCAGCCAAATTGGATGAGGACGAAATTGTCGATCTCATGGAATTCGGAATTCCTCGCTCGTGGCAGCGAAAGATGATCGAACACGACTTCGACTCGGTCGACGCAACCGTCACCGCCGAAGTGCCCGAAACCGGAATTGTGCCTGAAACCGGTTATTTGGTTGTGCTCTACGGTACATACCAGTACTGGTACCGCCCCGGTACAGTACCGGTAAGGTTCCACATTACTCGCGCGCGAGACATGCGATCAGGCTGTGATGAGGTTGTCAAGAAGGATTGGTATTTAGCGCTTCTTCTAACAAGACCCCTTCACCGAAATTCGAGTTATTTTGCAAAACAACAGACTTCCCTTTTAACGTTAAACACTGAACAACGGCACAGCTGGCAGCATGAAACGTCTGTCAGGCTTGGTCAGGTTGACTATGGTTGACACTGGTTGACACCGGCCCATCCTGATCTGATGGATCGCAGATGCATCATCATCATCATACGTCCCGGTACAGGTACAGGTACTGTACCTGGTACAAGTGCTTGTACAGTACCAGTACTTGTACGAGTACCGTACTTGTACCGTACGGTCGTTATCATCTGTGAGATGATTGATTGGTGATGGATCTTCGATGGATCTCATTTCTGATCGGCGATCGGCGACAAGAGATTGCCTACTCGTACCATAGAGTGCCACATCGTTGCTCAAATACAAAAATTATCCGTCACTGTCAGTGCAAGGGGAAACAAGTTACCGCCCCTACAAAATGATCTACCACGCTGCGCGATGCCAATGGCTTTATATCCCTGCATGGTTGTGTTTAATCCTGCTCCACCACGAGGTGCCATGCTGTCACTCGTTTGGAAGTCCTGGAATCGGAAGTGGAAAGCTAAATATGGATGCGGGAGAAAATGGCTTCAATCCCATACTGGATGCAGGCTTTAAGATGGAGGAAAATAAGCCGTATCGTGCGCTGGAAAAGCTTCGAGGTGGAAGCGCGGGAGCAGAGGGTTCCTCTGGTCTGCTTGCTATCCTCTCGGAATTTTGGAACTCGACGTTTCGCAGGGCGTCGTCAAGCATCAAAAAGAGTTTTTCCAGATCTGGAGACATAGAAAGTAAACTTTTGGAGCAACTCAAGACGACCCCTGTTCAAGCGGTTTCAGTGCCGAATTCCACTGTTCTACCACCAGAGGTAGTCCGTGTCGCTGTAAAACGCTCTGGGATGCTGGGTAGCCCCTTGCGTGCAGACCGAGTTCAAGAAATCGCTAAAAGCATCAAGCGCTGGTATGTGCGAAATGGCTATGTTTTGCATAGTGTCACTGGCGCTACCTTGAAAACTGATTCTGCCACTGCAGAGATCGAAGTTGATGAACCAGTTGTTTCAAGCCACCCGGTAGACATCACCATTTTCAAAGAAATGGTGGTTGACGAAGAGGGAAAGCTGCTGACCTTTCGACAGTACCTCGAGGGGCAAGCTGCCAGAAATTCCTTTCGCCACGATCGTATTGAAAAGAAGGATCTAAACACAACTTTCGTTCAAACAGCAGGCAGAACAAAATCCTCAAAAGTCGCACGAGCTTTGAAGCTCCAACCGGGTTCTCCATTTCAATGGAACAATGCCCGTTGGGAGAAAATAGCAGCGAGTGGTATTTTTTCGAAAGTGCTTCGTATTTCGCCACATCGTATGAATGATGGGACAGTTCAGCTCCAAGTGTACGCTACAGAACCGCCCCCCAGACACTTGGAATATGGATTAGGGAAGTCGTTATACACGGGTAGCTGGGAGGGTGAAGTTGATTTTGAACATCAGAATCTATTTGGGGGCGGCGAAATGATCGGGTTGATGGTTCGCCGCGGGACTAAAGATGTCGAACCAAGCGTGCGGGTCCGCTTCAGCGACGATCGATTCGGTCTTGAGGGGGGCTTTGACTTTGAGTTGTTCAGCGACTTTCTTGGGGACTCTAGTAGCCCAAGTGTTGAAAGTGCTGGTGACTCTCCCAATGGTGATCTTTGTTTTCGAAAAGGAACCACTCTTCGAGTCCGCAATCCCATCAGCACCAAAGTAATCAGACATAGTGTTGCAAGTACGAGCTTGGAACGCACTTCTTCCAGGAGCGGGAAACATGAGAAAATCGGTAGTTCAACTCTTACCCTCGGTCCCGTCCGTATGTCGCTTCCTTTCGATGCGCGGTCAAGTTTTGTCACCACCATGACGGGAGGCGCACGGTTGGGTGAAGAAGGCTCTCTACTTGAGTCAATAATGCCTTACGCTTCAGCTTCCGCAACAGCAAGACAGGTTCTGCCGCTTTCTGATCCAAACAAGAGCCGGGAAAGTGTCCCTGTATTGGCACTCCAACACACCATTGCGACCTCTTCGAAACATCTTCCACGACATGAAGCGAAAGCAATGGGGGTCTCTGCTCAAATTCGTGGTTGTGGTCCTGATGGTGGTGCAATGTCATCAGTGAAGGGCACAGCTGAATTGCGTGTTCCGATTCTCTCGCGGTGGCTTAAAAGTAGTCACGTTGTTGTGTTTGGGGACTGGTACTGTATCCAACAGAATCTTTCCGACTCCTTCAACGGCAAATCTAGTATTGGCGTCGGCCTTCGAAAGGTAGTGCAAGGCTTGCCGTTGAAATATGACGTTTGCTACACAAGCGATGGAAAGATCAAAACCATTTTTGGTCTAGGCCCAGACTTTGATGCTTGAGCAGAAAATAAAATGAATAATGCTTGTGCGACCAGAAAGGTTCAGTCAGTAGACAAAGAAGGCTAAGTGCAGACGCTTCAAAGGGAACTTCTCAGTAGATAAGTAAAGCAATCCATCGAACTATAGATGAAACAATGACCGACAGTAGACAGTGCGAAATGCGGTTTTTGAAGCGGGGAAATCCTACTGCTTGCGCGATCGCAAGCAGGTTTTCTTAGAATGAACCATGAGGTAGAAGTAGCGAGCAGTCTACACACCACGACTTCGTTTCAGATACCATGCTATAAGATACATTATCATTTACTTGTACAGGAGTACGGGTAACCAATTGAAACAAACAAATTTCTGCCCCGGGAAAGAGGAATATTAGATGCTATATAGTCGGTCTGGCAGAAAAAGTTGATGACAATACTGGAAAGGGAAAGTGTGACCCTCCAATCCAAAATGCTAGATGCTAGATGGTCGCCCTTTTCATTACCCACATTCCCACGTGATTCGGGACGATAGTCTTGTAAGTCACCCTCGCGAATCCGTGGAATGAGCGAAGTTGCTTGTGGATATTTTTTTGGTATTCAAGAACTTCGAGCCAGAGAAGCAAAAGTCGTGAGCGCAATGATAGACGATCTCATTCGTCCTACTCCTAGACAATATCGACGTACCATATGGCTCACCGGCAAGCATTGACTTGGATGGCTTGTAGTCGGTACAAATATCGATGACGGCCAGGGTACCACCAGGTTGCAGTAATCTGTGAGCTTCCTTGAGTATCTTCTCGCGTCCTTGCTTTGGGGCCTCGTGAAAGGCATACATTATGGTCACTAGATCAAACGACCTGGAAGGAAGTTGAGTATTTTCAGCATTTGCTTGAGAGAAGAGGGTTGGGGTGGGGCATGCCTTGCCTCTTGCTCGATCACCCGACCGTGTAAACGATGGCCTGACAATCGACAGATGATTGGAGAGAAAAGTAGCCATGGAAATCATTTCCGAAGACTGCAGAAAGAAGGAAAAGTCAGCAAAAATGAAGCAACTCCGGTTTAGAACGCGTGATAACATACCGTATCTATACCCACGACAGTCTCTGCCTCCGGAAATGCATCACGAAGGGCTCTTGTGGAAATCCCAACTCCGCAACAAAGATCGACCACGCGAGCCTTGCTCGACTTGACCTTCACTGATAATTCATCTGCTACCTGAAAAGTGGGAGGACGGGATTAGTAGGAGTAGATTTATAAAGAGTCGTCATAGCGTCGCCGTCGCTCCGAGGTTTCCTCTTCGTGAGGTTGCTTACCAATCTTCGAACGTCCCTGCCTTCATAGGCCAAAATATCAATCAATTTAGTGCTTAGAGGCGCAAGCGCCGCATGCAGGGCACCCAAGAAACCTATGTTTCCGAGAGTGTGAATGGTTGGGCTGGGCAAGGATGAGAACAGCCTGACAAGATCGAGTGATGTTAACTTCTTGAAACTTACTTGTGCCAATAATCGCATTCGTTCGTGTTGTCCATACCCCATCTCTTCCTCGCGGCAGCGTGATGTGGCTTCGGTAGAGGATCTTGCATTGTCGGTGGTTGGGGACTGGGGGTCACTTTCGCTTCCGGTTGACCTTGGATGGTCGGCAACTGTAAATCCCTGGGGAGATTATCGGGTGCTCGAAAGGCGGTCGCCGAAGGCAGCAACACAAGAGCAAATGAAAAAAGCCTCACAAACATCATGTCTACGAAGAATCGAGCGAACCTGAAATCAGCGAGTACTGCAGATGATGGGTGTTTAGAACTAAAAACTAAAAAATGACAGGGCGATCATCAAGCTAATTTTGCATTCTGAGCACCACTCAACCGATCGAATCCTCATCACCGAGTTTCCTGCCGTACTGCGTACCAGTACTCGTCACCATTGTCGTACCTGAAAGAATCAACCTCAATGAACCTTAGAAAATGGTAATATTGATAGCAATGATGAATCATCAAGTTATGCTGGAAAGCGAAGTCCGCTGTTTGGAAACAGAACAAATATCGACTCCAATGCGCCGTGTCAGGCAGGCCATCAAGACCGATGACTCATTCTGGGGCGGGCGCGCCATCATACTGTAGCAATGCTGGACTTCGGCGAAAATTCTGTTCGACAGATCTCTGATTGATGTAATCTCTCCCCCGCCGCACCTGGAGGATAGAGGATGGTGATGCTGACCAACGATTGGTTCGTGCAGATTGTCGACGTATCAGGGGCAGATTATTGCCTCGGGAAGAACATTCGATCCGGTTCTTGCTGCTGTCAGAGAGTTGCCAAGTTCTGCGAATTCTGGTGCCAAAGGAGCACAGCTGCCAATATTTGATCGAGAAGTTCGACTGATACGAGCAAACTAAGTTGAAGATATCTCGGCTGGGGCCAAACTGTGGATACCGGTATGCAATGATGCCGCGCATTCTTCCCGAGTAAATAAGTGTGATGATGAATGATGATGATGATTCTTCTCGTAATCAACACCAACACCCAACGCTCCGGTCCAACGAAGGGAGAATGCTGTGTTCCTTTTGAGAGGAACTGAATCGGCAGCAGCTGCTGTCGTACTCCGAGTGCCAGGTACAAGTACGATTATAGCCACCAGCAACTCTTGGCCTCAGAGGCATGCAAGGATGGTCACGGTGTAAACGGCGACAGGTAGAGTACGAGTACTCGAATTCCCGACAAGAAAATCCATCTTGAATTCCGCTTCAATCATGAGATTGCAACCTCTCAGAAATTTGCATTTCGTCAAAGATGTGGTCGGTGCACCCCGCCGGGAAATCGCTGTGCGCTGATGAATGATCATCGTCGTGTACCAGGTACCGCTACCAGTTACTGGTAGTCTACTGTACGAGTGAGTGTATCGTATGTTGTGTTTTCGACAACGAAAATTTATGGGGACACCCTCGGTCCGCTGTGTGGGCGTTTTGGGCCGAGCCGTGAAATAATGGAAAAGAACAGATGATTGAGAAACTTATGCGCTGGCGCGCAAGATGGTCTGTCCGTTTTCCTGTGAGATGAACGAGAGGGCGCGGCGGGGGGGGGAGGGGCCCGAGGGCGGTGTGTGCCAGGTCTACCCGGTACTACCGGTACGTACGGTACAAGTACCAGGTCTCTACACGGTTCGGTACTGTACATACCTGTACGTGGTACTACTGACCGCACACAGTACAGTACCCTCGTACACCGCAACACACAACGCGAGGGGAGCGTACTGGTACAGTAGTAACAGTACTACTGTACCAGTACGGCTGTACCAGTACGGCTGTACCGGTACGGTTCGAGTAAATGAATACCCGAGACTACTACTCCTACACCCAGGTCTCTCTACTACCTGTTCTACAAGTAGTACCGGTAGTACTGGTACTGTACTGTAGAGAGAGCAGACTGCGGACACACCTGGTACAGGTACCTGGTACCGGTATCATTCGTCATCATCATTCACCGTCATCAATCAATCCCAATCATCATCAACCAACAATATCTTGAAGGGCTTCTGTGCATCTATACGAGTACCGGTAACAGCGAGCAGTGTGTCCGCACTACTGGCAAATACCGCCATAACATCAGCTGGCGCCGTATTTAGACTGCGAATCTCAGAATGTCAGTCTTTTTTGTTTGTTGTGTCTTTATTTCACTGGTTGGCTGCGCGCCTGAGACTTTGGCTTTCGGATCCCCTCGCCAATCATCAGCTGGTAGGAGCTCTCCGAGCCGATTGTTCTCGCGGAACCGCAGAGACTGGATAATGGACATTGGAAAGATCGCGCTTCCTTCCCTGCTTTTTGTCGATTCAGCCTTTGCCGAAGACTCGCAGGCTCCGACATCAATAGAGATGAAAACGTTTGAAGATCCGCTTTTTGCGTTGTCAGTGCCAAAGAGCTTTTTCACGCTCCGTCGGACCCAAAAGGGTGACTTACCAGACGCCAAAACAGGAAAAGGGCGAAGGGGATCTAGTATATTTACTGCTGGAAATATGGCAAAAGCAGAAGTGATCGCTGTCGAGGTAAGAAACTAATGGGCGAATATTGTTACCGGACTTGATTTGATATTTGTGTATCTTATTTGCCAATTTCACAGCGCTATCCTGTTGAGATATTACTCGCAGAAAATGGAATTGAGGCAACTGGGGACTTGACAACTTTTCCAAGTCTTGGTGATGCCAACGCAATCGCCAATTTGATAGTTCTCAGACGAGAGAAAGAAACTCAGAACCAAGGAACGAGAAAGCTCGAATCTGTTTCTGTTTCTTCTGACGGGAAAGAATTGTATTTTCGATTGAGGACAGAAATCGACGTTCAAAAACCAGAACTACTCTTGGAGCAGTTCGGTGTGTCACAGCTGTTCCGGATCACGGTAGCCAAGGCGACGCTAAACTCTTCAGATGGCAATCTCATGGGTAAGCTGCTTGTCAGTGCAAAAGTGATCTCTCCTAGAGTATCGCATCTAACAGCTCACTCATTCATTGTGAACCAAAGCTATTTTTGCTAGCGCTCTCGAGCAGGATTTTAACAACGGGGTTGATGGACCAGCTTTGGAAGAATCAGTCAAGAGCTTTGTTGCCGTCGACCAGTCGTCGAAGCTATCAACATAGAATGTCACGGCTGTGCACGCATGGAGCTTGCAAGTGTGAAGCATCCTATTGAAATGATTACTCTAGGTCATGATCCATCCTTGAAAGGTCCCTTGCCATATTCTTTTCATGGGATTCGTTGGTCCCGCCACCGATCTCCAGTAATTTTGCATCACGCCACAAGCGCTCTACAGTATATTCGCCCACATAGCCATAGCCACCTAGGACCTGGATAGCACGGTCGGATACAACTTTTGCCATGTTTGCGCAGTACAGCTTTGTACCATCAGCGTCAAGGCCGTTGCCGTAAGAATTTAGATCCAGACTATTTGCGAGACCGTAGACGTATGATCGTCCAGCCATGTACTCGGCGTAGGACTTGGAGATCAACGATTGGACTTGCCCAAAAGAAAATAGTTTTTTTCCAAAGGCAGATCGTTCGTTGGCGTATCCTTTCATTACATTGATGGATCGTCTTGCAATTCCTAGCCCCATCGCTGCAAGGCCGAGTCTTTCGATTTCGAGATTCCGCATCATGCATAAGGTTGCCCCATTTTCTTCCCCGACTAAATTTGACCGCGGTACGCGGACGTTGTCCAAGACAAGCTCTGACGTTGGGGATGATCGCATACCTAGCTTGTCCTTGATTTGTTGGCCCATAGAAAATCCTGGCATGTCTTTTTCAATCAAAAAGCTAGAAATATCGGTGCGATTCTCTCCAGTCCTCGCATAGACAAGGAACAAGTCGCCGGTTGTTTGCCCGTCCAATGTTCCATTCGTGATCCACATTTTTTGGCCACTCAATACGTAAAAGTCTCCTTCTAAGGTCGCTTTCGTTTTCATCCCTAGGACGTCGGTCCCAGCCCCCGGCTCGCTCATTCCCATGCCGCCAATTTTCATTCCACTGACACAATCAGGCAAAAACTTAGCCTTTTGTTCATGACTTCCGTTGACGTGCAGATTGTTGACCTAAGACAGAAGAAGAAATGGTTCAGTGTTCTTGACAATGTTCAGCATGGAGTCGGTCCCAGGTGGCAAAGTGCAACTCACCAGCAAAAGTGAATGCGCCAAGTAGCTCAGGCATAGCCCTGGATCGCTATAGCTGAGTTCTTCGTGGGCTAGAACGACGGAACAAGCATCAAGACCTGAGCCACCATATTTTTCGTCGACAGTTAGTCCAAACAGCCCGAGTGAGCCACCCAATTGCCTCAACAGAGGCAGATTTAAGGTCTCTTTTCGATTGAAGGCATTGGCCTGCGGCTCTACCTCATTTCGAACAAAATCACGGAGCATCGATCGAAGCTGGCCGTGCGTTTCTGTGGGATTGAACAATGCACTCATAGAAGCGCCTGCAGATGACATGGTACGGCTACTCGTGCCTTGTCTGTAGAAATGCCGGAGGCGGTGCTTGCCCGAGACATGGTGGAGGATCATATCGTGTTTTGCGGAAGTATAGGTTAAGAAATGGAGGGATAGTATACAATGCAGTACGGTACCAGGTACTCGTATGATGCAGAATGAAGACTGACGACGTCTTACAGAAAACAGATGACACTTTCGAATTCTCGCATTCTTTGCTGGGCGATCCGAGAGATTTTTTGAGATCTACGAAAAGAAGAGGAACATCATCATCATCGCGTAAAGCACGCGCGACAAACGACAACGAACAACGAACAACGAACAACGAACAACAGCGAACAACGACGATAATCGAGAGTTAGTCGTCGCTGTACAGCAGACTCTACTGTACTTGCAGAGCACCGATAGTCTACCGCACCGCTGCGGTACTGTACTGTACCAGGTACCAGTACTCCACGTATTCACACAGTTACACCCAGGGGCTAATTACACCGAGCCACACAACGTGGCAAAGGACGGACCGAGAGGCCTTCAGAATGTCCGAGTGTGGTTTGGCGCTGGCAGCGCGAGATTGCGTAACTCATGGGAGCGCAGCACGGCGCACGCCATAATACCCAATCAATGGTATCTCAATGGAATCTCACCATAGGAAACAGTCAATTGAAAACATGAAACATTTAAATTGTAACGCATGTCAATAAGAAATAAAAATAGATCAATTTAATATAAAATCGCCTCTATTAATGTGAGGAAATATATTATTTAACAATACTTCATGCACAGCTCTCACCGGAGCCTTCGGCTTCGGGTGGGAGCTGTGCTCAATTCAGAATAATTAATCAGAATTCAAGTTTTATTCTCAAAACACCAACAATTGTATATAACCACGAAAACCCTGGCTGGTCGTCACAAAAACACGGCCGCAGTCCAAACTTTATACATCATACGTACAGGCATACAATAATTTTCAACCACAACCCTAAATAACAATGCAAATCAACACGCATGCCCGTCATATATAGACAATAAATGGTTGTATATACAGATTGAATACAAATAAGCAACCACGAATACGGGGCAGGCGTCTTGACAACTTTCACTTGTGGCTCGACAGGCTCATTTATGTAAGGTTCCTCAAAATTCTCCTTTATCAATATAAATTGCTTTCTATTTGATTATCAAACTTACCATATTTAATCGTTTCTGTCAAATAAAACTGCGATCGATGTAGTCCACCAATCTCATCGAATTCACAATCCAAACAAAAAGACACGTGCACCATGGCCGGCAGGATCGGACCATCATATGGAGTTTCAACCTTTCTAGATGTTTGCGTCTATAAGTCTCCATCTCCTCTTTTGTTGGTGATCGGATCTAGTACTCTGCCATAGTACGGTGTCAGCAAGAAAGGCGCTGCTGCCAGTTGTGGCTGCCCTTGTGGGTTCAACAACGGCTGGATCGCATTTATGATCTGCGCCAACTGCTGGACTGAGCATCCAACAAGTTGTTTGCTCCTCCTCTTCTCGACATTCTTCTTATCTTTCAGCCTTGTTGTAAAAGTGCAGAGGAAGCGTGTGAATATTCAGTGCTTTTCAAGGTTGAGCTATGTAGAAATTATAAAGTAATGATACATTGTGCTTCCCGATGACTTTCTTCTCCTGAAAGTCATTCTTCAAGCGTCGTGTCAACCGTCTTGAACTGTCGCAAGTAATAATGACTTTCTTGGTTCAACTGCGCGCTTTCACGCGCGGTGTCATACAAGATTGTCGATATTCTCACACTACTGCACTACTACTGTAACTGTTTGCGACTAAAAGTACTTGTACCGACGATGGCGCCAGTCGCCTGGTACGTAGCAGGTACCAGGTAAGGTACCAGTAGCGCAGCACGCCAAGAAACATTTTGTTGCAAAGTACAAGTACAGGTACTGTACCTGGCAACTGGCAAAGTACCAGGTACCCGCCAATCTACTACCGTACTGCCAGCTGCCAGTCCGACTTGATAGAATGGGGCCGAAGAAGAAAAATTCTGCCTCCCCAGCGAAAGCATCCAGCCCAGCGATTGGCCAAGCCAAGAAGGCCAAAGACATACCACCGAGTGCAGGTTATCTAATATCGTGTGATGTCCCGACCAAACAGTACATCCAATATTTGAACGAACTGAAGCCCGTTGATAAGAAATTCATAATTGAAGATTTGGATGCCACCCATCTCTTGGTAAAGAAAAAGGCCCGTGACGAGATTGAACGAAAAGTGGAAGAGTGGATGGACGAAAATGTATTCTCCGCGGTGGAGAGAGTTGGCGAAAACTTGGACGTTTCCTAGTAACTTTCACTTGAATGACAAAACTCGCACTCTTAAAAGGACGAATCTTGGCAATGTTCTCCAATCGGGATGGGTGCCTCGCCGTCGAGGGATGGATACGCATCGTTGCTGTAGACACAGCCAGCTTGCCAGCCGGGCATTCAGGATACTGTTTACTATTTTACCGACAAAATATGATGTGATGTGGGAAACCGCAGTTTTATACTGTAATAGGAGAGGGGATGCCGTACAGTCATCTCGAAGTTCATCAAAGTCGGTTTTCGGCTAACCTCTTCATCGACACAAGCTACTCGTAATACGCAAATCATTCACCGTGCAATTTACTTGTATCCCAACCAAAATACCAGTAGAATAGTTTTTCGCAAATGGACTTTGGGATTTTTCGTGCCATTGAAATTTCGCTTTCTTTATTCGCGTATCCCGCCAAGATATCGTCTTCCCCCAAGGATGATTTCTGCGGGGAAAGGGAGTTTCTCAGAAAGGGCTCCGCAGATAGGTCGAAATTTTCGGCACTTTGCTTCGAAACTAATTCCTGTAAAAGCTGCGAATTTGTTCGTGAAATCCCGCATAAAATAGAACCGACTCGCAATATCTGTCTTGCACTGGCACGGACGGCGCTGACTTCGTCTTGAAATTGCACAGCCATCCAATTCCCACTTGACTTTTTGGTCGAAAGAATGCGCCCGTAATCTTTAAGAATTGAAAAAAGTTCTTGGGATTCGCTGTCATTGGTGTAGCCGAAAGCTAAAACCCAGTGGCCCTTCCAGGTTTCCCTGTCTACAAGCTGAAGTCCTCCAACCGCTCCAACTCTAGGGGAATCATCCTCTCTGCTGCAAAAAAGGGACTGTGGAGATGAAATCCGTACTTGGACAGCGGACTTCAGATGGGTTTCGAAAGATGATGTTTCCTATTTAAAAAATTTCAGAGGATGGTTCAAAGTGGGGGCGATCTAGTAGAGGCGGTGTGGTGCGTACCTTTGGAGGGGAGCCAAGCTTCGAATTCAGGCTCAAACTAGCTTTAGGCGGTGGTCCTGGTGTGCGAGTAGCGTCAGTCAGTTTCAGGCTTCGAGTCAAAATGGCAGGCTCGGGGCTTCTCTCGTGCTCTGGAACGAGTGATGGTGCCGTCAAGAACAGCGATGAAGAATTCAATAAAGGATTATCCAGTCCTTTGGGCGATTTGGGTGACTTTGGTTGTTTTGTCGTTTCCATTGGTGGGGAAACAAACGGAGACGAGCTTTTCATCGGAATGAATCAGGGGACGCGGAAGATCTCCCTGCGTTGGTCAGATACTTGGAGTACAGTAGCTATTACTGTGCGGTTGAACCAGGAGGGTGTTGTGTTCTCCCAGCATGCCCCTGCTCTAGCTCTACTAGTAGAGAGGCTGCCGGTGTCGGAAGTTTTTATCCAGCTTGCTCCTCGACTACTGTAACTACAGAACAGGAACTGTGCTACTCGACTTCGGACTTCCTGTACTCGTTCAGTACGTGTAGTCTACTTGTACCGGTACGGGCGAAAGCGTCTTTTGCATATCCAATGGATAAGCGAACATTCAGGATTCTCCATATCCGAATACTTTTTATGATATATCCAATGGTTAGTGTCTGTCGTGTCTGCGGCGTCTGTTTGTTCTTCTCCTCCCTTTTCGTCCTTTTTCCGTCTGTCATCCCTTTCTTCGGTAAAATGTGACCGATCCGATCACTTCTCATCCGAGCGGGGTAATGCAATAAAATGCAATCAACAAAATTCATGCCAAAACAGAAAATATTCCATCCGCTTCACAAAATCCATTGTATGTATACTCATGAAGTGCTAAAGAAAAAGTAAAGTAAAAGTAAAGTAACAACGCAGCTCTAGTAATCCTTAGTTATTTACACTTCGACCACCAACCAGCAGTTTAGCGTCCATCTTGTCGCATCAGTCATGTTCGGCATTGACTGATGCAGACAGCGACTATCAAACACCAGTAGCGTCGAATTTGGTTGCCTTGCAAATGGCGTTGGGGATCGTATGCAATCCGGTACCAACACCATCCGATTCATTCAAAAATCCGATATCCCCAAAGGCTGCACCGCGACATATGCTCGCGTTGTCTGCATGCTCCGCCCACAAAAAGAAGAAGTTGAACGGACCCGTATCACCGTCAGTGGCAATCTCATCAATTATCCAGGTCGCACCAGCGCTCCCACTGCTGACATCACCACGTTCAAATGTCACGTCGACGACATTCTTTCCACACCCAGTGCTCGCTGTGTCATGTGGGACCTTGAAAACTTTTACTTGGAAACCCCCCATTAGCAGTTTGTAACTTGTTGTAAAACTAGTTTAGTTTGAGATTGTACTAAGCTTTCTAAAAGTGAAGGTTTTGAGGTTTTGATTTCGGGTCCATGAGGAGTACGGTGCACGTCTGGAGAATGTTCTTTCTCTTCGACGATCGCAGAGTTTCTCCGAATGCGCGCGATGTCCTACGAACCTGAACGAAACCCATCGAAGGCGAATTCGAATATTCTTCGAAGGGGACTCAATCGAGTTATTCGAACAGGTATGGACCTATGATACATACAGTAGTACTCTAGAGAGGAGGAGTCCGAGTCTCGTCGACTCAAAGGACTTGAAAAAAAAACAGCACTAATTGCTTTTTATTAAAAAACATTGACCATCATGCCCTTCTCTACTCTAGTAATAGTCTACCAGTACTCTCTAGCTACTCTAGAGAGTCGAAGGGGATAACAAGTATGATACCTTCGTTGGTTGGTTGCTATCTGAGCTTGTCGTCGGGTATGTATTCTCACACTAGTCACACGCCCCTGTGTGTCTACTACCACAGGAAAGAAAAAGCAATGCTTATACGTACTCTCACACTCCTACCGGTATCGTACTCTTTGAACTGGAGAGGCTGCAAGTCAACAAACAGAGAAGATCTTCCCTTGGTCTTCTATTACTCCGCACACGATGCAGTGTATCTTACCGCGTGTAGAAGAGCCAGACTCCTCGGATCTGCTTTGGAGATATTCTGCACAACGAATGAGCACCCAACGTCAGTCCAATTCGACGAAGGTGCACTTACGTGGAATCGCCATGCAACACTTCGCGCTCGGAATAAAAAATCAATTGTTTGTATTTCGTTCAAGTGAGATTCGTGTGACTCTAGGAAAGCTGTCGGGAGAGAATCATCGAGGCCCTCGCGGATAGCTTGTAGCATACCGGTTGGTAGAGTCCATTCCTCTACAGACGTACCACAATCGACTTCCACCATCAGAGCTGTACCTCCTGTCGTTCTAGCTCCAACAATGTACCCAACCGCCGAAAAAGAGAGAGCAGAATGCGAACGTGGCAACAGTGCTTTCACATGGCCAGAGACTCTGAGCAGGCTGTTTTTCGTCTCTGTTTCTTGTATCCATTCCTGTAGTGTAGCTTGGTGTAGAGAGTCTTTGGATACGGTGGATAGAGGAGTATATTTGGCGACTGCGCAGTTCATAATCGCATCAAATGGAAGCATTTGTAGATCTTTAAATGCAATCACTCTGGCTGTTCGTTCGAAAGAATCTATCGACCAGCCTCTCTCACAGGATGACCTTTTGAGCTCCGTTGGGGGGTTATCAAAATGCACCCTCAAGCACAGATTGCTTTCATCCGTCAAATATGTTTCAAACCCTGGAACTTCACCTTTCGAGACCGTCAAATCACATACCAATATGCCCGCCGCGTCGAAAGTTGACGCACATTTCTGATTTTTGCATTCTGTAACCTGGTATCGAAGCGTGTGAGAAAGAGCGTGAACTTGCAACATATTGAAGGTGCGTCGAGCTTGATAAAATTTGCTTCGAAGTGTCTCGGTGTAACGTGACTCTGCTCCTCGTAACGCAGTCCGACCATTTATCGTGAGCTGTAGGAGCCCGTCGAAAAGGGCAGACCTCACTGCTATGTCCTGGACTTCTATAGTGGAACCTTCCTTCAGCAAGTTAAGCTGCTCCTCGGAAGGGTCCCAAACCGTCAACATCGCAGTCTCGGAAAGTGTGTCCACTGCCTTGGTAGCAGCCAAACTGTGCACCTTTACTCGAATAAAAGGTGTGCTTTGCCGAAGAAGCGACCCATCCATTTCTAGCTCAGCCTCGATTTCTTCTTGCACTCTCCGCTGCAGAAGAAAACGGCGCTTCTCTGTCCAAGACCTTAATGCTTCTTTATCTTCGTCGCTGATGCAATCATTTTCTAGCTCCTCCTTTGCCATGTGTTCCTTCCAAATGGAAGGAGCGTTTTCGTCGATCCCCTGGAAATCGAGCGTTAGAACAAATTGCAACAGTCTTATTTATGAGGCAAACGTACACTCACCTTTTCAACATCTTTCCGCACGCGTTCTGATACTTTTTCAATCGCCTGTAGTCTTCGTCTTTCAAAGTCGGTACGTCGTTTATCTTCTTCGGCTTCACTCAAAGGAACGTTCCCAGCATTTGGCCCCTTCTCGAGATACAGTAATGGGTAGCGTCGCACTATCAGAAGCTTCATCGCAGGGATATCACCACCACCTGCAAGTATATCAGATATTCTCTTTACAACAGAAAATCTCTCGCCCGAACTATTGTTCCGCTTTAGAAATCCCAGCTTGGAGTTCCATCTTGCCAATCGAGTAGAATTCGCTTTTAGAAGTAGGAAAGGCCTTGTTGAGTTGTCGGGAGCATCGAAATATCCAGAATCGAGGGGATCGATTCCTTGGTCAGCTCCTCTGAGCTCAGCGTTCGAAACAAGTAATTTGGTCCCCACACGGACGATGCCTTCCTTGACAAACTTGGACAAAAGGGGATCAAGCTCAGCATCGATGTGATACCAACCATCTGTTACTTGTAATTTCGTTCCAACTGGACCCTGGATATTGGCCTCTTTCTCATCGGCTACTACTTGACTGACGCACAGGATCATTGGCAAAGACGCTGCAGCGTCTCGGTTCAAGACCATTCTCGTTGCGGCCCGATGTCCTGTGGTAATTTCTTTGTGATATCGTTCTTGAAGTTTCTGTATTAACCTTTGATATGTGAGGTAGCGCCCTCCCAGCAGTGAAGAGAAGCTACGCTCGTATGATGCTAGGGTCCAAACGACCCAACGCTTGTGATTCAGAAGCCAGGAGTCGCTGATTTTCCGGATATCGCAGCCTCGACACACTAGATTATGCTTGAGGTCATCGACAGTACCGAGGTGCTTGGTCGGGCCGGACATTTCTGAGGAGATGCTTTTGAAACCAACTGGTAAGCCGGTACTCATGTCAAACTGGACGTTGACCGAGTTCAGGCTATTTATCTGCGATGTGACTTCTTGGATTTCTTTTCGGGGATACTCTTCTAGATCCACAGGAACTCCTTTGTCTATAGCGTCGGGCGACAATTGGGATTGATTACCTTCCAAAAGACATTTTTCCGCGTTCTCTTCACGTTCCGCTTGAGTAGAAGGGAGGTTCAAACGGATTGGAGTCATTTTGTTTCCAGGATCAGCCGAAGAACCACTTGTGGTGAGGGCTCTGGTTCTTTGCGATATGGTACTGGCTTCGTTGTCTTTGGGAGTGATGCCCTCATTTGATGAAGCCTGTAAAACTGAAAGGCATCCCACTGTTCTCAAATCGTCATCAGGTTCTACGGGACGCAATGGTGTAACGGCCGGGACGCCATTGGATGAGTCGTCACCCTGTGTAGAAGCTCCAATTGGGCAGTAGGGGGTTCGTTTCGTTTCGGCGAAAGGTGTTTTCTCTGTGGCGGAAATAGCATTTCTATTCTGGTGGTGGCGCTGTTTATCAAGAATTGTTCCGCGTCCATAAAGGCGGCCCATTGGGGTAGTTAGCTCATCGCAATTCTTTCGCAGGATCGAGCGAGGAGTTACGATGGACATCATCGAGAGATCATCGAAAGAATAATTGCGCGCATGCGCCGTTCTGCTGCCCATTTTGACATCGAGCCAAGTTCCAGAAGACGACTCGTGCGGATCAATCGCATTGGCAGAACATGACCCTACGCCATTGATGGAAGAACCACTCGCTTCGTAAGCGTTGCCATTCAAAAGTCTCGGAGGTCCTTCGTTTTCCTCTGCCGTCTTGACAACCACGATAGTCGAGCCGCAGTCCGGCTGAGAAAGTGGTTTGGTATTCGTTCGCGTAATACGCTGTTGGGTTCCCACATATCGTCCTCTACCCAACCTGGCTTCGTACTGGTACTGGTACCCTTTCATCTGGAACTCTGGGCGTGCTTTCTGGAAACACCCCTCTTGAAAAGAAGCAGTGGTCTTCTCCTCACCTCTTGCAGGCAGTCTGTTGTCTTCGTCTGATAAAATCGGAGAGAAGTATCCAGCTGGTGAAGAGGTGGCCACCTGCGAAGAAAAGTGGAGAATATCGCCCTTTTCCGATGGAAAAACGTTCCCTTCTTCGAAGTAGTTTGAATTTTTCACGTTGGGGGATGCACTGGCTCTTGGGAGTTTTGTAAGTAAATGGTGTACTCTGCGAAGGCTTGCCTTGTCAACCTTGATCTGGGACCGGGATCCGGCCGTTTGAAAAGTGGCCACCTGACGAGATACAGCAATGCTCGTATCCACGACCGTCGACACCACCTCTTTCCCCTCATGGGCATTCAAAGTCTCGCCACTCTGTAGCTGCGTCGCGTCAGTATTGCCCCTGTCACACTCCTCTAGCAGATGGCGGGCTCTCCGCAAGCTAGGTTCCTCCACTCGGATCTGCGATCCTGATCCGGCGGTCTGAAACGAGGCCCTAGGGAAGGGAAGTGTAGTCCTGCCTGTGCCCGTTTCTTCAGTCGAGCTCACCGAGACACTGTTCTCGCGTCTTACAGCGCCGATTCTTTCCCGTTGCTGAAAGATATCCTCTGCTCTACGAAGGCTCGCCTTGTCAACCTTGATCTGGGACCGGGATCCGGCCGTTTGAAAAGTGGCCACCTGACGAGATACAGCAATGCTCGTATCCACGACCGTCGACACCACCTCTTTCCCCTCGTGGGCATTCAAAGTCTCGCCACTCTGTCGCTGCGTCGCGTCAGTATTGCCCCTGTCACACTCCTCTAGCAGATGGCGGGCTCTCCGCAAGCTAGGTTCCTCCACTCGGATCTGCGATCCTGATCCGGCGGTCTGAAACGAGGCCCTAGGGAAGGGAAGTGTAGTCCTGCCTGTGCCCGTTTCTTCAGTCGAGCTCACCGAGACACTGTTCTCGCGTCTTACAGCGTCGATTCTTTCCCGTTGCTGAAAGATATCCTCTGCTCTACGAAGGCTCGCCTTGTCAACCTTGATCTGAGACCGGGATCCGGCCGTTTGAAAAGTGGCCACCTGACGAGATACAGCAATGCTCGTATCCACGACCGTCGACACCACCTCTTTCCCCTCGTGGGCATTCAAAGTCTCGTCACTCTGTAGCTGGTCGATGCTGTGCATGCTAGCTTCGTATCCCTCAATAGGCGGGCTGGACTTGATGCCTACAAAAGAAACTCGCCGTTTGTTGAGTGTTCTAGATACATCTTCTCCATCTGTCGCATCGGAGAATTCGAAAGGAAGAATGCAATCACTTTCAACACTTTTAGCCGACTTTGTTGTCCTCCCCACTATGTTCGTATTGTTGCTGCGTTGCGGTGCAGTGACACATCCGAAAGGCTTCGGGCTTACTTCGACGTAGACATTGCCACCTTGACGAAGAAGGTGCCGTGGTCGATTAATAGGAATTTCCTCGATTTCCATGCTAGATCCAGCGGTTCCAGATATGGGCATCGGTTTGTTGTTTTGCGTTGGTTTTCCGGCATCCTTCGTCGACTCCTTTACGAGACCAGTTACAGCGATATTGTTAACATTGCTCCAGTGAGGTCGTTCTTTAGCTTTAAGCAAACAAGCGTCCCCAAATTCACTTTGCGATTTACATCCATCACTTTTGAATGCGACTGTTGCAATTGAAAGATGATTCAGCACCCCTCGAGATTCAAGGTTCTCCTCTCGCCCCTCGTTGCATCCTTGCCCAACCGTTTTCGCGGTGCCCCCAACCAAGGACGGGGCTTCAACAAATGCTCTGGCGGCGGATTGTTGGAGAAGCCGAGCCGGACTTTGCATGCGGTCTTCCTCTACCTGAATTTTTGGGTTGGATCCTGCGGTCTGAAATGCGACTTGAGGGAGCAAGTGCTCGTCACCTATATTACCACAGTTGGTGACAGTCATACCTTGCATTTGCCCTCCTTCTGAAATGTCGTGGTCGGTCTCTTCGCTTTCGGATTGCTTCAAAACGCTAGTAGCCGTGACAAGCAATGCTGCGTCGCTAACTTGTAGTGGGCTTGTCCCTACAGATTGAAAGAATGCCGATGCCATATTTTCACTTGGACTCCCTTTCGGGCTTTCCACTTCAGTGCTTGCGTGTGAGGTGTTTTCTTGAGGCGTTTGTAAGCGTGGACGGGGAGACGAGTGTACTTTGTGAAATACTGAGCCAGGCATTTTGTTTGGAGGAGCCTCGGTGTTGGTAGCAGCAGCAGCAACCGTCATTTTGCCCGGAATGCCAGGTTCCTCTTGGCTAGGAGGAGTATAGCGAAACGATAAGGATTCCTGAGACGGCGGCGAGAGATCATGGCTGACACCGAAAAAAGCTGGCGATGATTTGGATGGGACAGAAAGTCCTTGTGGTGTGCATGAGCCTTGCTCTTCCGTTTCTGCATGTTCGAGACTGAGCAGCTGAGGCGACTCCTCGGGATTTGGAACTCTGTCGACCGAGCTTGGCGTCATCACCTTTGCTCCTAGTGGAGAAGACTCCTTACGGAGGATCTCTAGCAAGGGGGGCGCCTCGTCTAGTGACGAATTTTGAGAAGTTTCAATCGTCTGCATCGAGCCTCGATCTGGATCGATGAGCGCCACCAGGCCCTTGGGCTGTTTTCTACTACCCAAGCGCAGCCATACGTGAACGTGCCGTGCGTTGTTTTCGAGGGCGTTTCCCCCTGGTCGTGGGCGTTTCCTGCCGGAGCGATTCTCGTTTGACTGGGGGCGGCCTTCCTCCAAATCCCGCCGCATGCCGCATGCGTCGCATCGCCGTTTCCTTTTCGTATTTTCAAGAGTGCAATGGCTGCACTTCCACACACAAGATTCGTTCATCCCTTTGAAGAACTACGGATAGTACCTTCCTTTATGTCTGGCTCGTACAATGTGTTGACGCCCAGTATCGTACAAGGAGGGTCACTCCCTACCGGTACAATGCATTTTGAATTTTGAAGCGTCATTGTTCATTTTTTTTTAAAACTTTTTTACGTTCGTACTTTCGCACCCCCAACGAAAGACGGACAGACCAGAAGTCGACCAGAGCGCGCCTAGAATTGGAAATTACCCAAACGACCGAGAGACGACCGATGATCACACAACTGATTGTTGAAACAACAGTGAAAAGCCAGACTATTGTATCAGTAAGATAACAAAGTCAGTCTAAGCTAAACACACAGTGTAACAATAAATTTCGTAATGTTAGATTCGCAAACAACAAAGAGATCATCATCATGCAGATGATGTTCATGGTTGTTTCCTTTATTCTACCACTGTGGCTGCGTCATCGGATATGACGTGGAAACCACTACATCTCCACCAACGCGCTTGACTGCCAAAATCAAGATATACTGCAATTGGTGCACTTCAACTCCTCTCATGCTCAGCTGTGCTTTGGTCATTGGGTCTGAATAAACCGAATTGATTACGCTGCAAAGAGGTTGATACGGCGGATAACAACAAAAACTCCTATAACACTATCTCCAGCGGTGGGAACTCATTCTATCGCTGATTTGGGAACTCATAGAGTGTTCGCACTCGCCAATGAGTTCTCCCCCCTTTTCCTGTGGCACGTGGAATGCTGCTGCGCGTTCGCCCAATTCTGCAATGTTTACATAAACAACTTTTAACAATCATTCAAAAACTTACAATTGATTTCAAGCTTTCCAATCATGCCTCGGTCGATGATGATGACAATGATGATGATGTCACTGTCTGAGATGACTCTGGACACGAACGAAACTGCTGAGATGACTCACGACAAGAACAAAGGTGGTTCTGCTCTAGCCATCGTCAAGAGCGTTGCTGCCCGAAGCCTCAGGTTCGATAGCCCTTCGTCGGTGGCAGCGGCAGTCGTCGAGGAGGATGATGATGACATTGTTGACGGAGAAAGTGTCTAGAGGAGTAACGAGAGCCTCCATGACCGCCATCACGCAATCACAAGTGGTCGAAAATTCCATGTTTTGGAGGTGTTTGGGTGGGGGGAAAGCCTCCAAAAGATGCCCAAAACGAGCCCAAAAGGCGGCGTTTTTTTAATTATGGTTGTGACGTAGTGTGACGTAGGTCGTTAAGTAGTAGTTAAAAGTTGCGCAAGAGAAAACTAAAAGTTGCGCACGTGTGCGGTGCCCCAATTCTACCGGTAGTAGGACGTACGTCGCAACAGTAGAAGTCATTCGGGATATGCGCCCTACTACCACCTATTATACAGTAAAGGCTTTCACACGAATGGGAGAGTACATTGTAACGCACCCAACTTCGTTCTAGTGTAGTATCAATAGCACTTCAACGATGCACACTGCTTTGAGAACGAATGGCATTATTTTTTGTGCGTACACGTAGTCTATCCAGGCCGAATCGCTGTCGATTCATTTAGAGCTCATCAAAGATCTTGTCGGCTGTTGTGCCAATATTTTTCAGTACTGCGAATATGTTACAACCAATGTACCGAGCTATCCTTGTGGCCAATCGGTTTTGTTATGGCTCGCAAAGGATCGTCAAGAAGTTGCAGACATCCGGTCAGAATACCATCATTTCACAAGGATATGAAATTTTATTCCACGCAGATGCATCGGGGAGCATTATTGCTTCCCTACTATGTCGAAGAGGAGTTGCGAGCATTGAATCAGCAAAATCAAAGCTACCACCGGGATGACTTGTTTGATGGTGAAAGGTCCGATGAGAGATGTCTCTTTGACGGGTGTCAAATACAGTGATGTCCTCGACGACGTGGACTGGCTGGAGATAAAATAGATCAACATTCATTCTGACTAGAATTGCCATTTCGCATTTTGCGCTTTCACCCGCTTGTTAGCATTCTGTTCTCGCTCGGGATGAGCGAAGAAACAATCGCTTCGATTGCAATCGACGCCAAACTTGCAGGCCCTTCTCTTCATTTGACGACCGTTTTTTTTCTTAGAGGCGTGCCCTCCGCCCCATTTCAGGACTGACTCAGCCGCCTTCTTCTGGCCATCTATCGACTCACCAGCGCCTTTCTCAGCAAAGAATGGGTTCTTTCCTTTGATTCCGTTTGCAGTAAACTCCACTTCGCTCGCAGGAACCGTCACATTTTCCGTCACACACAAGGGGCATCGCACCGAAAGCCTCGTCTTTGGATCTTTGTCCGGTTTCTTGGACAGGCATCTGTCGCACATCAATACTGGAACACCACACGTCCAGCATTTTTTCTTGCCAATGTATCGATCCCATGGACAGGCGCAGACACAGCACTTTGAGGTTGATTTCTCTCTGTCGGCAGCTTTGACCACAACACCACCATCGCCATTCGGGTTGCTCGCACTAACAGATTCGCGCTTGTCAAACACAAAGTTCTTGCCTTGGAAAAAGCCTCCCCCACCGGGATATGCCTGAAGATATCGTTCGATGCCACCGGCCAGCTATGCACCGAAATACAGAAGAGAAAATCAAGCGTTAGGAGTGATGCATAAACTCCTTTCCCCTGGGCAGCTTGAAGAGAATTCAAAGAAAGCAGATACTGATCGAGCCTTACCTGATAGACTTCTTCCACTTCGTTGCCGAGTTTGTTCTTTAAATAAGCACTTGCGCGCTCACAGCGAATGCCTCCAGTGCAAAACATTAGGACTGTTTTGTTTTTAAGTTTCTCCTTGGTCTCGTCTTTTGCCAGCCAGCCCTTGAAATCGGTGCTTTTTCGCATCTTTGGATCGATGTACCTTGCTCCCCCGACTGATTCCTGACCATCAAATCGCCCAATGATAGTTTCATAGTGATTCCGTACATCAATTACAACGGCGTTCTCTTTCTTCAACATTTCGTGGTACTCCTTTGCCTCCAAATGGATTCCACCACTCGAGCCACTGGCGTTTTGATTGTCGGGCTGAAGTGGCGCGTCGCTCTCCCTGATGTCATAAAATACTAACTCTTGAACTGGAATGATCCTTAACTCTTTGAAGTGACGATCTGCCGGGAGATCGTCGATATACTTGAAATCTACCGAGTCAAATACCGCAGGGTCAAAGCGTTTGAGGTCCTGCGCAAAGTGGCGGAGGGCCTCGCGTGCGGATAAGTCTGGCATGTCCACCGCAGATATTGTCGCATTCACTCCTTCTGTCGCAACCCGTATACGTCCGCCAAGATTGCGGCGCCGAGCAACTGTACTCAGATACGTCATCAGCAATTTGACCTGGGTTGGGGTCCATTGCTTTCCAGCTGCAGCAGAGGAGTACTGGTAGAAAAGCACCAACGAAGCCAGGGGACTTTCCATCCGTACGTCTTCTTTACTGAGATGGGAAGAATTCAGCAGTAGCTGACCTGTGTTTGTGTAGTTCACTGGGCATTTGATTAAGAGGGCGTGCGGGAACCACTTTCCCAGCGTTGCACTACAATTTCCTTCCCCTCCTTCATCGTCGTAGTCAATTTTCCTGTTGCCTTTGCCCTTAGACGATTGCTTCTGGCTGTTGCTGGCTTCCGATACCTCTTCGGAAGGCTGAGTTGGAATATTAACTGGTTCATAAGAGGCAAGATAGTTTTCATCAGGGGTCGAAACTAGAAATGGGAGATCGGCAGAATCTTTCTTCTTCAGTCGTTTGGCCTCTTTTCGATCCTTTCTGCTCATTCGTTTCTTTCCGATTGCTTCTCTTCCCTCGCGATCGGTACTGGTAGTTGAAGTTGCAACGGCATCATCGTCCGCCGACATCTTTGTCTTCATTTTGAATGTGGGAAGGAGTTGCTATTCAGCTCTCCTCTCTCTCTCTCTCTCTCTCTCTCTCTCTATTTCACTAGGTTATAAATTATTTATATAGGAGTTTGGAGAAATAGGTGGTCGCCAATTTGGGACGCGCTGGCGCGTGCTGCTTCTCTCTTTTTGGCAACGGAACTTGGCAACCAAGCTTCCCTTACCTGGCATCCCGTTGGCATCAAGCCACAAACCATCCTCCTCACAACCACCAACCATTTTTTTATATTTTTTTTAACACCAGATACCGACCATACAGGTACTTGTGCTGCGCTCGTACGGTGTACCAGTTGCTACTGTACGAACGCTACCACATCGTACTGTAAGTCAGTTCAGATGGGAAGACGACTCACACGAACCAAAGCTCGAACGTGCATGACCAACGAGTTCGGGATTGACGACATGACTCGGGCCCAAGCAGCTATCTATATCCAGAACTGCTAAGCCCAATAGTAGTCATTCCACTAGAGTTACACTGAAGAGAAATGGGACCATCCTGCTATCATTACATGACAACAGCAAGCTGGACTATTGACGATGATCTCATAAAATCATTTGACAAAGCTCTACAAAGGTTCAGTTCTTAAGGCATTCGATCGAGCCTTTCGTCAACTGGCATCTAAGTTTTTCTTTATCTCCATGATGCAGTCTCATTCCGATATTACCTCTATGCTCAAAGTAACCCCCGGCTTTGTCTCCGGACCCTTCCTTCTTCGAGGTCCGACCTTCTTCGTCGTCTGCTGGTATTTCTTCTGTTTCTACAGGGGGGTTGTCGCGTTTGCGTTTGTTTCGCACTGATTCGTCAGGTTCAAAGGACAAGTGTTGTCACCGGATCGGGGTATCCGCTGACAAGGTCTGCTTCGCACTTCGCAGACAAGAAGGAAGATGCTGAAACTTGTGGCAAGCGCCATCAAGGGGACAAGGTTGCGTTGGAACCGTCATCTCTCTTTTAGTCTCGCCTTTTCTTCCACAATTCTAGTAAGCTGATGGTATGGTATATTCTCCCTGGCAGAGCATAGTGCTGGCCCGCCTATTAATCGACTGACGTTACGAATCATCTAAATATGTTTTAGGTGGAGTGTGCCTTTTCTGTCAACGCTGCTAACTACCATGGCCATTCTCTGGTAGAGGAGAATCAGATTACCACCAAATTGCTCACAACTATACAGTTAATTTTTTCTAACAGAGTGGTAGAAGGTGGTTTATTGTTGAATTCATTTTGTGATTTGATTTGGAATAATATGGTGTTGTCATTATTGTTGTCGTTGATTTGATTTTTTTGAGAAAGCGCATGATCCGAAAGCGCACGATCAGAATGGAAAATCCATTCTGATGGTTTTTTTCTGATCATGCACTATTAGTATGGACTTGGAATTGGCCGCGCATACTCATCTGACTTGAATATTTCGCACGTTCGCCTTCCTCTAGAAATCCAGCTAGGTTTGAAATAGTAACGCCTGACCGTGCCTTTGTCCGAGGGCCAGCGACCGATGAATTTGACCAACCTAATGGTGGTCTTTGCATTGAATAGGAGGACGGTGGACCGGTACCAACTGGCTGTTGGAAAATTAACATCCAAGCTGTGTCGTTTTTTTACCTCTCAAAAGGCTCTCAATCCCATTTTGCCACGTATGACAAGTCGAGCATCATCCATCCAACACCAATCCAGCAGATCAATATGGTTATCCACATTACCATGTCATAGTCCTCATCCCGCCCTGCTGCTACCAGTATGCGCGTTGGAGGTCCTCTTTCTTCCAGTCCTTGGAATAGCAAGGAACCATCTTTTTTCCTGCAAAGCAGCTGAGGTTCCGGAAGAATTACATATTGCTGATAGCTACGAGAAGGATATGGGTATCGCAAATGCAGCTTACTCGAAATCTCAATATTAGAGCTGCCGTCGACCAACACCTCCAAGACAATAATATGCTGTCCACTACTAAAAGCAGGCTGCTCAATGTCGCAAACGCTTGCAGCGTGGACGCGTACGAATACATCAACAGGTCCTTGAAACGCATCGTCAAGGTCAACAAACATGGAGTTCGGGATCGTCAAAAAGACGAAGCTGCCCTGGACATCGGCTGGTGTATGCAACTGGTGGTATAAGAGACGGTGCATGCCGCCGGAAACAGATAGATCCGAATCGATGGAAACATAATCCGATGGTTCCGACGCTTGCAGGAGGAAGGGGGATGAAGTCGTCTCGAGCTGTTGGAGGACTGTATACTCAAGACTGGCATCCCATAGAAATTGGCCGACTTGCAGCACGCTGCTGTTGGTTGGCTCTGTGGGGAGCGTCAGGGAATACACCGCAACGTTCCGTCTTTCCAATTTCAAAGCGTCCAAAAGTGAGCCTGGCACAGCTGCTAGCTGTGAATTACACTGTCCAACTTCAGGTGACAGAATAGCGAGTTCCTGGCTTGCGCTGATAATATGGTGACAACAGTTCTCCGAGGTCTCCACTTCAAAGCAAGCCCACTGCACGTCAAAAGTTGTCCTCGTCACAAGTACCTTTTGGGCTCGAGACACCAAGAGGGACAGACTGAAAACAGTCACGAGCAGTCGCCACTGGGTGAGCTCCATCTGGCACAGGATCTTCATGCTTCGAATCTTGTTTTGTCCTTGCAAGTATGATACTATTGATGGAGCCGCAGTGGTCTTGCACGCGGAGGCAGTATCCCAAATAAGACCCGTACTTCGTATGTCTCTACTCTAGAGTAATAGTCGCTGTAAGGGGGAAACAGGCCATTACAGCGCCCGAAATCCGAAATGCTTTCGTCAGACTTGTCACTTGTACAGTACCGTATGATATGTACGGTAGGATGTACCGGTAAGAAGATCTTGCTATCTCTCGGTACCGGTGCGAGTAGACTAGAGCTTGGCTTTTGAGCGCAGTACACGCACTGGCACAGTACCAGTACTGTACCGTGAACCAGTACCTGGTACAGGTATGTACACAGTACTGTACCGGTACCGTACGGACAGGGATTTCATCGTCTGGGCGGTTGACATGCAATGCTGCTGGTACGCAGACGAGAAATTTAGATAGAGTATTTTACGCAGACGACTTTATTGGACATACAATTAATCAGACTCGTTGCGCAGACGAGATTTTTAGCTGCCTGCCTTGATGCTTCCTATAGTGCCAAAGTGGTTAGCGAATATCAATGGCGAGAACATGTTTTCGGCACTGATTACCGCGATAAACGAGTACGGCGAATCCTTGGCATCGTATTTGGTGCGGGCTGGACCCATGTACTCCTGCGCGGTTCTAAGGAATCACCACCACCGGAAGAGCTGGCGCGCTTCGGTGGCCAATCGGCCAGGATTCCCGCAAAATATAAACCACTATGACTGTCTGTTGGTGGATTCCGTCAATTGCCTCCACGAAGAAGTCTTCCGGCGTCCCAAGTACAACGGATGGCCGGACTACAACGAGGCGGTAGCCGTGAAGCGGTCCCCATTCGGGATCATCCCGTTGATTGAGGACTGCGGTAGACAAAGAGCAAAAGCGTGTGAGTTTCTGCCACCTCAATTACGATTTCTGGCAACATGCATGGCGTCGGACATACCATACACTCCCGTTGCAACAAAGGAGGAACGGGGCCTTTTCAAAAAGATGCTACTACAGGAAACAATCGGAAGCGGACACCCAGTAAACCGAGATACATTTCACAATCTTACTATGGAATGGAACCTACAGCATGTTGAGCTGCCCAATTCGAAGCAGGAAAAGGTGAGAATCTTTCCAAAATATACATTACACATGCTAAACCACTATAAAAAGTGGCGACTTACTAATAAGACAATGTCGGCCATCACCGAGGCCAACGAGAGCCCGGTCGTAAGGGCTTTGAAACACAACAAGGGAATCCGGGTCGCACAAGGAACCTACACCTTGCACGGATTGGGCACCACCACCGCCCACAAGCCAGCAGACCCACCGCTATCTCCAGTAATGATGCCGACACCTCCACCCCCACCAGTAATGATGCCTCCGCCTCCGCCCCCCCCGCCGCCTCCTCTTCTGCCTCCACCAGTAATGATGATGCGGATGATGCCACCTCCCAAACGACGGAAAATGGTTTGCCAGAAATGTTTGAATGGGGCCTGCAAGCGGCCATTCAACAAATCTGGTAAGTGCGTGTGATATTGTAAGAAATAATGTCTATTACTAGCGCTATGGCGTGATATTGTATGAAACAAATGTCTATTACTAGCGCTATCGCGTGATATTGTATGAAATAATGTCCATTACTAGCGCTATCGTGTGATATTGTATGAAATAATGTCTATTACTAGCGCTATCGCGTGATATTGTATGAAATAATGTCTATTACTAGCGCTATCGCGTGATATTGTATGAAATAATGTCCATTACTAGCGCTATCGCGTGATATTGTATGAAATAATGTCTATTACTAGCGCTATCGCGTGATATTGTATGAAATAATGTCTATTACTAGCGCTATCGCGTGATATTGTATGAAATAATGTCTATTACTAGCGCTATCGCGTGATATTGTATGAAATAATGTCTATTACTAGCGCTATCGCGTGAAATAATGGCAAAAAATAAATTTCCGCGCGTGCTATCGCGTGAAAGATTTCATTTTCGAGTGGTGCTATCGCGAAAAATGGGCGTCGCCGGCAAGAATTTCAATAGGTTATGAGCCTACATATTTTTTTTCCGCGCTCACGCGCGGAAATCAAGTTGCCGTCCAGCAGCACGGAATTTTCGCCCTGGGCGGTTGACATGCAATGCTGCTGGTACGCAGACGAGAAATTTAGATAGAGTATTTTACGCAGACGACTTTATTGGACATACAATTAATCAGACTCGTTGCGCAGACGAGATTTTTAGCTGCCTGCCTTGATGCTTCCTATAGTGCCAAAGTGGTTAGCGAATATCAATGGCGAGAACATGTTTTCGGCACTGATTACCGCGATAAACGAGTACGGCGAATCCTTGGCATCGTATTTGGTGCGGGCTGGACCCATGTACTCCTGCGCGGTTCTAAGGAATCACCACCACCGGAAGAGCTGGCGCGCTTCGGTGGCCAATCGGCCAGGATTCCCGCAAAATATAAACCACTATGACTGTCTGTTGGTGGATTCCGTCAATTGCCTCCACGAAGAAGTCTTCCGGCGTCCCAAGTACAACGGATGGCCGGACTACAACGAGGCGGTAGCCGTGAAGCGGTCCCCATTCGGGATCATCCCGTTGATTGAGGACTGCGGTAGACAAAGAGCAAAAGCGTGTGAGTTTCTGCCACCTCAATTACGATTTCTGGCAACATGCATGGCGTCGGACATACCATACACTCCCGTTGCAACAAAGGAGGAACGGGGCCTTTTCAAAAAGATGCTACTACAGGAAACAATCGGAAGCGGACACCCAGTAAACCGAGATACATTTCACAATCTTACTATGGAATGGAACCTACAGCATGTTGAGCTGCCCAATTCGAAGCAGGAAAAGGTGAGAATCTTTCCAAAATATACATTACACATGCTAAACCACTATAAAAAGTGGCGACTTACTAATAAGACAATGTCGGCCATCACCGAGGCCAACGAGAGCCCGGTCGTAAGGGCTTTGAAACACAACAAGGGAATCCGGGTCGCACAAGGAACCTACACCTTGCACGGATTGGGCACCACCACCGCCCACAAGCCAGCAGACCCACCGCTATCTCCAGTAATGATGCCGACACCTCCACCCCCACCAGTAATGATGCCTCCGCCTCCGCCCCCCCCGCCGCCTCCTCTTCTGCCTCCACCAGTAATGATGATGCGGATGATGCCACCTCCCAAACGACGGAAAATGGTTTGCCAGAAATGTTTGAATGGGGCCTGCAAGCGGCCATTCAACAAATCTGGTAAGTGCGTGTGATATTGTAAGAAATAATGTCTATTACTAGCGCTATGGCGTGATATTGTATGAAACAAATGTCTATTACTAGCGCTATCGCGTGATATTGTATGAAATAATGTCCATTACTAGCGCTATCGTGTGATATTGTATGAAATAATGTCTATTACTAGCGCTATCGCGTGATATTGTATGAAATAATGTCTATTACTAGCGCTATCGCGTGATATTGTATGAAATAATGTCCATTACTAGCGCTATCGCGTGATATTGTATGAAATAATGTCTATTACTAGCGCTATCGCGTGATATTGTATGAAATAATGTCTATTACTAGCGCTATCGCGTGATATTGTATGAAATAATGTCTATTACTAGCGCTATCGCGTGATATTGTATGAAATAATGTCTATTACTAGCGCTATCGCGTGAAATAATGGCAAAAAATAAATTTCCGCGCGTGCTATCGCGTGAAAGATTTCATTTTCGAGTGGTGCTATCGCGAAAAATGGGCGTCGCCGGCAAGAATTTCAATAGGTTATGAGCCTACATATTTTTTTTCCGCGCTCACGCGCGGAAATCAAGTTGCCGTCCAGCAGCACGGAATTTTCGCCGTCTGGGCATCGTTCGAGATTTATTTAGTCGTGGTAGTCCAGTACCGCACACAAACAAAAAATTCCCGCCACCCATTTCAATTTTGCTCTCACTGTAACTGGTACAGTACCAGTAGAAGTACCTGTACGGTACTACCGGTAATAGTCTACTGGTATTACCGGCAGAGCAGAGACTCAGCGACAGAAGACAACACTGCCTTCACTCCCAATACCTCCCTGAAGGGTAAAAGTATTATTGTTGAAAGAAGAAGACTCGAGGTTCACTACGATGCCGAAGCCATCTCAGAAGATTTCTCGCGGAATGTCTGTCCAGGAAGAAATCGCTGCGTTGAAAGCTCGTATCGACACCGAAAGCCCCGCACAGGGCACCATTCCTCACGGCAAGAATTCCGTTGTGGCATTCGGATCGCTCCCACTCTCGCAATCTACGCTACGGGGGCTAGAATCAAATGCGTACACTTCAATGACTTCAATCCAGTCAGGGAGCATTCCTCATGCTTTGGCGGGTAGAGATATTCTCGCGGCGGCAAAGACTGGCAGCGGCAAAACATTGAGCTTCTTGGTTCCAGTTTTGGAGTCTTTGTTTCGACAGGGATGGTCGATGCACGACGGGGTTGGGGCTATTGTATTGTCGCCGACCAGAGAATTGGCTGGACAAATATTTGCAGTACTAAAGAAGATCGGCTGCTCCCACAATTTTTCTGCCGGCTTGCTAATTGGTGGCCGCAACAAAAATCGAAGAGCAGAACAGAACAATGACTTCCAACGAGAACAGCAATCCATTGCAACGACCAACATTTTGGTGTGTACACCTGGTCGTCTTTTGCAACACTTGGAACAGACCCCTTATTTCAATGTCGATTCTTTGCAAATCCTCGTGTTGGACGAAGCTGACCGTATCCTGGATATGGGGTTTCGAGATCAGTTGGTGCGAATCCTTGATTATCTTCCGACTCAAAGACAGACACTTTTGTTCTCGGCAACGCAAACAAAGGATGTGAAACACTTGGCCACGTTGAGTATCAATCGCAAAACGGTCGAATATGTGGGGGTTCACGATCAGGACGAGGTAGCCACACCAGACCAGCTGAAGCAGAGTTACGTGGTTGTACCCGTCGAGCACAAACTTAATTGCGTATATTCATTTCTCAAAACTCATCTGAAATGCAAAACCATTGTGTTTATGGCCAGCTGCTCCCAAGTGCGCCATGCATGGGACCTTTTTTGTCGATTGCGACCTGGCCTAAGCGTCTTGGCCATGCACGGAAAGCTGTCACAAACAAAACGGATGCAAGTATACGACAAATTTTCCAACACGCCTCACTCTGTGATGTTTTCGACTGATGTTGCAAGTCGGGGGCTTGATTTTCCTGACGTTGATTGGGTCCTTCAAGTAGATGCCCCCGAGGATCCTGATGGATATATCCATAGGGTGGGAAGAACCGCCCGGTTTAGAAAACAGGGACAGGCCCTCATGTTGCTGGATCCTGCAGAAGAAGTTTGTGTCAAAAGCTGGGAAACCAAAACTCCGATTCAAAAGAAGAGTATCAATCCAACAAAAACTGTACTGGTAACTCAGCGAGCTGCTTCTTTGGTGGTAGAACACAGTTCGCTCCACAAGTTGGCAAAGAAAGCATTTGTCAGCTACACCCGTTCTCTGGCCTTACTACCAAGACAACCATGGGGTAAACTAAATTTTCGGGAGATGAATCTAGAAGGCTACGCTATTAGTTTGGGCTTGTCGAGCATGCCCCCGCTCGACTTCTTGGACAAGGTGACCAATCGAGAAGATAAACGTGAAACGAAGAATGTAAATCGCAAACTGCAAAAGCTCAAAGAACAGATCCGACTTGAAAAAGAAAAGAAGCGAAATAAGCGTTTGCTGCAGGACACAGTAACAGAGGAGAACTGTGATTCAGAAGACGACGACTTGCTAGTCGTCAAGGCGCGACATGAATATGAACTGTCAGATGATGTCATAGATGGGAATGGGTTTGCAGAAGAGACTGTTCGACACCCCAAGAAAATTCGCGTTGAAAGCCGTAAATCTATCAAGTTTGGTGATGATGGAATGAAGGAAGCTAAGTTACTATCTTCAAAGATGAACAAGGAAAGCGGTGACCAAGACGACGAAGCGGTTGACACCGAAGGAATTGTGAACGCAAGCAACGTTTACATGGAGAAAGTGCGCCAGAGACTTGAGCAAACGAAACAATTGGACAAGGAGGAAGAAAGAGAACGTATTCGCGCTAAGCATAAGCAGAGGCGCTTGAAAGAAAAGGCAGAAAGGGGGGAGGAGCAAGCTCGAGCAGAGCCCAAAGCCGTTTTGCAATCTGCACAACACTCAGACGATGAGGAAGAATCATCAAGTTCGCCTGAAGATGATTCCTCAGCGGGATCATCGTCGTCCGAATCTATTTTTGAAGGCAACAGTGGAAAATTGGACTTAACTGCTCGGGAAGATATTGCTTTGGCGTTGATCCGGGGTCGGTCTATGTAGATTAACATTGCACTAGCTAGGACGGTAAAATAATATCTAACTCCTACATAGGACTGGCTGGTTGTTGCAAGAAAATTTCACATGTGTTGGTCTAATGAAGGCCTCTCGCACCTGGCTGTCTGAATTTTGTCGGCGATGGTAGGCAACTCGATGGTCTTGCCATCATCACGTAAACAATCCTTGGTAGACTTTTCGTCCTGCGGTGGTGATGCTGGGTAGTACCATTCCAATGTCTGGTAGATCCATCCCGCCGTATTCGCGACTAATCCTGTATTATGTTCCCACTTCGATAAAAGGGATCCAGTCCGTCTCGACACAGCGCGAGTGGAGAAAGCCAGTGCATTGCTAGTTGCTTTCGCTAAAACACGACTTCGTTGCATGACTAGCTCTAGAACGACCCCTGGCAAGCTCGATGTTGTAAAAGAAGGGTAGGTGGCTCTTTCCTGACCAGATGACTGGCATGCGAGCAAATCGTGTGCCGATACCATAATAGTTGAAGAAGAAGACATTTCCGGGCCCAAGTCAGGATGATCATCCAACGAAATAAGCTGACCTGGAAGAATGAGTCTTCCACCCTGGATGTTTGTATCCGACACCCAATCGTAGCAAACATGAATCGAAGAGCGTCTGGGATGGAAATTGGTCAAGGTAGGAGGCATTTTCGCAAGAAGTGCAATAGACCATTCGCTGCCCTTTCGAGCTGCGAGGAAGGCACACTTCCGAAGTGACTGCCACCAAGATGATGCATGGTATATATCTTTGTCCGAAACCAGAACGAAGCTTTCTTCTTCCTCTTTCCCCCTGATGGATGGCTGAAGAAACTGCCAGGAATTGTCCTGAGGAGTATCAGGAGCTACTAATATAAAGTCCATGGACGAGTCTTCCATCACTGTCACCATGGCAGACAATGATTCTTCTTCACCCAGGGAATACGAGTACGAATATCCTGCAGTCTGGGCATGTTTCGAGTCGTGCTTGTTTTCGATGCTTGTGTCGACATCGATTGTACGAGTACTTGTACTGGTACTCGTACCGGTAGGGAGTTCGTTCACAGAGTATAGAACTTCTGGGGTGGTCATTTTTGAAAAGGGTGAACTGAAACTATGTAGATCAGATGAAATTATGGGGATGATTGGAGCGGGAGCGACGATGCATGATACTGTTCTCGTACCGGTACCCGGTACCGTAGCAGAAGATTCAAGATGGTGTTGCTTTTGTGGGTTTCGTTGCGTACCAGGTATGTATTATTTTTTGATGATGTGGGTTCGGGCCGGCCGGGGCGGGGCGGGCCGGGGTCGGTCCGGGGTCCGGGGTATTACCGGTACATAAACAACTTGGGATGTGTCACGCCTCGCTCGTGGCGCGCCCGCGACGATCATCGCGTGCCGGTAGCGTGGTCCAGGAGCAAGGCGGCCGCGCGATACGAACGACGACTCCTATAAAAAAAGCACGAGAAACCTCGCAAACCGCAAAAACGAACACGCCCCACACGAATGAATAATGACATTGGACTAGTCCAAGTAGTCGGATTGTTATGACGTTTTGTCTGACGTTATTCAGATGACATCGGTAACACCGGCCCGCACAATGATGAGTATCCTGCTAGCTATATACCAGTATAGCTGGCTGGCTCGACTAGCGAGCCTCAGATCACTGCATCAGCGATGGTTGGGCACAAGGCTCAACCATCATCTAAAGCCATAGTTTTGTATTGTTATCCTTCAACAGTATAATCAATTCGGTTTATTCAGACCCAAGTCTAACCAGTTGAACTACTACAGTGCACTAGTTACAAATATCACCAGTTTGACGCTTGTGAGTGCTAGTGGAGCCGTTTTGCGTTGCGAAGGGCTGAAGATAGACTTTGGCTTGGTGGGACCTACTGCATTGCCGTCTCACGGGGACCGAATGAATAATGACATTGGACTAGTCCAAGTAGTCGGATTATTATGACGTTTTGTCTGACGTTATTCAGATGACATCGGTAACACCGGCCCGCACAATGATGAGTATCCTGCTAGCTATACTCTAGTATAGCTGGCTGGCTCGACTAGCGAGCCTCAGATCACTGCATCAGTGGTGGTTGGGCACAAGGCTCAACCATCATCTAAAGCCATAGTTTTGTATTGTTATCCTTCAACAGTATAATCAATTCGCACATGATCGTGCCCAGGGGCGATAGCATGTGTTGTAGTAACGACCTGTCTGGCAATGCTTCACTATCACCAAATTAATCGACTGATGTGTCGAATCGTCTTGACTCTTTAGCTCTACTGATTCATTCGGTACAGTAAAAGTACCCGGGACAGTACCAGGTACCAGTTCTTTGACAATTTTATGCGTTTGAAGTTTGAATCCCGTGGGAACGCTAACGTCTGTCCGTCGTATACATTGGCCGGATGGCTCTCTATGTGTGTCTGTCCGAAGAAGATGATTCTTCCCTATCAACCTACTTGTGACTCCTGCAGGCTCGGGAATCATTCTATCGATACTTATACTTAATACTTGTACATCCATGATGTATCTCACCAGACCAGCAAGCTAGCAAGGTGTGATCCACCAATTCTCCATCATACGGGTACAGCACTGGTACTGGTTTGAAAGATGATTCATGAAAGGAATTATGCAAAAGCGGATGGGAGAGAGGAGGAGGTCCGCTCAGATTATGCTCTGTCGGTGCACGTCTTTTGCACAACGAGATCATCACATATATTGAGCTTGACCACTGCAATGGCAGAATCTGCAGCAATAGTATTCTCTGTACCTTTCAAATTACTCTCGGTAGTAGTCAAATCTACTAATTCGGATTTTGACAGGTATGTCTTAGTCACCAACTCATGCCGGAGTATTTTTTGAAAAGGGCACCACCTCAGAGGTCCAGCCAAGGATGGACCCTTAATGTGCATTCCAAACAGGCTACTAGAATGCAACAGCGCCAGGTCCGAAGTGGAGCCAGGCGGTAACCAGCCGTCCGACGACCTGCCATTTTTCGACGCAGATTAAGGGTAACTTTGCACTACGTTCCCCCGGAATCAATCTTCCACGTTTGCCAACTCCGATTCCACACCACCGTCTTCCGAATCACCGGCTCTTCCTTCGTGGCCTTCCTCGTCAACTTCAGAGTCTGCGCCTTCGGATGCCTGGTCGTCTATCTGGGATTCTTCTACGTGGACTTGACCAGAATCTTCAGCGCTTGCCTCCTCCGACTCGACACCACTGTCTTCCGACTCAACGACTGATCCTTCGTGGCCTTCCTCGTTAACTAGGGCGTCTTCTTTTGCAGATTCTTGATCATCTGTTTTGGATTCTGCTGCGTCGACTTCGTCGGGATCCTCCACGCTTGCTTCCTCCGATTCCACACCACTCTCTTTCGCCTCCGTGGCTTCAGACTCTTCTCTTGCGCTTTCGGATTCCTGGTCGTGTATTTGGGATTCTTCTGCGTCCTCTTCGTCGGAGCCGTCCACGCTTGCTTCCGCCGGTTCCACAACACTGCCTTCTGACTCAACGACTGATCCATCGTGAACCTCTTCGTCAACTTCAGACTCTTCTTTTGCGGTTTCGGATTCCTGGTCGTGTATTTGGGATTCTTCTGCGTCCTCTTCGTCGGGATCCTCCGCGCTTGCTTCCACCGATTCCACAACACTGCATTCTGACTCAACGACTGATCCATCGTGAACCTCCTCGTCAACTTCAGACTCTTCTCTTGCGCTTTCGGATTCCTGGTCGTGTATTTGGGATTCTTCTGCGTCCTCTTCGTCGGGATCCTCCGCGCTTGCTTCCGCCGATTCCACAACACTGCCTTCTGACTCAACGACTGATCCATCGTGAACCTCCTCGTCAACTGGGGTGTCTTCTTTTGCGCTTTCGGATTCCTGGTCGTCTATTTGGAATTCTTCTGCGTCCACTTCGTCGGAACCCTCCGCGCTTGCTTCCGCCGGTTCCACACCACTCTCTTTCGCCTCCATGGCTACCCCGTCGTGGCCTTCCTCGTCAACTTCAGACTCTTCTTTTGCGGGTTCGGATTCCTGGTCGTCTATTTGGGATTCTTCTGCGTCCACTTCGTCGGAACCCTCCGCGCTTGCTTCCGCCGGTTCCACACCACTCTCTTTCGCCTCCATGGCTACCCCGTCGTGGCCTTCCTCGTCAACTTCAGACTCTTCTTTTGCGGGTTCGGATTCCTGGTCGTCTATTTGGGATTCTTCTGCGTCCACTTCGTCGGAACCCTCCGCGCTTGCTTCCGCCGGTTCCACACCACTCTCTTTCGCCTCCATGGCTACCCCGTCGTGGCCTTCCTCGTCAACTTCAGACTCTTCTTTTGCGGGTTCGGATTCCTGGTCGTCTATTTGGGATTCTTCTGCGTCCACTTCGTCGGAACCCTCCGCGCTTGCTTCCGCCGGTTCCACACCACTCTCTTTCGCCTCCATGGCTACCCCGTCGTGGCCTTCCTCGTCAACTTCAGACTCTTCTTTTGCGGGTTCGGATTCCTGGTCGTCTATTTGGGATTCTTCTGCGTCCACTTCGTCGGAACCCTCCGCGCTTGCTTCCGCCGGTTCCACACCACTCTCTTTCGCCTCCATGGCTACCCCGTCGTGGCCTTCCTCGTCAACTTCAGACTCTTCTTTTGCGGGTTCGGATTCCTCGTCGTCTATTTGGGATTCTTCTGCGTCCTCTTCGTCGGGATCCTCCGCGCTTGCTTCCGCCGATTCCACAACACTGCCTTCTGACTCAACGACTGATCCATCGTGAACCTCCTCGTCAACTTCAGACTCTTCTCTTGCGCTTTCGGATTCCTGGTCGTCTATTTGGGATTCTTCTGCGTCCACTTCGTCGGAACCCTCCGCGCTTGCTTCCGCCGGTTCCACACCACTCTCTTTCGCCTCCATGGCTACCCCGTCGTGGCCTTCCTCGTCAACTTCAGACTCTTCTTTTGCGGGTTCGGATTCCTGGTCGTCTATTTGGGATTCTTCTGCGTCCACTTCGTCGGAACCCTCCGCGCTTGCTTCCGCCGGTTCCACACCACTCTCTTTCGCCTCCATGGCTACCCCGTCGTGGCCTTCCTCGTCAACTTCAGACTCTTCTTTTGCGGGTTCGGATTCCTCGTCGTCTATTTGGGATTCTTCTGCGTCCTCTTCGTCGGGATCCTCCGCGCTTGCTTCCGCCGATTCCACAACACTGCCTTCTGACTCAACGACTGATCCATCGTGAACCTCCTCGTCAACTTCAGACTCTTCTCTTGCGCTTTCGGGTTCCTGGTCGTGTATTTGGGATTCTTCTGCGTCCTCTTCGTCGGAATCCTCCGCGCTTGCTTCCGCCCATTCCACACCTCTGTCTTCGGACTCAACGACTGATCCTTTGTGGCCTTCCCCGTCCGACTCAACGACTGATCCTTCGTGGCCTTCCTCGTGAACTGAAGCGTCCTCTTTTGCGACTTTAGATTCCTGGACATCTATTTTGGATTCTTTTGCGTCCTCTAGGTCAGGATCTTCGGCGCCTGGTCCCTCTGAATCCACACCTCTGTCCTCCGACTCACCGACTGATCCATCGTGAACCTCCTCGTCAACTTCAGACTCGTCTTCTTCGCTTTCGGATTCTTGGTCATCGTTTCCGGATACTTCTGCGTTCGCGCCGACCGAAGCATCCCCGCTTGCCACTTCCGATTCCGCGCCATCATCCTCTGGCTCAGTAGTTGCTCCGGCGTGGCCATCATCCTCAGCTGCCCCTTCTTCATCCTTGTCGCTTTTAGATTCATGGTCATCTATTTTGGATACTTCTGCGTCCTTTTCGACTGAATCATCTACCTCTGCGAACTCCGGTTCCACACCACCGGTTGCTCCGTCGTGGCCTTCCTCGTCGCCTGGGGCGTCTCCTTTTGCGCCTTCAGATTCTGGCTCGTCGTTTTTGGATGTTTTTGCATCCGCACCAACCGAATTTCCCACGCTTGCCACTTCCAATTTGGCACTGGCGATCCCATTGTTTGCAACCTGACCATGTTCGGCATTTTCATTCAAACGACCCGTGGAGAAATCATAACCAGTCAAGTTGTACTCGACAACAGGAGGTTGTCCTTCTCCGTCGGAGACATCACCCTCCTTAGCGGCAGAAGAATCGTCGTCTGACATTCGAGCAATGACGGCATATTCCGAATTGTTACGAGGTGGTCTCGATTTAGATGTACGAGTACAGTCGCTTGCTTTGGTTTTACCTTTAGTCGTGACGTGTTTTGACAGTTCTTCGATAATGGAATTTTTCTGGTAAAGCTGTTCTTTTAGGATTGCAATTTCATCGTCCTTTTGTTTCAGAGCAAGCACAAGCTCATCAATTCTCATGCGGGATCGGTCCCCGTCAGTGATGCCTTGATCATCAAGTTCTTGTATCGACTCCTTCGGCTGAGTTTCCTCGGCGATTCGTTTTTCGTTGTTCGACCCCTTGGACTTTTTCACCTTCCGGTCACCACTTGGACGCTTTTTCTTCTTCTTTTTCTGGCCATCACCATCGCCATCGCCATCGCTGTCTGCCTTTGCCTTTTTCTTCTTTGGTTTCTTCTTTGATTCGCTCTTTTCTTTTTTCTTCTTCGACTTCTCTTCTAGGACGTCCAACTTGTGCACCGCGTCCAACATCTCTCGAGACTTATAAGCGTTGAAGGAAGTTCGTACCCGGCTCACCATCTCTGGTACTTCTAGTTCCACTTCACTGCTTTCGTCTGGTGAAGAGATGACAAATTCTTGTAGTTCCTCTCTTGTGGACTCGTCAAAATTCCCAAGTTGAGCTTTTAGCGACTTGGCTGGATCCAAGTCTAAAACGAAAGGATTTATGCCATCCGTTTCGCATGCACTCTTTGCCGCCTCTACAGGAACACCCATAGCAATCATCTTGAAGTATCGAGCGAAAACTGGATGCGACTGTAGTTGATTTTCGTCTCGCCATGCAGCAACTTGAGTTACTCTCGCCGTCACCAGTGCCTCCCATTCTTCTTCGGAGATAGCAAGCTCTGCTACAAGTGCTTCGTCGTCCGACGAAATATTATCAAACTCGAGAGCTTGTTTGCTCGACCCAAACATAATCTTAGTCCTCTTTCTCCAATCTGCACGGTTCGCTTGCAATTGTTTGACTTGCCCAATCACACCTGCCATACTCTTGCGTTGCCTCGGCGCTTCGCCAACCACCTGTGATTCAGAATCACATATTCGACAGAGATGGACCTCCTCAAAAGTCTGAGCAAGAGTCGTAACTCGTTGATTCGGATGGCGCAAACACATACCATCTCCGTCCATTCCAAGGGCCTTGCACATGAACAAATCTTCTCGTGAGAGTTTCTTCCTTTCATCCCTCTCTTTCCGCAGTGCTTCTGCTCTCGCAATCCGCTCGGCCTTCGTTTCTGCTAGTCCACCAGCGCTTTTCTTTGAAGTTTTCTTCTTCTTCTTCTTCTGACTCGCTTTCTTCTCTTCTTCGAATTTTGGTTCTTCTTGCCCGTCGCCAACAGCTTTATCGCGTTGATGATCATCGCTGCCAGGCTTCGGTCTTGCTACCCTCGCAATTCCAAGTGTATTAAAAGTTTTCTTGACGAAAGACCATTTCCCCGACATTTTGAGGATAGCGAGCCTTGCTTCCTTGCAGCTATCTTTTGTTATCCACGGTGTATCCCAATTTAGTTAGAACAAACGCAAAGTAAACGGGCTTTTCAAGCGAGTCTAGAGGTGACAATGGGAACGCACAACACGCTGACAACCACTTCACAACAACTGAAAAGAATATAAATACTGTAGAAGTAGACTAGACTACAAATAAACAACACATCCCTGGCCGCGCGGTCATCCGATCCAGGTCATCGCACGATGCAAGTAGTCTGGCCGCAGTTAGGCGGGGTAAATAAGACTCTGGCCGCACAGTTGCGCACAGTCACAGATCACTCAGTCGGAGCAGTCGAAGATTCCATGATCCGTCCGTCCGCCATCCTATCTATCTTTTCGATTTTTGGAGCGCTCCCCGCGAATTCGCTTCCCCCCTTTCATTCGGTCGCCGAATTCATCTCTCATCTCGCCCCCTCATATTTCGCCAAAAGGTCATCTTTCATCATGCATCGCATCAACAACGCACAACATTTTCGAAGTACGAAGTACCATACATACTTTATTACCGGTTACCGGTATGTACAGTACCGGTACGTATTATTGTTCAAGATACGAGAACAAGATTCAATGTACTCGTAGTTGATGCGTATTGCGGCCTTATTGTTTTAGTAGAGCGCAACTCGTGTTTCGCAGCTACAATAATGTGGTCATTATCTCCACCTCATCTCGCTGCAGTGGGAAGAAATACTGTATGGGGAAATGGTCAGCTACATTTCCGGAAAATTTCCAGACCTTTGCCCACCATACAGAACATGCCCTGGATCGATACTCATCGTAACTACCGAATTACAAATACTCAGTCCAGACAACGGAATGGAGTCATAAATCAGCCTCGTACTACTGGTACGGTCTGTCGATTCTCGTCGTCGACGAAAGGAGGAGGCTTTCAGCTGCACGCCCTGCCATTTTCGGTCGCCCCAGAAGATGCACTAGACAAATTCCGAGGGTGGGCCGAGGCGGATCAAGGGTTGAAATATCTCATGAACTACGATTCTGTTAGGATTGGTGCCGCCTACGTCCCCGTTTTTTCATTTGACTTGAACGTACGCTTCGGTAACAATTGGAAGCCTCCCATGTTTTCTGTCTACCGCGGGAATACTATACACATTCCCGGATTATCTGCTTACGCAGGCTACTCGTACAGGAGAAGTCTCATCAATCCAGTGCACAGCACGAGTCTGGTCTTTTTGGGAGATGAGACGCAACCTTTTGGTGGATGGATGCTGAAGGATATGGTATTGAAAGAGACCGGAGCCAGCATCAGTGTAATTCCTGATGCTTGGAATGCCACCCAGGCAAGGGCTTATCATGTTGTTCTAGAGGAGCTGCAAAGTATCAGCTATGGCTCGTGGCCACAGGATGGGCAAGCACCCAAGGTCCAGGCTGAAATCGTGAACGCACGGCGAGTCTTCATGCCAACATTTGTTATCGAATACAGCATCTTAGGACTACAATACCGAGCTTTTGTGAGCGGTTGTGATAAAGCAGCACCTGTCGCTGGAAACAACCATCGAATTCTTGGAGAACACAACATGTTTGAATCACCAGAATTTCATCAACAGTCTCGCAACTTCTTGACATGGTCTGCTGGTATGCTACGGATTCAAAATCTGCCATTTATTCTTAGGGTTTTCCGACCAGCTCTGACTTTGATGTGGTTTGGTCTGATGCGGATTTGGGCTACAATCCCGCTTATCGGAGCGGCCACTGGAGTTATCGCTGGCTACCGCAAAATCGTGCAACCTTGGATGGACGCCAGGTCCGCTTCGGCAGAGTGGGAACGCCAGCGCGAAAACGAAGCTCGTATGGAAGACGAGGACGTCAGATCTCGAAACGATTTCACCGACACGGGCGCCGCTCGCCAATTCTTCTACCAAAACAAAAAAACCATCTTGGACCATCTTGGGGGATCCTATGAGCACAAAGAAGGGGATTTCGATTGGTATAAACAATGGGAAGAATGGGCAAACCAGCAATGGAGGCAACAGGAACAAGCACAGCAGCAATCTACTTACCACAGGCGACAAACTAGTGGACACCAGGGCTATAAGGAACAGACTTCGCGACAAAAAACACAGGAATTTCGGTGGGACTTTGACGAGAACGATCCTTACTCAGTTCTTGATATCAGACGAGGGGTAACCAAGCAAGAAGTCTCTGCCGCTTTCCGCAAACAGATGCTAAAGTATCACCCAGATACCCAGCCAAATGCCTCCGAAGCACAGAAAATTCGGCTCGTGGAACGTTCGAAAATCATCACCGAAGCATATCGAAGAATAAAAAAGGAAATGCAATAGATCGTTGTCAAAAGAAATGTATTTTTAGCTCTCTTGACAGGATACCAGCTTTCGTAGTATACTCGTATGATCTCAAAAGTGACTTCTACAATGCTTACTGCCCCCAATTGCACTAGTTCAAGAATTAACACCTCAGAGTCCTCCAGAAACTCGCAACTTAGTCCCACTGCAATACGAGCTTTCATCAGATAGAAGAAAGGACACCGCTTTTGCTACTTCCTCTGGAAGCCCAGGCCTTCGTAGGGGGATTACTCCTGACATGCGTTCCATGATCTCCTTGGACGCCAAGCCAGTGTCAATCAAGCCGGGTTGAATAGTGTTAATCCTGATTCCCTCCAGTGGTAGATTTTTGCTCAAACCAATGACCATTGCTTCGAGTGCGGCCTTGCTCATACCATACGCTAGGATTTGCGCACTTTCTGCCGAAATCGATGAAATACAGACAATGGAGCCTCCGTTTCCACCATTTTCAGTGGACGCTCGCTTGACAAATTCCTGAGTACAATAGAATGGACCACATGTATTGACTTTGAGATCCCGCATGAGCGTCTCGTGTTGGATGGCCTTGATATCTTTCTCCATCATTTCCATGACTGCTGCGTTGTTCACGAGACCAGTTGGATTCGACTTGAAGGTCTGGAATATTTCGTCGAAAAGACTTGCAACCTGTTCCGGTTCACTGATATCCGCCTGAAATGCCACGATATTACCGTTTCCCCGCTCCACTACGCTTTTCGCTGCCTCTTCATCTTGAGCGTAATTCAGCGCGACCTTCCAACCGCGTTCGGCCAGCAACAAGCAGGTAGCTCGACCGATGCCGCGGCTCCCACCTGTGACGAGGACCAGTTGGGGTTGGACCAACTTCGAGCTACTCGTAGGACTGCTGAGTGCTTCGGAGAGCCGCACTGCGAGAAACAACAGAACATAAAGACGCGAAATTTGATTCATCTCTTGCAAATCGAAATTTTAAAATAATGCTGGGGTTATGCCAATTGCGACCAAGTTTTGTCCCAGGCATCGACAAAAGGTATAAATGCAGTAAATGGGTATTGTGCTGCTGCCTGCTTCTGCTCCTCGTGCACTGCGCGCACACACAATAACTACGCGGAAACCGCAATACCTGGTGGCCTCTACAACGCCTAAAGGCATGATATTCTTCTATCAAAACTTCTCTATAACACTTTAAAAAAGGAAGTATAAGTGCTGAATCTATGCTCTGTTTTCCTTCACGCGTTCTTATGATATCACCCAAGCTGGGCCAGGCTTGGCGCCCAGGTATGAGTACTAACTCTGTCTACTAGCTTTGCTCGGGATGATCTTCCCAGTCCATATCTCCGCTGCCAGAGCTCCTTAGATGTGGTGCAGCAGACCTGAAAAGTTTCATCTCGCGGACTCGGATCAAAGAAATATCCGAATCTTCCACTGACGCCATCGAGAGAGGTGATTTACTACGCATGGATCGTTCCCAACTCGGGACTTCACGCAGAGCCCGTTGGAGACTGTCATCCTGTTCAAAGAGATGGCAAAGCGAACCGCCTCCAACGCTAACATTGTTTGTGCTTCCATCCAGATCGAGTGAGTTGACAGGTGAAATACCAACCCCAACATTCCCGATGCTTCCGGCAAAAGAGTGATCTCTAGTGGGTGCAGATGCCCACGTTGTATTAAAGCTTTCTGGTATCCACGAGTTAGAGGAGTTATTGTTGTATTGGTTTCCCGCTCTGGCCTGCCAGTCAATTTGAATGCGTGGCGAAGGAGGAGGCATAGACGTTTCGTCATGAGGATCCCGCAGTTGGACCTCCAGACCTTCTGTTTCCATGATGTCATGTGGATCTTGCATATGCTGTAAGCTTCCACCATGTGACGGCTTTGGAGCATTAGTGTTCTCCCAGGAGCCCATGATGTGACTGGCAACCTGCGAGAGTAAGGACGTATTTTGCTGGGCCTGTGGTAGGAGGGGTCTATCTGCAGAAGCCGCGGACGATTGCCGCTGCAAACTGCCTCCACCGTGAGAGAGATGAGATAGACTAAGGTCGTCATCCTTGAATTGAACCGACCGCCGCCGCTGTGTGGATGCTTTCGGTTTGGTGCTGCCATCGCTGGTCATCCAAGCTACGAAGGAAGAAGGGTCCAAAGCCCCGAAGGAGTGGCTGTTGTCAGACGACATCTGGGCATCTCTGTTGACTCTTGAGGCCTGGGAGAATGCATTTGATCTTGAGGTTTTTCGTGCGCTATCACCAGTTGCCTCGAGATGGTGCCGCAAGACTTTGTCCTCTTGGTCTTGAAGGGAAACCGCGAGACGGTGATCTTGTTGTTCTTGGGTCATATCCGTCGTTTCCATCAATTCGAACGACGGAGGTGGCGCTTGTCTTCGTACGTGCGACACCCTGGGTCTTTCCACAGGTGATCGAGGGTTCGAACCAAAACTGAGGCACGCATTGGAGCGTCGAGCTAACGAGTCCTTGTACCTGGCTTTCCGAGCCTCGTACAGAGCCGCCTTTTCTTCATGCTGAAGTTCCATTGCGAGTCGGTGATCTTCCTCTTCCTGCGATATCATATCCGCCATGCCGTCCTCTTTGAACTCCTCTCCGGTTTTCTCGAGTCCAGTAGTAGGCACGACTGCTTGTCCCCAGTAGCCGGGCGGTGGATGTGGATGGGCGCCTGGCATCGCAGCTGGCGGAGGAGGATAATGGGGCGACATCTGAGCTGGTGGTGGATATCCATAATATTGGTGGTACCAGTCCCAGTAGGATTGTTGAGATTGGTGGTGCGGAGCAGGCGGGTGCGGATAGTAAGGATGAGGCGGAACCGCCGCGTAGCCGGGTTGCGGCTTGGACCCGTGAGGCACGGTATCTTTCCTCTTCAGCTCAGCGCGTTGCTCATTTATCTCTGTTTCGATTTCAGCGCGGATGGAAGGGGCGTTCTCTCGCAGCGCTTGAGACGTCTTGTCACGAGCCTTTTCATCGCCAATATCGTACCAGTGTCCGCTGTCCTTGTTCCCCTGGCGAGCAAGGAAGCGTCCTGTAGGATTCATGCCCCGGATCTCGGAAACAATACTGGAGGCAATTAGACGCTTCTCACGTTTGAAACGAGCTGTCAAGTAAACTCGCTTTCGCTTCTCAACGAGTTCCCGGAACTGCTCGTTGCCCTGGTGCGAATTGATACTCCCACCGCGCCCGCAGAGGACGTCGTTCGGTCCAGGGACCTCAATGCGCCCTCCTTCCATGTCCCCCGGTGTTACCATCGCTGAATGGTTGCTTTCCTCGGTGGATAGAGGACTGCTCGGGAAAGGATCAGTGTCCATGGTCGACGGAGTTGTTGTTTACAACCGGAAATGGATCCACTGTGTGACAATGCGCGGTGACAGTGATACGGACTAGTAGACAAAAGATGTTCTTCAATGCAGTTCTACCGCGCCCTTTGCTGGCGATAGTTATCGATCGTGCCCGAATCAGATCTGCAACCGACAGCTTCGGGTGCCTCTTGCTTCCTTCCGGGACCTTGAGACAGGTCGTAATGGACTTGTTGTTTCTTGCTACAAAGAGGGCCACTTGAAATGGAGAATGGAGCTTTGATCTGAACGAAGAAACACACATCACCATGGTTCCACTTTGTTCCACCAATTCCTGTCTACCGCACTGGCGTGGGCGCGGTCGGCGATGGCTCTCGCTTGAAGCCGACGGTGTGACACTCGTCTCTCCGTTGAGCCTAAGTAGATGTCGAGTCGGCGAGTATTCATCATATTCGTACTTGAATACCTTATTCAAAATGAAATTTTGGTGGCAACTTCGCTTTCCTCTTTTCTGACCCACGCACGCACGTACCGGTAGCACAGACAGTCCGAGTACCAGTACCGATACATAGTACAGGTACGAGTTCTGTACCAGTACCAGTTATACGGTATACTTGTTGAAGTTCTGATACCTCTCGTGACTCGTCACGTGTCTCAACTTGATATCTCCGCTCAGATATACTTTCTCTTGTTACTACTACTGTGTGATCAAGTACAGTAGGCACAATCCAGAATACGCTCGTCAGTATATCCCTTTTCGAATTGTGAGCTAAAATAAAGATTATACTATTCATCTTCTCGTCATTCATCTTCACTTCACGAATAGATCAAGATCATCCAAGACTAACTTGTCATCGATCTTCTTTTCACTTTACCTTGCTGTTGGAATTCTTATCTGATGGTTGTTGTATCCGCCCGGGGTGTGGCAAGAGTACATGAAAGGCCAAACATACATTATTTTTTAGTACCAGCCCTGATCGCCATTGCTGTGTTCCTTATACTACAGAGTACTCTAGTATGCAAAGAATGTTTTTTAGCTGCTTTCTTCATAGACTCATAGTTATTAGTACTATAGTATTGAAGATTATATTGTAAAGTGCAATGTCTAACTTAGACTAGTTACTACCTTGACGGTCGAGAGCAATGATTCATCATCTCTCTTGCGCCAGCCCACCGATTGACTCAGTGGACTCTTTTCAACCATACACGATCGAGGGGTAAATAACGATCATCAGCGCTAGCTATTTGTCTGCACATCTACAGAGAGACGATGGAACCAAGAGAGCCCTGTGCTTGCATCCTTCGTCTACTAGTAGCTCACGTGCGCGATTCAACAAAAGATTGGGCTGCTGCCAGGAAGCACGTAGAATAGCATAAAGGTTTATTAATTCAATGGACTTGCAGAGGCACGCAACAACACCCTTTACAAACCATGATAGTCAATACACCTGCACATTACCGGAGATGAGCAGTGTCCAGTGCTTGCTCCAATGTAAGGGACTGTACAGTATGTTGCAGTGAGGAATCAATTGCCTCATCCCAAATGGCATCGCGATGCTTTAGTGGTGAAGGATTTCATCGACCTACTCGTAGCTTCATCTAGGTTCTCTCCTATCCTTTTCAGCGGATCAACCTGCGCTATCCAGCAGGGAAAAGGACAGGAGATAGGCCTCACTTACTTACAGCTTCTTTTGCTCCTCCCTCTTCTTTCCCTTTTCGAGTGATGCGTTTACACAGCGATCGGTTCCCCTTCATGAAACAAGGGTGAGATATGTATCCCTTGTTTGCCCCCCGAGTAACACGCGTGAATCCATAAAGGTTCAATTGTCTGCGGAAGCTCTCATCTGCAGCATAACATACAACAGCCAAGGATGTGAGAGAGGCAACAACTCAGCATGATGCTTGCGACTCACTCGTAGCAGGATGCGTACTTACATTTGCTTTGGTCGAAAAAGTTCGGCATGATTATATTGACGAATGAATCGCTATCATGTACCTTGAAAGCTGACCCATCCTGTACCCACGATACGATATTGTGGAAGCCCTCGCGTCCCGCTTCTTCGAGTAGAGTGTGGAGTTTCCAGGGAAAGCTATGCTCCGGTTCTTTTGATGAATGAAACGCGGAACCATTCAAAATGTCGTAGCTGCTGTGATCATCGTTCGGATTGGCCGTGCCGCTGCTGCTGTCGCTGTTTGTCACTTTGCTAGTTGCACTGATCGATCGAGTCGAGGCACCCAAAGAAAAGAGGAGCCTAACAGGGTCAAGGACAGATTCATCGAGTTTATTCTTGTACCTTGCTCGAACTTCTTTTTCAAAAAGGCTCTCATCGGATTCCAAACTTCGTTTCAATCCCTAAAATCCATACAAACAAGCAGATAGAAGTTAGACAACGAGTCGTCCGTGGGTACTTGTCCGAAAGAAGTAACACAGTCTAGAAATGCTCACTTTTGCCTCTTTGGGACTTTCTCCGCTCGTAGCCCCAGAAGTAGAAGCCCGCTGTGACTCTCCTTGACGACAGATGAGCTTGCACATGTCAGGCTGGGTTCTCTTGAAAAGAGGGTGACAATAACCTCCCTTGTTAGGACCATGATGAATTCTCTGAAACCTGAAGATTGAAACCAAGCAAGATCGAGACATTCGTTAGCGGTGGCAGAGTCGAGAGGAAGTGAAAAACGATAACATCACCTACCCATATATGTTCAGCTGCCGAAGGAACGATTTGTACTTTCTGAGGGCAAAAAAATCGCTAGCGATTTCCGCAGCAAATCGCTCTGGCTTGAAGACACGAAACGATTCCCCTCCAGGTTGCCATGCTATCACATCGTCGAACCCCCGTTTTTGGCTCTCCTCAAGCATAGCAAAGAGTCTCGTCGGAAACGCCTGGGAGCTTGGAAGCTCCTTTTCTTTTCGCTTCGCCTGTTCCATTGTTTGGGCTGAAAATTGATAAACCAAAACCTAATGTGGAACAAGTACTGTAGTAATAGTAGAGATGGTACTGTAGATCTCCGTAATCCTGTCACACCAAGCAAGAGAGCCCTTGTCGCTGTGAGAGGAATCCAGAGAAGAAGGTTCACCTCTTCTTTGCAAAATATGAGTAGTGGTAGCACTACTTCTACCGCCGGTACGAACAAAGAGAAGAGGAAACCGGCGCATGCGACACGGTAAATTGAAATATCGTGGTACTTGTACCGTACTGTAATGATCGCAGTAGAAACCCAAACATGTGATGTGCCGATGTTGTGCCTGTTTCACGGGGGCTATAGCGTTACATTAAAAAATATTACTTACTGTGCAGTATGTACTGTACAAGTCCACTGGTACCGTACTCGTACCGGTATGTACCACCGGTATGAGGTACAGCGTACGAGTACCACAGGTACTGTACTGTACTGTACTTGTGGACATCCCACGCAGAAGAAGCGTTCGCCGTGTTCCGCTTTCTTCCATCATATTCGGGGGATATTTAGGGGATTATTCTTTCCCCGACTTGAACAACCCTCGATACCCGTACAGTACCGGTACACCGGTACAAGTACAGTAGACGCTGTCTATCTGGCTTTTAGACAGGGGTCCAAGGCTTACGGAACAGGTACTGGTCAGGATTGGGGGGGGTATGCGCCTTGCGTGGACGGCTCTCGAGACTTAACGAAGTCTCTTTCCGGACAAACCAAAAGAATGCGAAATCCGTGGTAAAGCATTACTCTTATATAGCTTCGAAGGGGAAAATTATGCCTTCGTTTGGACTGCACTTCCGACAACAGATGTTGAAAGAAGACACGAGACAAACATTAGCGCACGTTGGAAAATGAGCTTCAACGATGATGGATCACCCACTGTGATCTATGTATTGACTACTGACCTTTCTGGTTGTTTATTCGTCTTTGAACACCAAAAAAATCCATCTTTCGATCGGCGGTCTAAAAGTCATTCTCTGACATGCGTGTGATGCGCAAATATTTACGCGCGTTTCTTCCGCCAACCAGTCAGGTGTCTTCTAGCACAATATCTTTTCTCAACAATTGATTTTGAAACAAGTAGTTCCAAGAGTACGAGCCGAAAATCTCACAAGCTCTGAGTCGTGGATCCTGTTCAGTCACGCTCGGGAACAACGTCGTCGTCGCGATTTTTGATTTTTTTGAAGCTGTGATCCGTGCTACTATCGACTATCGAGATACCGTACCGATACAGTATCAGTACTGGTACCAGCATTGTGCCCGAAACAAAATCTCTCGGGCGGAAAGCGGAAAAGCCCTGAGCTCTTTTGCTGTGCAATCCTACCTGCACTCGCACTCCTGAGCCAACACAATTCGATTCCGAGTGAAAAGCCACAACCAAGAGCTATGTCTCTTTTGTCTGTCAAAGCCGAACGGCGCCGGAATCGCGGCATATCATTTTCACACGTTGTTGCTTTTCTGGGAGGGATGACTGTTGCTACGCTCTTCATGACGTTTTTCCATGGGACAATTCTGCATGCGACAGGTTACTCTGATCCATTTGCTACCGGTAATGACCAGCCGAACTTGAACACATCGGCTCGTTCACCGCACATTGCAACGACAGATACATACCGATACCACTCAACTCCTCAAGCCGTTGCTGGATTGGACTGTTCGGCACACGGAGGGCCCAACACTGCGGAAATAACACAAGAGCTCGTTTACTGGAAAGACTTGCCACTGGACAATGAATATATCTCGCCCTTACGAAGCACGACCGTTCGGCAGTACCTTACTTTCGAACCAGATGGAGGTGAGTTGACCGAATGCTGGAAATAACTACACTATCAATGGTCTGCTCACACTGTACCCCATTGAACCATTCAAGGCGGTTGGAACAATATCCGAATGTCAATGGTAATTATGATATGAAGCTTTTTTTGTGGTGGTACATGTATCCTTAAATTGAAAATTCGCTAATTTTGTCATGCATGTTAGGAGACCGTACTAGCTATGGCTGTAGCAACGGGGCGTGTGCTTGTGCTTCCACCATCCCAAAAAATGTACTTGTTGGGAACGCAAAGCATCCAGTTCGGGGACTTCTTTCCATTGGAGAAAATGGCAAGAGAACATGCCGGACTTGAGATTATTTCAATGAAGCAGTTTCTAGAAGAAACTCATGGACAAGTTAGAGAAATTGACGGTGGAAAAGTTGCCCTCCCTCCCAACGGACGAACAGACTGGGATGGTGACACAAAATCCGTGAGAATGTTTTTGAATCCATGGCTTCAGAGCATCGCACCAAACCCTGATTGGAATCCCGATAGATGCATAGCAGCTTTCCCGAAGTCAACTGATCCCGAGGATTCTGCCGAACTCAAGAGAATTTTTGATGAGCTCCAGGCAAAGCTCCCTCCTGTGGAGGACTTCATAAATCATCCTACACCCGTTAATGAGACTACCGAAGAACGCATGCGAGAATTCGTGGCACAGAGAAAGGAGCTCTGCTTGTATACACCAGCGCTGCAAAATGCACAAATAATCCACTTCAATGGGAAGAAAGATTTGGGAGGGCGTCTACTGGTACATTTCTACGCGTTTCTTTTCTTTCAAGATTTTAAGGCCGACCTTTGGATGAAACGATTTGTTCGGGATCATGTACATTACGTAGAAGATGTACAGTGTGCTGCCGGTAAGTGCGCACAGCGAGATCTCAACCTTAGCCTCACCAATCATACTCTAAAATCCACACTGACCTCTGACCAATCACAAAATATCAGCTCGTGTCCTAGAAGCCGTTCGCCAGCACTCCAAGGAGATGGGAAACGATGGAGTCTTCGACGCTTTTCATATCCGGCGTGGAGATTTTCAGTACAAGAAGACTCGAGTGGATGCAGACGAGATTTTGGCCGCAGCCAAGGATCAAATCCCAAAAGGAGCAACTGTGTATATTGGGACCGATGAAAGGAACAAGGAGTTTTTCAAAGTGATGGCCGAATACTGGGACATTCTGTTTCTGGACGACTTTATGGGATTACTGGGTGGAATCGATACAATGCATTATGGGATGATAGATCAGCTCGTCACGAGCAGGGGAAGATCATTCTTTGGGTGCTGGTTCAGCACTTTCACGTCTTATATTACCCGCCTCCGGGGCTACCATTCACAGATGGAAAAACAGGAGGGCTATGAGATGGGCATGTTGCCGACAACATATTATTACGCGTTGAAAGATCACAAAACGAAAATGCACGACTACTGGCCTATCAAGAAACTATTCTATGCAAGAGAATTCCCTGCTGCCTGGCGAAATATCGATTTTGATGTCGCTTGAAGCTTCCATCTTATTGAGTACTACGCACGTAGATTTCCGATCGAAAGCTCAAGCCATCGAATAACGAGAACTGTGTATATTTCCTAAGTTCGTCATACTTCAGCCGATCGAAGCCAAAGCTAGGAGAACTGCTCACGGGCTTTTGAAGCTTGGTACTACTCGCATGCTGTTCTAGCTAGTCCTCGAGTCCAGTATCAATCAGCCGCCAAGCCGTTGGGAATTCCCGAGCATAAAAAGATTTCTTGACTGGATAAAACGTCTGCATGTGAAGAAAACGGTCTTTCAAAGCGTAGTAATAGCTTGGAATAATTCCATCCTCAAAACCTGGGCTTTGGTGATCATCCGCATGATACCCACGAAGACGATTGATATAGCCTGTTCAGAAAAAATGATAAGTCATACTGGTAATTTCGAAGCATACGCTGATGAGCTATTGGGTTGGATTGAAGACAACTCACCTGTAAAAGTACTGAACCAACAACCAAAAAAAATCCTGCCACGGCTAGCCACGAGCTGATCAATCATACCTGTTCAAGTATTAGTCTCGTAGTCTCACTATCTGATCAAAAATCCAAAAACGAAAAGAGGACACTCACCGTAATAGTTGGAGTTGACTCCTTCAAGAGAATCCATGAAGTCATCGAGGAATACGACGTCATAGTGCGATTTGAGAGGATCGAAAAATCCTTTGTCACGCTCATCTGTCGCAATGTAAACAGTCGCGTTGTCAGATATTCGTTGAGTTGTCATTTCATAGATTTGCGGAGCATCGGATCGAGTCACAGTGTACTGAAAATCCCCACGGCGGACATGGAGAGTGTCGAAATCATTATCGAAGCCACGTTCCTTGACCCGCTTCCGAATTGCTTGGACTACTCTTGCCGCGGCACATTGGATTTCGTCAATGTAACGCACATGATCTCGAATGAATCGCTTCATCCACAGATCAGTGCGCCAATCTTGGAAATATAAGAAAGCGTAAAAATGTACCAGGAGCCGGTTGGCCATGTCTCCCTTGTGTTCCATAGGCCAGTGAACCCATCTTGCATTTTGCAAGCGGTCATCGTACAAACACAATTCTTTCCGTTCTGCCGAGTTTTCTTTGAGACGATCTTCAGCGCTTGCGTTGACTGGATTTGGTTTTCCAACATACTTCTCGTAGTTGGGCATTCCTCCTGTATCCATGATGTGCTTGTGCATTTCCTTCAAAGAATCCATATCCCCAGGATCTGCCGTTTTCGGGAACGCAGCCAAACACTGTTCTGGGTCCCATCGCATTATTGTACTTGTGATGTTGTTTCTAAGCCACCTTTTGAGTTCACGCTGATCTTTTTCATCCGCACCATCCCAATCAGTCCTGTTACCGGGTGGAAATAATGGTTTCTGCGTCTTTGGGTCCACAAACGTCCCTTCCATGACAATCTCTAGGAATTCCTTCATACTAATAATGTCCAATCCCACGTGTTCTTCATGGATTCGTTCCATGTGAAAGAAGTGCTCAAACGAGAAGGCGTTACGTTGCCCCTGATCCTTGCTCGTCAGCAGGTACATTCGCTGGTGTGGGGGCAATACGAGCGTCCGCCCCATGGCAAACGCCATTCCTAGGACAGTTTCCATTGCCATTCTTGATACATGTACATATACATATACAATATACATAAAATTGTGAGCAAGAAATAATTGTTCAGCATCATTGCGTATCATCTTTGGGAGCGAAGAGTGCGTACAAGTACTCGTACCTGATATTGTTCCACCCACCTTGATCAGGTTCAAACGTCAAGTACTGCGTGGGCCCGTTTCGATGCTTGGAGTGAAAGGGCGAAACCCACTCGGCATCGCTCGGAATATCCTCCCAGTAGACCAGCTCCTGCGCCCCCTCTAGACTCGGCCCACCAAACTTGTCGCAGTTGAGCCCAGCAACGTGGCTGGAATGTGGATTGGCGAGGCCTTTGTGCGGTGATTTCCCAGCGCCCGAGGTCACCAGCTGGTCGTTCGCTACTGGTGTGTCCCGCACTGCGTCGTCGAACATGTGCGCGGTATCGATGGGTAGATAATGATTCTGCTTCAACACAATGGACTGCACGGAGTCTTTCAAGTAGCTTTCAATGATGCTGGCATCTTCCACCACGATGTGCGTAAATCGACTATTCAGCATCAAGCTCAAGCAGGCAAAGCAAAACAAAATGACCAAGAAATACTTGGTCAAGAAGGAACCTCCACCGTTGGAACTACTTGTGCCGGTACTTGTAGAGGCAGCCATTTTACAATTGTATTTTGCCAATGTCAATTTCAATGTCAATTTCAATGTCAGAAACGAAAACGGCAGCCAGTGGTCTACTAGCTTGTTCACGCTTCAATCAGAGGTACAAGTACCGGTAGGCGGGAGCAGATGGATGGATGTTGCGTAATAATAAGGCGCAAATGCAATATGCGATGAGGAGTGCGTCTCTCTTATTCATACAATTTCAATTCTACGCCTGTCGTACTCGGGTATACTGTATCGGTATGAGTATTTACTACTGTACCCGTACAATCTTTCAATCATAATTTGTATTGCCAATGCCACTACTGACTTGATGCGGTCCGCTAGCTATCGCCGAACGAAACCGCGTGAGAAGAAGATCGGGATCCATGCACGTACGTCGCCTCGTGAAAAGTAAGCGTACTTCGCGTCTACCTGTACCCTGTTGTACCGTACTGTACTAGTACTACTGTAAATACCGTACGTTGGTACAGTACCGGTACCTGGTACTGTACCTGGTACCGGTACAGAAAGCTTGGACGAGATGCTCATGTGATGTCGACCACGACCACCTTGAACGTTTTAGTTGGACCTCCTTCCTTGCTGAACGGCTACAAAATTTGGTTGACCTTCTTCAATCATCAAAATAACTCGAGTACGAGTACCATACTTCGTATACCATTCGACGGGACGACGGCAACTCTCACTCCTCTTGCGACGCAACGTACCAATTCAATTCGTAAACTAATTGGAAGCATCATTTTTTTAGAAATCATGGCGGTTTCATCTCCTCTGCACGCATGCGAAGTGCAGATCGACTTTCCTACCAATCTCCAGGCGGAACAAGCGATGCGGATCCTGCAGGTGGACGCGGAACCAACCGATCGGGTTACGAAATCATTCAGGATGGAAAACACGGAGGATGGCATGTCCATGCTAGTGTGAGTAGTCTATATGCAATACAATGCCAATACTCAATACTGATACTGGTACTGGTACTGATTCTGCAATGGGAATCGGGAAGACTGCCGCGACGTTTCTTCATGACCTCACCTTGTTTCTACTACGTATACAACCACTGACTGTGCCCACTGCACTACGCGGTATGCAATGTATGATGGCTCCTTCCATGCCCGCGACAGTCGAATTGAATCAAAAGAACTCAAAATGCTGCGAGTTGCAGTTTCTTCCTTCTATGATTACGCGATGGTAGTCATGAAGACTATGCAAGAATTTGATTCCACAATCATTGCTTGAAACACCACGGGTTGGGTTCTTGTCGTCGAGGGCAGATTCTTGTCCTAGATAGAGCGCAATGCCGTTTCTGTTCATCGTTGGGGGTAAGCGAGTGGGGGTCTCTTGTTGGGAAGACTTAAGACTCGACGGTACTTGTATCAGTCGAATGAATATATCTCATTCTCTACTTTGAACTAGGAAAAAGTATCCGGCAAAGTGCTACGGTGTTTTGGAAAGGAGCTGTTGCAGGCTCTGGCTTTCTTGCGGCGAATTCAGTGAGTTTTGATAGCATCCGCCCACAGCTCCAATTGCTAGAAGCCATGCGAGCGAGATGAAATGATGTACTCTAGCAAAATGATCAATAGTTGTGTTTTTTGTTCTTTTCTACTATTTCTCCTACAGTTATTCTTCTTTTCTTGCGTCTATGTATCTATTGTTGGGGCTCCTCTGAGATTACAGGAAGTACTATAGCCATCCCAGTCCAGGATTAATGGTGAAATGCGTATATTGGTAGTACATCTGGTACCGGCACCGACGATGATAAACAAAAGAGGAAATATTATTGATTTTTTGACACTACGAGTACTAGTAGTAACCAATCGTCCTAATAGGCTCATTTTGCAAAATTTGCTTGAATCAATATATCTCACTAGCTACACGTGGTGAATTAGCGGCCATTTGTGCACTCGTGGGCATCATACACTAGAGAGCTTCGCTTTTCGTTTGTATTGCTTGTCTGCCTGCAGTCCCAGCAGTAGCATTCGGCCACCGTTACAGAGTCTCTTATCTTTTGCTTCTTGTAATCCTAGTCTTTAGCACAATCACCAGCCAGCAATCGTACAACCATGACAGCATATGAGGCACTTTGATAAGCGGACCCCTCATCGAATATTCTATCCCAGTCAATACTGTTACGCAGCATAAGATATCTTGTGGAAGGATCTGGAGTAAGATGGGAGCACATGCTTGTTGCGAGAAAGATACTGACGCATTAAAAGATGCGATCTTCTCCAATTAGTCTCGCCTACCACTGGCCGCAATCTAGTTTCTAGTGTATCGATGAGAGGCGCGTACCCGGGGTCACCTTGCTTGTTTCTAGCAGTCACATACAGAAGCAGACGCTTTGCCTCTTGACATAAGGATTCCTCTCCGGATTCCTCAAGGCGCTTGAAGAGGATTTTCACGAACAACGCGAAGCGTACTCGCTCGTCGTGGTTCATTGGTCGTGCCATTGAAGCTCGTGATGAGATGTTTTGCCTGATTAAATGAAGATTGTAGTAGGGATGTCGGAGGGGAACCGAAGGAGACTGCATTGTCGTCGTCAGTTCAGGAAGAGTAAGGGCTGTGTCTTATTTGGCAGGAAGGAAGCGTGCGGTGCCAATCTTTGTTGTAGTTCAATGAAGAGAGAGAAAATATGAAACGCAGTAGCAGGCAGAGAGTTTTGCTTTTATGAGAGGATAGGGATGATTTGAGGTTGAACAGAGTGGCAACGTCAAACAAATCTACGGGGCCCTTCAAGATGTGGCTTCGGCCTTCGGGTTGCCCCACGATCGCTCCACGATGGCCTGCGCAGTACCGCACCGGTACGAGTAGAACTACTTGTACTCGTACCGGTATTTGTTATTCCTTTTTACGACATTTCGGACAAGAAGCCCGATATGTTGTGATCATCCGGGCGAAAGAGAACGCCGACGAAGAAGCGAGTTTCTCGTCTCCTGCTTGCGTGCACGGTTCTCAAAGAATATAAGCCCTTCTGCGTGTCCTTTTCGCTTCGTGACGCGATCTGTCCAATAACACGACACACGACACACGAAAGTACCAGAAATTTCAATAAATAATCTGAGACGAGAACTCCACAATACAAATAATACACAGCACGAGGGACGGAGCAATAGTCTACCTTACGTGGTAGATGAGTACCAGCAGGTACTTTATGTTCCATCTAACCTACCGGTACTACTAGCTGGTGGTGGGGGAGGATGTGGTAGTCTACTGGTATGTGGCGTGGAGAGACATAATGATCCTGTCGCTGTTGTCCCGTTTCTTTGATTTAAAATACGTGCCCGAAAAGCATCCCCATGGTGGATTACTGATTTTTTTGGTGGGTTGTGCCGCCAAGGGAAGACGATGTCATTTTGACGGTCAATCAGGGCGCTTGGCAACATCAAGAGATCGCTGTAGTTCGGCGTCCAGGCTGTTGGTCAGGAAGGTGCTAGCGTCCTTGTCATTGGATTGGTCGTAGGTGTCGTGCTTTGGTTGGACCAGCAGACACTGCGCAGATGCCAAGGTTAGATTGAAGTGAGAGTGCTCAGATATGACGCAACTCATGCGAGTGGAGTTGATGGGATCCGGCAGGGAGGTACGAGATCGAATCCAGTCCATGCATGGTTAGGTGGGTCAGTACCTTTGTCTGAGACGTCTTGAGGTCGTCTCCCTTTTTGAAGGTGGGGGAGAGACCAGAGATGCGGTACTTGTGGCTCTTGATGGATGTTCCAACATGGTGGCTGCGCCACTGGCTTGGGTTTTCAGGTTCCAAAACGTACGAGTTTGTGATTTTGCAAATTGTGAGACTATTTTATGATGAAACTGAAGATGGGATCTTGATCAATCTAGAACTGCCGGAAGCAGTTTGGAAAGATCTTTTGCAGTTTCATTATTACACTTATGACATTGAGGATGCACAGATGAAAGGTTTGGAAGAAGTAGAAACGCCAGAGTCGTGATCGGAAGTTTTGTAGCATGAGGCGAAGGTACCGTTAGATCTTTTCTTCGGCCTAAAACAGTTCGACTCGATTGACCCTGGTGGACAGGTTCGACTGAAGCTTCGAGGTCAGGTGGACAGACTGCCTCGATTGTCTTAATTTTTGTTTCATTGTTTCGAATTTGGAATTTGACAATGGCCAAGCCATAACACGGCCAAGAGTGAGTCGTCAACAAGCATGGGATCCTTCCGTCTTCATTGCATGAAAATAATTGCCATTGCTGCTGCTGTCATATTTTTAGGTATAAGTAGAAGCTCTGGGTTCACCGCTCCGTCACCCTCCCATCGCAACCCTCCGAATGCCGGCAAAGAGTACCCGTCCATGCATCACCGGCATGAAGACCCAGAGCTCTTTTCCGTCGCCCCTATGATGGGTCACACAAATCGGCACTATCGCTTCATGTTTGGAAAAGTCAGTAAACGGGCGTGGCTCTACACCGAAATGATTCCGGCCAGCCGACTAGTGCAAAGCTACGTCCAGGCTGCTGCGAGCCTCAATGCATGCTGCAAGTACTACCAAAGAGGCAGCAACCATAATCACCGGGTACTGCTTTGCCTGGAAGAAATTCAACACCGTGTCGAGTTCATAAAACTTGAATATCGTGCGGGGACTTACAAGATCCATGATCCCATTATGGAAGAACTGCTGGATCCGGGCCCTAATCCCGCTGTCCTACAGCTGGGGGGACGAGATCCCGACCAACTCGCACACGCTGCGGCAATCGCCGCGGCGTTTGGCTTCAGGGCCGTCAATTTGAACTGTGGATGTCCCAGTACATCTGTGTCCGCCCGAGCAACAGGGGCAGCACTCATGAGAGAACCATCGCTAGTCGCGCAATGTTTGGAAGCCATGTCGCAGACCATGGATAAAGTTAATCCTTCAACAATTCTTTCCGTCAAGCATCGGCTGGGAGTGGCAGACACCGTTTCTTACAACGCCGAATGGGATCATGCACAAGATGACGAGGCGGCATATAGAACATGTTTCGACTTTGTCCAAAGGATAAGCTATGCATCCAAACTTTCAAGAATTCAAGTCCATGGCAGAATTGCATTGTTGGGTTTTGATGCACCGTCTGGTACCGGTACAAACAGAAAAGAAGAACAGTTATGGGTGCCATCATCTGATGAAGCTTTGTCATCTTCAACCACTGGACAACAACTGTCCATCAAAATCAATCACCAGCGCGTTCAGTATCATGCAAAGCTTCTTTCGCGTCAAGTGACGCTCCAAAACCGAAGTGTCCCCCCGCTTCGACCAGGTGTGGCAGACAAGATCGCCCAGGACTTTCCAAAGTTACAGGTCATCTCAAACGGTGGAATTAAGTGCATCGATGAAGTCCATACTCGCCTTTCTTGCGGAGTGGTGGGAGCAATGGTCGGACGAGCTGCCATCAACCATCCATGTTCATTCGCAGGAGTTGACAAGGAAGTTTGGAGACAAGATGACGACTCCTCTCCAAGTCCAATGACGAGGGGCAAAGTTCTCCTGGATTACATTGATTATTGCCAAGAAGAGGAGTCCCGATTGGAACATACACTTAGCGACAAACAAAGGGCACATAGTACTGCAAGAAGGCGGAGGGAAGACTTCGATTCCATAGCGTGGCATCGAAGGCGGCTTGTGGCACCGATCTTTCATTTGTTCATGGGAGAAGAGGGGAACGAAGCCTACCAGCGACGATTGAGAAAGCTTGTCAGTAGAGCCGATCGGCACCCTACCCCATCTATGATTTTGGCGGCCATGGCGGAGGTTCCGTCTCGTTCTTTGGACAAGCCTTTGAAGGAACACACACCTTGGGACCAAATACCGAAATACGACTTTACAAAGCGGTCTGGAGCCATGCAGCGAACCATTTATTGATTTTCACTGACAATGGTGTGGCTCCTAAGGTCTAAGAATTTTGAACTAGATTTCTCGCTCCGCATGGATACGACGTTGTATTAAGATACTCCCGGTTTCAGGATCATGATACTGTATAGTACCACAAGAAAGGCACACGACACAATGTTGGACAGTCGACGTTGAATAACCTTGGAATCGTCGAATCCACGTTCCCGAAGACTGGCTTGAGAGCGACGGTCCGTCCAAGCCCACCAAATACCAAACAACAGCATGACGTGCAGTGACGATTTTACATGTTTGGGTGCGAATCTCAGTGTGGCATAGTAATGAAAAGACTGAGCCACCCCTGAGATCAAGCTCATTGTGACAGCGGGTAGGACGAGCCTGGATTCGACCTGCCATAACCAGTTGAGCAGCACAGCGCCAGATTTGTTGTTTTGTTGCCGTTGCTCTTCCATTTTGTTTCCGATATATGGTAGATTCCACTCGAGCAAGGTTGTGGTTACAATGCCTCCGGCGAATACCATAGCCGAAAGAGCATGTATTAAACTCCAGACATTTCGAGGGATCATGAGCAAAAACCCGGGATGAAGCGTGGGTCTCATGTAGTTGACAACGACGAATATAGAAACAGCATGAAGCCAGATAAGCAAAACCCGACGTTCTGATTTGCTTTGTCGAAGAAGCGCGGGTGTGGGTGAATCGGGAGAAGAGTCGTCGCTGGACGCCGTACCGGAAGAAGTTTCCCACAACGGCGACGTATGGTGAATCGAGCGCGGCCAAGGTTTACTATCAAAAGCACGTTCTCGTGGGAGACTTGCAGGTGGTGTAGAGGCAGCTTGGAAGCCACTGGAAGGCTTGCCAGTCAAAACGACCGCAAGCACCAATGGCAACATAAAAGGCGCGATTCTTGGGAAAGTCAGCATTGTCTGCTACTGGGAGATGATGGCAAGTTACAGTATGATGTGTGTCAATGTAATTACGAATACCGGTACCTGGCACCTGGGGGGGGGGGGGGGCACCTCTGCTCTGGCACTGTTGTCTGTACCGTACCATGTGTACCGGTATGTCTCTCGCCTGCCTTCTCGCCTGTACAAGTACGGTACCGGTAGACTACATACCGGTACCAGGTGGTATCCTTGATCTCCCAGCATGCTTTAGCCTGCCGGTCTCAAACTTTTTTAATTGGCGCCGCCCCCGCCGCCGCCGCCGTCCATTGGATATTTCTTCTTACGCGTGGAATTTAAATGATGTGCCCCTTCCCAGAGTCCCAGTCCCACTAGTCAACTAGCAATACCACTACTAGTGCCTCGTCGGCGTGGGGTGGCCCACGCGGACCACGGACCACGTGGGCCGCGCGCAATTACCCGAATTATCATGGAATATTTCCAAGGCTCAACTTTGGAGTCGTCCCAAGCTGCCAGGATACCATTGCCAAACAAATGTTATGCATCATTCAGTATCATTACTTTATGAAGAAATATATTTTGTTTTCAAAAGCTGTGTTTGATGAATTATTTGATGTCCTCTTCGTGTTTTTCATTGCAGAGCGACCGGGTTGCTTTGAATCCAGTGGGTCAGCTACCACGTGGAGAATGTACCACATCCTACGTGTGGGCCGCACACAACAATTTTTTTGGTCGAACCAAAAATGCATCATGGCCATCCTCCGGATGCACTGCAATAGACAATAAACTAAAGCCAAACAAAATTACTGCTACAAAGTTATCTCTTTATTATCATTAGATACTGTGGGAATATTGGAATTATTGTTTGATGCACTGTTTTGGACGAATTGTCCAGATTTCTACCGAAATTTACATGTTTATGTACCCCCCCCCCCCCCAATGTACATAGCGCGCGCGGGGGGATATGAAAATCGACGAATTCAAATCAACCAGTTTTGAACGATATTGTCCTCCGCGCTCGCGAAATCAAATTTTAAAATTCCGTGTTTGTGTGGATTCCCTTCCTTGTGTATCGTGAATCAAACATCATCTCCTCCGGGCGGTCGTCAAGAAAATCAGACTCCATGTTCAGATACCTGCACGCACGACAGCACTTGCTGGCCTGGTGTCATCGAACGGAGCCATCGGTGTTTCCACCATAATTGGTTGCGATGACGCTTTCTCTTTCGGCCTGTGAGTTGATTTGTAGAGTAGACTGGGGAATACATTGCAAAGGATATTTGTTGATGCATACTGCATGCTGCGATGAACAGAACAGAAAGCCGAAGAGCAAATCGCTCCGGCGCTGGCTGATGCTGCCTACCGGTATTCGACGAATCCTCCTCGAGATGCTTCTCGACTTTTCCGTGGTGGAACTCGTGAATTGAGATCGGTGGAGGGAATCCTTACCTCCAATCTCGAGACAGCCTGCGAGAGATTCCATGCACCGGTGATGTCAGCAAGCTGACGCAAAAATGTCGCAAAGCGAAGCCTAAACTCGCAATCCATGGAATGACGGATTGTGGCCCACCACTCTATTAACCACCGCCAGCCCCACCACCGCAGGATCTTTCCGTGGAAAGGAGGCTGGTGTCTGGACTCACACGATTACTAGTCCAAAACCACCACGCCAGACTCCCGTGCTGGTAGCTGTCCAATGCGAATTTCTGCTGGCGAAACGCGTCCGTCGTCTTTCGCCTACATACCGCGACAAGTAATATTCTTGATAATTTCTGGCATCATCATTTTCTCGTTTTCGGTCATCACGACGACGTTCCCATGAAGCAGACTTGTGCCACCAGGCGCTCACCGCCGTACTCCTTGCTATTGGTGCTTTTTCTCCCTTGTTCTTATGCATTTGTCATAAGAGGATCCCAGGTACCACGAAGAGATTCCTGGAAGAAAGTCCTTCAGAGTCAGAACAACGACGACGACTTGGCCAATGACGAAGGAATTTTCTTCGATGACTTTGACTTTACAGTCGGAAGTGGCGGCTCCGATCAATCCTCGTCGTCGACATCGTCGTCGTCTGCAGGCGCAAATGTGTTGCAACAGCGATTGAGTCAGCTAGTTGCGACTCAGGAAGAATCATCGCAGCAGGTTCTTGAAAATTGGAAACAAGGTCACTGGAGCGTTCGAGGTTGTTCGTTGGACCCAGGAGATGCTGGATTCGGAGAGAGTAGAGTGCAAGTGTCATCCTTGCTGTCCTTCATGGAAGACGAAGGCGATGAGACGATTCTAGTTGGCCGGACTGACGGCAGTCTGTGCTGGCTGGCGCTCGGCTCCGAATACTTGGCCACGTTTACGAACCAATACGTCGCCAGGGAGGCGTCGAATGACACCATTGCTGTCACAGAAGAGCTAAAGCGTGATTCGGCGCATTCTATTCCAATGCCTCTGGAGGGTGTATCAAACGTAGACGAAGCTTCAGCTGCTCTGTCAGACAGGGCCACTTCCAATTTTGAAATTTTGGCACAGGTACAGGCATCAGACGCGGCTATTTTGGACATGGCTGTGGTCCGAGATGGCACATCGGACCATCAGGTGTTATATGCACTTAGCCAATCACTCACGGATCCGGTCCAGCAATTCCAGATCCAAGAAGATGGACCAGTAGGCAGAGAAGGCGCGTCGCTTCCAGTCAGTGACGTCGATTCTTCTTCCTCAGTGGTGCCGGTTGTCGCTATTCGTGCTCTTCGGGATCGATTCCTACTATCTATCAGTCAAAGTGGCCTCGCCAGCGTATGGAGGCCCGAGAAAATGGCTTCATCTATGGTTACATCTTTCACTGTTCCACTGGAAGATGATGACACTATTCTTTCATGTGACGCAGATGACGACTTTGTGTATGTGGGGACATCTCTCGGTTTTGTATTTGTCTATGCAGTTGACAAGATTCTTGACAACAAGAATAAAATCCCACCTATCAAGACTTTTTCCGCTTTTACGAATGCTGGCGTTTCGAGTATATGTGCGGCCGGAGAAGGTGTCATGGGGAAGGGGCGGCCCACGCCTACACTTGCACTTGTTACCGGCAGTACATTGGGTGAAATCAAGCAATGGGAATTGCTCCCACGCGGGGTCAATTCTCTCGAATACTGGCCAAAAATGTCCAGTCAAAAACTGCCCGGCAAAGCTCATGTTTTAATGAAAGGTCCGGTGCAGTCATTGGCAGAATCGACGGCGGGATCGGCAATATTGAACTTACGTCCCGTTCAAGAAGGAGTCATCCTGTCAGCTACCAAGCACCAATTGACCATTTGGAACACTGCTACTGGTGATACGTTTTGTGATATGCATGGGCTCGACTTTGAACAAGGGGCTTGCTGTTTAGTCCTGTCGGAACATCTTTTGGTTACCAACGGTCTCAAACAGTACGTGTGTGTGCACGATTTTTCGATCGATCCTAACCTCACGGTGAAAGACATGATAGTTCCCATGGACGACGAAGACGAATAAAAATTAGAAATAACGCATACTGAAGAGGACCGGTAGCCTTTCCATGTACACTAGCCTCATCATAACATGCCAGTCTACTCCCTCCATGCCGTAGAAACGGGGCGGCTAGAGGTGGTATCTGTACAGAAGGCAATACTCAGATACGGTGATGATACCTGGTTGATTTTGGGGTTGATCATTTTCAAATATTTCAGTCGCTACCTCGCAAGCAAACGCCATCAATCTACGGTACTTGCAGAGGTTCGGTCAAGTGGATCTTGGGTCATACTGCAGGCAACAATTTCAAACCAGACTCACTCTACTCATGCAGCTGGCCTCTAGAGATGTTTGGAATGCTTCACACACCCGCACACGAATTTTTCCGACCTGCACTCTGGAAGCCCTCATTTTTCCTTTGTTGTAGCTACTAGCTAGGCACCACCTAATGCCTATATGTTTTCTTCATGTCTTTTTTCCTTTGTCGTGAAGCGCTTCTTTGGCCCGTACATGCTTGGTCGAGTATATGGTACCACTTGTAGCACCTCCTCCTCGGTTATCTTGACGGCGGTTTATCTTCTGGTTCTTGGTTCCGGAACCGCCACCGCCTCCTCCAGAATTCGCCATGCCAAAATCGTCGTATTTGTCGTATTCGTCCTCTTCGTAGAATGCGGATGAGTCTACGCTCTCCACTCTCTCGTTAACAGCCGGTGGACGATTCGGGATCGGAGGTTCTAGCTCCTTTTTGCTGCGATCAGACGAGTTGGTGGCTTTCGACATGGCAATTGATCTTTCACTACTACAGTATGCTTTCAGGTTTCAGGTTTCAGGCTATGGTTTTTGTGGCGAGGAGAGCTCTCTCTTCCACTGCATGCGGGCGCTCTTTCCAAGCTCTTTCTCGCTTTGGTCTGCCCGCCCATCCTCCCTCGAACGATACTTTTAGCTACGGCTCGCCTCGGCTCGGTAATCGGTTCAGTACCAGTACATATACTGTGGGCTAACACACAACATAGGGAAATACAGACAATTCGTTAAATATGGTTCCTCTATGTGTGATATTAATTTAATATCACACATAGGGAATTTGGTGTCACTATGACACAGTACATAGGAAGACAATGACAAATAATAATGTGATACTCTACTCGTATGTGTGGTAGAAATTAACAACACACATAGGGAGACTCCATACAGTAGTGTCTAGTCCTCTGGAGTCCAGGGAAACCCGCTGATTCTCCGTTCCGGAAGCTGATGGTAGATGCGAAGATGGAATTCCACTACCTTGACATATCATTGTTTTGGACAGCGGAAGACTATCTCGGCATTAAAGTTGGACTACAAGTAAAACCCAACCAAGTGCTCTCCTACTTGAACTCAACGTCTACGCACCCTCCCCACGTCTTCCGGGCAGTCGGAAAAGGAGTTTGTTCCCGACTGGCAACATTGACTCAAATCCCTGGCTTGTCCAATCAGTGCCGAATTAATTCGCTCTACCCGGAACATCCAGAGGCGCTGCGTAAATCTGATAACCATCCTCATCCTAAGTTCCCCAAAGTCAAGGCTTGGAAGCAACAGGCGGCAGCGGAAGCCGCAAAGCGGAAGAACCAACGATCGAGGTGGAGCTGAAAAGTTTTCTTCTGCATTGGCTTTTCCCATTTGTGGAGCTGCCCGATTCACAGAATTCTGAAGAGGTTGAAGCAGCGGTTTGGTTTAAAGTGGTTGAGGTATTCAATGTCGTACCAAAGATTCCCGAACGTTCGAGAATTGCTCCAGCAGGACCTCAAATCCAAGATGCTGAGTGATATTGAAAGTGAAGACTTCCGCGATCGACCTTGTAATTGCTCAAGTGGAAACTGTTTTGCAGACGGCAACTGCCGCAAGTCCATGGTGGTCTACAAGTTGGGCTGCCGCACCTGCGGCAAATTCTACATTGGCAATACACAGCAGAAACTCAAAACACGATTCCAACAACACTGCTCGAACATACGGTCTCTCCTGGAAAGGAATGTACCGAGTAATACGTTCGTCCACCATATGGCAGAGCACCTGAAGGAAGAGGAGGTTCAGTACAGTCCCCAAATCATTCGAGATCGTACCGAGGTTGAAATTTTATGGCAAGGCAAAGCAATTAGTTGTACTATGAAGACGTTTGGAGTCCTACGTTGCCAGTTATGCATGGAAGAGAAGCTTGCAATTCTACGTGCCTACTGGGAACAGCCCGAGCTACTACTCAACTCAATTATTGAGGTCGAGGAAAGCTGCAAGCATAGGACTAGGTTCCATCGTCTCTTGAGATGTGCAGATTAGCGCTGATGATCCCGAAAGGGTGAAAAGAGTCCATTGAGTCAATCAATTGGACTGTCTGGCGTAGATGGTATCGTCCCGGCGGGGAGGAGATTAATTTCTCTCAACCGTCAAGGTAGCAACTAAATTAGACAGTGCACTTTTTCGCTGCTTTACGATATAGTACTACTAGTAGTAGAGTTGTTTTATGATATAGTAGTACTACTACTAACGGTAGAGTAGTAGTAGTAGTAGTAGTAGTAGAAGTAGAATACTAGCTAGTAGCAGAGTAGAGTAGTACTACTAGTAGTAGAGTTGTTTCATGATATAGTAGTACTACTACTACCGGTAGAGTATATCGTAAAGCAGCGAAAAAGTGCACTGTCTAATTTAGCTGCTACCTTGACGGTCGAGAGCAATGAATCTCTCTTGCGCCGGAACGATACCGGTAGAGTAGTAGTAGTAGTAGTAGTAGAAGTAGAATACTAGCATACTAACTATATCGTAAAGCAGCGAAAAAGTGCACTGTCTAATTTAGATACTACCTTGACGGTCGAGAGCAATTGACATTTTGATAACAAATGAAGGGGCCAAATTCCGAAACGATCCTCTGAGTCGAGCGAGGAGTAGACTGGATCGTCTGTGGGTGGTTTTGATGGTGGCTGTCTTCGCATTTACGGTGCATTTAGCATTGAACGTTTATGGAATTGACAGCGTTGCTGTCGACGATGTCAGCCACTGTGTTGCCCTCTACCTCGGAAGATCAAATGCGATCGCAGTCCGAAAACAAGTCGTGACTGATGCATACGAGGAAGAAGCCCTTTTCAACACCAGCACCGTTGAATTAAACGACAACTGCATCAAAGCGGGGCTTGAGAATATCACCGGCGAGCAGAGCCAAGTGAAACAGCTTTCGACTCGGCGTCTGGGTTCGATTGAATGCCTCTGGATCAATATCACACATAGCAGTTTCGGAGCCTTGTTGAAACGTATCAAGAGATGAGCTGCACTGCAACACGAGCGGTCCGGGAATTTCGGACGTGGCAGTAGAAATTAACATTACAAGATCGAACTTCGTTTCAGAGATAAGTTGTCGTGTCAATCCATTCTCAAATCAATTTGCCTCCTTGGGTACACATTCTCTGTTAGATAAAGATCTAGATTGCGCCAGCGATTCCTCCACCTTTTGTTTTTGCGACATGCTACTGCTTGACAGACGTAACGAATTTACTGATGCAGGTAGGTTTTTCAACCACTTTCGTTTTGGGGATGGTTGCTTGTGAAGTGCCTCCTCCAATATATTCGCTTGTAGTATTCCGGACTGAGACGACTCAAAATATCTGTCCACGTAATGCTGCTGAGCTCCAAATTCCTTGATTGGAGGCGAAGAAGGTTGGAGGTGGCTAGACTTCGACTTAGGCGACGGTGCTTTTGCGGATTGCAGGGCCCCCTCGAGATACTTGACCTGTAGATCTGCTGGGCTTTTCTGGCCTGCAGCATCTCTGTATCTTTGTTGCTGTTCCCATCTTTCATAGAGTTTCATTTCAGTCTGCGGTGCTATCACGATGTTTTGTTTTGCTTGCACGTCAGGATGGTTGAGAGCCAAATTTGCACTGTCTTCTAGATCAGCCGACGAAATCTCCACCTTCTTTTGACTCAGAGACTGGTCGGCCAGGTGCCATCGATGATTTATTGTTTCCATGTTCTGAAATTCTTGAGTCGCTGGTATAGCAGGAGATTCCGAGAGCCGTGTTTCCTCTATTGCCCTCGGACTTTTTCCAGACGTCGAATTTGCGGTTGCTTCACCTAAAGATATTCCGTGGGACTCTCGATAGCTCTGTTTACCAGCACCCGACTCTGGAGCTCTGACTTTGCTGTTTCCGAGCTTTTCTCTTGCTTCTTGCACCTTTCGAAAAGATGGAACGTGTTCACCCATGATGCGTTGAAGAAATCCAGCATTTCGTTTAGAAGCTTTCTCCAGATATGCGGCTTGAAGAGCGCCTCCTTCCTTGGATCGATTATCCAATCGCTGATTGTATCCTTGCATCTCTATCTTTTTAATACCGCGGAAGAGAGGGGCAGAAGTGATGGTCGTAGAGGCAAGAGAGGTGGACTGTCATTATCGGCAGTCGGCAGACTCACCACTCAAGTACTGACTAACTGTACGAGTACTGTACATCATACCAGTACATTGTACATTACCCCAGAAATACAACTGAAGTACCGTCCTTCCTTGTAGCATGCCCACGCGGTCTACGTGCGCGCACCATGCGATTGAATAGGTTCGCTCTCGTGTAGTCGTAACGTCACATTTGCGCCTGGCACGAAATGGTACGAGATACAACCAAAAGTAGAACTCGGAGTTGTATAATTTCAATGAAAATACAACTGGCACCGCGCCAATACGATCGCAAAATACAGCTGCTCGCTTCTCATACATATGGTTTGAACTATCCTCTATTACATATTATGAACACAAGTAACCGTGCCTGTGTCCGCCGCGATCAACAAAGGATTTCAGTCGAATCGATCGAACCAAGCATTGAATCCTAGTGATCGAACCTAGCATTGATTCCTAGTGATCGAACCAAATGGGGTGTTTTGGGGGCGGTGCATTTAGGTGTTAACCCTTTTGAGGGTCTAGGGTCCCTTGATGGGTACCAACTAACCCCTCTATCGAACCAACTAACCCCTCTATCGAACCTGGGCGGGGGTAGCAGCCCATACCTTCAGGTACCCATCATACTCGTACCCATCTCAACGAGAAGTCATTTCAGTACAGTACGAGTATTTTAGACAGGTACATTCGTAGTCTACACGCGTCCGTCGTTGCTAACCATTCCATCAAGCACCAAGCAGAACCGACTCTACCGGTAGCTTTAATTCTTACTCCTTGTAATTCTCATAGTTGTTGAGAAATCAGCGATATCGTGCCCTACAGCATCGAAGAAAGACTTTTACGATGAGCAGCTACAGCGGTAGAAGTAACAATAACGAAGATTTGGCGGAGGCCCAAGCGCTGATTCCTCAGGAACATGACAGAGTTGGCCCGCTACCCATGACCCCAGATCAGGCGGCAGCTATGATGGCGCAGTACGGATCGGCTCATGCTGCAGCGGCGTATTCGGGGTACTATGGTGATCCAGCGGCTTTTGCTCAAGGCGTTCCGGGCGGCGCACCCCCGCCTCCGTATTTTTACCAAGGATATCCTCCGCCTCAGGGTTACCCACCAGTCGCACCTCCGCAGGGACAAGGATTTTTCCCGCCGCAAGCTTTTGTGTACCCGCCCCCTTTCGCTCCGGCACCGCAGGGAGCACAACGACCCCCGCGGTCGCAACGGCGCTCCTCGGGCTCCAAAGAAACCAGCCCATCTCCCACAAATAGCTCGCGGAAAACCTATCCTTCCGACGCTCTATCTGAGGATCGAGAGAAAGTTCATTCCGCAATTCCACCATTGGGCGATATTTTCTCCGATTCGCAGCCGCTTCTGCAGAAGCCCCAAAGCATCGGCACTCAGCAGGGGGGCTACGGATCCACATTTTCGCAACCCCTGCAACAGCCGACACCAAAAGTATACAATGCTCCTCCGAGGGGGTCAAGCAGATCCGCAATTCCAAGTAGGACAGCTCCAGGACTTCCACGAACCAATAGTGCTGGCGATTTCAAGCACCCTTTGAAGTCCAGTTCGTCCGGTGGAACTGCAATGCACAGTCACCGACGCATCAACTCAGACGGCCCCCTACGTGCAATGCATCGACGCCTCGGATCCAGTGACGAACTGCCTCCCACTGGCAGTCATCGCCGCACTTCTTCTTCACGCAGTCGATCCTTCTCGGGGGGGAACCTCAAGAAACCGACGCATCGTCGCGCCGATTCGGCCTCGAGCATGCGTTCAAACGTCAGCATGAGTTCGGTTGTTTCCAACATTTCGAAATCTGAATTTTTTGGTGGAGTCGACGAACGGGGTCGTGTACAAATGCACTTTCCGTTTGAGGCTATTCGGTTGGTTATGATTGACCCCGAACAGCCGGCACTCCGACGTGGTCATCTATATTTGGATGGTCATGTTGGTGATTTTGAACAGTTTGAAGAGTACCATCGGCTGACCGATGGAATCAATGATGGTGTCTTAGGTCCTCAGTGGGAATCACTGGACAAACCTGCGAATCTGTGTGGTTGCACCTGTAACAATTGCAATGGATGTCTCGGAAAGAAACACTTGTTGCCGCGGCCTAGTTACATGCTCGCTGTTGACGACAATGTGTACAAGGCAGTTATGGGAGAGATTGCTGATGCCCAGGGGATGCCGTGCGGACTCTTCTTTTGTGGTCACCATGAAGATGTAGCCCACCCTTCCATTTCTATTGCGGTCGTGGTTGTGACTATTGTGTTTGCGCTGCTATTATATGTGGCAGTGTTCACTGGTGACATGCCGTAGTGGTAACCACCGCAAATCGCAGTGATGTCATCAATTGCTAATTTATGTACGTAGCAAGGCTTGAACATTGTGCATTGTGCATCGGATATTTTGATAAAGTAGCATATGTATTATCTAATTTTAGTTTGATCCAACCTAACTGCGCCTTTAGCAGCACGAAGGGGTGCATTCTTTGCCTTCTCCTTGCACGCTCGAGGAATTTCTCGTACTCACTTGGACCTCCTACTGCTATTACTCCGTTCTGTCAGTGATATAGATGAGGTGGTAGCCAAATTGGGTTTTGACAGGTCCGTGAACTCTCCCCACTTGCTCTTTGAAGACAACCATATCAAATTCCTTCACCATGGCACCAGGCCCAAATTCACCAAGATTCCCCCCACTCGAGGCGGAAGGGCATTCGCTGTACTGAGCAGCTGCCTCTGCAAATTTGATGGGTGAGTCACCAATCTCAGCCTTCAAATCTTCTAGCTTGTTCTCTGCTTCGGCTCCACCCTTGATAAGAATATGAGATGCAGTCGCCTTGGTAGTGAAACCTTTCATGAAATTTCCAACGTCATCGAGGAAGCCACCGAACAACTGGCAGTGTCGACTAGTTCTGGTCAAAGACGGGCGTGTAATCCCAGCAGCAGGTGGCAATCTCTTCCACTGACCCGGTGCGTTGCTGGCATGATGTTGGCGGAGGCCTTTTTCGTTCCACGAGGAGCGCGAGGCCCGCTGGTGGCTGCAAATGAAAGCTCCGCCTGCTGGTTGGAAGGCAACTGTGAACGAGTTCACATAATAGTATAGCCATAACAGTGCCAAAAAGGATCGTTCCATTGTCCAACGAATTGATTATTGATGGTCGCAAAGCTCTGTCCAAGAAAAGATGAATAATAATTCAAAGCGCTACTACCAGTACTCTACCCCTATTCTGCAGTATCACAGTCGGTACGATACTCTCTCGATTTCATCTAAAGCAGGTACATACCGGTAGTATCCATACCGCAGGAATATTCTACCTACTAGCTAGTGCTTGGAATGTGGAATGAATAAAACCCGTTTTCGACTTTCATCATCATCAATACTCAATACTCGTATGTACTGGTACCGCGACATTCGGCCCAGTACAAGTACTGTACGAGTACAAGAGTTCCCATAGCCCAGCCCGGCGCTCCCGCGGGCGCAGTCGGTGGACTACGTACTGCACCGTTCAAGTACCGGTACGTACCGGTACTGGTACCAGGTACCGAGTACCGAGAAAGACTAATGGTATGTCCGTGCGTCAACGGCCGCTAGACGACGTACGTCCGTGGCATGTCGTTGGTACGCCGGCCGACCGATGATACGCGTCGTGCCGCGGTACTACAGGGACCTTCGGGAATTCGCTAAAAGTGGCGAGCTCGTTCGACCTCCGACCGTGTCCTTTCTCCCCGAACCGACGACTCATTGGAGCTTTTCCTGACGTGTTTCGGGTCTTTACGGAGAAAGGGTCAGCCGCGGTCGAACGAGTTCAACTTATTGATAGAATGCGCGGTAAAATAAGCGTTTTGGTATTGTATCAATTTTTCAACGTACCAGCGCATCGCTAAAACCACGGTTAACCGCGGCTAACCGCGTTTAAACTTTGTTGAACTTTTAGCGATGCGCTGGTACGTTGAAAAATTGATACAATACCAAAACGCTTCTTTTACCGCGCATTCTATCAATAAGTTGAACTTGTTCGACCGCAGCTGACCCTTTCTCCGTAAAGACCCGAAACACGTCAGAAAAAGCTCCAATGAGTTGTCGGTTCGGGGAGAAAGGACACGGTCGGAGGTCGAACGAGTTCGCCATTTTTAGCGAATTCCCAAAGGTCCCAGTAGAGGAAGTGTATGTATGTAAGGCTCAGAACCAGCGGGTTGTAAATCCAGTCAAAGTAGTCAAACGTTCAATATGCTACATGTTGTCCCCAACCAGAAGAAATGCTTAGGCCCGGTCCAGTACCTGTATGGTAGCGGGAAATTCAACTGATCGGAAAGGATCGGAATAAAAAAGTACAGTAGTACCTGTATGGTAGCGATTCTGTGAAAAGTGAGCTCTCCGATGATTGTTCCACCTCTCCCGAGCAACGACGAACATTCGTCCCTCGTCTCTCGCGCCAAAACCAAGGTCCCGATAGAGATCACACTTTGTCCGACAGGCGCGCAGACCCGACGGACGAGGACTGACTGGTCTGCTCCCCGACCGTCCGGCTACCGCAGCGTTGCAATAATGTCCGGGTGCTTCTCGCGTGCTAGCCAATAATAAACCATGTGGGTGATGCATGGGCGATGGGCGATGATGGCTATTGGAGGTTATTGACAATGAGTTTGTTGTTGGCGTTATCTCTACAGTAGTCTATCTATTATACTACAGTATCTCAGGCTGAACACGTTAGGGACCTACAACTACCAAAGCAACAACAAGTGTTAATACAGCCGAGCAAGTATACTCGCCTGTGGCATGCGAAACCTTTTCAGAGCCACAGTTTGCCTCTACGTGCTGCTGCCATTTTCCCCTATCCTGGCAAGTGCTTTCCTTCCTCGTTCAGCTCCGTCTTCTGCCTACTCCTATTTGCAACGGATTCCGAGTCGCCTCTGTGTCCTGTACGATCCTCAAGAAACTCTCGACGAATTCGTCGAGTTCCCCACCGCCTCTCAACGGATCTCATTGAAGAAAGAAGCTTCAAAACGACAGGCACGTAAAGAACTTGCAACCTTCACAATTCCAGAAGATGAGACCAGTGGACCATTTTCAGATGAAACCCTACGAGAGCTGTGGCATATGGTTGCAGGGAATGAACTAGTGCTTGTCCGGGGTATTTCGAAGAGACAGCAGAAGTATGTCTTTAGCACGGCAGGACGGCTTTGTGCGGAACTAGAAGTCATGCAGAAGGAGCTACCAGTGACACTTTTATCGACCAAAGGCTATACTGCGATACTTTTTAGCCCTTCGTTGCCTGACGACCATCCTCTACACGTCCCCCTATACACAAGTGTTGGTCAGAAAAACACTTGGCGTGCCCGTCCAAAGCCTCCACGAGATAACAGGGGTCAGATCATAAATCCTACACCTGAATAAACCAACGACATAGGAAGAATCCAGTTGACTGCTTCTATGTTTCAGGCACCACGGCGCTGTTCATCCTGTGAATTTTCTGCTGAAATAGTCAAGTAAAAATAGATGAAATGTACTTCGAAATTGTTCTTCATAATTGTAAAGTTCTCAGGATCAAGAATCAAACGTTTGGAGTGGACCCTTATTTACATCCCCATTTCAAGCTGCTGCAAGTATCTCAAAGTTCAGGGTTGCTACCACGGCCGAATCAGAGTTTTCCAGAGCACTGACGAGATTAAACTATTCCTGCTTACTCCTAGTTCTTTCTTTTTTTGTCGCGGTTTCTCGCCAACTCTTCTTCTGCTGGGTCCGTTGTTCTTGGTCTTTCTAGTAGGTTCGCAGCACGAGCCTCTGAATTGTCACTGCCAAACCCATGGCTTGAAGTCGGCTCACTATATGCTATTACTCGAGCAAGCCATGTTTTTAGTTCATCCCCCTTATCAGTCGTGGGTCTTTCTTCCAATAGAGATGCCCATTTGCTTGGTGAGTGGCCCTCGCTTGGAACATTTCTTGCCGCTTTCCTTCTTGGACCTTGAGACAAAGTTGATGTTGAGGAATCATCGTAGTATTCATCTTCACTGTCTTGATCTTGATCGATATTGTGACTGCTTTTGGTCGAGTACGTCTCGACGTCGTCATCGTCATCATCGTCTTCGCCATCTTCATCACCCATCGTCGTCGTCCTTTGAAACTGATTGGCATGCTCCCCCGGTGGTACCGAAGAAAGAGACGATGGTGCTCTGATGACTTGTTGGTGTCTTCCTGCTGAAGGCAAGTGGAAAAGTGAGGAAAAACCCACGCACCCATCGCCTTAGAATATCCGGTAACTTCATTGCCACTACTTACTCTTTGTTTCACCATCTTTCCTCCTCTCACGACCTTCTGCATCATAAGCCGTTAACTCGTAAGAAGGAGGAGTGGGGGCTGCTATTGCGGCAGGGGTGGTCGATTTGCTCTCGTTCTGGCCTGGCTCCCGAGAGCTGCTCGCAGATGACTGTGACGTTGATCTGGTTTCACTTTGGTCGTGTGGCTTCTTGCTGGCGGAAGAAGAATCGTCTTTCGCCCGTGTTGGATTTTTTCGAACTTGGCCGGGATGGCTATGCCTCGTGGAAAAGTTGCCTTTTGCGACAGGTTCATCACAGTACGCACAATACAGAAACCTGACGCCACGTTTTCTACATACAACGTGAGAGCATAGGAGTGAATCACCGTGCTGTGTTCCTTCGTTTATCACGAGGTATGCCGTCTGCAACGAATACCCGAACAGCAACAAGGAGAGAGGGTGAGCAAGTGTCACTTGAAATACAACAACGAGCTTATAGGAGGGAGTCGCTGAATGTGATTGCTACACCCCAGGAGGGCCGGGCGAAGTTGCAAGCAGCAGGGAGAATCATGAACCAACAACTTACTTTGGTGCTGTGGTCGGCTGGCATGCCTCTCGCACGGCAAGGGATAACTATCTTTTTCTCAGCAGCAGGTAGTTTTCTTTTGCTTTCTTCCGCTGATGTCTTGTTAGTTGGAGGACTTTTCTGTACTAGTTCTGAAGCCATGTTGATGTGAATCATCAAGCGTGCTTGGCTCTCTTGCATTTCGTGTAGCGTAGCGCTAATGAAGTCATCTTGCTGCGTGGAAGTTGAATCTCGAAGAGCTAGTTGTGGCAGCAGACTTTGATTCTGGGGGTAATAGGAGTGGTAGGTAGGGGTAGCGCGACTGTTTCTTATGTATTCGGTACCAGGTGGGCATACAGTTGAGGGCGCGGCGGAAGTGGCTTCCTCTTCTACCTTCGAAAAATTACCCTGTGGGCCGCGAGTCAGAGTGAGCCCTGGAATTTCCGATGACAACGAAGAAGGGTTCATCGCTAGTAACAAACCATGTCGGAATGAAGCCTCTTCGTGTGTTTCTCTGACAGTAGAACTTCCACCAGCCGCATCAGAGATCCCTTCGTCGTGTTGACGATTGCTCGTACGATTGGTGGACATCACGGGCCGAAGTTGCTTTTCCTCTTCTTCTTGGTTTGACTCCTTTTCCAAGGTATCGTTGTTTATTCTTCCGTGGTGCGTCCTGGTGATCGTATCTTTATTCGACGACAATGAAAGAGATACAAGGGCTTGGTCTCCGTCCGAGTAGGTCTTTGTGCTTTATGCTTTGTGCATAGGACGAGTAGTGCTGTTGTAATACAGCTACAGTATGAGCATTTTCAACATCTGTGGGGCAGGTTCCTCAAGCATGCTCACTCGTAGCGATGTACACGCAAAAACCACCTCTCCACAACATACAGTACCGAAAAAACGTGTCTTGTGTTTTAGACCTCGGGTGTACATAGAGGTATGTGCAGACGATTGTATGTATGTACTTGTATCATTCCGTCCGTCAGTTTCGCGCTCGGCGGGCGGGCCGTCGCGCCAAAATTCCGATGTGGTACAGATGAGATCCCCTTCCGGTGCCGTCGGCGGTGTTCGTTCGTTCGTCCGTGGTCGGTAGTGGCGAGTTTTTTTCTCCAAAATGTGATTCCCTTTAAATGTGGGCATATTTCGCCTGAAATACCAATTGAACGAGTATACTAAACACTTCAGTGTCCGCGCTAATTATTTTCTCTTGTAGGGAACAGATGACAAGAGAACTATTCAATGGATGGTTCTCTCGAACAGACTGCACGAGTAGACAGGATTGCGCCGCTTGTTTTCGTACCGGTACGAGTGTACGAGTTGAGTGCGCGCGACTCCGGGTTGACGTAGAATTCTAGGTACATAGTACCAGGACGCTCAATCGAATTGGTCAATCGTCGCACCGAACGCCCGCCGCCTCTCTTTCCGATTTCCAACATTGAGAGAAGTGCGGCAACAAGTCGTACTCAACTTCAAGCTGCTTCAATGCTAGTACCAGCAAAAAGAGGCTTGGACTAGAGGATGTCCCATTGTAAAATGCGGCTTCCATCACCTCGTTGTCGGAACAAATTCCGCCCTGCAATAGATCCGACCAACACCTACTAGTAGCTGGGCAGCAGCACCAGGAGGGATTGCCCACATTTACGATGAGTCCGAGAGTATAGTAACACACAATTGACAAAAAAGATGGGCAGTCATTAACATGTAGTTAAGCCCTACTTCTTGTCCATAGAGTGTTGTTATCATAGAATTAATTCACTCGAAAAGTCATTCTGTAGTAGCTGAAGGGATCGGATGCCTTGTCGCAGCCTCTCTTGAGTCACGGCCATTTGAGTCTTGGGACACGTGTACAGTAGGTGTTGACCGAAAAATCGGCAGAGGATCCACGCGTATTTACGTGTTGACATGGATCTGCGATTTTTTCGCGTTGGTGTCAACGCATCAAAACCTGCATGCCTGCCAGACATCATCGATCACTCGTAAATACTGCGGTACAGTACCAGGTACCGGTAGACTACACGTACTGTACACGTACTGTACAAGTACTGACTGCTGGGCCGCTCCCGAAACTGTCAAATACCCAGTCTGGCTATGGCCACGATCCACGATGCCGGTGTCTCCTATCCGCACCCGCTTACCGCTTACCATCTACCATCAACAAGTCGTCGTCGCAATCATCTATAACTTCAAGTCGAAGACCCATTGCTCGGACTTTCATCCAACCAACCATGACAGGAGCCCCGGTCCCTACGGGCCGCGTCGTCCGACTGCACTTTGAGTGCCATGCCGAGCTGCCCATTGGAAGCTACCTGCGAGTCACCGGGTCCAGCTTGTGGGCTCCCACCGCTATCGGAACCCCCAGTGACCCCATGAATGCGCACCACATTGCTCAAGAACGACAGCAAGATGCAGCCTTTGCCGGTGCCCTCGACGACGCCGACTATTGGTTTTCCCACCCCACAAACTTGTACACGTCGAGCGTCGAGATGGTGACTTCACCCGAAACCTATCCCCGCTGGAGGACGAAGCAGCCCGTGATCGTGGTGCTTCACACCACGCACTCGGCTATTCAGCACCACTACTACCGCTATCTTGTAGTTACGCCGGGAGCTTCGATCGAAGAAAGCAGTTTGGTAGCTGCTACCGGAAATGATGCTCTCGGCGGTGTCAGCGAAGTTATGATGTGGGAGCAGCCCTTTGGACCTATCACTGGTCCAGTTGTGAGCACGCAGAGCTTTGGTGGTAAAAGTATGCAGAGCGATGAAGCAAGCCACTTTTTGTGGAATCTAACTCAGCTACCCTACCGAACATTGGATATCAATGTAGAGAGTGCGGAGGTGGTCTCGCCGGCTCCGGAAGACAGGCTGGATACCTGGAATTTTCCAGAAGATGCCTCGTTCCGGGCCTATCAAATCAGAGAGTCTATGAGCATGTCAAAGAACCAGCAGGCGGCCAAGCTCTTGCAAAGATCCAGCCAATCCACGTTGAGTGACGATGCCATGCAGGACGATGATGTCCAGGTCACTTCAGCCCCTCTCTCTGGGTTGAGCAGCAAGCAGGAGCTTACTTCGAATAAGAACACGGCACCAAAAATTCTTTTTATTTGCTTTCACCTACCTGTTGTCGTTGTCAAGGTTCAGGGGCAGTGGCAAGCCACGTGGAGTGAATCTTTGCTGGCGCAAAAGGAAGGGTCCAAAATTGTATCCACCTATCGAGCGCACTGGATTGGTACCGTCACGCCTCACCCACCCATCGTCAATGAGGAGGACCGGCAAGCTGTTCGCAATGTTCTCGCTGAGCTGAACTGCACCCCCATCTTTCTGAATCCGTCTACTCGACAGGCTCACTACTACGGATTTTGCAAACAGGTATTGTGGCCCGCCTTTCACAACATTGACTTGTTGGATTTGAGTACCAGTAGTGGCGTCGGTACCACGGGAAGTACTAGTGGATCCTCGGCCGGTCATGCCGCAAGTGACTGGGACCAATCGCGATTGGATCATTGGTGGCAAGCTTATCAGCAGGTCAACCAAGAGTTTGCCACCGTAGTTAACGGCCTGGTCGACAGCGATTCGAGTACCTACCTCTGGATTCACGACTACCACTTGAGCCTATTGCCTCGCTGTTTGAACAAAGAACCAGCCAGATCGTGCCGTAAGGTTTTCTTTTTGCACATTCCCTTTCCCACATCTCAAATCTTTCGGGAATTGGAATGTGGTGAAGATATTTTGACGGGAATGCTACATGCTGATGTGGTTGGCTTCCACGCGTTTGATCACGCTCGTCACTTTCTGAATGCAGCCAAGCGTATCTTGGGCCTCAACTACGAATCTTTGGTCGGGGGACTGATTGGTGTCAACTACCTGGCAAAGACAGTTCTAGTCAGTATGTCCAACGTGTCTATTGAACCGAAAATGGCCGAGGGTGAGTAATTGTGTCATGGAAGGGGGTTATTGTACATCTTGTATATTCCCACGCTCATCGCCGGTTGATTCTCTGTTTTATAGCTGGTCTAGCCTTGCCGTCTGTGGCTCAAGGGGCTCAAGACTATAAAATCAAACACGGGGCTCGGCAAATCATCTGTGGTGTAGATATCGGGCAACGCTTGAGTGGAACATCGCTCAAATTATTGGCTTTCGAGCGTCTCTTGAGAGACTATCCAAGCTGGCAGCAAAAGGTCGTAATGGTAGAGCGTGTCCTAGTACCAGGATCTCGTAAAACAGATGAACAACTCACTCTCCGAGAGTTGCGAGCTTTGGTACAGCGTATTCAAGAGAAGTTCGGCCCGGAAGTTATCGATTATCAGGAGGTGTCAGGTTCCAATCTCCCGATGGATCAAAGATTGGCCCTGTGGAAGGCCAGTGATGTACTCATGTTGACACCGATCCGCGAAGGACTCAACCATTGGCCGATGGAGTTCATTTACGCCAAAGATCCTGAGTCACCGGGTGTGGTGATAGCTTCTGAATTCAGTGCCGTGTGTAGTATTTTGAATGGAGCATTGAGAGTCAATCCCTTTGATATTCAAATGACTATCACCACAATTGATAAAGCGCTGAGCATGGATGTGCAAGAACGAGAAGGCAGACGGTACCGTGATTTGGACTTTGTGTCTAACATGCCTTCTGATAAGTGGGTTCGAAACGTCTTGCGCGACTTGAATGACGCGACGGCTGCCGCCAAGGCCTCCTCAAAGAACAATTCCAGCTCGGCGACTCCAACAACGCCTTCCTTTACGCCTCGTCGTCCGAAGCAGCAAGAGCTTCTGGAAGGAGCAGGGGGGTTCTTATTGAAGGAATCACATGCTTCTTTCACCCACCTGAGCTCCAGTACATTGAAGAAGGCCTATGATCACTGCCAGAATCGTGTGATAGTATTGGACTTCAATGGGACCATCGTCCTCAAAGAGCCTCCTGGTAAGTATCTGAAAAGAGAAATCTTGGGAACCTCTGGAAATAAACCACCACCAGAAGTAATCGAGGCCCTGTCTCTGTTGTGTGAAGACCCCAAGAATACAGTATACGTGAACTCTGGTGATTCGGCAGAGAATGTCCTGAGTGCTCTCGGTCAGATTCCAAAACTTGGTCTAGCGGTATCAAACGGCGCCAATTTTAGTCCCCCGATGACCGACCAAGACTCGGAAAGACGTTGGCAGACGTTCGACCTTGGTGTGGACTGGGATGCTGTTAAACGTGTGGCACTCCCTGTACTGAGCAAATACACGGCACGATCCAACGGGTCGTTCGTGAAACTCACTACCTTTTCCATAGGCTGGTCGTACTATTCTTGCGATCCCGAATGGGGTTCGCTCCAAGCGTCTCACTTGGTGCTTGAGTTGGAGAACGAACTCAAAGCCTTCGATGTACGCTTTGTGACTTTGAAGGGCATTGTCGAGGTAGTCCCCCGAAAGCTTAACAAGGGACTAATCGTCAAGAAAGTCCTCCGGGACATCTCCAGGACCCACGCTGAACCAACCGACTTTATCTTGTGCTTGGGCGATGATATTTCAGACGAAAAGATGTTTACTAGTGTTTTCTCCTTCATCGCTGAAATGGGGGACGAAGCTCGGGCAACACCCGATCCCCCAGTGGTAGACAGAGACGGGACCCTAGAAAACCCTCCCGATTGGTCAACGATTCAGACAAGAATCAAGGATCCACTATATTGTTACACATGTGCAGTCGGGAAGAAACCATCGCATGCTTCGTTCTATGTGAATGATGCCCAAGAAGTCGCCAAAAGCCTGGTCCTTCTTGCCAAGGGGCGACAAGAGGAAAGCAATCCGTCATGGGGGGATGACAGCAGTCACATGTTCACGTAGAAACTCTTCTTTTCCAAAAATTTATATCTAAATTTGCTGTTTCTCCTAACGAAAGGAATGTCTGTGCATTTTTGCAGTCGTCAAAGAATCAACCATAGGGGCAGGTGATCCATAGTATCCTCCCAACCCGTACTTTAGGACCAGGAGTGACAAAGGAGGTGATGATCCCTCTCATTTCACGGTCAAGAGCACCGTAAGGTTGGCCAAAAGCTTCATGGGACGGCTGTAAACACGAACGAATCCTTTGAACGGAAGCACCATCCAACCATTGTCTGGTAAAGCTCTCCAGAGATGAAACTGGATGGTATCAGAAATGTTGTGAGGGCTCAATGGGCATGGAGGAAGACTCCAAGTATAATTGAAGTCCACAAATGGGACTTTCCACACACAGTCTTCTCCACAAAGAGAGCATCGGAAAGACCATGGGATTCGCGCAGCAATCTAGCAAAGAGTACGAAGCAATATCAATAACGAGCGTTGCAGTTCGAGGACTGGCACTTCTTTCTCGCAAGATTTCATACCTCAAATACACCATATATATAAGCTTCTTCCGTCAAAGTCTCATCGATGAATACCGAATAGTTGGCGATGAGCTTATCATTCCAGTCAAAATGACATGCATTATCACCAAACTGGTCGGAGGTGTGACAGTGTCTTTTTCCATCGTGAGCTCCGTCGAAGTGAACGTTCAGAAGAGAGACGGGGTTGTAGGTTTGAATAGAACGGCGGAAGGATATCCCTCCGCCTGTAGACTCCATACTCGTATCAAAACGATCGTTTCGTTGTTGTTCCTGATGCCCGAACAACAGTGGCACACGCCATTCTGCGCTGTGAATGCCCTGTCGTCGATCGGTGACAGAAGAATCAAGCATTTTACCATCCAAAAATTGATGGGGAATGCAGTGCCGGTATGTACCGAAACAACCCCATGATATCAATATAAAACCTGTGCAAATCAAAGACATCGATAAAAGAGACAACCAAAGAACATTGGATTTCTTGGAAGGTCTCCGACGATATTCCACCATATGAATGTCCCTGACCAGGTATTGCACACCAACGCAGTTGCCTTTTCGCCACGGTAGAATGGGGCGTTTATAATATACAGTAAGTAGTATACGTGAGTCAGGAATAATCAGTCAGAGTCACCTATCTCAGCACACTGTTTCAACCACAGTATGGGGTGCGGGCTGCAGTTACTTGTTACTTGTGGAGGAAATCAAGATGGCGTGAACTGAAGAAGACAATCGTCAAGCATCCAATTTAAATTTGTCCTCCGAAGCTTTTCCTGCGCAGCCTTGGGGGAGAATTTTGGGATTGAAGGGGGGCGCCTGACGAGGCAATGCTTGCTATGCTACCGGTACAGCTACAGTATTACAGTGCCAGGTACTGGTACCGGTGTACTACCGGTAGTAGCTACCGTACGTACAGTATTTCCGGGGTAGCGCGACAGCAAGGTATTGGTATTTCACCGGCATGTACAACAATACTCCTTTTACTTTATATTCTCATTCCTCTTTGGTTGAGTACGAGTACTTGTACCGCCGGTAGACCTACCGCCCCCCCCCCTCTTTATCGGTAGGAGGGCTAATCCCGATCTCATCTCATTCATTCGTGGTCTACTCGTGCTCGTACTCCGCAAGCCGAAGAACGGTACCTGGTACTTGTACGGCACTCGTAGTGGTGCGAAAATGAACCCTTCACCTTGCTTCTGCCATGCGGCCTTCCAGCACCGCCAAGGTCGGATAGGTTTCTTAGTGGCTTTGCTGGGCGCACTGGGAATTATTGTGTTTGCGTTCCAGTGGGAGGATGTTCTACCCCGATCAATCGTGACGAAAGGAGGTCGGGCCGACGTTGTTCACGTGTCCTCCTTCGTGGACTGTTCGGACACCTCTAACGCGATAGGCGTTCGGACTCCGGAAAACCACTGGGGTGCCTTTGACCCTGTTGTCTCGAGTACGAACTGTACGACGATGCTGGCTTCGAACAAGTCTTCCGATCCCAGGGACTGGTTGGAGATGTGCCGGGAAAACCACGATATTTACCAGCGCTACATGGCCTCCAAGTCGAGAAATATCTTGAAGTCTATCATTCCAACCATCGAAGAAAGTGGCAACTGGACAAAGGCGCCCGGACCCCAACACACAGCGAGCGATGGTATTACTACACGCAGAATGTCTATGCTGATCATTGGAGACTCGTTGGACAAATTCATGGCATACCACATTTGCAATCTAACTCGTGGAGTCGCCACCAAGGTTGACCCTCCCAAATTTTCCAACCGGCGCCCCTTTGTGTGCTCTTCGCCGACGCTGGAGATCGCCTTTTTCAACATTTTTGGAATGAAAAGAACTTGCGACAACGACGGTGTGGCTCGTCATCAAGACAGTCGGTTTTTCAATTCTACTGTCGACCGAGTTAAAGCATTGCTTCCTGATGTCTTGAGGCTACTGGACAGGCCGCCCCAACACGTGCAGGTGAGCTCGGCGCTGTGGGATCTAAGTCAGGGCTGTGTCGCTCGAAATGGTGTACCGCAGCACTATAGAGACGAATACAGTCTGGGAATGCGAAGTATGTACGACTATTTAATGTCCGATCAGAGTGGCGTTGCTAAGGATGCACATATCTATTGGAGGAATAGTCCTCCAGTGCGAAAGAGCTACTCGGCAAAGTGGGCCCGCATTAGTTGGATTCCTTTCAACGTCGGTGGCCACGGACGGACACGACGGAACCAAAAAAATCTGAACCAAATCATGAATGAAACAGTCTCAGATTATCACCTAGGCAATGGTATCGTGGATTGGTGGCGGATCGCCCAAGGAGTTTCAGAGAAGTTTTTGAACCAAGAGCTTCCCGACGGACGCCACTATACATTTTGCTCAACTTTAGCATTTTTCAACGAATGGCTCGATCTGATTTACCAACAAGAAAACAAAACAAAGGCGTAGGCTGGGAAGTACAATAAAGCAATGTCCTGATGGTCAAAATCTCTTAATTCTAATCCTCCTCGTCTTCAGTCAGTGCACCTAAATCGCTGATCGCTGACATCTCTCCTGAACTGGCTCTGCTCCGGAAGTCATTGGATTTACGACTTGCAACATCCTTCTTATGCAAACTGAGGGATAAGTTCCCAACGTCAATCGTTGCAACCGAGTTGAAGACATTTTTGCTCTTTGCAATTCTCATTTCTAAATGGCGTTTCCGGGCTCTGATGTTGCTCACACGAGTTGGTGGATAATGTTTCACTCGCGAAAAGCTATGCTTCGCGCGACGATTGGTTCCACTTAAAATGTGGTCAGCATCTTTTGTCAAATCATAGTAGGCGTAATCCCGGTCAGGATCCGTCCTACCGGTATACAGATGGAGTAAGAAAAAGGGGCGATGAGAAAATGTCTGTAACGGTCACCTTGCGGAAGAGGTAGTAAGAAAGACTTACCAATCAAAAAGTTGCTGTCCGATTTTGTCACATTTACACGCAATTAGGGGATACGAGAAGATTTTGCTCCGGACTTGAGGAATGTAACCCGTGATATTGCGCACATCGTGAAAGTTAACCCCCTGATCATCACCAACTCCCTGTCGTGAAAGAGCCCGTGAGACGACAACATGACGATCTAGATTTGAAACAACTACAGTACTGTCAGAAACGACACTACTAGTCGTAGAAAGAGAGCTTACCTCATGGGTGTGAGCGCCGGCAAAAGAGCTTCTGATCCAACCGAGGAACGACAAGAGGAATTTGCCACCAATCAAAGCCATCACGGCAACTGATGTCCACGCAAATAAATAGGCAATCCATCGTTGTTCACCGGTTGTCCATTCACGAGGGAAAAAGGGATATGACGTGCCCAAACTGCCCAAAATGTAGTCTTGTTCACAGAAGACGTATACCGTACTGTTTGCTTTCAAGGCAATCTCTTTCTCTGTGAATTCTGTATTGAATCGGTTGGAGATTGTTGCTGTATATGTTCCTTCAAGAGTTTCAGGCAGGGATAGATCGTCCGCCTCACATATGTTGTCGAAGGGAAAAGCCGACCAATAAAAGGAGCTCATTCCCGCCAAAAATATGCAAGACGACGAGAAAAAGAAATGTCGACTGTACGTAGATATCTCCGTGCTGACATGAGGAGCCCTCTTCCAAGTTCGCATGAGGCTGAATCGATCAGTGTAGTAGTTGACTAGAAGCGCCACAGCTGCAAGGAAGAGGGCCTGAGGGAAAATGGAGCAATACCAGAAGGCAAGGAACATAATCTTGGTCATGTTGGTATAACGTTCGGCGAGTTCTACCTCCAAGCCCTGAAAGCACAAATTCATTGAGTCTTGGGTTGTTGCCCTTGGGGCAACCACATGCCGCTGGAAATGCCCCCACACATCCGTGAGTTGGATAACGTTCGTCGTCACAATTTCAGCAAAGAATATGCCGAAAATTTGAGGGATCAATCCCTCTTCCACTGCAAGCGTATGAGTGAATGGAGTGATGACTGTAATAACAATGGCTGTGTTGATCCCCGAAAAGAAGAAGTACGTGATGAGATGAGATCAGACATTTACACAACCCAAAACAACACCCAAGACGAACCTGTGTTGACCCAACGGAATAGCGCCACTTTCTGGAGTAGGGGTTGAGGAAAGGAAGAAGATATTACGTGATGAGATGAAACATTACACAACTCAACACCCAAGACCAACCAACGCTAACCCGTGCTTCGTTATCCAAACTTTACTTACCCAGTACAAAGACATCTGAAGCTTACTCTCATTTGGATGCGATTCGAGACTGACAAGAACCTTGGCAAATTCCGGAAATGCAAGGTTGAAACCTGAAAGAGAGAGAAAAAATGGTGTTGGTTTATGAAATACAGACATGCTTCGCCGCAAAGGAATCCCGTATTTTTCTTACCAGCAATGCAGAAAGCAGCACCTAGGTAGTGCAGGACATCGGCGAACTGCACGATTTTCGCAACTGCAAGGATTGATCCAAATGTCAATATGCTTGTGAGTAGCATTTGGTCCGTCCGCTCGGCCACCGTCGCATTCAAGTCTTGCCACCTAACGGAATTTGGTTCCACACTTTCCAAGACCTCGAGGACCTTGCCTTGAAACAGATACTTCTCGTCGCCAAGAATTCGAGCATTGTTTCTTCGAATGTGAAACTGACCAACGGCCAGGCGATCCAATACTTCCCTTTGGTCAGACTCTTTCTCGAATGTGACAAAAACATTTGTACATGGATACCCCAGTTGAGCGAGCCCTTTGATACTTGTATTCAGGGCGACCAACCTAGACAAAAGATCTGGTAGTTGTGGCACAAAGACTGCCAACATTCTCTTGAGTACGCCTCTGTTCTTACGGGCAGCTTTGGCAGCCAACAAAGCCAAATGATCAATGTCCATTGGCGTCCCGCTGTCCAATTGTAACTCCATCATTCGGAGAACTTCCCGTCTGGCAACAAGTGCCCTCACCAATAAATCATTATTCACTGCACACGTTACAGCGGCGCATTTGACACCAGGGAAGCTATTCTCGAAGTAACGCCTCCAATCATCAGGATCATTGGCCTTTGCAGGTGGATTGCTTATCTGTACTGAGTAGTCCTGCGCTGTCTTCTCGTCTTCGTCAAACTTGATGGTTTGCTCCTTCAGATACATTCCCAGACAAAAGATCGAGATTACAAGGAACAGAACCGTGCAATAATTGACTAGCCCGAGCTTCCTAAAAGCCCCATCTTGTTCCAAACAATTGTTCTTCAAGATCAATGTCAAATTGTTTGCAGTTGATGCACAACGATTCGTCCGCTCCCATCCTTGAGTCTTATTGCTGCAACTGCAGTCATCGCAAAGTTCCCATGATGTATTGTTACATATTGCCGAACCGGAAAGAAATGGATGGGAAGTACCTATACCTGGGTCGGAGTATTCATCCGATGCAAAATAGAGAATGTTGAATAAACTGATACACCCTGCAACAAACAGAATGTATCCAATTGCCCTCAGTGTCTGACGCGCGACACGATACGACACGGCACGACAATGTATGCATGAGCTATGTAGGTGGATTTCACGACGGTTTCGTGGATCTGTTGCGAACAATACTTACGCTAAAGTAGAGACCAAACCCGAGCCCGAAATCACCAAGCTGTGGAACAATTGAGTCGCGGGTAAGTTGACAATCTGTAGAGACTGATTCAGTCTGTTTATCATCAAATTTCTTACCTGCATATTTGGAGTTGTGATAGGATCATATAACTTCGTGGGTCTTTGATTCTCTCCTGGTTGAGCTCTTTCGAACTCTTCATTAAAGTTTTTGAAACTCTGAAGAATTTTGCGAAGGATTCCCCACCCTTCGATGCTAACGTTGTGCGGTTCGACAACATACCTCGTCAGAACGACGTGCTCAAAATAGGCCCACGCCTTTTGCAAGCTGGGTAAATTTGCAAAGCCTTCAAACCCTTCACCATCAGTTTCAACATCATTGTACTTTTTAAACTGAAGATTTGCTCTTGGATTGTACCATTTTTTGTACTGCAACCTCAATGCGATCTTTCGACCCAATGTCATCTGATCTGGGGGGTCTTTCAGAAAATCAATTCCCGGCTTTGAAAATTCACAACTTCCCGTACTGCCACACTCCAATTTGTCACGACTATGCTGGCGAATGATTGAAAAAGCAGATGACTTGGGATAACTGGGATTTTCTGCTACGAGTCCTGAGCGCCGGGTATCTTCACTTTCCATCCGCCCAGCACCTTTCTTGAGCGGAATTTCTTTGATTTCGTCACCATCTTCTTGTCGTGTATTCAATCTCCGCCTGGACAAACTGGAACGCGTCTCTCCAGCTCGAGCCGCTGGATAAGAATAGTCAAAATCGTCATCTTCGCTTTCGATCCCTGAATGACGTGAATGGCCGGCGGTTGCCAATTCCTCGGTCGAATAGCCCGAGTAGCTACTATCACGTGATGTTGCAGCCTGCTCAGACGAGCTGGATCGCCCCATCTCGTCTGTTCACGAGATGGATTCAGCACAAATACACGTCAGATCTTTTGGGTACAGCACCGGTCGAGATCACTCTACGTATGAAAGTGCTGGGTTTCCGATTTTGTTTCTTTGGTCACTTTCTTCTATCTTAGAGTGTCGCCTCTTCTGTCTCTCCAGTAAGAATCTCGAGAGACAACAGCAATAACAACAACTCAACGGGCAACTTTTGACAACAAACTGTCATCGTATTATGCCATCGGGCGGGAACCTGGAACATCTAATTATTATTTACATTGGACACTGGACACTATTTACTGCACAGGTGACAGGTTGGAGGCAAGGCACTATTACCAGGTACCTGGTACTGTAGCGAAAAACGTCAGCGGAAGCGAGAATGCGAGAATGCGCGAGGATGGGCGAATTTTTGGTCCGGACAAAGTATGATACTTACAAGTACAGTACTACTTGTCCAGTACAGGGTACCAGGTACCCTGTACCGGCACGACAGGTACCGGTACCTGGTACCTGGTACCTGGTACCTGGTACCTGGTACCTGGTACCTGGTACCTGGTACTTGTACTTGTACTTGTACTTGTACTTGTACTTGTACTTGTACTTGTACTTGTACTTGTACCGTACCGGTACGATCAAGTTTAGCAAGGTCTCGCGGGTCTCGGCCGGTCATTTCAATGTCTGCGTGCCTGCCCGCCTTCCGGCATTCTGGATTCGCTCGCACACAAACGCGAAATGGAGGCTGTCAGGCAGCTCGCCCGCCGCGTACCGCCTTGCGCTCGCTCGCATGAAAGATATATTCAATTACTCCTGTATATGAATATGAATATGCTATGTTTGAACGCTAGGCACGCCTGCCAGTCTGAAAACGCAATCGACTTAGAGTGAAATTCAAGCATTGAGAAAGGGCACATTATTCCCACAGACTTGTAAATTGAATAGTCTTCAGCGTTGTATACGATCATTCCTCTTTCATTCTTAATTGTATTGGAATTTCAACGTTTATTTTTTGGCGCCTGCCACTCGCCACTAATTCGCTCGCCATTCTCGCTAGACTTGTACCGGTACGTTGCGTACCGGTACAGGAGAGTATTGTACCAGTACCAGTACTGTACCATGAAACATGATGCTCGCGCCGACCGTCGACGAAAGTGGAAAACAAACAAAGACAAGATAAGACAAGAAGGGTTTGAAGACAAAGGACGGATCCATCGATCTTCTCCTCCTAAGTTCGGTGCTTGTAGTTATTGCCGGTGGATAGAGCCTGGTAGTTCCGGAACTGTACGGCTGAACTTTCGAGGCTTCAATAGTCGAATCAACCACCCGTCACCGTCACGGCACGACAATAATCGCTTGAATTTGGACAGGCTGTCACATCATTTATTCGTAACTGGTCGGTGATTATTTGTGTTAAATCATTTTGTGAGGCACAGTCGAATATTGACGATGCCGGGAACAAGACCAGAAAGCCCTGCCCCGCCTGCAGGAGCACATACACATTCTCGGTCTCCTCGAGGAACTGGAAGCACCAAGTTGGCGTCCCCTTTGGTCTCTGCGTGTCGGCATCTCCTGCAACCCAATGGCAGCATCAGTGGCGACGCTGTTGCCAATGCGATCTTGCCCAACTTCCCCGATCTGTGTAGTGCCTTGCCAGCAGACTACTTTGCGAGTCGACCCGCTCTTCTTGGCGTGGATGATAGGAAGCCTCTGACACATGCCCGCATCCGAGACTTCATCCTGAACGAGCTCGGACCCAGCCTCCACGAAATGGGCTACGGTCGAGGGAATCGTATCGCTCTCGTGCTCCCGAATGGACCTGAACTTGCTCTGGCGTTGCTAGGTCTCGCTCAGTGGGCTTCGTGCGTACCTCTAAACGCAAATGGTGCCCATGCCGAACTCAAAAAGGACTTGCACGCTGCTAAGGTATCGATGGTCGTTGGAATGTCCGAAGACTCAGCCTCCATTCAAGACATGGCCCGCGCCCTCAATATTCCCTTCTGCGGTCTTATCAAGTCGGAAACAGAAGTCGGCGTTTTCCGCCTTATTCCCATGAGCCCGCCACATCACATAATGACGCCTTTCATTCTGCGAGAACCAGAGGACGAATACTGCTGTACATCGGATACTGTATGCCAGACTAGCACTGGGGGTAGGATCTACAAGACTTCCTCGATGGATCAGTCGGAACACACCATGTTTTCCAATGATCACAACGACGAGGTTCTCGTGCTTTTCACATCCGGGACTACTGGAAACAAGAAGTTGGTGCCCCACAAGCTCGGAGATATCCTTATCGCGTCTGCTGTCATCAGTGTCAGCTGGAATCTGTCACCAGAAGACATCAACTGCAACCTCATGCCACTCTTCCACGTCGGTGGTATTGTTCGGCAGATCTTCGGCCCAACATTAAGCGCTGGAAGCGTCATCTGCTGTCCATCATTTGACCCACAAATGTTTTGGCAGCTGTTAACTAAGGATGGCTCATCGCCCAGTTTCACTTGGTACTATGCTGCACCGACAATGCATCAAGTTATCTTGGCGAGCATGCCCGATGACTTGAAGGAGGTACCAAAATTACGAATGATCGCTAATGCAGCTGGAGGGCTGTTGCCCTCGTTGGCCCAAGAGCTACGCAATACATTCGGTGCCAATGTTCTACCCAGTTATGGTATGACGGAGTGCATGCCTATTTCATCGCCACCATTCTCATACAAACTCGAGAAACCTGGGACAAGTGGAGTTGCAGTCGGTCCACAGATCACAATCTTCTCCAACAACTTTGAAATCCTTCCACCAGGTAGCGAAGGAAACATCTGTGTCAGGGGTCGTCCTTGCTTCCATGGCTACGGTGGCCAGTCGCAGGACGAGTCCTTCTTGGAAGGTGGCTGGTTCAATACGGGTGATCTGGGCTACCTTGATAAGGATGGGTATTTATATATTACTGGGCGGTCGAAAGAAGTGATCAACAGAGGAGGCGAAATCATCAGTCCCATGGAAGTGGAGGAAGAAGTCCGTCACCACCCAAACGTGAAGGACTGCCTAGCGTTCTCCGCTCCACACGATGTGCTGCAGGAAATTGTTGGTGTTGTAATTGTCCCCAGACCAGACATACCGAAAATTGACTTGCCATCCCTCCATGAGTTCTTACAAGAAAAGTTGGTTCCTGCTAAGTGGCCCCAGTGCCTCGTATTCATGGACGCTCTCCCAAAATCACACACCAATAAGTTGTTAAGGGTTAAACTTGGACAGCGTTTAAACTTGCCGGAGCTGAGCGATGGGATGTATCCCGTTGAGCGCACATATGAAGCAACCTGTCCACCACAAGGAACGCCTGTTGGGGTATCTATTCCTTGCGAGCAAGTTGCAGTCGACACAGAGTACATCCAGGAAGTCCTCCACGACGAGCTCGGTCTCGTTTACGACAGCTATGTTGACCTCTTGGGCAACAAAACCGCGGAAAAGGGCGAGGAATCTGAAAGACATTTGATTGTCAGGCCACACCCGACACGAATCGGTGGTATCGTCGTCCACTTGTCGAACATCGATCGATTACAAGTCATCAAGAAGGCCAGCGGCGCGTTGGATGCCTACTTGCAACCATGTCATATCGTGTCGTATCCAAACAAGATGTCAATGACGAACCTAAAGAAAATGCCCGACGCAACCGATTCTGTTTCAGCCATTCTTTCAGGAAACTATCGCATGACATCCGACCCGATGATCCAAGATCTTCAAAAAATTATACAGGACATGGTTGATTTGGACTGCTTGCCAGCGCCAGACACGAATTTCTTCCACATCGGCGGCTCTTCGTTGATGGATTCGCAGTTGGCCAGCAAGCTTCGAAAGAAGTACAAGGTTTCTTTCTCTGGAGCCGACGTTTTCCGCTATAACACATGTCTGGATATTGCCAAAAGGATCCAGTACCAGAAGCCTGAACATCGCCAAGGTGTGGGCTCACAGAATCTCATGGACGATACTTTGTTGAGTGTGACGTCGAACCAAGGCGCGAACGCCGGAGGGTGCTGGGCCGACCCCTCCATGCAATGCCCGAGGGATTTGCAAGATGCGCCGTTAGAAACGAAACGACTACAGCCTCAGAACAATCTTTTTGCTGCTGTTGTGCAATTGATTCCTGGGTTTGCTCTTTTTCCATTGTTTCAGTTTTCTCGATTCTTCCTTTTCTTTATGAGTCTCCTTGCAATCTTGAACACAATGCCTGGGGAACATAATATACTGAAGTTTATCTTTACCCTGGTAGGGTATCACTTCCTTTGGACATTCATCACACCCTTGATTTTTATTCCTCTCAAATGGATCGTGATTGGTGAATACAAGCAAGGGAGATATGCTATGTGGAGTTTCTACTATCTCAGGTGGTGGGTTGTTGATGTTTGCAGGAAAGTCATCGGTCGTGGTGTGTGGGGCTCCCACGAAGGCCTCTTGATTTGGTACTACCGAATGCTTGGTGCAAATATTGGCGCCAATGTTCGAATTTCCCTCATGGCTGATATCGCCGAGTATGATCTTGTCACGATCGAGAACAACGCCATGATCGAATACTCATCCGTCCGTGGTTTTGGAGTGGACAATGGTGCGATGATTCTTGGCCCTGTCCACGTTGGAGAGTCTTCCAGCATTGGGATCCGATCTGTTGTTGCTCCATTTACAAAAGTTCCCTCAAAGGCACATGTTGGCCCCGCGTCTTCAAGTTACGAGCTCACGCACAACGACGACCGACATTTGTCTTACCATCGCTACTCTGTTCCTGATCCAAATTTTTGGTGGCGATCTTTCGTGTGTGCGCCGATTTCTTTCTTTGTGGATACGATGTCACACTTACCTGCAATGTTCGTTTTGTACGAACTGGTCATGATGCACGAAAGAGCGGACCTTGATAGAACTTTCCGCACCATGGATGATCTAATGGAATGGCTGTGTGAGCCAAGGCGGATTCCTTACTACATCGCTATCAGAGTTGCGAGGGGCATCCTGGCTCCATTTTTCTACATGGGTGCAGCTATACTTGTCAAGTGGTGGATCATCGGCGAGTTCAAGGAAGGCCCCAGAGACTTGGCATCTCAGTGGCAGCGCTCAAGACATTGGTTGGCATCCCGTCTATTTTGCCGGGAGAACATGCAGGAAATTACCGATGTGTTGGGTCGACATTACGAGTCGATTAGCGTCTTGTACCGACTGCTTGGCGCAAAAGTCGGGAAGCGAGTGTTCTGGCCTGGGCACCAACCCACCTTTTCAGGCGAGTTCGACTTACTTCAAATAGGCGACGACGTCGTATTTGGTTCTCGCACGGTAATCATCTGCAGTTCACGGGAGCGCCTTGAAAGGGTGATTTTTTGTGCCGGTGCAAACGTTTCCGATAATTCTGTTGTTCTACCGGGCGGCATCGTCGGTAAAAATGCTGTTCTAGCATCTAACACTGTATGCCCAGCAGGACGATACTTGCCAGAGTCCAGCATCTGGCTTGGGTCTACAGGCGGTGAGCCCATTCTTCTGGAACCAGGAACCGAAGCAAATGCCAACACACCTATTCTATCATGCAATGTCAAGAAGGACGCACTTCCAATGCAAGGCGACGAGACAACGTTGCGTCCTTTCGGCAAAGCTGTGTACAATCGTCAAGCTACTTACTTTGTATGGACGCCGGCCATGATGATTGCTTTCAACGTTCTCAGCGACACACTCTGTCAGATTTTTCATTCGCTTCCGCTTTTGTCATCAGTACATTTGGGCGGGATTGCTCTGTATGGGTTGCCTGTATCTTCCAGGGATTATGACGACGCCTACGTGTCTGCGCAAGAGCTCTATATGACTCTCATGCCCATATTTATTGCAATGCATCTGGTGCGAGTCGTTCTATGCTTTGCGATAGAGATTGGTGCGAAATGGTTCTTCCTTGGACGTAGAACTGAAGGGAGGTTCAACTGGGACCAATCTCGCTATGGTCAGCATTGGGAATTTTATCAAATCATCACCAGGATCCGACGGATGCATCGTATCAGCACACTGGACCTCATAGCTGGTTCGACGTATATCACGTGGTATTTCAGGTCGCTAGGATCGAAGATTGGAAAAGACTGCTGCCTCTATCCCGCTGGAGGCGACCCCTTTATGCCTGAGCCGGATCTTGTGACCATTGGTGATCGATGTGTAATCGACCTTGCATCGATTGTCGCCCACTTGAACACACGCGGTAACTTTGAGTTGGTAAGGATCAGGATCGACAACAATGTCACGCTACGTTCAAGATCCAGACTCCAGCAAGGTGTCCATTGCGAGTCAGGTTCTATGCTGATGGAAAAAAGTTTAGCTCTCACAGGCGAGATCATCGAAGCCAATAGCGTTTGGCAAGGAGCACCTGCTTCGAGAGTCTTTGAGTACGAACACAGGGACGGCGTTTCCCCGGCCACCTCCTTCGAAGGATCAAACGTGGGCTACACTGAATTTGTATAGTTTTCACACGAATTCTAAAATCGGAATCGATACGCTAACATCTCAAAATGATAATGATATCATGTAAAATACACTCCTTTCTTTCACCGAATAATTCATCACTCCTGTTCCTTAGTAACTGGTCCTGACCATAGTCTAGTTTGCCTGGAATAACCTGGGTCGTAACCCGAACAAGAAGGACAGAAGACAGGCCAGGACACCAAGGACCTTGCTGACAAGGACATAGGTGTCGTCATCCATCATTTCAATATTGTAAGTTGCAGCTGCATCCCCATTGAAGGCTTCCCAGGTGAGTCCCATTGCAAAATATCCACCAACGCACGCCCAAAACTGGAATGGATAGCCACCTTTTGCCAACAAGGCAGGAGAATCATAGATTTCTGCTAGGGTGGCCTGATTCTGGGTCAGATCAACCCAATGGAAGAGAATGGGCAAAAAGTGCATGTAAAATGCCCGGGCATAGACTAGCCACGCAGCCCGACCAGGAGGGGCCAAGTCAAACTCCATGTTGGGATTGGCAATCATTGTCCAGATGTACATCAGACACAGGGCATGAGCTCCTGTAAATGACGGTCCGTGCAGCAGCTTGGTCCGAATCGGGGAGGAAGGCACGTGCAGCTCAAAGTAGAGAGTATGGAGGATCCAGGACCACAGAGTCAAGTGGTCCAACACGGCAGCCCTGGAAGCGTAGACATCGGCGAGCAAAGAAAACAAGAGAACATAGAACACGAGGCACCGCGTCAACAAAAAATTAGTATTCTTGGATCCCGCCTGCTGTTGCTGTTGAGATTGTCGGAATTTGGCGTGTTTGTCATCAGTGTCCATGCTGGCCAAACTATGTTCAATATAGACGATCAAATATTGTACTGTTGATCACGGTGCGATGCTTTTCGGTTCTCAGCAAGCAACTTTTGAAACTGACATAGACATCCGAGGTCAAAAATTCAGAGCGGATCGTTGAAACGAAAAAAAGAAAATGTCTCACTTCTCAGCTTTGGGGAGACATACCCCCAAGCAGGCATCAGGATAATATGGTACGGACTTGAATGGCTGATGAAGTATGTTGCAGCAACTCTCTAAAGGGGTAAGGTCACCTAGCGCCGATTTTTCAAGCAACTCCAGAGAAGTGACTGCGACACGACTGCTCTCTCCGTTACTCCTATAAAACGACTTTTCAGTGCCGAAGGTTGATGATTCATTATTCCTCCACTTCGCGGGGAGGCTATGTCAATCTACTGTACAATATCATACTTGCCGTATAAACAGCAAAACTAATATAATCATACTATCTCTAGTCTCTAGAGACCGGCTTTGAGGGAAGCCAACTTGTCTGGCCCGATCAGCCCCTCAATGGCAGAGGCACTGGCGTCCAAGATGCTTTTGGCTTCATCCGCACCCATAATATTTTTCATTGCAGTAGCTAAAGACTGCATGATCTTTCCAGGATTTTCCTCGCTGCTGGCCTTTGTCTTTGCCGCCTGCTCACAAATCCAATTGACGTCAACAGCCTTCACCTGGATCGTCGTAGCGAGCATATCTCCCAGATAATCGAATGCTTTGGGAGCGTCCCAGACAAAACTGTCGATAAATTCAATCAAGTCCATCATACCGGCCTTCACGTCGCTAGACGTCAACTTCTCTTTCTGAACCAGGATGGCAAGCACCGAGTTTACTGCTGCCCTTTCATCGTCTTTGCAATCGATGATTCTGTCACAGTTGATTTGAACAAACTTAGCGCCAAAGTCTGGCGTTGCGGTAAGCTCGGTCACTGAAAGAATCAACTCGTCGACGTTCGATGGGTCTTGCATGTATTCAGCACAAATTGTAGTGATACGGCGTTTCAGCTTATCCTCGTCCATCGGTTCCGGAGCAGGCTTTGAAGGGGTGGCACTGTTGTCTTCCGAAAGTGCGGCGAAAGATTGCTTGGTCTCAACCTTCGTGGATTGACGTGAAGAAGCTTGCCCGGACGCAGCCTGGGCCAAAGATGACCTTGACTTACTACTAGCTCCACCTACGATGGTTGTGAAACCATCATCGTCTGTTTCCGTAGCAGGCTTCGACGGGCGACGGGCACTACTGCCACTGCCACCACCACCACCGCTTCCGAATGTACTCGGGCGACTGGTGGACCTGAAGTCAGTCCCACGCCTATTGTCAGATCGGTTGCCATAGTCGTTTCGACCGCCACCACGGAAGCCTGATGCCATCTGTTGAGATTGCTGCTGTTTCATGCGCTCTTCTTGTTCGAAATCTTTTCTAATTTCATCGATTGTCTTTGCCTTTTCATCTTTGCGACGTGGGATCCAGTTGTTCTGCCGGAGTTCGAGCAGATCCTTGTACATAAAACGAGATCGCGAAGGCAACTCGTTCGAGGTGCTCAGCCTCTGGATCTTAGTGAAGCAGAGGCTGATGAAATTCGCAGCAGCTGGACCATCGATCGTGGATCCGATTGTGCCAAAAAGATTGCAGATGGCCTCGTGGTCTTCTTCATCCATGTCGCCGTCACCAGCGTCGTGGTAGACAGGCATTTTCGACTGGGCATCGTCAGCTTCCAACTTCAACAGAGAGGCAATACAAAAACGCATGATCTTTTCCTTCAGCAAGTTCTTTTTGTACAGCTGACCAATGAACTTGATATTGCCGAGCATCTGCTTCTTAATCTTGATGCGACGAAAGTCAAGTTCTTCCTCTTTCTCTGCCCGCTCCGCGTCTGTCAGCTTGCTCTTTGTTTCTTCATAAGCTTTTTTCTCCTTTTTCCAGTCGACATAGATGTCTTGCTTGTTGAACTCGTCTTCGCACTTATTGAGCAACGATCGTTTGAATGAGTTCTGCTTTGATACATCTGACATGCATTCGCGCTCACTTAGGAAAATCTTCGAAAGCTGCTGGCCACATTCTTCATGGTTGGCAACAGGGAAATAAACAGTGTAGTATTCACCCTCTTCGCCTTCTTCTGCTTCAGTAGGGGTCTTTTTCTTCAAGATTTTGATGAAAATCCCGCCTTTAATCTGCAATTTGACGAGCTCCAGCTCCATCTCTCCACGATCAACACGATCTTGGTCTGTGTCGGAAAGGGCAATCTCAAAACACTCCTCGACGCTTGAGAATGGCCCAACAAGCTCAGAATCAGAAGTGCTAACATCGTTCGACCATCTATACGTAGAGTGAGCGCTTGGCTGTCCACTGGGAGCTTCCCCGGTGGTTTCCCCGTCGTCGGTTGGAGGTTCTTCGTCGGATTCAATGATTTGGACAAATGAGTCTGTCTGGACTTGTTGAGATAACTTCACACACAAATCACCGTACATATCCCCAAACGTGGGTTCGTCAATGGCCTTTTCATAAACATTTCCGATCATCATAGTCAAGATATCATATGATACCACAGGGATTTCACACATTTGTGCTGCCAAACGATCGAACTTTTCCTTGGTCATCTTGTTCAAAATTCCCTTAACCTGCTTTTCTGCAACGTCAAAGACAGACGTACTCTTTTTCGGTCGCCAGCCAGTGCTCGACTTTGTAAGTGGCTCCACGGGACCATCAAAGAATGGAGGGCCACTGCCTCGCCCACCACGATCACCACGCCCACCACGGCCCCCACGATCTTGAGGTTTGGGTGGCGGTGCCTGAAGTCCTCGAGTCCATTGTCCGCCACCGCCTCCAGCAGCAGCAGGACTGCCTCCGACGGCTTTATTGTCCTTATTTTCGGTGGAACTACGGCGAGGAGCTGGAGCGCCTCGTTGCCAGCTTCCTCCACCTCCACCTCCTCCACCGCCGCCTCCGTCGCGCTGTTGACGCCGGTCACCTCCACGGTCGGCGCCTCCGCGAGAAGGTCCTTTGGTAATGACAAATTCTGGAAGATCATCAGGACGTTTCATACAAACAGGAAGACTCTTAAGACTACGAAATCAGCGAAGGTAGGGAATGTGGTGAGACAACAATCAGAAATGGACAATCAGATATGGCCAACTTCTCAGATCAACCAATAGCAAACAAAAACATACCGCATCATCTCCTCTTTGGAGTACACGAATTTTCTCTTGGAACCACTGCTCGCGGACGGAGCTTTGTTTGAAACTGCCGGAGCTTCAGCAACCAGTGCAGGCTCACTTTCGCTACCGGCGGTCTTCTCTACGTTTTGTTTGGAGAGCATTGCACTCAGGGAGGATCTTGGTTTCACCGAAGTCTTTGCTGCAGCCTCATCTTCGGCTTTCTTCTTCGCAGCTGCGGCCTCCTCTTCGGCCTTCTTCTTTGCGGCTTCAGCTTCTTCTTTCTTCTTCGCCTCCTTTTCTTCTTCAGCCTTTTTCATTCGAGCCGCTTCCTCTTCTTCAGCCTTCTTTGTCGCGAGATCCTCCTCTACTTTCTTTTTGGCAGCATCAGCCCCTTGAATACGTTCCAAGGCAGCTTGTCGCAATTTAGAACCCGCATCCGAAGATGGTGCCCCTGCCGAAGAATCCGTCGTAGTAGCAGTAGCAGTAGCTGGAGTCGTCGCGGCTTTCGGAGCGGACGGCTTTTTCAAAGAGCTGAGGTCAATTGGGTTGCCATCTTTGTCCTGGAAAGAATGAATCGTCGTCAGAGAACGCGTGATGGTTCGTCGTAGATTATTTTGAATCCATATGCCAATAGAAAATAGCGATCAACAATTCGCACGTACGCACAGCATAAACTATGAGTACTTGATACGAACTTACCGTGATTACGAGAGCCTTTTTAGGACGCGGGGCCGGAACCGCAGCAGCCACCGAGGCGCCTGGTGTCGCAGACTGTGGCTGCTGCTGCTGTTGAGGCGGAGGTCCTCCCTGAGGATAGTACATGGCTGCATTTGGGTTTCCATACATATTACCAGCATAGGCGGGGTTCCATCCCCCGACACGTCCTTGCGAAGGAGGGTACTGCTGTGCATATGGATTGTAGGCGTAGGGATTCATTTGTGGAGGTGGAACCGTGTAGCCGCCTCCACGCCCGGGTTGCTGTTGCCCATACTGCTGCTGTTGCTGTTGCTGCTGTGGATTCGGTTGCTGCCCCTGAGACGCCATTTGCAAGGAAGTAGGAGCAGCAGGTTGCCAGGCTCCCATGGGGCGTGGATTGTTGTACCCTCCTGCAGCTCCGCGTTGCTGGGGACCCCCAGCGTAGGGATTGTTGTGTTGGTTAGGTGGCTGAGACATGAGTTTAATTGCTGCGTGCTGGTTGAAGCTTCGATTTCTCTCGTGTGTCTACTACTCGTATTGTCTAATGTAATTAAACGCGAGACCTTTCAATCTCCCTTCCGAGGATTTCGATATCCACTATCTAAAGTAGAGGGCTGATCGGAAGTAGGCAGTGTTGCAGCCGCCGAAGACTGTGAACTGTGAAACAGAATGCAAAAGCTAGACGGCGCCGAGAAAACGAGGTTCGAGACTCGAGACGTTTCCCCCCAGCCTCTACGTACCGGTACCTACCGGTATGATACGCATACAGGTAGCATGGTACGGTACTCGTATGTACCAGTAGAACAGTACCGGTTACCGGTACGAGTATGATACCCGCGAGAGAGAGAGGAGAGGGGGGAGGAAAAAATGGGCGGTCGAAACAACTTTTGGTCGAAATGTCGCTGTATCGTCCACGTATGCATGACAGACTCCACCGACTGCATTCCGTTACTGCACACGTTACACGTGTCCACAAGATGATGGGTCCATCCGATATCTTGTGTTGTTTATGTTGTGTGACGTTCGATCCGAAACGACACCCGACACACTCTCCTGCTCCTTGCATCTCAATAATATTACACGATACAGTACCTGGTACCGCAGTACACGATGGGAACAACCTGTCTACATTGACAGCACAAATCTCTTTCGAAACCAGAATACTTGTGTATATTTCAAGACGATGAGGTCATGTATTGGTTCGTCATGTTTGTTCTTTGGGGCCCTGCTAGTTGGTAATCTGTGCCTGAATGCCGCTGTTTCTTCAGCATTCTCTACACAGCCCACCGTGCTTTCAGGTCCAAGGTTCGGAACAACAACAGGCTGGAGAGACACGATCGAATGCAAAAGAGAGGTGTGCAAGTTTGAACATATAACACGGCAGGATTTCGTTGCTTTGCTAGCATCAGGGGGAAACGACGACGACTCGCCAGAAGAAAAAGGAAGCGCCCGACTTGGACGTCTTCGGCGCTGGAGGAAGCGACTGAACAGGTTGAGTAAAGCGTTGCTCTTGTCATCCGCTTTGCTGTTATCTAGAAGCAAGCCAGCGGAAGCAAAATTCTCCTATGAGATTCGAGAAGAACGAAAATATTCGATTCGTCCAGGTGCCACTCAGGAGCAAGCTTCGAAACTAGTTGAGGGCGAGGTTCCCGATGACATCCCAGAAGCCAAGTCTGTGTTTGATACGGGTTCACAATCTGCAAAAAAGGGACAACAAGCTCCTGCAAAGTCCACTGCTGCCTATGATTACGGAGACGAAGATGACGACGAGGATGATTTATTGGATTTTCAAGATCGTCGAGAAAATATGCCCTCGAGAAAAGGAATACAAGCTGAAAAGGCTGTCGCTGAGCGGCTACAGACGAGTACTCGTGCTCAATTCTCTGGGATCGACACTTCGAAAACAAAGAGTAGAGCGATGTACATCAAGGTATCAGTCGGTCTGTTCATCCCCACTTGGGGTGCCATGGGTGTTCGTGAGTTCGTCCGGCGTCGTAAGGAAGAAGCATACGTGAAGAAAGGATTAGCAATCTTGGAGGCTCAGAAAGCTGAGTACTTCAATGTCACCGAAACGACCCCCGATTCGGATATCGAAGACGAACTAAAGGACCTGAAAGATGGTGATGACGACGACGATGATGACGACGACGACGATGATGAAGACGACGATGAAGACGACGACGACGATGATGACGATGATGAGCCCGACACGCCACCTCCTTCAGCGCGAAAGGGCCCAAAGCGACCTTCAGGAGGGGGAGGCGGCGATAGCAGCGGGGGTAGTGGTGGAGACCCCGGATATGGTCGACCGAGTGACGATGACCTGAAACGGCTTGGCGATCTATTCAACAAGTCGTAAAGGTCGTCTTCGCGCCCGTGCAAACTCCGATAGAAATATATACATTAACTCTAAAGACTTTCAACGTTGAGAGATGTACTAGTATTGTTTCATATGATCACACATGCATTTTGTCTTCATAGCAGTAGCATACAACGAACGAAGATATTCCACTGTACTTATTTCAAATGTCTCTCTTTAAATAGCCGCACCCCGCAGCCGTTTGCGTTTGTGCCATTCAAGCATTCAACTTATGTGATGCGATTATCGGGAGCCCTGACACTCTATACGAAGCGCCTCCAACTCCACACCCTTGGCTTTTGCCTCTTGCTTCCACCCTCTCACCTGAGTTTCCAGTTCTTTGATATAGTATTCGTCCTGAAGCTTGTCCTGCGACTGTAGCGCTCTGCAGTTTTGTATATCTTGTCGAAGTTCTCCTATGATAAGTCTCGAAGACATTTTTCCGTAGACCAACATACCAGTGGCGACGGCAAGCCAAAGTGCCAGAATCCAAATCCAATTTGCCCCTTTGAAGAATGATGTAACTATAGTGATGCCGTCTTCCTTTGCCTCGACCAATTGACTTTTATTACCATTGGCCGTTTCTGTGACGCCTGCTTCTGGTTTCTCGGAAGAGACTGTCGGGACAGTTGCTGTTTCGGTGGGCTCCAGTGTAAGTTCAACAGCAGAAGCTGATGGCGGTACCAACATTTCAGAGTTTTCCTCAATACCTTCCAACCTGCTGCTATCTACCTTGGGACTAGTAACTGCCAGCCTCGTATCGGATGCAGCGGCAACAGACGGGGACGGATGCTTCACGCCTCGAGGTGGTCGTACTGTGGTCCGCACGGGGGTCGTCGAGGTATTGCGCCGCTTTGTCTCCTTTGAGGAGTCGTCTGCATCGCCCTCGCTTTCCAGTTCGAGATCGTTCCTCGATCGCTTCTTCGTACTGTCTGCTTTCCTTTTGCTCGATGCTGCTTGCATGGTGACGCAATTGTAATCAGAGCCAAAATGCAGGTCAGCGTAGTATTCAGCAGGTAGACGGAGAAGAGTTGTCGATGAAGCTTCTCCCTACTTTTCACAGTTACTGTCTGTTTGGTTACTTCTTACGATGATATCAGGAGTTCAGAGATGACGGCTAAGAAGTTGAGATTTATGGATCGGTCGACAGTCAACAAAAAAGAGCCCAACAACAACATTGAAAATGGGTCATCGTAGATTTTCGTGGGCAGAACATGCAAATACCGGTACTGTACGAAGTGACGACTCAATGATACTGCTCCGGTACTCGTACTCGTACTTTACATACCCGGTATTCCGGGCCAGGGTACCACCAAACCTGAGTCGACCTAGTCCTTCAATCTCTCTGCTCGTGCAGTACCGGTACGAGTACCAATACCAGTATTGTGTAGAGCGGGAGAGCTAATAATACTTGTAGTCTACGAGTACTCGTACAATATCGTAAAGCAGCAAAAAAGTGCACTGTCTAATTTAGCTGCTACCTTGACGGTCGAGAGCAACGAATCTCTCTTGCGCCGGAACAATGTCAGTAGTCTACTGGTACCCTGTGTGCCATCTCCCGTCCAAGAGATTGTAAAAATAAAATACACTGGCGACTTTACACCAGCTCCTTCTTCCAAACGTCCATGGCGTCTTCAAGACGTTTCAATATCGTCTCTTCGCTCAGTTCCTTAATCACAGCGTCATCGGCATAGTTGCACCGTCTTGCGCGCACTCTGAGTTTGCTGTCTTTTGTAACCTCCACAACCACATCGATACCTCCTTCTCGTACTGTCCTCCGGAATGCAGGAGACGCTCCAGCTGTCCCAGCCTTCTTTCCCGACTGATCCTCGCGTTGACGCTCTTCATCCTTGCTCATATAGTACTTGCCTGTTTTGGTCGGCAAAAACAAAAGCTGTACTCCATCTTGTTTCTCAAGTAAGTGCGAGGACCTCGATTGAATGCCATTGAAGGAACGGACAGGTGTCGTCAACCCCTTACCGCTATCGGACACAATTTCCGCCCAACCTTGAACATACTCGAGAAGCTTTCCATATTGGCTTGAATCGCCAATGTTCTCGATACGTAACACCTCCGGTCCCTCCAAACATAAAAAGGCAGTGTCCCAAAAATTCTCATCTGTTTCTTCCATGCTCGTTGGAAGTGTGCCACACAACGACAGAGTAGAGTTACGCGCGAATGGTTGATAGGCAACCGCTTGTACGATCCCCTGGGCTGTTGCTTCAACAGTTGCTGCATCATCCAGAACATCGCCAGGTCGAAGATCGAAGTCTTTGTTAGAAGCTTTCAAGTCTCCAACTTTGATTATTGTGAAATCCAATGGCGGTTCTGTAGTACGACGTTGAACTGTATTGATCAAAACTTCCTCGATTTGCCTTCGTTGGTCCAGCTTTCCAAGAAAATTCGCAACAGAATAGGGAAATTTATCCGTCCGCTCTGTGCCGAGAGTAGAAATACCGACCAGTTGTGTCGGGGGTCGTCCCACAGCTCCATTTGCTTGAAGAGTCTTACGGAGAAGTTTGTCCAAAATATTGGACAGGGAACTAGCCTGAGTGATACTAGTACAAAAGACCAAAACACAAGCTGCATTGTTTCCCCCTAGAGGCATGGAAGCTGTTGGTGCCAACACTTCAATCTGGCAATTCGGAATATCGGTGGCTTCAAGGCGTTTGGTCAATGCGGGGACAAGTTGTTTCGCCAGCGCATCCTGTGCATAATAGAGTGAGTCCCGGGGATGGGACGTCGAGCATGAACAAGCATGTTTAATATAAAGCGAATGCTCATGAATGTTCACGTACCTGCTTAGTATCTGCCACCACAATGATCCGATTTTCGATGGGTGCTATGGTAGGAGTATCGGAAGATCCAGTTGTTGTTTCTCCTTTCCCTGCTGCTTGCTTACTCTGTTTCTGAACGGCGTTGTCTATGCTCCCCAGCAACGAACCACTCCCCGATGCAACCACGGTCCTACCCGACAAGGTTCCCCATGTTCCCATCTCAAGCCCCTTTCCACTTCCTTCCATAGCTTTCGAAGCAGCTGCTGCCGTTTTCGTGGAAGCTCGTGTTTCTTTCGTCGAATCAAGAAAATTCCCAGTCAGTTTGTCAATTTTTTTCATGAGCTCTTCGGATTTTCGTTGTGCTTCTAGTTCACTTGCAATCTGCATGATTTTTCGCGATTGCTCCATTTCTTTCGACATTTTCTTACGAAGTTTCTCGATATCCCGGATTCCTTCGTCAATGGCAGAGTTGATGATTCCCTCCGCCTCCTTTTTTATTTCTGCAGCCTCTTCTTCATTCAGCGGTTCCAAGTTGACCCCAATTCCCAGCCTCGGGGCTTCGGGCACGTTAGGGAGGGCATCCCACGCCGTCGACGGGTCGGGCGGGGCATCGTCCCGGGGCCATTCTTTGTCATAATCTACATTGGCATCCCACGCCTCCTCCTCGTTATTGGCATCCCCCCTTGGACTATTCGTACTGCTTCGAGGGGTCGCCGAGGAGTCGAAGCGTATCTTTGAAGCCCCTGGGGCGAAGCCCTGGGCAAAGTTGCTCCAGCCAACAATGCCACATGTTATCCATGAAATGAAGAGAAGCTTCATCGTGCCTCGACAAAGTCTAATTCAAAGTTTGAAAGGCAGACAAGGAGGCGTACCGCCGGTAGACAAGTACCAGTATGACACCTACTCTATTATGTATTTACTATCTTGTCGGTAGATGAGTACTCATAACGGTACCGGTAGTATTTTATAAACCAGCCCAGTGAACGCATCAGACAGCCCGCAGATGAGGACGAGCACGGAGCAGAGCTGAGGGAGCGTGGGCGAGGATGAGGACCGCTGGCTCGGGGATATCCTGCGTGCGCGTCGGCTCGGCCGGGCGGCGGATGGTATCTGCCCAGACGTCAGGGGTCGTCTGTCCGTTGCGGCTTGCACTCGAGACAACACTCTGCGAAAATCCAACATTTGTAATATCCCTACAGTACCTTTTATCGCGCTATCGCTACTCGTACTGTACCGGTACGAGTACCGGTACGAAGCACGCAGGTAACGTCAGTTCGCCCGTCAGCTTCGAGTACAATAACACCGAGTATTTTTTTTAACCGGCAACCGGCACACGGCGTCTACAGCAAAATGAAAGTATAAGAGCTTGGTGTTGTAAAATGAAAATAAAAGCAAAGTAAGCATCAATGTTCTAACATGGAAAACGGAGGCCCCAAGAGGCTCGTTCAAGTATCTTCCGCTGATGGCGAACCCAAATATCATCATGTGGAAACCCATTCAAAATCTTTCAAAGAATTTCGCATTTCGACGACAATGGAAGAACAACGTGACGTCGACCAACAAGAGGACGACACTCCATCGAGTCGTCATTCTCATAAACTGTACGACGTGGAATCACAGGTTGTTAGGGGTCTTACAGTGAATCATCTATCAGAGCGAAATGACAAAACGGATCGATACCACGAGTACATGTCTCCTCTTCCAATCGAAGGCGAGGATGGATGCCCATTGCCTATTTGGATGGTTATCTCGATTACATTACTCTCGATAGTTGGGATTCTCGGGGCTATATTTGAGTTACGGTACCAGTTCCAGTGATATAGGACAGGTGCACTTCAGCAATTTGTTTACCCGAGTCAAAGCGGTTGTCCCAGGTCGGACGACAAATATCGCGCACAGCGGATGCTAGTGATAAGTTTCGTATCTTCAGTCTATCGGTAAATGACCGTGGCATCTTCACGACGGACCCTCTTGAATAATTGATAGCCAGGCGAGATAACACGACGAGATCGAAAAACGAATGAGGCTTGGTTGGTTACGTGGATACAAGGCAACATAGGTCTTTTCTTTCAGGTGGACCTCATTGTACCTTTCGAAGGACGAGTACGAGTACAGAATGCCTTTTTCCTCAGCATCGAGTTCCCGTAACTCATCAAGCCACCAAAACATATTCGAGCCAAGGATTCTTTGATACCCTATATTTTCCTCTTCTACTGATTCCAATTACAAGATGGATAGAGGCTATTTGCTAAGCCAGCACAGTGTTTCAAAAAGGAATAGTTACCGTGTAATTATATATGATTGTTCTTTTTCCACAAACTGTTCATGTCATAGGAGGCAGGGCATCACAGACCCTTGAAATATGCGTCGACGCACTCCTTAGTAGTATCGCCACCAGCCACTCGTGCCACGAGGAATCATTTCGGGAACCTCTTCAATCAGACGCTCCCACATGACTGCATCTACATTGCGGTAGACAATAGCGCCAACCTGTTGAGCGCGCTCTGGTAGAGACCAAAACAAAACCTTGAGGTATCGCACACGTTGCATGTGTCGCGGGAGATTCGAAATGACATAAGGGATGATGATCTCCCAGCGGTCGGCGTCAGTGATTTCCCAAACTTTACGGGAAATTTCCTTCTGGACTTCGAGAGGAAGGTACTTCTTTCCGATAGGTTGCAAGTTGTCTTCTTCGCCCTTGAGATGTTCCTCGAAGTGTGAAAAAAAGGGAGGAAGAGTCTTGTTGAGTACATCAAGCGCTTGTTGGCGCTGGGCGACGGGGAGAGAACTGTCGAGCAGGATGTTGGCATTCTTTTCAACCTCATCCATGACAACGTGGGACTCTTCGTGGTCATCATTGAACTGCTTGGCGTGGTCGTGGAACCAGTCGTTGAAGACCTTGAAAATGACTTCATCTTCATGCTTGGAGTGCTCTTCGTGCAAAATGCTGAATCGGTTCAAGTGAACGGCGAACATGCTGAGATTCTGATTCATTTCCTCCGTGTTGGTCACGTCGAGGCTTCGCAGCGCCTCTCGCATGGTACTCATGTTTCCGCGGAAGGCTTCATGCGTAAGTTTCATGAACGAGAGAGGGCCCCACTTGTTCTCGGGGACAAAAATACCGCGCCGACGAATCAGAGCAACGCCCGTGTGAAGCAAGTTGGCAAGGTTAGCGACCGACGCCATGACCAACCCAATGGTTGCAAGAGTCTGGGCGGCGCGGAAGTCTGTGACTGCATAAAAGAGGCAAGCAGCAGCAGCAAATGCACCCAGCGCGAAACAGCCAATCCAGTATTCCATCCCCCACTTGTCCTTTCCGACGAATCCTATGTTAGGCATCGCCGAGTAGACGATTCCCAAAAACATGAAAATCGAAATGAAGTAGTAGTTTGAGAAGGAATTGACACACTCACTCTTGTCAATCGGACTCTTTGAGTAGAAGCACACCGAAAAGTCTGACATTCCCAGGACAGCCGGCGCAGCCAACCACGTGAAGATACCAAATCGAAGACGGGAGTCGCTGTTGTGCGTAGTGACAACCTTGAAGAAGGTAATGGTGAAAAGGACCAAGAACATGAACACTGCGAACGCCTGGAAGAAGCGAGCAATATAGACAGTTCCTTCGGCGCTGTCGCTGTCGGTGGCGAAAAGAGGAATCATAGGGGCAACCAATGCGGCAACGCTCAATCCAACAGGTAGGATGAGCCAGTGTGGATGGATGTGCTCCATCTCCAGTCGCCGAGCAATCCATTCACCCATTTTGGCAACGGTTAGGAAGACCTGGGCGATGGCTCCGATCCAAAAGAATATACGGGAGACGATTTGGGGCGGCTCTTCATTGCCGGCCATCGCTTCATCTTGATCGTAATCAATCTGATCATAGAACAAAAACGCAAAGCACATGAAACAGAGGGGAATCATCGAGAAGGAATTTCCACGGAGAGGGCAGTGCCACTCAGTGACGCACTTGTGGGGATACATTGCTAGCCGAATCATGTAGAGACAAAACATGAGCAAAAATATCAGAAAGCCAACGGCTGAAATAGCCTGGAACGCTCCTTCGTGTACAATGAAGCCTCGCTCTTCCACACCGAGGGCGGTGCCGATACCGTTGGTCCAGTCAGAGGCAACTTTGAACGCAATGGCAAGGGCCGCAACAGAAAGTGGAAGAGCGAAGTACCCCACTTGCATGTGACGGATAAAGTCAAAGTCATCCTTGCTGTATTCATCAGTCTTCTTCTTGTATTTCAGGGAAATGGGAGAGGTCAGATCACTGTTATGTACGGAAGCAATAGCAATCATGAAAACTAGTTAGAAAACATGCTTCTTTAGTGGAAAAAATAAACCACGTTACTCACGTGTCGACTTTGTCCGGGGTGGGCGCTTTCTGATCCAAAAACATGTAGTTCCAGCTCTCTTCGTTCTCCTCACGAGACGAAGTATAGATGCGGTAGGCGTACTGTGGTCATCATGTATGGAAGCAATAGCAACCATGAAAATTGGTTAGAAACTGGTTCGCTCGCTTCAGAAGAAACCATAAAGCACGGTACTTACGTCGGGAATCAGTCCCAGGTATATTCCGATCTGGAAGAATTTGCACCCGAGGCAGAAATCCAAGGCCCACTCCATACCCGAAGCACCAGCCAGTCCAGCCATAAAGGCCATACCGACCCACTCATGGTATTTGAAATCAAGGAAATAAAAGAGGGTTCCCAGCCCAGAAAACATGACCCCGCAAAACGAGGCGAACTGTTTCGGGGGCCCGGGACGGAATTGCGGGCGGAAGGGCGAGACCAAAAAGGTGGCAATCATGCCCAAGGGCGAGGCCGAAGCACCGGCCATCATGCGCAAGCAAAAGTCGAGCAAGACAAAGACGGTGAGCCAGTGGGCCCAAAGCTCGTCCTTGAATACCGCGCAAACGACACTGAGGGCGCACACTTGAAAGCCGGTTACACGGATGACGTAGTTGTTGACCACATTGGGGAACCAGAAAAGAGGGTTCATGGCCACGCCGCGGTCGGCAGGAATCAGGCGGGCAGTTTCTAGCCTGTCAGTACCGACGGCGCGAGATTTGTTGACCAAGCCCTTGAGTAAGGTGTCGAGCTTGCCCTTGTGGTGGAGGGCCTTGACATCATCGCATCCTCCAATGAACGCGCCCTTGACGAACACCAACGGGACAGTGGACTTTCCAGTCTTCGACTTGGCGTAGGCAAAAATCTTGCCGCCCTCGGGGTGCAAGTTCACTTCGACGGAGTGAACGGTAACGCCAATCTTGTTGATCAAGAGATCCTTGACATCTCGGCAAAAGGGACAGGTGGACTTGCTGATCACCATAACGGCATGTAGGTCAATCATAGCATCGATCTTCTCCGTAAGATCAGCCCCAGGATAAGATTGAATGTCGTTGATGACAATCGAACCACCAGCGGGGTCACGTTCCTTGGAAGCCCCAGCGGCGACTTCAATGTCCTCGAAGACCAGGGGAGAAACTTCGTTTGAGGCTTTCGTGTTGGGTGGCATGGTGCGAGTGAGTGACAGAAACAAGATATGAAATGGGGAGGCGCAAGCGGTTTGTCTGCTGCTCTCTTTTCAATTTTATGAACGCTTTTCTGGCATCGTCTTCGTTGCGGCCGTTGGTGCAGTCTACGTATTACGAATATTCACACCACCCGTGAAATCTTCGTTCTTGCTTCTTTCGAAAGCCGCCGTCCGCCTGCCGTGTGCTAAGGCCGTGCTAAACAGCGAACCGGTTCGTCGAATATAAATGAAGAATCATTCTACTATCATATATGCCGGTAGTACAAGTACTATTTTTTATAAAACTGTACCTGGGTACGGTGTACAGGGGCTCGCTTCGCTCCGCCCCTTCGGTTGCACATACTACTTCATTCATGTGCAAGACCTGCCCTCTGTTCCTTAGCGCGAATGGCGAACAGTAGGGGAAGGTCGACGAACATTTATATACACCCGTCGGAGTAGGGGAAGGTCGACGAACATTTTTAATTGATTACTTATATATACCCGTCGGAGTAGGGGAAGATCGACGAACATTTTTATTGATTAATTATATGTGCCCTTCGGAGTTGGGGAAGGTCGACGAACATTTTTGATTCATTACTTATATAGGCCCTTCGGAGTTGGGGAAGGTCGATCGGCGGGGAGCCTTGACGTATCATCGCTTCTTTGAGCTCATAACCTCAAGACGCAGTTTCCGTACGTCGTCCGGGAGAACCTCGCTCTACTCCTGATTCATTCGCTCCTTGCGCTGCTGTACTTGTACGGCAGCAACTCATACTTCGTTTCGATGGTTGTCATCTATCTCTCCGCCTTCTTGGCCCCTCTCGTAGAAGGCTTCGACTTTCTGTTTGGCCTTTTCAAGCTTTGTTTCTCTTGCATTTCGTGCCACACTTTTCATCGGGTTGCGGCTCCCATCGAAAACAGGGTTTATGGGTACGGAAGATGATGATTCCAATGACAAACCCACCGTACAGTACAGTACAGTACAGTACAGTACAGCACTACTGTAGAGTAGTGGTTCAGTACTGTACTGTTCCTACTGGTAGACTGTCCAGTACTGCACCTTGTGGCGCACGCGCTAGTAACGTGTTTCGTGATGACGTGTGGAGTCTGTCCGTCGGCAGTAAGAGTTACATTCTCAGTAAGAGTTACACGGTAGCTCCAGATACCACATGTAACTCTCAGCGAGAACTGGCTGTACTGTATTCTAACACCCGCGTGCTTTTACGCGCGCAGCGAAAAACGGCATTACTTTTGCAACGGCATCACAAATCACAACACACCAACAACAAAACTACAAATACCAGACCACCCACCAAAGCAATAAGTGAGTCTATGAGAGGAGTCCAGTGTGTAAACTCCTTCGAACAACATTTGATGCCATGGGTGTGATCGAATCTGAATCGATTGCCGATGCGTCCAACCTGTCCAGCTTTTACTTTGAAAAGACGTCAGCCCAGCCGAATCACCCAAAGATCCTGAAACCGTATGTATCCAAAGATTGCATCGAAGTGGTTCCCATCAACGAGAGCCGGGGACGTGGCATGGTGGCGAAAAAAGACCTACCGGCGGGGACTTGTCTCTTTGTGATTCCTCCGACTGTTGCCGTGCGAGTCGACAAAGTACTGGAACAATGGAGAAAGGATAGCTCCAAGGGAAGCAAGGTGGTCGCTCTCGAATCTGTTGCAGAAGATGTCTTGTTACAGGAAATGCATGATGCCATAGAAAACGCAAAGAACACCGACGCGAGAGTGGCGAACAGTTTTCTCATCTTGGAGGGACGTAATTCAAAAGATGTCTTGGATACCATTCCCTCCATAGATTGTCTATTAGCGTTGGACGAGACGAGCCCCCTCTTGCAGGAGGAGTTCAGTATGGAGGACCTGCGACAGATTGTCCGTCGGAATGCTTTCGGGCCCGATTTTGTCACGTACTCGACGATTGTTCGGGATCTGCCAAAACATCCGCATCGGATCCTGGGACTTTATCCGTTGGCAGACATGATGAATCATTCTTGTCATCCAAATACGGTTCGGGTGTATGTGGGGGAGTACATGGTTGTTCATACATCCACCACAGTCGCGGCAGGAGAAGAAATCGTAGCCAGTTATGTCCCGCCGACCTTTTCGTACCCTCAGCGACACGCCATTTTGCAACAAAATCACGGCTTTGTTTGTGCCTGTCGTCGGTGTGAAGTCGAGGCCAATTTTTGGGATAATCCAGTGGAACAGGTTTCGAATTTGGTGGAAATGCAACAATCTCCAGACACAAGCATCGTTAAGGTGATGGATGCAATTCATTTTCTTGAAGAACAATTATTGCCGTCTGCCAAACCCAACGAGTTACAACGATCCCTTCGGCTTGGGTTTACGCCTCTTTATGTCTCTTATCTCAATCAGGCATTGTCGACTGCTTCCGTAGGTGACGAAGATTTATTGAGATTGTGCATGCAACTGCACTTTGGATTTGTATCGTGCAATCCTTCCAGTACCGAACACCTCTCGATTTTGCACCTAGGGTATGAACTGATTGGAAAGCTTCACAGTAAAGCTGGAAACGACCAAAGCAAGACACTCCCTAAACTTCGATTTTGGACAGAACAACTAAAACAAGCTTGTATGACACGCTACGGAAGTATGGGTCATGACCTTGATGGGGTCCGTCGGATGATGCAACATACGCGATTGGTACTAAGAACTCCGGATGGAATGCAACGAGCAACGTACACCTTCATATGATGATTCACTTCACAGCGTGAATGATGAATCTAAGCATGCATTGACAGCAAAGACGCCAAATCAATTCTATCTCTAGGATGTATGCGACTGCAAGCAGCCAAATCCCTTTGTTTAAAATGCAAAAAACAAGTCTCGCAATTTGCCCCAGCAGTCGCATAGTATTTTTTGATAGCCACAACACGTTGTCTTTCCTAATGTGATCCGGTTGCTGGAAGTCCCAAAAGCTGTTTCACGACATCGTAGATAACCAATTGACTCGTAATGATCATGCCAACATGAACAATTCTCGCCCCAGTACCACGGAAGAATTCAGTCAGGCCACCGCGCTCGTAGAGACCCCCTAATACCTTGCCGAAACTGCCTGGTTCCCTCCCTTTGTAGGTTTCCGTCAAAATCATATCTCCTGGTTGGCTGAGAATACACGCCACTAGTGAGGCACAAAAGGCAGCCGAGATGCTAACCAGCCATTTGTTTACCACCTCCATAATATTCGAAAGAAAAGTGTACAAAGCCGCCGCAATCACATCAAACGAAACTTGTTTTCCGAAGGTATAGCTGAAGAGGGAGAAGCAACAATCTTGTCAGACTTCATTTCGTGATATCTTCATCAAAAAATCATTGCGGCACCTACGGTACTTGTTTTGCCAACATGGCTAAAACGCCTCCAAACAAACTTGCAAAACCGTTCTCTCGGATCAATCGGGGTAACCCAGTCAGCAGAGAATCATTGGCGTATTTGGGATCGGTTACTTGTCGAATCCGTAGCGACTCCATCGGACAGAGCAATAACGCGGCAACGGCACCCGCAATGACGGAGGCCATCACAAACGCCATTGCTGTATTGTCTTTTAACAATGCGGCAAAAATGGGTTTGGCCACTTCGTATACTCCAAACTACGGTATAAATTGGAATCATGAGCCTGGCATACGCGTGGCATATCCAAAAAGAACTCTATAATAGTAAGTGGCTCACCTTCATGGCACCCTCGATTCCGTAGCCAACCACTGTAGGTCCCAACCCACTCAGCAAAGCTCCCGGGCCTTCGTTTTTGACAATTTCGACAGTCGCCGCTAGCATCCCATCGCTGTAGGCCTATGCAAAGAAAACGATTTGGATTAGGGTCTAGGCATCTTTCCTCGTCCTTAATAACAAAGTAGGCGACTCACTTCTGGATTGGCTTGAATACGGGTCTTGACAACATCGATCGGCGTCGTGATTCCATGCGAGAAAGCGGCACAAGTTCCTCCAGCTACAAAGAACCGATAATCCATCTCTTGCAACGCCTTCAGCGCTGCTGCTCCAGCCGAGCTCGCATCGGAAACTTGGCTGCTTCCAAGAACCGCCAAGACGGAGGTTAATGCTGTAATATATTTCATGATCTAACGGTGTGGATACGAAACTACTACTGTAGTCTATTCTCAGTCTTGATAGAAGGTACCGGTAGTACTTGTTATGCCATTCAGAGTTCAAAGGTTTTTGGGTTTGGGCAGCGCGGGATGACGCTTTGAGCTGCTTTGACACCCCTGTGGAAATCAATGAAGAATCATCATCATCGGCAACTACAGTACCTGGCACCAGTACCGGTACTGTACCAGAACGCAGCAGTACTGTACCAGTACTCGCAACTCCGCGCGGTGGGTGTGAGTGATGGGAACGCGGAACGCGGAACACAGCGCGCGCTGCGGTCACTCAAGATTCATTCTGATGATGATTCATTCGAATCCAATTATTCCGGAAGATCCTCGTGGACGTTTGGGCGCGCGAGTGTTTGATAGGGTATGGAATCAGGAATCGGAGAAATCGATTTCTCAAATCGATTGAAATTTTTTCCATTTCATCTTTACCTCTTACTTGGATTCTTCGACGCGCGGCGACGTGCTTGTCGTCAACCGATCGCCTTGCTTTATTTGGAGAGATGCGGATGCTTGTCTCGCGAGAGGCAAGCTAACCAACCCATCCGCCAATGGTGCTACTCGTACAGAGCTTCTTGTAAGGTGTGTAATCCCCACGGGAAACCGGTTTAGGCATAAATCAGTCTACGACGCTGATCACTCACTTTGTTCCTCTCGAAATCTGTTGCAGTCATTTAATTTAGCAAAATGGTCCGTTATTCTGTAGAGCCCGAGGTACCGGAAAAGACTTCCAAGTCTCGAGGGAGCCACTTGCGTGTGCATTTCAAGCACTGCCGTGAGATTGCTCACTATACCAAGGGAATGAAGGTCAACACCGCCCTCAAGTACTTGGACGATGTTCTTTCTTTCAAGGCTGTCATTCCTTTCGTCAAGTTCACTGGAGGTATTGGACGCAAGGCCCAAGGCAAGCAGTGCAAGTCCCCTGGAAACATTGGTCGATGGCCAGTAAAGGCTACGGCCGTGTACAAGGATCTGTTGCGAAATGCCGTTGCCAACGCCGAAACAAAGGGATTGGACCCCGATAGCCTCGTCATTGATCACGCTCAATGCAACAAAGCCCCCCCGGGTCGTAGGCGAACATACCGGGCGCACGGTCGTATTGGAAAGTACGCCAGTCAGCCCGCTCACATCGAAATCATCTTGAAGGAGACAACGGAGGGTGTTGAAAAGATGGAAGAAGAAGCCAAGCCCATCAAGATCACCAAGAAAATGGCCGCCATGCGTCGATTTGTCAAGGTTGGAGAAGCTTAAACAAATAGCAGAAAATTGGTATTACAACCTTTCTCGTGGACTTGGGTTTTGTAGTAAATATTCGTTTGCAGAAAGATGACACATCTACTAGTTGTTTGTAGAAAGACGAATTGTTTACGGAGAGATGAAGAACTGTACGTCCTGTTGTCGCAATCACTACCGGAAGTCCTAGGTTGAGTGTATAGCAAGTGAGTAGAAGCGATTCTTGGGAGACGGTGACTCTCCAGCTACCTGTGATTTACTAGCTAACTGGTGTACCGCCCATTGGTAAAAACCAATCTTTGTTCTCGAGTATAGGCGATGCGTACAAACAACGATTGGCGCCTTTGTTCCCTATTCCAGATTGAGGCGTCTTCTTGAGAACTGCATGCAGCTGCTAACATCTGTACTTTGCAGCTCACGTGACCGTCCACTCGCCCTTTCCATTAGATGCCGACTTGTTCTTTCTTCTCCACAGCTTCGGCTGGTTCCATGTCAACCGCGCACTGGTTTTCGAAGAAACAAGAGTGGAGATGAAGAATGGCTCCCTCCAATTGGTCAGACTTGAGGATAAAAGAGATATTCACCTTGGAGGCTCCCTGTGAAAGCATTTCGACTCCAATATTTTCAGTCGCAAAAACTCGGAATACAGTAGCCAACACTTCGGAGCTTCTATTGACATCAGCGATCAAAGTCAAGATACTCATATTATCCTTGCGAGTGATATCGGCACAGTCGGTGAGGTCGTCGATCAAGTTCTTGATCTCATTGTTGTTTTGCTTCTTGTCTAGGGTCAAGGACACAGAAACTTCAGAACTGGCTAGGACGTCAACCGAGAGCTTGTGCTTTTCAAACTCGGAGAACACTCGTGCCAAGAATCCATAGGCTCCCAACATTTGTGTAGAATGAATGTCTAGAACAGTGATTCCTTTCTTGTATGTGATGGCGGTTACCTGGTGCAAGAAAGAGATCTGAGTCTACTGTAGACGAATGCAACACCCTATATCAAAAGTCTGGTAGGAAACTTACCAATCGGTCCTTAGCAGACTTTTCTTGCTTAATAAAGGTTCCAATTGCGGCAGGATTGTAGGAGTTTTTGACACGAACCGGTACATTGTACTTCATAGCTGGTTGCATGGCAATGGGATGCAAAACTTGTGCTCCAAAGTACGCCAACTCGGCGGCCTCCTCAAAACTGACTTGGTCCAAAGCTACCGCGTGAGGAACCACCCGAGGATCCGTCGATAGAATACCGTCAACGTCCTTCCAGACTTGGATTTCGTCAAGACCAAGTGATGCACCCAAAGCTGTAGCCGTCAAATCCGATCCACCACGGCCCAAGGTAGTGATCTTTCCATTTGGGTCATGTCCGATAAAACCAGTAACAACAGCAACGACTCCTTTGTCGATGCGTTCAAAGGCTTTTTGTACAGCGCCTTCATGCTCGGGTAGTAGCTTAGCATCCCCAAACTGCGAATCTGTCAGGACTCCAACATCCCAAGCGTCAAAAGCCTGAGCTGGAACCCCAATTTGATTTAATCGGGCCGCCATGATACGAACGCTGCAGCGTTCTCCGTAGCTCACAAGTTGGTCCAGGGATTTTGGTGACAATTCCTGGATCATTTTTACGCCCGTAAGCATTTGCTCGCACTCGTCCAACAAACTATTCACGTCGTCTTTCGTATTCTTCGAAAAGTTGAAGACATCCATGGTATTGCTGTGCAACGTGCGGATGGCATCCACACAAACTCGTCCCTCTTTGAATGTAGAAAAATGAAAGTGAGTCAACTTTGAAACCCTACTCACCCAGCCTCGCCAGTCATTCGGAAAATGAAAATCTTACCCAATGCGAATTCTCCAGCAGAAAGCAGGTTGTTGGTGGTCTTTCCCATGGCCGAGCAAACAACAGCACGTGGCTGGAAACCTTCCTCAATTTGGTCCTTGATCAAGTGAGCGACATGGTCGATGCGCTCATCGTTGGCCAGAGAACTCCCACCAAACTTAAAGACGCAACTTGTTTTGGGCTTTTCGAGAAGTCACAACGTGCCGAGAGTTAGAATCCAAATTGAAAGCTTATCCGTACAACGCAACCGGATTACATTCGACTCACCACTTCGCTATTTCCCAAGCCATTGATCTTGGACAAGCCTTTCTTATAGTCTTTGATCTGATCGGCCAAAAACAGTTGTGTCGGACTTTGCGTCCTCGGTGGCACAACCGCCTGTAACGCGGGTTGGAAGCCAAAGGTAGGAACCGAGGCCACGGACCCGAAAATTGCGAAAGACAGAAACTTCATCCTTACAAATCTCTTCTAAAAATGCGCTGCCTATAGTCGATGTTGTTTGTACTGTACTGGTACGAGTAGATCGATCGGCTTTGGTGGTTGCAGCTTCTTGTGGTTCATCAACTATCTTTTATCGGCTCGGTACGTTCTCGTTCTCAACTCCGCTTGTTCTGGCGCTTTTGGCGCTCATGTCGCCCTTTTTGGTTGGTGCAAAATCTCAGGCTCATTATTTATTATTTCTTCTCCACACAAAAATGGCCCGCATCATCCCCGCCGGTTCACGGTAGACGAACAAACGAATGAATGAATGATCGAATGAATCATCATCGATTTTTTGCAACCGTGAAAAATAGAAGAGCTCGGACCTCGACGCTACGGCGCCACCGCAGAGAACACCGGTCGATGCTCACGAACCGCGTTACTAAAATTGCTACGCCGACCTACGTACGCTTACTACGAGACCAAGCTCCTGCATCCCATGGCGTTCGAGCAAACCAGAAAAGGCTCCTCAACAGCGGGCAGCCGCAACAAGAGCTCCTTTGTTTCCTCGAGTGGCATCAACCGAAGTGGACATCAATCTCTTGGAAAGATCAAGTAACCATGCAGATCTTCGTAAAGACCCTGACGGGCAAGACCATCACGCTCGATGTCGAGCCTTCTGACACCATCGACAATGTCAAGGCGAAGATTCAAGACAAGGAGGGAATTCCGCCCGATCAACAACGTCTGATCTTCGCTGGAAAGCAACTGGAAGATGGGCGCACTTTGAGCGATTATAACATCCAGAAGGAGTCCACCCTGCATTTGGTTTTGAGACTTCGTGGAGGTGTCTACGACCCTTCGTTGGCTCTCTTGGCAAAGCAATTCAACTGCGACAAAGCCATTTGCCGAAAATGCTATGCCCGCCTTCCTCCTCGCGCCACTAATTGCCGCAAGAAGAAGTGTGGACACACTTCGCAACTGCGCCCAAAGAAGAAGCTGAAATAAATGTGATCGAAAAAAGTCGGAAGGGAATGAAAGAGCGTCGCCGAAATACTGGGTGGTTGGTGTTGATTCTCTAGATTTTACTAGCGTCATAGACTTCCGATTGTACAACGATAGCTCGAGCATTCACTTCACCGTCTCTTCTGTAGATGCACTTGCTGCAAGAGAGCGCAGAATTAATAACACTGAAAATATATTGTTTTAGAGATTGCGATGATTAGTTACCCTTTTGGTTTCACCTACCCACCGATGATCCATACGAGGAAGGGGCCAGGTCAAGGCTAGAGTGATGGCTTTCATGGAATTTCATGATAGCAATTCACGGATGGGCTACCAAGTTCCCTAGGTAGTCAACCAGACCGCCCTTTTTACATGAGAAACACTATCAAGGAGGTCTTTTACACGTGTTGGTGTAACTCGTGATTCCAGATACTATATCAGTAGACTATCCCGGCGAGTGGTAGTAACCTCGCGACGTCTGAACAGGGTGACCATTTTCTCATTTTTCATTACCATCGGAAGTACCAGATACTCCGAATCTGCTCCGAATAGCTTACTAGGTAGTTTAAAATGATGACCTCCGTCGTCTTTGAAGACGCGCAATCCTCTTCATCTTATTCCGAGAGATTCATTGCTCTCGACCGTTAAGGTAGTAACTAAATTAGACTGTACTTTTCGCTGCTTTACGATATGGTATTACTCTACGGTAGTACTGTCGTACGGTAGTGGATGACCCTTATCTACCCAATACCGGTACCAGTACTGTGGATGTACCACCCAGGAATACAACGCTCCGCACAACCATGTAGACCCAGTACTAAACCTACGTACCCCCTAACTCCTCCCCCTCACTCGCTACCGGTACATGTACTTGTACCCCCCAACGCTCCCAACACCGCACCGCAAGCGCACGTACAGTAAGTACTATATTCCAGGCTTGCAAGCCTCATGTCGCTTGATGCGTCGCAAGTTGAAAGTCGTCGTCGTCAGTCTTGTGAAAAAGGGGGGATGCGCCGCGTGTTCGATGGGCGCACCAAGGAGACAACATGGGCGCAACCCCGGATCAGCTCGCACGGTGGTTAACGCGTCTACAGTAGTACGTACATACAGCGTACCGGTACGTACATACATACCGGTACGGATAGCGCGCCCCCCCACCCCCTCACCGAAACGGTATAAGGGCATATATATCACTGTGACATGCGCACGACCGGTTCTTTATATTAAACTTATTATATCTGTAGATTGTTGATTGAACCATCTTCCCAATTTTGGATTAAGGTGTTCAAGTCTTTTGTGTCGTACTTATGTCGTATGTATTGAATTATATAATAGGGATCTGAATACAACATAGGACACAAACCGTTGAAGACGATAGCCGCTGTCAATAACGGCATCCTCCTCATTTTTCTCGGTTGCAACAACGACCTCCATCATTTTCAACATCAACGACTTTGTGCACAAACGATCAAACTCACAAGCAGGCATCTCTACCGGTTACCGGTACCAGTACGGGTAAAAGCCATCCACAATTTTACCAATTCACAAAGCTACAGTATCACAAGAGTCGACCCGTAGTACTATTATACTCCATTCGTACACGTAGTCGACGAAATAGAAGATGCTACAACAAAGGCCAATCGGGAAACATGTCAATATGCTGTTGCTGATGGTACTGGGGCTGATTTTGAATACAACGGATGCCCTACGGAAAGATCTATATGAGGTCGGAAGTGCGGATGATAAACGTTCATCCCTTCGAGGGAAACCGACATTCTCAAGAAATCGCGCTTCTTCTTCTTCTTCTAGGAACCAACCTCAACATTCCAACAGGGAAAGAAACCTATCCTTTGGGGCTCCAGAAGAAACAAATATTCTTCCCGATCCAGAACTGATTGGAATTGTAGAAGATAGAAGATTTCATGCAATGGAACTCATGTTTGAAGCTGAAAAAATGATGTTTGCTCTCCGCATGAGCATGAGCTTGAGCATGAGTATGGATATGAGTATGCCATCGGTACCGGTACGTTGATTTAAAGACAAAATCATGTTGCAAACACTATTTTCCAGTCTCTTACTGTGTGTCCATATTAGACGCCGTCTCTTCCTCCCTCTCCGTCTGGTGAAGCTACACCATCTCCAGCGCCCGTAGCGCAGACAAGTGCACCAGCCATTCCAACCGTTGCTCCCATCGTTTCAACCCCTTCACCCGACGCATCCTTGTTGCCTCCTGACGCCACAACACTGCCCACTCCCCAGACACGAACTCCAACACGAATGCCTACAGGAATTGCGACGGAAGCGCCGGCGATGACTGAATCGCCTGTGGAAACGCCTGTCGCAATGCCCGTGGATATGCCTGTGGGAACACCCTCCGAAACGCCAGTCGAAACACCCAGCCCAACTCCAGTAGTGGAACCCACCACATTTTCACCGAACGCATCAATAGTGCCACCACCAGGTCAGACGACGCCAGCTCCAGCTGAGACAACGCCAGCTCCCACGCCTACGCCTGCGCCCACGCCTTCAGTGTGCAATGGCATTTCACCGGAACAGAGAGCTGACGAGTTGGAGCGTCAAGTATTGGAAATTTCTGAAATCGAAAGACTGATTCCTGGATCCACCCAGGATGTTGCGTATCAATGGTTGGTGAATGAGGACGAGCTGCAGGTTTGTCCCGACCAGTTATTGGATGTCAGGCAGCGCTACGTCATGGCTTTGCTCTATTTTGCAACTGATGGCGATAATTGGATTTCATGCGCAAGGTCAAGTCCGGATTCAGTTTCCAACTGTCCTTCAGAATATGCTGCATTTCTTAGTGGAGTGAATGTATGCCTGTGGTTGAATGTCACCTGCTCTCAAAATGAGATCTTGGGAATCTCAATCGGTACGTATGACAGAAGGAGATAAAAAAGAATTCACGCTCTTTTTGCTAACACATGCGAATACTTGTGATTACAGACGAAAACAACCTCAGCGGCTCACTTCCTCAAGAACTTGCGAAGCTCGAGAAGCTGGAAGAAATCGATTTTGATGAAAATTTCAACATTGCAGGTCAGATTCCAGCTTCTTTCGGATCACTTCCGGACCTCAGAGTCCTCGACCTGGATACAAATAAGATTTCTGGTTCGATTCCCGAAGAATTGTACGATGCGGGACAGCTACGGACAATCGACATGAACGACAACCAGATTACGGGGACACTTTCGACGAGACTGGGGGAACTTAACTATCTTCGAATTTTGATGCTTGAGGACAACAGAATCACAGGGACGCTCCCCAGCGAAATTGGAGAAATGAAGAAGTTGCGATATCTCACTCTCGACAACAATGGCCTAGAAGGCTCCATTCCTCAGACCTACTCGACGTTGAAATATCTCGAATTCCTGACACTTCACAGTAACGCAGGAATCAACGGAACAATTCCTGAGTTTATTGGCGATTTCAGGAAACTGAAGGTGCTATCATTATTCAATACGGATATGTCGGGCGAGATACCTACTCAATTGGGGAAACTTGACGATCTACAATCATTATTCCTGCACAATGCAAATTTCACAGGGACAATGCCTCAAGAGATTTGCAATCTGAGGTCTACGAACTCAGGGGAAGATGGCAAATCGTTAAGACAGTTGACTGCTGACTGTGCAACCCCCAATCCTAGAGTTGTTTGCGAATGTTGCACTGGGTGCTTTTGAAATACTAGTGATAGCTAGTGGGGACTACGTATATAAAGGGAAACAAGGAATCGCAAAAGTAGTATAACATCGTATTTATCAAAATATTAATCCTCGAGTTTACTTTACTACTACTAGTCTAGCTCCCCCAAGATTCTTGCCGAATTATTCCTCCAAGAGCTTGTCCAACGTCTTGGGTGCTGATGATTGATGATTCGGCTCCAGAACGTCTCCTCAATGAGAATCATTATTATTGTGACAAGCTCTGAGCACTTCTACAGGCTACTGTGTACAATGTGATTCGAACTTGTTCTCATGTGTTTTTTTTGCTACAGTAGTAGTACTGTACTGCTGGCACGTACCTTTTACCGGTTGGGCAATGGTATACCAACGGTTCCAAAGAAAAATTATATTTTTACCGCTTCACGCCGAGCAATCATGACGACCATGCGAAGGTCGTACGAATTGCACAGCTTTTCACTTGTGTCAGACGAGAAAGTACCGGTAGGTCACTCTGCTAGATATCTGAAATTGCTTCACACAAGGATGTACTAGTACCTGTAAGCCAGTGATCAGACAGTCCGCATGCCGGTACAAGGTTTTCACATGAATAAATCTACTACAGTAGAGGTGTAGATGTGTACTCTGTGATCGTCTATCTCATGGGCATGGTGTACGTACTCGTACGACCGGAACACGAAACCAGCACCAGGCACTCTCTGTACAACTAGACTTCTACTACCAGTAGATACCAATAGAACTAGTACTGTAGTAGGTACCTCTACTAGTAGTAGTAGTCGTCGGTTGAGAACAATATAATTATTGTTTTGTGCTCCACTGCAATTTTGGTACTTAAACCAAGGTAGTCTCGCCCCGCGCTCGGGAAAGGAAAAAACGCTCTAAGTAATCGAAATCATTATTAGGATTTACGAATGGTTTGTATCGCTGTCGACACACTGTACTTATGCCCACCCGCCAAATCTGCAGTATCGATATACAATCACGAGGAAAATCAATCGACAAAGTCCCTATGGTCGCTGACGCCAAAAACGCTTGCCACCGAAACTGAAACTCCAAATAATCAAAATCTTGTCAACGCATGTGGCGTATTTCTTCCGCCGACGATATCAGGTCCAGAGTTGAAAGAAACGACAATATCGACAACATTACAGCTATCACCAAAGCACCTAGATCGAATTCCTTCCAATATTATTCGAAGGAAAATCCTGGTACAGGGAAAGTTGACAGTCTGGGATTTCCATTATTCGTTCTGTTTGAATCAAGAAAACAAGGATGAAATTCAGTTTATTCATACTTCTAGCATTCGGTGCTCGTGGGCCCATCGATGCGGCAACACAGCATGGCCGACGGTTGAGAACTCAGGTGTATCCCGAGGATGAACTGGCAGAAGATACACTCTCCTCTGTTTTCAACGTATTCCAAGTAGAAATGAGTATGGCCACACCAAGCCCAAGCAATGCTCCATCGAAGGCGCCCGGTGAGTTCCCTTTCCTTTCCGTCTTTTCTTTCAACTTTATTAAAAAAAGATGGATTTATCCTCATGATTGTCATACCCTACTCACCCTGTCCCGTTCTACATTCGATCGAAACTTTGTCACTTCTCGCATAAAGTGGTAAGTGTCACTCAAGCTCCTACGAAAGCACCCACGGAAGCGCCTACCAAAGCACCTACGGAAGCGCCTATCTCTATTGCTACTGCAACACCGACTCGGGTAGAATCAAGCAGTCCCACTAGTACCCAAACGGTGGCACCTTCGAGAAGTCCTACAATGGGCCCTACTGTGAGCCAAACCGACAATCCTACTGATGCACCTTCGTTGAAGCCTACACCAGCTCAGACTGGAAGCCCCACATCGGAACCAACCGATACTCCGTCTCCAGAGCCATCTGTGCCTCCGTCTCCACAGCCGAGCGTAACACCATCCAGTGCACCTACTTTCAAATGTAATTTATCAGAGGATGCTAGAGCGGGCTTGATTTCAATTTTCGTCCGAGCAATATCATCAGCCTCCGATGTTGACACCCCTGGATCGCCTCAAAATCTTGCTGCCGATTGGCTTATCAACCTGGATCCTCTTTATATGTGTCCTCAAGATGTCAATCTCAACCAACGCTACACGATGGCAGTATTCTATTATAGTACCCTAGGAGATCGTTGGACACAATGCAGCGCCCCATCAGATCTTGATGACAAAGCAGCAATAGATGCTGCAAATAGCGAGTGCTCGATCGAGGCACCAGGGGGCGATTCTGACGCCTGGTTGACCCCAAGCTCTGAGTGCGACTGGGGAGGACTGGCTTGCGACGACGGGGATTCCATTGTCCGGATTGACTTTGGTACGTAACCGATACCTTTGATTATACTCTCTACTCTATCAGTATGCACCTTTGCCAGTGCTCACCATCATGTCACGCATATCTAGAACAAAATGGCATTGCAGGGACTCTGCCATTCGAGCTCAAAGAGCTCACCAACTTAAGATTCTTGCTGTTGGAAGAAGGCGTTCTCACCGGAACAATCCCTTCAGAACTAGGTGAGATTGGTTCGTTGGAGCAAATCGATTTGAATTACAATTTGTTGAACGGAGAAATTCCAGAAGAAATCTTCTCTTTGAAAAATCTCCGGCAATTGGACCTGAACGACAATGAGCTTAGCGGTACCATCAGCACTCGTATTGGTTATTTAAGTCGTTTATCGTTCTTTCAGATCGAGAATAACAAATTTACTGGCGAGGTTCCGACCGAGTTGGGTGCCCTGAAATTGCTAGGTAAGCCGGCCCCATGTAAACGATTTCCGCTCTGGTAATACTTCATCTCATAAATTTGCATGTGTCATCATTGATCTCCGCAGAGGTCGCTACAATGGACAACAACTATTTGTCAGGAACGATGCCAGGGGAAGTCTGTGAAAACATCTCTGATGTTTTAGAGGTTTTGACAGCCGACTGTCAAGGAGCGCCAAATAGGCCGTCACCTCCCCTTGTTGTTTGCGACTGTTGCACTGGGTGTTTCTAGGATAACCACACAAGTTGCACTCCACCGTCATCGTCGTAGGCGGAATATTACTTTTATTTCATAGAATGTAACAAAGACAGACATATTATTACGTAATTCGCGCCACGCACCTGTAGTAGTACAGTACTACCGGTACCATACTGTACCGGTACGAGTAGACTGGATTGCGCCGCGTGTTTTCGTAGCGCCTCGTAGTAGAAACTGTCATTCTCACCGCCGCGGTGTGTGCGCGACCCATTTAATCCAGGGAGTCGAAGTCACAAAAAGGGCGAAGGTCGAAATTCGAAAGGCGGAGAAGGCAAAGATGGCAAACATCGACATCACATACATCACATGATACCTTTTGTTATCATTTAGACTACATCATTATCATCATCATCATCATCATTGTCTCCCTCTTCCTCATCAATAAATTGGTTAAGAAAACCGATGTATTAGAACATCTTGGCTTCTCACTTGGTCTTGTATTAGAGGCATCAATTACGAAAATCATCATCTGCAATGCAATGAGTGTTATTGTACCATGAAATACTGTTATAAGAGAAGATTCGTGGCATGCGAGACACCAAAATGCGGCAAAAGCAAATTCACCAACTCCAAAGCGAATATCAAAAACTGCAAACACAGTTATTTTGGCGCGATACCGGCATGAATGCGCGGTATTGGCAGAGGTTCGCGCGGAATATTTGAATTCGGCAAACCTGCGGGACAATAAAGCGCGGGAGTTTTTGAAAGGGAGAAGTCGCGCACATTAATTAATGTTGACCGGTTCTATCAATAAAGTGATTCTAACGGCAGTGAAAAACAAGACGGTGGCCAGGCCCCTAGATGGGGTACTTCTTCAAGTAGCCGAATATCCTCATTAATCCTTGGAAATGACCCTCCCTAGCGGCCATTTGGTACCTGGCATAGTTCGAAACTGCGTACGCAATATCAAAACGGCCTAGTGTTAGAGCGATCTACTACAGCGTCATCGCCTTTTATCGTTTTTCTTCTTTCAATGTTTCCTCTCGACACGTCAGCTCTAAAGAATTCGATTTTTTTCCTTTTTTAGTCATATCAGACAAATATTATCGACGTAGTACAGGTATGTACAAGAATTTTCCCAAGTCGCACGACCACGCGCATCTGTACGACGGGGAAGTTGCAGTACCGGGACATACTCGTACCGTTAGAGACTATGCTCTCAGTGATCTTGATGTTTTCTTCCACGTGGAAATATTTACCGTGCCAAAGTACCGGTACAGCCCTGGCCCTGTTTGTATCACGACGATCCCCCACAATCCACAACATCATCGATCATCGATCGGAAAGCAAGAGCTCTCCTTCATCATGATGATGGAAAGATAGACACAGTTCTGAGCCAGAGAACCATAATCCACGGGGTAATACGCATATTCATAATAGTTATCACACACCAACATGAAATTCGCTGTTTTGTCAAAGTTGGTAAGTGAAAGGACTTGCAAGTCGCCAGCGTTCCTTGTCCCAATACAAGTACCTGAAACATAACCACGCGCTCAGCGCTCACACGCTTTCTGAAATCCAAAAATCACCATGCGCACGCTGACTTCGTTCTTATGTCTTAGGTGCTTCTAGCGGCGGCGTTGATTCTGTGTGTTGCAGCCGCAAAAACTCCAATCTCAAGCATTCAAGTCACTCTGCGTGGCAAAAAGTATGATCTCGAAGACATCACGACCGTTTCCGAGCTACAGGAGCGTCTATCCGAAGCGTCTGGTGTAGAGCCATCGCAACAGGGCCGGGTACTTTTCAACGGCAAGAGATTGGATGCAGGCGAGTGTTTGAGCGAAGTTGGAGTTTCGGAGGGCGACCAGCTGAACGTGGTACCAGGAAAGGCAAAGTCAAAGAGCAAGTCGAGCCGCGCTGGAATTGGTGCCGCCGCTGGTGGTGCCAAGGAAGCACCTTCTTCGAACGCGGTGAAAGATATGTTGGAAGGTTCAGGGATTGACACCAGCAAACTGGATGACTTGATGAAGAGCATGGGTGGTGGTTCTGGGGGCGAGGCTCCGAGTATTCAGGAGTCAATGGAGATGATGTCTGGAATGATGAACTCTCCCATTTTTCAAGAGTACATGAATGACCCCGAGCGCCTTGAACAATCTCGCCAAATGATCCTACAAAACCCAATGCTCAAGAGCATGATGGGAAGTATGCCTGGTATGGAAGAGATTTTGAACTCGCCCGAAGCATGGAAGGAGGCTATGCAAGCGGCTGCGTCAATGTATCAAAATATGGACCAAAACGAACTTATGCAGGCCATGATGGGAGGCGCCACGGGTGCGGGAATGGATGGTCTCTTCGGCAATTCAGGAGATGGGGGTGCCGGTATGGCGGCGCTAGATGAACTTTCGGAAGGAGAAGATTAAAAATATTTTTCGCGACTTCGTCAGTTGTCACCATGTAGTTCTATTCACGACTTGGTAGTGTATTTGGCGTAACGACGTTGTAGACAATATGCAATTCTTCATCTTTGATGTACAGCTGCTACAATCACGCACGTGATCACAACGACTAGAGGCAGGATATGAGACATAGAACCCATCTCCAGTTCAAAAGCTTTTACTGTAGTGATTATTCCTATCAACATGACACTTGATTTATTTCTATCGCGGATTTGCTTGGGCTTGCGACGCTTCGTGCTATTCTTGTGGTGCGGCAATCACTTGAGGTGACGTCCTTGGATGTCGTTTCCTCTTGGGTCAGAGTACCAGAAGCTGTCAATAATCAACTTGATGACCCGGTGGCCAAAGGATAAGAACACCAGGAATTTATCCTTGGAAGTGTTCGAAGATTCCCTTTCCGTCAACAAGCTCTTGGGCCATGAAACCGGCGGCGGCAAGCATGGCAAGACGACCGTTTTGGAGCTCCTTCGTTTGAAGGGTGAAGAACTCCTCAGCATCGTCGGGCTTCAAGCCAAGGGGATCAAATCCAAGATCTCCAGGGACATAGCTGTCACGAAGAAGACCAGGCTTGGAAACAGGTACGTTCTCGGGTTCGACCCATCCGATGGTGGCTCGCTTTTGTTCGGCGGCTCCGATGGTCGCGACCAGAAGGGCCCAGAAAAGAGGAGGGACTTGTCCAAGGTGAGTGATGGCAGGACCAGACACTTGGGCATCGAAAAGGAACGAAGATCCTTCGACCTTCTCTCCGACGAGGAAACCGACGACCTGCAGGAAGACAAAAAAACGACGGTCAGAAAAATGGTTCGTCAATATCATTTACTCTTCCCACAGAGCAACTCATTGATTTTTTGCACAAGTACTTACAGCAAGCATGGCAACACGACCGTGGGTCAATTCAGCCTCCCGGTAACGCTTGAGGGTGGCCGCATCGGCCTTCTCGGCGAATCCAAGAGGGTCGAAGATTCCGACAGGGGGGAGAGCACCGGGAATGTCATCAACGGTGAACTTGACGGCGGTGGACTTTCTGCTGGATGTGGCAGCAGGGGCAAAGGCAGCGGCGGAGCCGACGAGAGCAAGGAGGGCAGCAGTGAACTTCATGTTGTCGATTGAGTAACTGAAAATTAGTTTGACCTGTCAGAAAATTATGAAAGACTTCGGAAGAAATCTTGATGTATCGGCAGAGGTCGAAACCTCTCGAAACGATGCGGATTTTCGGTTGGATGTGCTGTTCTTGTGTGCATAAAAATTCACGCCACGTCTTGTTTGTCTTCGGTCAGCACGCCGGCGTTGTTATGAGAATGGGCGAAGCGGGAAAGACGTACAGTACTGGTACCGGTATGAGAGTGTACCTGGTACTGTACCGGTACAAGTGTACCGGTAGGTAGCACTCTACAGTACAGGTACTTCGCACAGTACACCGTACCTGCACAGTACCAGTACCGTTGTGTACCTGCACTGAACAGCCCGGTACAGTACTGTTCCAGTGGTTGGGAACCTGGTACGTACCATACTCGTACGTACTGGTACATCGGAGTGGGCAATCATGCATTTTTGATTGGACAATCACAGGTGCACGTCAGATCTTTCTCGATATCAAACGTGAAACGTGTTCGCCGCCCTGGCGCAACGCACGTGGATAGTTCGTTCGGGGCTCGTAGCACTGCGTCATTTTTGTCGTCAGCGACTGTGTAACGTCACACGTACAGTACAAGTAGCACGCGCACACGGCCACAAACGGTAAGTACGTAGGCCCTACTCGTACCGGTAGACGTATGTGGCGGCGCTGGCGAACTCGTAGACTAAAGGTACCGGTAAATGCTTGTACTGTAGTCTACTTGTACTTGTACCGGGTACACTATACCACAGCAGGGGGAGAGAACCCCCCCCAGCGGGTGTGCCGAACAAAACACTTTCGTCGGGATGGTGGCGAACCGGTGCGCAGTCGTCATCGACCAAAGTCATCGCATCCATCATCATCAATCCATCATCGATCATCACTATGATACTGGATCGTCGGCCAGGAAAGCATTCTGAGCTAACCGACGACACTTTCCCATTTTTTTCGTTTCCCAGTTTCTCGCCAAATTATCAATTCAATCGACAACATGAAGATCACTGCTGCCCTCCTTGCTCTCGTCGGCTCCGCCGCTGCCTTTGCCCCTGCTGCCACATCCAGCAGAAAGTCCACCGCCGTCAAGTTCACCGTTGATGACATTCCCGGTGCTCTCCCCCCTGTCGGAATCTTCGACCCTCTTGGATTCGCCGAGAAGGCCGATGCGGCCACCCTCAAGCGTTACCGGGAGGCTGAATTGACCCACGGTCGTGTTGCCATGCTTGCTGTAAGTACTTGTGCAAAAAATCAATGAGTTGCTCTGTGGGAAGAGTAAATGATATTGACGAACCATTTTTCTGACCGTCGTTTTTTTGTCTTCCTGCAGGTCGTCGGTTTCCTCGTCGGAGAGAAGGTCGAAGGATCTTCGTTCCTTTTCGATGCCCAAGTGTCTGGTCCTGCCATCACTCACCTTGGACAAGTCCCTCCTCTTTTCTGGGCCCTTCTGGTCGCGACCATCGGAGCCGCCGAACAAAAGCGAGCCACCATCGGATGGGTCGAACCCGAGAACGTACCTGTTTCCAAGCCTGGTCTTCTTCGTGACAGCTATGTCCCTGGAGATCTTGGATTTGATCCCCTTGGCTTGAAGCCCGACGATGCTGAGGAGTTCTTCACCCTTCAAACGAAGGAGCTCCAAAACGGTCGTCTTGCCATGCTTGCCGCCGCCGGTTTCATGGCCCAAGAGCTTGTTGACGGAAAGGGAATCTTCGAACACTTCCAAGGATAAATTCCTGCTGTCATCGGGCCATCCAGTTGAAGTATCTTTCAACGGCAGCCCCTGACATGGAACTAATGTTCCCTCGTTTGCATAGTAATTATTTCCTCTAGATCCATCACCTTACTACAGTGCTGAACTTGCAATGTATCACCATCATCTTTCCTTGCCAGGCCCAATATTTGTATTCGAGAATAGGCCCATGCTGCTGTGACGGCATTTGCTGGGCGACCGCGTGCTTCCCCCACGAATTTCTTGTGGCGCGAGTTGGGAAAGATACGTGAGACAAGGAAAAATCCAAGGTACCTATCTTCCTTTCCCTGCTGAGCTACAGGTACAAGAAGTGTACAAAGTACTTCAAAGGCGTAGAAACGAAAGCATAGTTTGCCCACCATCATTTGTGAATGAATGACAACTATCGATTGTCTACAAGTATTTTGTGAAGCAATGCCATCAGATTTCTTCAAACGCCACGCTTCTTGGCTCCTTGTCTCGAAGTCAGACTAGAGTCAGAACTATGGTATGACTTCCGAGTCCAATTTTTCGCAAGTCAGTTTCGGCCAAAGAACAATACCCAACGGCGCGGAATCCGAACATTGACAGCAAGGTGCCGCTAAATTAGGAGTTTTACTTTTTCGCGCTGCTTTCGTCTTCGTAGAGATCGACCGACCAACTACGCTTCCAAGTACAACAGATGCTGCATGTTTCTCGAACATCCATAGACGCAGCCGGTTCTGTGTTGTTGCTTTTAGCTGGAGTTTCAGTTCTGACAAAATGAAGAATTTGCTGCTTTTTCGGGACTGCTCTGCGAGTAAACTCTGCCCGAGTATTCGTACCCGTACATCCCCAGAGCAGAAAAGATAGTTTTATACATCGTCTTTGCCAGGCCAGTTTGCAGTCCCGGTCGTGCATGCAAAGCGCTGGACCGGAAAGATCAAAGTTTGGCCTGCAGTATGTATCCGTATAGCGGATGGAAAATGCTGGTCTCAGCTATAAACAATGAGACCGAACCCTGTACAAACTACGCCATCATTCTGCCCATGTGGGGCCAGTTCGCGCTAAGGAAGCCCCTCCTTCGCAATGAATTCAACTATGCAGCAGCGGCGAGGTACGATGGCCGACACTGCAATCTCATTATTGCGTTGAGGACAAAATGATTGGTTTGTTCCTGCAACAGAGCGGAGACATCGGAGGGTTCATCCGACATGGACGTTCCAATGCTTTGGGCGTAGAAGATAAGTTGATCTGACCAAAATCGCGCATCGTCGTTGTGGCCAAGTTCCTGACAGCAACCACCCAAGTTGTTCAACAGTGCCTGTGTAAAGAAGTCAATCATGTGATTTCCTCTAGAACCATGACAGACAAGGCTCTCCATCAGATTCCAGCTCTTGAGGTATAAAGCATATGCCCTCCTCAACCGATTCCCAGAGCCTCTGCTCGTACAATGGTACACAATGGCCATGTTCCAAATGATAATGGCGGACAGTATCATTTCATTGGCGATTGGGTTTTCCGAGTATGCTGTGGGCGAAGATACGACTTCCATTGCCTGCGTGAAGCAATGAAAGGTCTGAGCATCCATGGGACCGTCCTCGCTCAGCAACTTGGCCTTCAATATGGGTATGAACGGGTTGACTACCGAGCCCACTGCGCCGGAAAGACAATTGTGGTGCGGTAGTGCGAGAGTGCAGGACTCACACTCAGCAGCAGTCGGCGAAGTGATCGATTCCAGTGCATTGCGGAAGAAATTTACTGCCGACTGATAGTTCCTTGCCTCGTAGCACTTGACGCCTAGATTGTTCTTCTCCACGACCTTGAGCATGTTGCCTTGAACTGGGTTGTGTTTTGTCTCCATCTTGTTCTTCTTACACTATTTTTTGTGGCTCCTCTCTTTTTCGTGATCACAAGGTAGGTGTTTGCAATTCTGTTGACGGAGTAATAATCTCGTAATGTATCTATCCCGGAAACTTTTCACTTTTGCGGTCGATTGATTGATGGATGGTGAGTGGTGAGAGACGAGAAAAGAGAAAGAATTGGGGTGTGTACTGAGGTACTTGTACTCTCTCTACTCTACTCTAGAGAGAGTAGACCTGCTACCACTAATCACTACCGGTACCCCCGAAAGGCGCGTTGTTAGAGGGGGTCAGTTCTGTTCTGTTGGTTGTTACGTTCGTACAGTAGACTAGACCTGGTCTACAGGGTGACGGTTATCGGGGGGCGCCGAGTGACAGCTTTCCGTGTCGAAAAATACATAAGGTACACGTGTTTTGGATTGTCTAATTGGCTACAGCAGGACTGACGACGACTATCATCTGACGACGACGCAAGAATGAATAAATGATGAGAATTATAGTATCACTCAAAACTGAAACTGCGACGTTTTGTAATTATGACCAAGAACTCCACCGAAATGAAAACGTCGAAAATACACCCAACTTTGGTACATAAATGAACTAGTAACTCCTCAGTCCGAACCAGATCATCAACCATGCCACCAACGTCATGCAGGCCAGCGGTCGGTGGTACCGGTACTTGTGCGAGGTGCGCCGCCACGCACACTCCCGTCTTCACACGCACGACGACCAGGGACCAATAAATAGGAGGGATGTGCAACGCGCATAGGAGGCGTAATTCCCTTCGTGGCAGAAAGCAAGCCACCTTCATCACGGCGCATCGCGCACAATTTTTCTCCGTGTTAAATCCTCGTAAAACGCCAAGGCCTTCAGCCGGGATGTGCTCTGAAAAAGGGGGTTGAGGTTCGGTCTCGAACCCACGGCCTCACACTCTGTGCGTTAGCCTTTAGCCATTGAGGCATTTGGAGCTCTCTTATTCAGAGGAGTGGGGAATGTCTTAAAGACTGTCTTGTGCCGTGTCCTGTGTATTGCACTCTCCCCCAAGACATTTCTCACTTAGATGCCTTGTATCAGTTGTTAATTGTTTTTATTGCTAGGCGGGCGTGGTCTTTTGCAGGCGTGCGTGGTCAGAGGGCCGACGCTTCACGTCATAGTAACCATTACACACTGCAGTACGAGCCGCGCGCGCTTTGGAATTGTCGGGCTTCGCCTCGAAGTGTATTTTTTTTCCGGCCATTCTTGGCGCTTCGGGTCGTGTTGAAGTTGTGTTTTTATTACTCATGGTGCGGTCGTACGCTCCTTTATGTTGTTGATATGCCCATATTTGGTGTGGGCGGGTGGGCGCTGCTCGCTCTTCCACTTATTGGTTATTCTTGTGTGTATGTGCCCTTCACTGGGGGCGTGCAACGACTCGTAGTTACGGGATTCAATTCGTGATTTAAAGTAGATGAAATTAAAAGAAGTGAGACTATTTTTCTGGGGTGTTTTGAGAGATGAATCTTTTGTAATCGTAAGGTAGTCGTGAAGTGTCAGGGGCACGAACGACTTATCATAAATGTAGTGGTGATGGCGATCTTGGATGTCTTGTGAAGTTTGTGAAGTAAGGATCGCCTCTAGATGAAATGCAGTAGTCATTGACGGAGGTGTCACGACTAGTAGGAACGCTTGCGTCAAGGTAAACGTTGGCCAGCGTAGCATCATCAAGCTCGGCCTGCGCGATGGGCGCGCCAGGCAGGAGCGCAAGTAGGCGATTGTGGTAGCGAAGGAGGGAGAGGAACATTTCGGGGTCGACCTCTCCCGGTTTCCTGAGCGACAGGAGGAACTTCTTATGGACGTGGTAGTCGTCCGGCTGAAAGCGTTGCGAAGTGAACTCACTGATCGCTTGATCGAAGTTGGCGACTGTCTCGTTGAGACCGGTGGTGATGTCGTCCCACTTGGTCTCGTGGTCGTCTTCAAGATGCATTTGAAATTTGTTAAAAAGTCGGGGACCAGTAGTCCACGACATGACTCGTCGAGCCTTCTCGGGCGGGAAGGGTGGGATTTTTCTTCTTTTCTCCCCCGAGTTTGTAGTGCCCTTCTGCTACACTGTGGGCGTGTGTTGCAATTGTGCCGTGCGGGTGATCAGGCCGTCGGTATATTGCGATGATTTTTGTTTATGGTTGTTATTATTTATAGTAGGTTGGTTGGTCGAGAAGCACTGCTACCTCTTGAGGCTTCCGTACGGAACTCCTCCCAATGGTTTGCTTGTTATAGTAGGTTAGTTGGTCGAGAAGCGCTGCTACCTCTTGAGGCTTCCATACGGAACTCCTCCCAATGTTTCGCTAGCGTGTTATTTTATGATTATTGTTTTTAGTGGTTGTTATTTTTACGGCGCAACGGCACACTTCAATGGGGGCTTATCTTTTGGACCCGAATTGGGTTGTTTAATGGTGGATTGTTGAGTGGCTCTACGGCGCACAGATAGGGCTTATCTAAGCTCTTGTTGTTCTTTTGTCTTCTTGTTATTATTGCCCTTGTCAGGGGCTTTTTGCTGTTCGGATTAGTCAATTGCGCGAACCTTCGCGTTGGGTTTGTTCGTACGTTGATTTTTTGTGCTATGAATTCATAATGCACTATGCATGCAGTCAGGAGTCACGTCTGGCCTTCAGCCGGGATGTGCTCTGAAAAAGGGGGTTGAGGTTCGGTCTCGAACCCACGGCCTCACACTCTGTGCGTTAGCCTTTAGCCATTGAGGCATTTGGAGCTCTCTTATTCAGAGGAGTGGGGAATGTCTTAAAGACTGTCTTGTGCCGTGTCCTGTGTATTGCACTATCAATTATCACCACTCAGAGTAGAACCCCAGACGTTTGCACTCTTCCCCAGTACAACACTGTCAAAGTACAGTCAAAATTGACCGCACAGCGCCAACGAAGCGTTAAATCAAAAAAACCACTCAACAATGACGACCTCCAAAGCGTCCTTTGGCATAAATATGCCACATCCCGTGCTAACACGCATTGAGGGAAGGCCAAATGCGGTCACCCTCCAAGAACTCACCAAATAGGTCTACACCAATGCCATGAGTATCACATCTACTCGCGGCAGAGGCTTAAATGGCCATTTGGGCATCGTAATGCTGCCCACTGCAGCTTACACACTGCGCACGCTCGTTGTGTGGACAAAACTACTTCCAATGTCTTGATGATGACTCTGAAGCCTAAATGGACATACGATGTTGCATCCTACTGCGTACAAGTACCGCGCCACTGAAGATCCTGTACACGCACAATCTGCCAACGTCAAGCTCCACGCGTTATAGCATTCTCACTGCGGTGAGGGTGTGTTGATATTCGGGTACCCGGACGTAGCCGTTTATCCCGACACATCACAAAGCCATAGCGACAATGACCCATAATTTGTGTAGCTCCCCGTTATCACATTGACCTTCACCTTTTAGGACTTCAATACTCAGGTTCGCCTCTGATCGAGAGGAAGATTCCCTTCTACTGACAGACTAACAGACCGGACCCAGATCTGGTGCGCGCGTACCCAGACTCGGATCTGGGTACTGTACGACAATTTCGGGAATGACCCACTGACTGACTGACTGACTGACTGTTTTCAGTTTGTCTGTGGATTTCGCAGTTCCACGTGGCGGGTTTGTGATGGGCTTGCGAGATGATGATGATGACAACTGCGACGCGACGACGGGCCGTTGATGATTTTTTGATTGCAAGCTGCATGCTGGATGCTGGGTTTTTGATGATGAATGAAGATGTGGAATGTTGAAGTGACGATGGGCTTGCTTTGAAATCAAAATCAAAAAAAGTTATTGTGTGTTTGAAGACTATCCTCGCAACGGTGCACACATAGACGAGCCATTAGCCGAGAAGGTCGTCGCACTTCGCGCAACTATAATTCTCGACTGGATATCACATTCCTTCGTAAAAAGTATTCATCGTCATGGCACCAAAAACGAAAGGAGGCAAAGGAAAAGAACGACCGCCCCCAGTGGACAAACTTATCCTTCCAGCGATCGGAATCGGCCTTGCGATCTTGGCCTATCAGTTTTTCCAAGGAATCAGGGCAGAGGTGCGTTATTTTGAACTGACTGTATATGCTTATATTGCGTGAATGTTCGCCTAAAAACTCACGACATCTGCTGCTGTATGGTTCACCAGGTTTCCAGAATCAACGTAGAAGATGAACTAGAACTTCGAGAAGTATTTTTTGGTGAAGGAGACGGCAAGAATTATGCGGTACTTTGTCATCCCGAAGACGCTAAATATCCTATCTCCAGTGTGTTCAGTGACGCCAGTAGTGATGGCAGTGCACCTGCAGAATTCAGAGTGCTCGATTGCAACCATGTTTTGAGCAGTGAAAAGACTGTATACGAGCGATTCAAACTGAAGGAAAAGCCCCGACCCACTATATTTGTATCAGGGAAAGTAGGAGAACCAAAACAGGTACGATGGAATTGCTCTTCGGTTGCGCTTCAGCCTTTCGTATCAATTTTTCTGACATCTTCTGGATTTGAACGTAGGTTCCAGCAAAGCATTTGAAGACTGGTACCATGTTGGTCAAGGCATTGAAGAATTTGCTAGAGCCCAAAGCGGAAAAGATTGAAACGACGCAGGATCTGAGATCGAAATGCTTGGAAAAGGATATTTGTGGATTGCTGCTAAAGGGCGGTAAGCAATCGCCCAAGTATGTGAAGGATGCCATCGCCAAGCTGGTAGTTGAGTTTCCCAAGATTGCATTCGCGGCGGTGGATACGAGTGTATTGTACGTGAAAGGACTGGAAGCTGAATTTCTACCAGAAATGGTGGATGGGCAACCACGATTTGCTGTCTTTCAAAAAGTTGCCGGATCCACGGATTCGAAGAGCAAGGATCGTTTGAAGACTTCTGTGGTGGCGCTTCCTAGCAGTGGTATTTCGTACGGGCCGATGAGCAATCTGGTTGCTGGTGTTGTCCAAAAGACCCAGGAAATGCAAAAGGTTGCCACTTTGCCGACCATCAAAACTCGCACGAAGAAATTGGTCGAGGAAGAGCAAGCCAAGCGACAACGGCGTCTCGATCAACAAAGGCGACAAAGCGAAGGCGGTAGTTCTACTCCTCCTGGTTACTTTTCTGGAGAGAACGATGGCACCAAGGAAGGGCGAAAGTCTGAAAGAGATCGGCGTCGGGCGGAGCACCGGGCCAACAATCCAGACTTTCGTGAAAAGACACCGGAAGAAATCGCGGAAATGGAACGTAAGCGTCGTCAGAGAATGGAGGAAGAATCCGCCAAGTGGAATATGGCGGATGAAGATGCACCACCAGAGGGTGCACCAGTTGGTGACGGCGACTATTATGTTGAAGAAGAAGATGATGGTGGCGATAATTCAGATGAAGAGGACGACGAAGATGTCATGGATCTAGATTAAATAATGTAATTTGCCGCTTTGTTCAAACATTCCTACGTAGAGAGCGTACAAGTCAGTCTCGCGGTGAATTTACTCTACTAGAGTGATGTGGTACTATTCTAGTTTTTTGTTCTGTACTGAAAAGGGCCTGTACAAGTACCGGTTCGGTAGCCTACAAATACCCTTGCACTTAATCATTGTACAGTACGGCGTAGCGTGGCGTCTGCCGCCCCCCGTACGAGTATGTACGGTAGAAAACAGTTGGGGTTGGAACGCGAAACAAGCAACACCCAAGAAGAAAGCGTTGCGTTGCCGAGTTGCGACCATCTCGACATCTTCTCTCTCCCTCAAGACTCAAGAGTTCACCTTGCGCAGGGAAACTCTGTTACTTCTATTCAGACACTACCGAACTTCTAGACTGACAAGTGACAAAGCAGATGGCGACGATGAATCCCAATCCAAATGGAGGTCCGCAATGGGCAAATCCGCACGGCACTGGTGGTGCGACGGCGGATGTGTCGCAACAAGAGTCGGAGTTCTTTGCTCCTCTTAGCACTCTCGACGAACCTGTTCGGGAAACAATCATGAGAGACGTACGATCAGTGGCCAGCAAGCTCAGGGTAGTCCTCCTGCCCATGGATCGAACGGTAAGTGACGACGGCGATACGAAACGATAGCGTTGGTGGTCCTTCGCGATCGGAAAAGCACCGGTCCGTCGCAGTCTTTTTGAGATCTATAATACTGTACCACCGCTCACTGACCTCTTTTTCTCTTCGAAAGCTGCCTTACGGTGGGTATGCAGGAGTCTCTCAGTCTGAAAATGTAGAACTTACAGATCGAGACAAGGAAATCATCCAACGGTTGAAAGATTGGGATTTGTGGGGCCCCCTAATTGTATGTCTGGCATTGGCAGTTTTGCTTTCGTTCAAGGCGCCAGTTGGTACGTGCGGTTGGCATTGCGGTAACTTTCCGGGCTGCGACAAAGTGCATATTGTACCCCTACAGTCTTTCGTGAATTGCGGCTTTCTCACTTCTGTGTGTTCCTTCTCCGGAAATTATTCTTTCAAAATCGCCCTTCCCACACTCCAGGACAAGCTAGCATAGTCTTTGCCGCTGTCTTTTGTGCTGTGTGGATGGGATCCGCGGTGGTCACTATCAATGCGCAACTTCTGGGTGGGACTATTTCCTTTTTCCAATCCGTCTGTGTTCTGGGATACTGTGTCTTCCCCATGACCATGGCCGCGCTTGCTGTAGATCTATTCAAGATGATTCCGCTAGGGGCACTGTCGATGCTTCTGGACCTGGCGGTATTGGCAGTTGCCTTTTTATGGTCGACGCGAGCCTCAGCTGTCTTTATTGGTCAATATATTGCGGCACCTCGACGGGTTTTGGCAGTGTTCCCCGTCTTGTTCTTTTACACTTTTCTGGCTTGGTTGATCCTACTATTCTAGACTTTTTCACATAAAACATACGTATAAAAAGACCGTCATTGTTGCACCACTAGACTAGACATCGTGGTGACTATGAATGTCTTCTTCCTAGCCTACTTCAGTTTTAGGTATTGGAATAATATTTCCGTACAACTTTTGTCCTGGAACCTTGGACCAAATCTTCTTGTGGGAACCAATATCTTGATAGCAGCCGTCGGTACTCTTGATAGCAGTAGTATCTCCGTCACCGTTCAATGATACAAAGGTTTGGGCAAAAGATGATGATGTGGGGACGCTAGCAAATCGTGAAAAGTCCACCGCTGGGACGGCTTCACTGTACTTCCCGTAATGAGCTTCGCGGGCCGCTTGTAGCTTGAGATTATCTTCGACCACAATTCGACCTGATTTCCCCATTTCGTGTACCCATTTTGATGTAAGCATGTTTTCCAAAATGTTGGGTCTGCTGGCAATCTCCTCTTTCATCTCTTCCACAGTCTCAGGAATTCCATCCGCTAGTAGCTGTTCCTTGGTTCGATAGTAAGGTTGTACCCAAATAATATCAATAAACTTATTCTGTGGACCCAGAATAATCCATACCACCGCTCGCAGCGAAATGTTGATAATGACGTGTTTGTAAGGAAAGAGTGCCCATGTGGTTGCGAAGAGCAACAGGTCGATGGTGAGTTTGTAGGTACTTCCAGCTCGCCAATTGACAAAGTTTCGAAAGAGTCGACTGTATTTGCAAACCACTACAAGTTTGACAAGAAGAATTGTTGTTAGAGAACCACAGTCAATCAACAGCAGCATCGAAGGAAAGCATGACTGAACGTTACGTACTTCGCAAGCATACATGGGCATAGTACAAGTAGTTGACGTAGAGCTTGGAAAATACAGATCCACTTTTGGAAACAGTCGAAATGTCCACTGGAGTGTTCTTGCTGTAGACTCGATAGACTTTGAGAGCTCCAATAATGCTGGTGTACAAAAATGCCATGACACGAATTCCTTTGTATTGATTCAGCCGTCGTAAGATTTGGGCTTCCTCCGCGCCCTTCTCCGGTTCAATCACAACCTTTTGTGTAGATGAAAAGTGGTTGTTGACTGCCACACGGGTAAAAGATCGGACCCGTGACCATGGTGATGGGTGATTGCTCAAATAGTAGTTGTTGCATAGCAGGGCATAGGCGATCAAGTAGAACGCAACGGATGGCATGTAAGCGGGGAATTCCACCGCCAAAGAGAGGCCCACAAAAAAGACGATGGAATCAATTGGAAACCATATTGAACATCCCCATACAGTTACTCGTCCTCTCCACAGTAAAATATGAGCCAACACGTCAAGGAAGTAACAGTATCGTTGCCAGTGTTCAAGCACCTCTGTAGCGTATAATTTCACGGATTCCAAAGTCACATCAGTCATGTCCGTCGAGCCCCTCGTCAGATAGCGAAGCGTTTTCCAAGCTTTTGCCGTGCGTACATTGATGATGAATCGAGGTGGACGTACAAACGATTGGGCTTTGCTTGCATCGGCGGCATTGTGCCAATGTATCCGGAGCCGAACTGTCAAAGTCCCCCGGGACTGAATATGAGGATGGCAACACAGTAAATGTTCAGCACGGGGTAAGGAGTCCATCAATCGTATCACTACGAGCCCACCCATATCTACATTCTATTGGCGGGACTTGCACATACCTCGTTTTCGTGATACAATGGATACTTCAATGTGTACATGGTCTCCTTTTCAAACAAGGTCGGCACGATGACGACGCGCCCAATTGGATCATGAGACTCCAGAGGGTTGTCATCGTAATCAAAGACGCCCAACATCAGAATCGAAGAAGGGTGCTGAATGTGAAATTCAAAGGCCCTGTGAGACCACGGCATCCATCGAGGATTGAGTGAGTCATGGATGACAGCGGTGCGAACAAAGTTGTCTTCGAAGACACAGGCTACAAAGGCGTCTGTCAAACCATCTACTAATTCCATGTCCTGTATAATAGCAAGCAGAACGAGGGAAGATGACGATGAAATCGCATCAGCCATAGGTAATACTTTCGAGAAATCAAGACACTTTTACTTTGACAATGCACCTACCATGTTCGGCAAATCGTCGCATCCCAAAATTTCAAGGAATATTGAGCCGTAATTATCCGTGGCCCCACCTGCTGCTTCCACCCACGAACGACTTGGCTCCATAGCTATTTGTTGAATCTTTGATTTCGTCATGTATGTGGTATCCTTGGGATTGTCAGGATCTGGGAAGGGCCATACCCGATAGGCCTTCTGAGAAGTGTTATTCTCCACCACCGTCGTGTGGTTTCCAATGATCCCTTTAGACGACACAAATTCAAAATCAACATCGCCAGCATGATCTGCCCTGGGACGAGTGCTACTACCGTTTCCCCCTAGATGAAGCTCTTGAAAGGTGGTCCAATCTTGAGGGGTCGCTTTTCGAAATCGCAAGGCCAACACAATGCCAAGATGCTGTTCGGACATGACAGGATATTCACGACGGTTCGAATCTCCATTGGCCAACAAAATCGGATACGTCAACTCCACTGTTCCAATCACGTCCGTGGCCATTATGCCTGGAATACCGACCGATTTGCGACACAACTCAATCTGGATCTTTTCCCCGGGTTGTGATTTTTTATCCAGTTCGACAAAACAAATTGATTTTGTTTTCAGTGTCCAAATCGGTGCGGTATCATTGGGTATAGTCTTGGTGCGATGAATGACGCTTTTCTTGTTGTCGGATGCTTGTACTTTCGAAACGACACAAAATGAATCCACATCATCTCCAAGTGTCGAGAGACCCATGGCCCCGACAATCTCCAAAAGAAAACGACTTGTAGTGCTCGTAGTGGTGTCATGATTCGAAGAGGTCAAATCTTGCTCTCGACGACGATGCATCCCATAGTCCTCCTCCTCGTCGTCGTCACTGCTGCTGTTACCATCGTCGGACCCTTTTGCATGAGATTCACGGCGACCAAAGCCGCCACAGTGTCGAAACATGGTGACCGAAATTGAAACTATCTATAGGAAAGAATGCGATAACACGATCACTGCGAAACTCTCAGATCCGAAGCTTCAGAATCTTTCTGTCGGTCAGATAACAAGAGAGGTGGAGGTCGGTAGCTGTTGGTGGATACCGGTAGTCCAAGCTTCACTTCCGCCGAAACGACAAGACCAAAGATGGGACGAAAGATGAATGATGATGTGATTTTGAAGAACAATAAAGGAGACAGAAGACGCCATCATCTCTACGTATTACCGGTACGTACCGGTACCTGGTACCTACATACGCGTTCGTACGTGTACAGTACTTGTGTACCACCGGCGTACCAGGTACGGTGTACATATGTGTGCTGCTTGTGCTCTTTGCTGTCCGTTGTGGCAAGGTTGTGGTTGCTTGTTCTGCCTCGCTCTCAAACGGGAGCGGCACCGTTATCCTTGGCGGCACGCTTGCAGAATTTGTACCGGTATGTACGTTTGTACTTCGTACGCAGGTGACGTCGCACGTCGCGCCAGTCGCCAAAAAACACCGTTTGATCGGGCTAGTCAAATTTTTAATTCGGACGAAGGACAAACCAATGAGCCGAGCTCCAACCAACAAAACGCAAAACAACGACGCAAAATAATGAAAATCCACCAACAAGGAAAAGAACAAAAAGCTACTGTACCCGTTCCGCTCACACAATACGGTACACTTTCATATCCATCGTCATCGATTGATTCCTTCACCACTGGACCATCCCTCCAGTACGCCTGTCCTCTTTCCCGCAAATTATAGCATAATACTTCATCATGACTATGCAACTAGAGACAGACAGTGGCAGTGGCATGGATGTTCAGATGACTTCAGCGTCCACTACCATTGACCCTTCGGTCGTGGAATCCCGGATTCGACAATCGGTGTCCTTGCAAAACTCTGATCAGGCCATGGACGAGACCGATCAACCCGTCTTTCCTGAGATTTCGGCATCTCAAGCCAACGGAAACAAGGTGGAATACCGAAGGATTCGATGCCCGGCGCATCGATACACTCCCTTGCGAGAACACTGGGAACAAATCCTCACGCCCCTCGTGGAATACCTCAAGTTGCAGGTAAGAATATTCTTCGATTGCAGCACAGCACACTTTATCAAGAAAATGGCACGGCAGCGGAAGAAATATCCCTTTCCGTCGGAATGTACATTGTGTTGTTCCTGGAACTTCAAACCCTCCGGGAAGCCTCAATTGTATAAGGAACGAAATGGGGCAACCTTGAGTTGTAGTCTGATGTCACAATGCGCCCACTTTTCGTGCAGTAATTAGAATTGAACTAGTGTTTCGGGTGATACTATTCTAATACACTTTCTTTTGTTCCAGGTTCGATTCAATACCAAAAGTCGTTGCGTCGAAATGAAAACCAGTCCCCATTCAATGGTGGGTGCCTTGCAGAAGGGAGCCGATTTTGCCGGTGCGTTCATGATGGGATTCGAAGTTCAGGATGCCGTGGCCCTGTTGCGATTGGACGATTTGTACGTGGAAAGTTTTCAAGTGACTGATGTTAAGATGCTCAAGGGTGATCACCTTTCCAGAGCCATTGGTCGAGTGGCTGGTCAAGATGGAAAGACACGATTTGCTATTGAAAATGCGACGAGAACTCGGATTGTTATTGCCGATCAACGAATTCACATGTTGGGATCGTATGCCAATCTACGAATGGCGCGAAATGCTATTTGTGATTTGATTTTGGGTGCCCCACCGGGCAAGGTATATAACAACATGCGAAATGTGGCCAAGCGAATGAATGAACGATACTGAGAGGCGTGTATATGTGCCGAAATTACACGAGAACAATTACTACGATAGCTTAGCTTACTAATTCCATACGTTATTCACTCCCCTTGGTATTCGAATTTCCAGCTGTACTGGACTCTCAATCATTTCCTTGGTGAGTTTGACTTGGCATCCCAGCCTAGAAGAGTCTTCGGGTTCGTACGCTAGGTCCTAGATTGGTTGGGGTGCAAAAGAGTCCATGATAATTAGCATTATCACCCACGCAATTCAGATAGTACACCACGAGCCATTCTGACTCATGATAACTTACCAACATGTCCAGTTCTGATTCCTCGGGCTCACTCAAAAGGGCTTGAAATTCGGGCTGATCAATATAGATTTGACACGTGCAACAACTCATAATCCCGCCACAGGTGCCTTCCATATACTCGGACATCAGCTCTTCGTTCTCCTGTGCGACTTCCAACACGGAATCGCCGAGTTTCCACTTGAGCTCAAACGATGTCCCATGGTGAGGGATCGATACTTTCAGGAGAGTTGACGGTCTTGTCGGTCTTCCTTGTCGTTTCGTGAGTTGTTCCTGGACCGATACTGCCAAGGCTTCGAGGCCAGCCTTCCCAAAGGCTTCCAAATGTTCAATTCCAATCTTAGCTCCATGGACCGATTGTAACGCTTTGAAGATTCCAGAATGAAGTTTTGCGTCAATCCCATGCTCCTTCTGAAGATAATCGCTGAGTTCCTCGGTGGTTTTGGCAAGCGAGAGCGAGGACGTCCCGTGAAATGTGCGGCGGCATGGTGAAGCGAGGAATAATCGAGGCGAATCATCTCTCCATCTCGAGAATATTGATATCTTACTCCTCCTTATGTTCAAGAAATGGTGACATAGCCGTGTTGTTGTAGGAAATACTGACATGGTCAAGGCAAGAGTAAAAGTACGATACTGAAGAGTGCCCTCATCTTGTGTTTTGTGTTTGTTCCTTCGCCTTTCAGCGACCGACGATGATGATGCCGCGTTTTTGTTCCTTCTTCCTTTTTCCCGCGTTTTTCTTTATCGGCATTTCGCACTTCGCCTCAGCCTGCCTTACGTCGCGTAAATACTGTATGTAGTAAAATAGCAGGAAAATGATTTGAGTCGGATGTATCAAACGCAGCATACGCACTTCTAAAAAATACCCGGTACCCGGGTACATCCTTCTTTCCTGTTGATCAACAGTGCCATAGACTCTTCTTTTAGTATCTTGTTAGAGTTTCTCGTCCGACCATGCGCTTAAGGGGACAGAAGAGCCTGCATTCCAAAATACCAGTGCGAGTACCTCCAGATTCCTCGTACATACCAAGATGATCGCTCCAAAGAAAAATTGGATTCTTGCTTCCGTCGTGGTTGTTGCCTTGGCCGTCCCCGCTGAACCGCAAGAAGCTGAAGTCGACTTTCCTTCTATTATTGATGCCGACGATGTTGCCTATTTTTTTGAAAACGATGATTTGGAGGGACTTCATTGGGCCTTGACCAGCGTCTTTGCCAATTCGGAACGAGTGAATCCCAGCTCGCCAACCAAGTTGCCAGAACAAATTGTGAGCCGAGGAGGAGGGTTGAAATATTCCACCGAATACAAACTGTTGCATGATCTGGAACAAGCTGAATATCTTGCCCAGAATTTAGAGGATCCAACTCAAGCCAAATTCTTTGGCGAAACGGTCGCGCCCATATATCAAGGAATGCTGGATCGAATCCCGCCGTTAGAAGAGCTGGATCGTACGAATGGGTTGTATCCCTTTACCAAGACGGACTACTACGAAGAGGGGATCGGATCCGTATACAACAGAGCTCTACGACTTACTGATTTTGGCGCACTAAAGGACCAGAACGGGAAGTTGATCCCATTGTTAAATCCAGAATTGGACGTTGAACAAATTGAGAAAAGCATGTTATCCGACGGAGTCGTTGTGGTTGACAACTTGTTGACTCCCGATGCACTTCAAAGAATTCGACAAGTCATGTTGGAAAGCACCGTATTTTTTCAGGTACGAGACTGAATCATCGAATGCGCTGGCCGTGGTTTCGGAAGTGCTACACTATTGCTCATCTTTTGCTTCTTTCAGACTAAAATGCCACAAATATTTGGAGGATATGTTGGTGCCTATATTGACGACGGTCTACATGATCGGCTTCTCTTGCAACTTGCATTCGAATTATACCGGAAACTACCTAACATTTTCGAGGGACACTTTCTTCGATATTTGTGGGCGTACAAGTATGATTCAACACTTACTGGGATCAATACGCACGCGGACCAAGCAGCAGTCAATGTGAATATTTGGTTGACTCCTGACGATGCGAATCTAGATCCAGGCTCGGGTGGACTAGTCATCTTCATGGTGAAGCCTCCTATGGATTGGGATTTCGAAAAGTTCAATACTGCCACTGAGTTTGTACACGAAACGTTGTTGAGGCCTTCTGACTACGCCAACCGCACGATTCCTCATAAACAAAATCGGGCGGTCATCTTTGACTCGGCTCTGTTCCATCATACGGACTCGTTCAATTTCAAACCAGGCTACGACAATCGTCGGATCAATCTGACCTTGTTGTATGGAAAGATGCGCATGGCATCAGAGGGTACTACTACTTCATCAGCCACCATTGAGCTCTAACAACGCGGGGGGTGATTCATTCTTTTTCGTCCTCAAACTGTCGAAAGATCTTTTTGAATTCCTCTAAGCTGACTTGCCCGTCGTCATCGACGTCTACAAACTTCATCAAGTGATGAATCTCTGACATGGGAAACTTGGGATCCATTCTACAGACAAAAGCGAAGCTGTGAGTTACATGGAAGAAAAATGATGGGTCCTCCCGACCAAATACTTACCGATGCATCAGCTGCCTCACTTCTTCGGCATTCAAAGATCCAGACTGAACGAGGGAACACGCAAACGACGAAGTAAGATAGAGGAATCATCATATAACCTCTACTCTGGTGATCAGCGAAGTTAAAGTCGTACCTTATCCAGGTCAGCATCGTGAAAGGCTGCAACTATATCGTCATCACTTAGGCCTCGATTCTTATGAAGAGAAAATTGTTTGACAGCCTTCTTAAATAGTCGCTTGCGGCACATATTCCGCAGCGCAGCTGATGTACCTGGACTGGAATTCACAACTGCCATGAAATCCTCTCCTAGCATCTCATGAATTCGACAAGACTCAGAAATGCAGCGGACGGTCGATCTTATAAATGATAATAGTTTGAGATATAGAGTATCAAGCATTGCTTATGAAGCCACACATATTCAGAACTTACGATCGAGGTTTTCCGAATAAGAGAGAGGATTCACCAAAGGAATCACCGGGGACATACTTGTGCACAACAGTCCCGTTATGAAGTACTTCCAACTCGCCTTCAAAACATAAGAGAGTATAATAGTCAGCAATATTGATTGGGCCGGCTTGGCATAGCTGGAAAGTGTACATACCTCCGTTGGTGTCGTCAACACGGAACATGGAAGTTCCCTTGTCGCCTTCCTTGTAGACAAAGTCGCCTTTCTTCAGCGTCAGTACCTTGACATTACGTTGCAGTCGCAGCAAATTCTTGGCATACGAGAGATTTCGCGCTCGCCATTTACGTCGTAATTCATTGCGGGTCTCGGCCGAAGTCTTGGTGTAGCGGTCAAAATCTGCTCGTTTGATTTCGATCACATCAACTGGCGTAGCACACCTAGCGGACGTAAATCTTTTGCTCTCGTCCTCAAGCAGACTGCCCTCTCCGAAAAAATCGCCACGTCGCAACAATGCTACAAGCTGACCCTTCCGGGTCTGGATCTCTACTTTTCCTGAGCTCAAAAAGTACATGGTGCTACCCTCGTCGCCAGCATGAAAAATATAATGGCCTCTGGGATAATGCCGTTGCTGCAGGCCCGAGAACAATTTGGTAAAATCGGACAAAGACACTTCCGCTTCTGGTCTTGAAGCCGATTTATCATCTTGAGATGACTGCTTCAAAAAATCGTTGGTATGTTTGGAGTTCAACACTTCCCCCGTGTGTGCAGTAACTAGCCGTCCGATGTCGGTGCCCGTGACATAGCCCTTGTTTCCTTCATCAAGCACATCAAACACAAGTTTCATGATGGGTACCCCGCCTCCTTCACGACCGTCATCTGTATTCTTCCGCTTTGCTTCGCTCATTGTCATGTCTCTGTGTCCCTGTGTCACCAATAATGCAAACACACTGGCCTCCAACTTATGCTTAAGATCTTGAAATTGCGAAAGTTTCTTGTCGGAGTCCTCCATTTTCTCTGTGGATGCCGTTTCTCCGCGCACCCAGGGATGATGTAGTAACTCGTAGGCAGAGATACGCTCCTTTGGATTCGGATTCATTAAACGTTTCATCAGGTCAACGGCAGATTTGGATAAATGACCCACGTCGGCGTCATCCAACGGAGGATTCGGATTGTGTTGAATGGCTGCTGCTACTTGCTTATCAGTCCGATCACATCGGGGGTCAAATGGGTGAACTCCAGTCAACATGATATACAAAATTACCCCCAGCGCCCACATATCCACAGCTGGTGTTAATGAAGCCTTGGCCTGGAACCGCTCCGGCGGCCAATAGCCAGTCGTCCCTGTCTCGTCCTCATTTTTAGTCGTCTTGGACGAGGACCTCACCCCAGGGTTCAAGACCGCACAACCGAAATCAATGATTTTGATGGTTCCTCCGCGTCGATTTCTGGAGCATAGCAGCAGATTTTCTGGTTTCAAGTCAGCATGGATGACTCCAACACCATGCAAAAATGCCAAAGCTGACGCAATTTCGAATACTAGGCGTGCCGCGTCGGCCTCCGAATAGGCTCCGTCATTACTCAAATGATCAAACATCTCTCCACCACTGATCAAATCCAAGATGAGATAAAAATGTGTGTAATCCTCGTACATGTCACGGAGACCGGATATGTTCGGGTGCCCGCCGTTGTCAAAGATTCGCAATAACGCTTCAGTCTCATTCTTAAACGAGGAAGAGTTGGTAAATCGTTTTGATATTTTCTTCAAAGCCACCTTTTCTCCTGTCGTCGCCAATCGAGCTGGATGGACCGAGCCATACGCACCCTCTACCGCATCATCACAAGAAAGGCGGCAAGCGCAAAAGCACAAAAGTTGAGAAAACTCCACGGACATCGAGCAAGGACAAACATACTCTCTATCTCGACATTTCAATCCAGGAAAGATTCATTCACACTAGTTGATCTTACCTCCTAGTACGGTCTTCCAGTCGACTTTATACTTTTCATTGAGCCCCCGACCGGCCTTCGAACGCATGCGATGAAGCATCACATTTCTCGGCTGCCTCATTGACTTTGACGACGACTCGTTATGTGTAACCAACAGGGATGAACCAAGCCAAGGGGGCGAACCACTACTTGAGAAAGCTCGACAATCCTTAGCATCCCCGTCCGATAGCTGGGAACACGAGATAACACCGGTAAATACCAATGCCGAGGTCAACGCAGAAGCATAAAACGCCGACGAGGAATCGTATGGCGGTGTTTGTGACGGGTTTGGAAGCTGTGGCTGTGATGCTTTTGCTGCCAATGTTGCGACGTGTCGACGTCGTCCTTGGACGATAAGTTTTGGGATCGTGGTAGGAACTCTCATTCTGAAATCTCCTGAAATAAGTTATTGCAGAGGAAATTGAAAGGAAGTGGGTTTTTTGTTGCACTAGTGGAGCTAGTGTTTCATGAAAGACTTAATATGGATGGAGGAAGGTTCACATCGATCAAAGCCCAGAGAACGAATGATGATCGATCGTCGGTCGCGTCGGCGGGAGATGATGCGATGACGATGACGAGATCACATGGATTGATTCATCCTTCGATGATCTTCCCATTCATTCGACGTGCGAGCGCGCGGATCGATCGATCGGATTCAGGTCGGATTGGTCGGATTATGAAATAGGTATATACGTACGTATGAATTCTCTTTATATCTCTAATATCTACACATTTTGAATATAGATACTTACATATGTATAAATAACCCTTCATGATTTCGAATAATCCGATCGTAAAAATCTGGCTTGAAGCTTCAAAGATCGCGCTGTCCGAATCGGCACCACCAGATACCTTTTTTTGGCTTTATTCTCAAGCTACAGACGACTTTTTCAACACATTTCCACCTGAAAATTAATCAAGTTGACCATGAAGGCCGTTCTATTCGCTGCTCTTGCCGGTTCTACCGTTGCCTTTGTACCCCAAAGTGCCTCCAAGGCCTCTACCGCCGTCAATGGCGCCATGGAGGACTTGAAGTCCATAGCTGAAAAGTCCAATCCCGTCTTGAAGGTGAGGAGAAAGAATGCCAGTACAGTACTTGTATGAGCATCTGCTGTTCCGAATTCGTCAGCAGGCTTTCAAAAAGACATAATACTATTTGAAATCCGCTGCAGCTTTGATCGCCCTGTTGTGTGTCATAGCTGCTGTCCAGTTGGTTACAGTGTTGTCTCACCGATCTTTCACTGCGCACTCTCCATGTTCTCCCGCCACCTTCAACCTGCAGTACTACGATCCTTTGGAGTTGGCCAGCACTTCCATCTGGGGCAGCGACCAAGCTGGAACTATCGGATTCTTGCGTCATTCTGAAATTAAGCACGGTCGTGTCGCCATGGCTGCTTTCATTGGATACATCGTCCAATCCAACGGCATCCACTGGCCGTGGCCCATGACGATCGACGGAACTCCCTTCCCCTACGATGCTGGATCTCCGCCTGAACAATGGGATGCTCTTCCCGATGCTGCCAAATGGCAAATCATCCTCTTCATTGGATTCTTGGAACATTTCTCTGAGTCCAACGGAACCCACTACATGAAGGGTGGCAAGCCTGGAGCCTTCCCCAAGTTCTCTGATTCGGACAAGATCCCCCACCCTGTCCCTTTGAACTTGTTCGACCCCTTTGGTTTCAGCAACGGCCGCAGCGAAGAGGCCAAGGAAAGGGGGCGCATCGCCGAGATCAACAATGGCCGATTGGCACAAATCGGAATTTTGGGATTCTTGTCGGAACAAAAGCTGGCGGGATCCGTGCCTCTCTTGGAAGGAGTGGTTCCTCCATATGCTGGAGAGGTCATGGCTCCCTTCTAAATTATCGTTGCTTTCACGACTGATGATTCAACCCTCTTCCTTTGATCTAGATTGTTTCCATCGCCTGTAGCTACCGCACTGCGGGACGAGGTTTGGTTTTTCGAGCGGTAGGGATCGTCCTGGCTCTCTGATATAGAATCGGCCGAATAGGATAGGCCATGATGTAATAAATAGGTATGATCAAGAATCCCGAATATACTTGTACTGTATGTAGATATATCTATACCGATACACAATCCTTTGCTTATATATTTGCTGCTCCGTAAGAATGCGAATCTTAAAGAATGTCTACTAGTAATAGACTGAATCTACGGTTGTAGAGATTGTCAGGAAGATCTTGACAAGGAGCCATTCCACGATCTTTTCAGTCTTGATGATTAAAATTTATTTTTACCAGTCCCCTGCACATGTCCCTTGGGAACAGGACTGCCCAGCTATGTGTACCTGGTGTACTGTTTGACCAGGCAGTAGAAGCCATCAGTTGAAAACGGAGGATTGGTCATCCGGTACGTACAAGGCATCCGGTAAAGTTAAAGTTCAGAAAATCTCGAAAGAAAAATGACAAATGCAAGTGAAGTATCACAACGGATCACATCTATACTATCAGTAGAACATACGTGCAAGCTCTGTAGGGTTCTATACCGTACTACCAGAGCAGTGTGGATGAAAAGTAGGGCGCTTGTTTGGGAAGATTGTTCTTTAGCAGCAGCCGCCCACGGAGGACTTGGGCGCCTCATCCGTAGGAGTTGATAGATTGATCGGTCGATTATCGCCAGCCATGGAAGCTTGGTCCGTGCTTGCGGCGCCGGGAACAGCTCCGCCAGATCCTTCAAATTCGTCAATTCGTTTGTGCTTGATGGTGGTGGCCAGCGCCGTGAACATTTTCTCCACATTTTGGCCCGTGAGGGCAGACGTCTCAAAAAACTGTACACCGTACTCATCTGCCAGTTGTTTGCCTTCCTCCAACGTTACGACTCTGTCATTATCCAAATCACTCTTGTTACCACAAAGTACAATGTCGCAATCAGCAGGAGCCCTCGTTTTAATGTCTCTCATCCATCCAATCACATGATCAAAGGAGGGTCTGTTGGAGATGTCGTATGTCAGAACGAAGCCATCTGCTCGTCCGAAAAAGTTGGAAGTCAGCGATCGGAATCGTTCTTGTCCCGCCGTGTCCCACAGCTGCAATCGCATTGGGGCGCCTTCGATCTATGATTACACGTAGAAGTATCGTTCGAAAACAAGACAAAATCGAGTACCAAGAAGCGTGAGAATACGTAAGACTTGCCACACTCCTGAGCTGAGCTGTTTCCAAGCAGAACGCGTCGTACCTTGACCATTTTATCTCTGTAATCCACGCCGATTGTTGTGACAAACTTAGTAGAGAAGACATTTTGATCGAATCGAAGGACCAAAGACGTCTTCCCACATGAAGAATCTCCAACCATCAGCAAACGAACAATATAAGCGCCTTTCGCCCCCATTTGAAGCGGGCGTGGTTGCCCTCCTTGGCCTTCCATGGTTCTTGGTTTGCAAAAACTGATACAGATTACTACTACGTGCAACAACTAAGCACTAACAGACACAACAGAGTCTCTTGAGAGGCGGTGCGGCAGTGCTTTGTTCCCCTGGTTGCTGTCGTCGTCCTCATTGTCACTCGTGCTGCCGCTCGCCGCTCATCATTGCCGCCGGCGGGGTGCTAGCTGGCTAGCGTCATCAGAACACGAATCGCACCGGATAGAACTTCCGAAGGACACTCATCTAAAGTATGCTAAAACTGTCGACTTCGACGTTGATAGAGCGTGCACAGCCCTTTTGCGCGGGCCAGCAATGCTCCCGCCGTTTTTCGTAAATTCCGCGCGCGTTCTTTCATTCGCCAGCAACCTGCGGTACTTTCGGGATTTCTTGGGTTCACGAAAACTGCAGAACATGCCGGCGCATAAAATAACAGATACTGAACGGACAGTACGACATGGAATTCCGAATCCCAATTCGGAATTCCATTTTGGATATTGGAATTCCATTTTGGAAATTGGAATTCCATTTTCCATTTTGGAATTCCATTTTGGAAATTGGAATTCCATTTTCCATTTTGGAATTCCAAAATGGAATTTGGAATTCCAAAAGGGGGCGAGTGCCGACTAAGGGGTCGCTCCCGCCACTCCAGTCAAGCGACAGTAAATCACAGCGCTACGGATCCGTTGGAAGCGCGCTATTTTAAAAGGTGTTTCTGCTATTTCACAACGCGCGTGCCACAATTAATACGTCAGCAAATAACGATATTGCGTGATATAAAAAATAAAATTACACAGCGATTTCGATTTCTCGTGATCATCATCTAATCTCTTATTCTACAGTATTACTGTTCTCTTACGATACTACTCGCTCATACATGTAAGTTTTAACGTCCAACATACAACTACTGTAGAGTACTGTATTCAAACTACCGTAGAGTACTGTATTCAAACGCTACGAGTACTCGTTGTACAGTCCTGTAGTTGTACCGGTACCGGTACGCACAACAATCAAAATAGGCCGGCGACCATGGGATTATTTTTCATGCGCGGCCGGCGCGAGAAGAAGCGCCAGTGCGCTTGAGAATACTTGTACCGGTACCTGGTACTGTACGAGTACCGGTAGTTGTACAGGGCAGTTGGGTATGGTTCTCTGGTACAGGGCGCAGCGGGGGGCGTTCGTTGCGAACCGCTCACCCCCTTAGGCAAATAAAACTTGGAATTCCAAAATGGAAAATGGAATTCCAATTTCCAAAATGGAATTCCAAAATGGAATTTGGAATTCCAATTTCCATTTTGGAATTCCAAAATAGAAATTGGAATTCCAATTTCCAAAATGGAATTCCAAAATGGAATTTGGAATTCCAAGGGCTTATGTATTTAAATTGACACTTAGGATTTTCGGGTTCAACGGTTCGCTGCAATTCTGCCGATAGCCGGAGAAATCCCGAAATTACCGCAGGTTGCAGAGCAGGCAGGTGTGGCTCGACAGCCGGCCAGACGGACGGAGGCAGGAGGAGTTTCCCAGGGGGCTAAATTAGCCCTTTGAGTTTCCAATGGAAGGCGCACGTCTCACAACGGCTGCGTCAGCTCACCGTCCTACGTCATGTCATTGCCCTATGCACGAGGTAGTCCACAAGAATGATTGAAAGTGAAAATTATGAGCTAGAGATGAATTGTTATTTTGGAACTACTTGTTTCAAAATCAATTGTTGAGAAAAGATATTGCGCTGACTTGGCAAAATATTAATCTTGCATCATGACTTTCACATGGTTGACCTAGTCGTTTACGAGCATTTCGGAGAATTCCGCCATGAATTCGGTGCCTCGGTCGAAGGTGACTTCTTGAGGCCACGGGTAGCGTGCGCGTTGTCTGCGCGTTCGATGGATTCCATGCGCTCGCAGAAATCCACGAATTCGGTGACATTTGCGTCGACCCAGTCGAAATCGTGTTCGATCATTTTTCGTTGCCACGAGCGAGGAATTCCGAATTCCATCAGATCGACAATTTCGTCTTCATCCAATTTGGCTGCTGGCGGTCCGCCAATGGTTGCAGGAGGAAATTTGGGCAGATACGAGTTGAGTTCGTTAATTCGAGCGGCGAACTGTTTAGTACTCATGTCGATACGGGGCTACTAACATTTTTTGCGTCCGTTATCGAACTGCTACTCAACGTCTGCACTTCATCCGTCAGGTCTTTCAGTCTTCGACTCCTCCGATAGAAGTGCATCGTCGACAGGTCAGAGACCAGTTCTTTATTTGTAGTCTGTACGATAGCGTCTGGCCCGTTCAGTTGCTACATATAAAGTTGTGCAACTCTAGAGAGGGATAGTAGCATAGCTGCCAGTAGTTGGTCTACCTTGTGGAACCATTGTGCTACGAATAAAACGTTTCTTCACAAGTTCCAACTTAAAATTTCAAGAGCCGGTCCTGTAGGTATCAAATTGTGATTCATTCAATCGATTTCGTCTCCGTTGTTACCATCTTGTTCTTGTGGTGATCGCTCAGCAACACTTTCCCTTGGTGTACTACAAGTTGAAGCTTTCAATTGCTCCATTTCCCGACGAAGCTTTTCAATCATTTCGTCCTTTTCAATAAGCTCCTTCTTTTGCTGCTCCAGCTCAGATTCTCTTCGTTCCAAAGACTTTCGGAGCAGGGCATTGTGCAACTCTCCCGCATTTTCACCCTGCTGCTCCGTTTGGACTAAGGTCATTTTCGGTGTCGTCAGAGAAAGCGAACCTTGAGTTCGGAGGGAGGACAGTTTCCTGAGAATAGAATTTGCTGAGGGTCGTTGAACAGGTTCTGGATGCGTACATGCCAAGATAATATTTGCAATGTCCGGGTAGTGGTCCACGAGCCATTGTTGTACACCTTGTTGTTGACGACACTGTTGGAAGTTATGCAGTCTCTCATGTTCCGTCTCGAAGCAACACACCAACTCCAAAAAGATCAGTCCCATACTAAATATGTCTGCGGCCGTCGAATATGTCTTTGATGTCAATTGTTCCGGCGCTGCATAGGAACGAGTTCCGATACCTGCGGTCAATAGAGGATTGCTCGGAGTGGGTGCTTTGCGAAACTGAGCCATGGCGGTCGAGGGGTTTGGCCTTGGTATCATGGTTCCCTTCTTAGCATTATGCCAGTGTTCAGTATGAGAGTTTGACGAGAAATCATCCAAACCAAAAGAAGATTTGGGCTCAGAGCTACACACGTCATCATCGGTTGTCTTTTTGTTCCCGTTACGGGTCATATCCAGTAGCTGCTTGCTGAGTCCAAAGTCCCCAATTTTGATTACTTGACCATCCTTACTAGCGAAAATATTGGCAGGCTTTAGATCTCGATGAATAATCTCCTTTTCGTGTACATGCGCCAGTCCTTTGACTATTTGTTCGAAAATCTTGAGAGCTGGTCCGACCCGTTGCTGATAGTCCTTCTCGGAAACTTTGGAGTTGCGTTCACGGATCCAGTCCGCCAAAGAGGCCGAATGACATAGTTGCATTTGTATGTACAGAGAAATTTGGTAACGGTACGCAGGCTTTACTGATACTGGATTCCCTCCATTCTTTCGGCCACGGTTCGGAGCGTCCTGGGGATTCCTGCCTTTCTTCATGAACAGAATAGAGGACGATGAATCCTCATGAATCCCCGCGCGCTCAAATTCATCCAAACTTTGATCATGATAGCTTTCCCAATTTTGATCGCTAGAGTCCACACTGCTTCCAAAAGAGAATCGGCGTCGCCGCTGCCATAAACCACTGGAGGAAGCCTCTTCGCTCTCGAACGATTCACCACCGCCTTGCTCGTAGAAGCGACTGCTCTCATAAGTATTGTCGGATGGATCCGCGAATCTACTATTCATGGCGGCATCATCCCCCAACGTACCTGGATTCATGAGATCCGGCAATTCGTTTGTCAGTAACAAGCGACGCTGCTGTTGACGTCGCTGTTGTGCATGAGTTGGCGAGCCCGCTGGGGAAGTGGCGGCCGAGGCCTTTGCTTCGACGGTTGTCGGACCACCCGTCATCCATGATGGCTCCAACCAACTTGTGTAGTATCGGACCACGTTGGGATGATCACTGACCTTGGCTAAACACTCAACTTCTCGTACAACTTCTTGGATCGAATCCTTTGAATACCCAGTAGCATCAAACTCCACCTTTTTAAGGGCATAGTCACAGCCATCCATTTTGCGAGTCGCATGAAAAACGTGACCAAAAGATCCTGATGCCAGCAGAGCTATTTGCACAAATTCCCGCTGATATCGACTCAGAGATAAAGGAAAATGTTTCACATCCCATGGTTGTTGTAAGTTTGTGTCGTTGATCGAAGCACTGGTGGGGTTACCGACAGCAGGGGTGCTGTCACCTTCCTCTTCGCGAGAGCGGCTTTGCTGTAGGTGTTCGTATTGTGCTAGAGTTGCTCGAATTGCGTAGGCTTCCGCAGATCGTTGTGGGTCCCCCGAAGCGGCAAAGACAGCCGCCAGTTTGGTAGTCATGTTGTTCGTAGTGGTAAGTGCAAGTTCGTGGGCGATTTCCTCACATGCTGCTGACGTTATGGAATCATCTGTACCGCCACCCTCTGACGAAGATAAACTCGAGACTGCCGCAGAATCTTCTCTTTTTACGCTTTTGCCCTGGACATTCACCGATTTATCGACTGCTGTCAGCAACTGCCGAGTAATTGTTGGAGATATATTTGGCACCAACCCGAGTTCAAACAAAAAATGAATCGATTCCCTATCCAAAATCCCTCTTTCATACAACTCTACCACATGAATCGTAAATGTTTTGGGTGTTGGATCATGAAGGGCGCAGACTTGCGCCAAGAGCATTAAGAGGAGGACTTGTCTCTCCTGATCAGCACTGACTGTGGCGTCTTCGGCATTGCTGTTCAAATGGTTGTTGGTTTCGGCAGACTGGAAGCTCTGTTGATGGAATGAAGCAGTGTGAACGCTTGGCCGGCTGGACGGCGAGGAGTCTTCCACCGACTGCACGGATGCCTCTGAAGCATCAATATTAGAGACACCACCGGTGTATTCCACACCCGAAATGTCGGCATCACGAGACTGACGCATGCCTACTGATTGAGGTTGCAGTGCTCTTCACGGACGACAGTCAAAATTCAAAATGCTGTAACACCAAATAATGGGCTGTTGCCCGAATTAGGAAGGCATGAAATTCGATGCAATCGATTTCTAAAATTCAAAATAAATGATATCAAACGCAAAGGTGGTGGCTAGGTACTTTGCCTTTTCTGGTCGATTGTGTTGCAATAACTTCGTGGACACAAACAACATGCATGAAAGGAGTACCTGGTACCAGATGCATGAAAGAAGTATATAGACTACAGTACTTGTACAAGGAAGTCGTCAATCGATTCACGATTCACGATGCAACATCAACATCAACATCGATCGAAAACCATTGTCCAAAAATCACATCGATCATCATCCGCAGAGTGCTTGTGCTCGCCGGCCTGCGTGAACATCTGCCGTACACATACAGTACTGTACCGGCCGGTCGCAGGGCAAGTAGCCGGCCGACTCGCTCTCGGCCGCCGGCTGCCACAGAGTGGTTTTCACCGTCCATTTTTTTACAAGGCGGAAGATGAAGAGCAGGCAAGATCGTCGTTGTTCGTTGTTCGTCGTTCGTCGTCGAGAGGAGATGCCATCAGCGATCTTCCACGTAGGAATAGTACCACGGTAAAGGCAGTGCCAAAAACCCCGCGAACTCCGAACTCGAAATCTTTCCGTGTCCCAAACCGATGACCAAAATTGGCATTGTCGTCACAACAACAACAACAACAACAACCCGTAGTGCATCTGAAGCATTTAGTACTCTCACCATGGTAGAAAAAGTAAAAGGAAAGGTCAAGTGGTTCTCTAACCGCAAGGGTTTTGGCTTTGTCTCCCCTGCTAGCGGAGGCGATGACATTTTCCTGCATCACTCGAGAATCGTGTCGGATGCCGAGTACAAAACCTTGGTAAGTTAGCCTTCTCGTTCTTCGTCTTCTCGCTCGGTGGAGATCAATTCTTCATTTCTTTCCAGCAAGTCGTGTTGCTTTGGTCATTGGTTTGGCTGTTCGTTCCATTCCACCACAGGCATGTGAGAGTGGCTGTGTTTGGCTGCGATCGATGGATACTGTAGCTCGAAGATCCAGGCTCCGTTTACGTGTCCTGTCCGACAACGCCGCCCCCCTTTTATGAATCGTCTACACTGCTTTTATTTTTGCTCAAATGCTCTTCTTTGTGGTATTTATCATCTTTCAGAGAGACGGCACCGAAGTAGAGTTTGAAGTCGGTTCCGATGAAAAGGGTAAGCCATTCGCTGACAAGGTGACATTGGAGGATGGAACGCCTATCCCACCTCCCGATCCGGCTCGTAAACGAAACAATAAGAAGAAACCAAAAGAAGCTACCGCTGAAGGCGATGAAGCCAAGGATGATGCTGGCGAGGGAACCAAGGAAGAGAAGAAAAAGGGACGCACTCGCAACAAGCGCCGAGCTGCCAAAAAGGAGGCTGCTCCCAAGAGCGATTGGTATACCGAGCTGGATGAAGCGGTGCAAAAGTCTATCGAAGGTCGTAGTATCAAGATTGAATCGGGCCGCGCATTTCTTTCTGTCGGCGATGCTCGCTTGAAAGTGGGAACTGGTGGTTACATCACGCTGGCCCATACTTCAGGACTAGTTGCAGAGGGAACCTATACTTCTGATAAGGAAGGAAAGTTGGTGGCCACCTGGGAGCGCGTTCTCAAATTGGACGGCGAGGAATGGAAAACTTCTAGCGTGGAGGTGGAAAATGGAACACTTCTGAAGGAAATTGACTTGAAGGATGGTACGTGAACGAGACTGGGCATGGTGTGGGCATCACCTCTAGAGTGCAATATCGGTATTCTCATTGTTTTCTTTCCTCAGATTCTGTAAAAGCTACCGGCAACGACGAGACTCCCGATACCTTGTGGGGCGAGGGAAAACCTGATCCCAAGGAGTCTCTGGAAAAGAATGGATTCCTCATGCGAAAGGTGGCATTGAATGCCGCAGCAAACCCGGGTCGTCGTGGCCGCGGGCCTCGAAACCGAGGAAAGAAGGGGGCCAAAGGAGACGGAGTGGGAGCCGCGGCCCCAGCGCCCACTTCTACATAGCATCATAGCAGGGAACGGAAAACTGGCAAATGTCCAGAAGACTGTGACTGTGAGTGAGGCTGGCTTGAAGGCAGAAAGTACGTAGAGGATTAAAGATGGACGCAAGAAAATATAGCTACAAATTGATAGAAATCGTCGATCGACCCATAGGAGGAGGTAGCTGCGTTTATCTCGCCAAATGCTTTCGTCCTAAAGATTCGCTTGAGAATATATTAAAGCCTCTATTCTCTCTAGTAGCTGTGAACCTCAATCTGTTTATTTCTGCTAGGAATCATCGGCCACTCGGTTTGCCATCGCCATAGCAGTGTATTTGAGGCCTGTTGTGCCTTGCATGAACTTGGCTTTTCGTTGCTCTCGACTTCGCTTGGTTTCTCTCATTTCTATTTCTCGTTTGGCAAAATGTGCCGCCTTTTGCGCTTTGGCTCGAATGCCATCTGCTGGTAGCTCTTCTTCTACGTCCGGCTGACGTTGTTTGTTCCATTCTACCAAGACCTTGAGATCTATACAAACGGCATCTCGATCGTCCGACGAGCGAAAGGATATCCTTGCTGCCTCTTTATTTGGTCGCTTCTCATCAGTTCTATGAATATCCTTGCAAATAATAGACAGCATCGTAGGCTCGATCTTGTCAACCGAAACGATCCGATGCAGAGGAATTCCAAGCTGATACCCCAGTGCATTCTGCTTCATCAACCCCCCGAGTCCCTTTCTCGGACTACCACCACTCCCTTCTCCTTCCTCTTCATCTGATCCAATACGAGGCAAAGGTTTGATTTGCAATTCGGGGAACGGGTTCCCTTCGTTCACATTGTCACTCGTCGTATCAGCAATGACTAGCTGCGAAGGTGTGGGTGGTTTCGTGTCGGAATGTTGCTTGGCACCCCCAAACAACTTCTTGACAAATCCTGATGCTTGTTCGACCCTCGAGGGTCCGCTATGCCAGTCAACACGACTTCCAAGCTTGTTCAATTCATTCAGTGCCGCCCTGGCATGTCTGTCTTCCTCCTTTTCACAGCAGAAGAGAAACATGCCGAGGCGAAGAGTCATGATGGGTCCCCCTGTAAACATGACGTCAACTCGTGGTTCGGTGTTCAGAAGAGTTTGGTCGCTGGTGAATACAGTGAGAATGGTAAGCACAGATGTCGACTGCTATGCTGCTGACGATGTTTTCATCAATAATCCTTGAAAAGCTTTGTGGCACCTGACTTGACCACGCCTTTGGATCGCATTGTGTGCATGATTGTCGTGTCCTTGTGTGGAGATCGGAGAAGTCACATCTCAATAAGTCTGGCTGGAAAACGACTGGTTCGACTTGTACATTTTGAAAACATGAAGAAAATGAAAATGAGAAATATCTGAAGAACCTACAGACATTATTGAAAAGCTAGCCAGAATTGAAAAAAGATTGTGTATGCTCCAGCAGGGATCAATGCCCAGTGCAAAATCTCCCCGAGGTCAACGTAGGAGAAGTTATTGAGTTAGTGGCTGCGTCTACTTGAGGCACGCATGGGATCCCGTCCGGGACAAAGATCCCGACTTGGGCCCGATCTTGTTGCTCATTAAACCTAGCACTTCAGCCAGCAACGCGCTGGAGGTACAATCTGCACCGGCCGCGGGACCCTGAATCACCAAAGGATATTGCTGGTAGCGATGAGTGAAAAATCGGACACATGCACTAGTGGGAGGTGTGACGGCGAAAACGTGGCTATTCGGTACCTCCAATACTTTGATATCCAATGATTGGGTTTTCACATCGACGCTGGCAATATGCCGCAGAACGCATCCCTTTTCGGCAGCCGAAGCAACTCGCTGACGGATGACTTCATCGTTGTCTTCGAGTCTTTCGCTCTTTTTCAGGATATCCTCAAGAGAAAGACTAGAATCAAAACCAAGCTCCTTGGCTAAGATCATCATCATCCGCGCCGTGTACTCGTTGCTAAGATCGTGCTCTGGGTCGGTCTCCATCAAATGCAACGAAACGGCCTCCTTCAAGGCTTCGCTGAAGGAGCACGCATCCCCCAGGTCGGCTTCGGCCTTGAAGGCCCCTCCTGTCATTTTCTCATCAAATAAACCGCATTCAGAATTCCTGGGTGGTGGTGATATGCGGTACATGATGTATGACATGGACACCGAAAAGATGCCGTCCACTCGACGGATTTTGTCGCCCGAACTCAAGAGTGTACGAAGTGTACTGATAACAGGAATAGCCCCCGATACCGTTACCTCTCGCATGTATTTGGCAGAAAGTTTTCCACGGGCCCTTTCGGCCGCGTCGATGGCGTGACGTAATTCCTTCGGACCTGATAGACCCTTACCATTAGCGGTCACGACGTGAACACCGGCTTCGAGCCATCTGGGGTGGTATATACTGGCCTCTGCGTCACTTGTACAGTCGAATATTACATGATTGGCCGACTCTTCCCTCAACACTGCATGAAGGAATCCACTTAGGTCAGCCTGCTTAGAGGATTTGGCAACGCCGGGCAGAGAATTACCGGTGAACGAAATACGAGGATTGGAGTCGCTGGGATTGATGGTATCATCCAAAACGCTCATGGTGATAGAATCGTCCGACGCCTCCTTGGCAATGGTATAGAAAGTAGTGTTGGTGCTCTCCAGCGCGACGGCGCATACTTGCAGGTCGACATCAAAGGTTTCCCGGATATTATTGCGTTGAGCTTCCAAAAGACGAAGCAAAGACTTGCTTTCGTCGTTCATTCCTATCACACCCACACGGACCGTTGTATGTGAAAGACGAAAGGCTGCATGCAGAGCTCGCAATGCTCGTGTGGATTGCGATGCCGACACGACTGCGGAAACATTTCTTTCGGAGCAACCTTGTGAAATTGCCAACACGTTGATTTGAGCGTCCCCAAGGGCAGTGAAAAACCGACCAGATACTCCAGCCACGTGGTACATGCCGTCTCCGACCGCTGCAATAATACTCGTTGGGCTTTTCACAGTAATCTCGGAAATACGATTTTGTTTCAACTCCTTTTGGAATTCCTCTGAAATAGCATTCCTCGCCAGCTCAGCATGATCCTCAATGGTAGCAAACGTAATCGAGTGTTCTGAAGAGGCCTGAGAAATTAAGACAACGTTGACGCCGACGGCCTCCAAAGTACCAAACAATCGTTTGGCAACACCGTGAACTCCAATCAAACCCGAACCTTCAACATTGATGAGGGCCATTCCATCGATACTGGAGAAACCGCACACACACTTATCAGGTTCCGTATTTGTAGTCGACGAAAGGTAAATACGAGTTCCTCGGAAGGTGGGGTTGAATGTGTTTCGAATATAAATCGGAATCTGAGGGTTGCTGGAGATAGCAGGTTGCATGGTCTTCGGGTGGATCACCTGTACCAAACGTACATTAAAGCGAGAGTGAGTTTCCACCATTAACAACGCTCGAAGATGTGCCGCGGCCTCCGATGATAGTTCTTACTTTCGCTCCAAAATAGGCCAATTCCATAGCTTCATTGTACGAGACCTCCGCCACTGCATGTGCGTTTGGGACTCGTCTAGGGTCCGCACTCAATACTCCATCCACATCCGTCCAGATCGAAATCATTGTTGACTGCAAAAGCCGACCCATGATAGCCGCCGAGTAATCTGAACCATCCCGTTGCAGCGTGGTGGCCACACCCTCGGTATTGGATGCTACATACCCAGTAATAACAAAATGCATCTTGGTCTTCGCATCACCGCCTAATTTCGAAAGTTCTGTCTTGTATACGTCCTCTAGCTTTTTCTGAGAGACATCCCAGACAACCGCACCATCCTGGATAGCATCTTCGTCCACGGTGATGATGCGCCGAGCATCAATGTACACGAAATGATGTTCTGGAGCGGATCGCTTCTTCAACAAGGCCGACAGAATCTGGGCACTCCAAAGCTCGCCATAACCACTCACAAGCTCCCTGATGCGAGATGCCTGCCATTTCATTAGCGCCACAGTCTTTAGAATATCTTTGATATCATCGATGTCGGCCTTTACGATGTCCAATAGTCGATCCTTCTCCCCGTCGCCAAATAGATCATTGAGGCAATTGGAATGCTTGTCTAGAACTAGGCCAAGAAGCTTCTCCACTTCGGCCTCGTCACGAGAAGCCGCAGATTCAACCGAATTCAGCAATAGATCGGTGACTTTGGGTTTGCCGCCCATTGCAGACACAACCACGGCCATGTTGACGGACCGTTCCGGTACAACATCATCTTGGCCCTTGCTGATATTCTCTTCTACAATTTTGGCTGCTTCGCGGTAGCAGTCGGCATTGGCGACACTAACAGTAATTGCATTGGGTTGAAGAAATGAATACAAGTATTAGGCACCAAGAAGGAAGAACAATAAGTAGACCAATATATTTCCAAAATTAGACACCAAGAAGGAACAATAATACATAAACCGATCACCGCATGGTTGGAGTTCCAAAGCTTCTCACCTCGTCCCACCAAATTTGTGGACCTGCCACAATTTGCCCTCGAATCCAAGCCACTTTCCATTTTCAGGTATCGCACCGGTCATCTTGTCAGTTGCAGATACAGATACAGATACAGATACAGTTCTTCGTGGGCGAGAGCAGAAGGTGGAAGGTTCTGAAGCAGCTTCTGGAGCAGCTTCAAAGTTTTGATTGAATGAATGTATCTGCCTTATCAATGATTTTGTGATCCTCAGGGTTTGTGGTTGGAACTTAAAATTGGAACGTGCGATAGTACTCGTCTACCGATAGTTCTGAGTTCTATGCGTTCCTCATCCAAGCACAAGGACCGAGCGCATGAAATTTGATGGTCGGCGTCGTGTGTGCGTGTCTGTGGTCGGTCGGTGAGAAGCTTTTGTGGCGCTCAGGTTTAGTCATCGATGCTGTTTGAGGGGAGCGCCAGAGACGTGCGTCACTTGTCCCTTAAATTGTGATTATAGGTATGAAGCCATTTCATCTCGAGCTATCCATTTCATCTTATAATAACATTTATCTCATATTGAGAAATAGACCTCTTCAGTTATGTACCATACAGTTGAAAATTCATTTGCATGCTTTCCCGCCATATCTTTTTTGATCCCCCCAAAGCTCGAACGAGAGGTTCTGTCAGTAAGTTGCGCACGTTCCAAGTACGGTAGTTCCAACTACAAACGAGAAGAGATTCGGTCGTTGTCGCCATCAGTTGTCATCAGTGAACGAGCAATCAGTTATCAGTTGTGCCGCCAGCGACAGCAGACAACAACGACTCTTCTCTACTTTTCTTTTCAATAACATAGAGAAGAGAGTCAGGGAGTATACGGATACTCTGTTGAGTGCACGCCGGGCTGTGATGCGATACTCGTACAAAGATAAAAGGAACGAGATAGAAAACTCTGTCGGTTGTCAAAAGAACGATTAGTCGCCCATGAACACCCTCTGTTGGAGCGGGGTAAGACAGAAGACAGGTGACTGTCTCGATACTAGAATTCACTAGCAGATAGCACACCGATGGTAAACCTGACTGGAGATGAAGTGACAGGCCAGAGTTCAAACCTTTCCTCGGTCGTTACAATTGTAATTGTGACATCGCCGACGGCAAGCAATCCAAACACGGAAATGATCGACAGATGTATTGCGGGTGTCGTTCGATCCTTTGCTGCTTTGAAAAGTTGTCCAATTATCATAGCTTGTGATGGCGTTCAAGTTGTGGACGATTCAGTGCCGAAGAAGCATCAACAACAGGCCAAGACGAAGCGCATATTCGGCAAGTGCACGAAGGAAAGTTTTGATCGGTATGAAGAATATTGCAAAGCATTGGAAGCAAGGGAATGGTTAATAGTTGATCGGCAGACAGAATGGAAAGGTTTTGCTCTTACTCTGCGGAGTGCTTTGAAGCAAGTCACTACTCCTCTTGTCATGGTTTTGCCCCATGATTATGAATTGAGCCCCAGTGCGCTGGTAAAAATCGAGATTTGTGGCATGTTGCATGAAATGATGGAATTCACGGACATCAACTACATTGGACTTCCGAACCCTCGATCGTCGACACTTAAATCTCGACATGCTGAAGCATTGAGAGACTTGCATACTCGTACAATTGTTCGAGGAGACATGGAAATTTCTTTGGAGCCGATGGCCATGTGGAAAGAAAACCCCCACTTTGCCAAGATAGAAGCATATCAATCTATCGTTTTCTCGAGACACTACAAGCGTGGTCAGTTTATCGAAGACACATTGGGACAAGAAATGCTAGCAAACATCAAAGAAAAGGGGAGAGATGCTTTTCATGGCACATATTTGCTTTCTTTGGATCTGCCGTGTTCATTTCATATGGATGGGCCAAGGTACCTCCCGATCTTGGAACGCCAAGCACTCCACTACTCTGTACAAGACTTTGAGGTGGAAGCAGCGGAGCAAGCATGCCACTTTGTGAGCAAAAGAGTCCACAATCATATCTAGCTAGGAGTAGGGCTACTAGCACTTCAATGAAGGTGGGTAGTACCGGTAGTCATCGTCAGATACTGCATACTGCATCGATTGAGGGCACGAGCATTGCGCTACTAGTTTGTCAGAAAGAGATGCTCGATTGCTTCTCTACTACAATAGCTTGAGAGAAAACCTACCCTACTACGAAGTACAACACTCTTCTTTATTACTCTTACTTTCTACTCTCTCTTTGTAGAACGGTACGATCTACTCTAGCTACTGGTAGTACTGATAGTAGAGCGGGTAGGTACACAGTACTGTGCCGTACCAGGTAAGATATGCGTCTGCTGGGACTGTGGAGACCTGGGTACAGTACCTGGTACCAGGTACCGCACCGGTACAGTACATACCGGCGCTAAAGTACGAGGTACGCCCTGTACCGTACAGTACGTCGTACGGTGTACGGTAGACGACGACGACTCTACCGGTACCAGGTACTCTACAGTTCACTGCACGGTACGTACCGAGTACTTGTACTGTACCGAGAGAGTATGCAGATACCGTAGGTAGAGATTAGTAAGTACAGTACTGGTACGGTACTCGTACTGTACACACTTTGTACTGTATCCTAAGAGATAAAGAGAGACGCCGGGTAGCACGGGTAGAGTAGGAGCTGTATCTTCAGTACAAACTCTACGTACAAGTACCTGAGAGACCTGCTCTCGTCGACCAACAAAAATTCGAAAATGCGAACGAAGTGTCACCGCCTTGTCGTCGTCGGTCGTCTCATTTGCGTATCGGTTGAGAAATTTTCAGACATGGATATTGGGTCGGCGTCATCGATTGTTGACACCACTTCTTGTCAACTTCATCGACGATTTCTTTCTCGATTTACATTCGATTGGATGCGTCGACGAAATGGGAACGATTCCAACCAAAACCAGATGCGAAAAGACTTCTCACAAAATTGAAAGTTGCAAAAGAAAAGCAGCATGCGAGTCGTCAACAGCATCAGCGTTCAATTCAACAGCCAACCCAGCACGATGCCATCCTCCCAGAAGAACAAGAAGAATCAACCTATCGTCCCGAAAGTTCCAAGGGGTCTTAGGTCGCTTCCCGTCGTCGCCCCATCCTCTGACAGTCGGTCGGATTACAAGTATCTGCAAGCCGATGCTGCTCAGATTGAGGAGTGGTGGTCGAGTCCCCGCTGGCGTCTGACCAAGCGTGTTTACTCAGGTGAGTCCCAATCTTCTGTCTTTGACACCATTGATTTTTCATTTTCCTGTGACATGTTCCACTGATGCTATTTTTCTTGTCGTCGTCAAAATATCTTTTAGCGATGGATGTGGCTTGTCTTCGACCTTCGCGGGAAGCTCGTGGAGGTGTGGCCATGGCACCCAACACCAGCTTTTCAGACGGTCAGTCGAGAAAGCTCTTCGACTTGTTGACTAGGCTTCATAAAGTTGGAGGGTATTCCCACACCTTTGGTGCGTTGGATCCTGTTCAAGCCGTTCAAATGGCTCCGCATCTTTCGAGCGTCTACGTCAGTGGCTGGCAATGCAGTTCCACCGCATCGACGACCAATGAACCTGGGCCAGACTTTGCCGAGTGAGTATACCTTGCGTTTCACTGGTTGTGCACGAGTTCAAAAATAAGGCAAATATTTTCTCACGATTTTTATTTTATACAGCTACCCCATGAACACTGTTCCAAACAAAGTGGACCAGCTAGTCCGAGCCCAGCTCCACCATGACCGTCGCCAAAACCAGGAACGATCCGCAAAACTCCTGAACAATCAGGATCCAGGACCAAAAGTTGACTACTTGACACCCATTATCGCCGATGGAGACACTGGTCACGGTGGGCTTTCGGCCGTCATGAAATTGACCAAGCTTTTCGTTGAAGCTGGTGCCGCCGGTATTCACCTTGAGGATCAAAAGCCGGGGACAAAGAAGTGTGGTCACATGGGTGGAAAAGTTCTTGTCAGCACCCAAGAGCACATTGATCGATTGGTGGCTGCTCGTATGGCCGCTGATATTCTTGGCTCCAACCTCATTCTTGTGGCTAGAACCGATGCCGAAGCTGCTACTTTGCTGGATTCAAACCACGACGGACGTGACCATCCTTTCAGTAAGTATCCGACAAGTCAAAATTATCATTGAAAGTTATGACGTTATCTCACAACAAATTGCTCTACTATAACTCAGTTTTGGGAGTGACCCAGCCTGGAGTTCCAAGCTTGCATGAAGTCATTGCTGCTGGTGGATCGCAGGAAAAGTGGGCTAAGAGCGCTAGATTGATGACCTTCGGTGAGGCTGTTCTTGCGCAGATCGACGCCTCCAGCGTATCAACGGCTCGGAAGCAGCAAATGCGTACTCGGTGGATGACCAGCGAACCTGATTCTCTTTCGAATGCCGATGCACGCAAGATTGCCGATTCGATCTTTGGAAAGAAGAATTTCGTTTTCTTCGACTGGGAGAGTTGCCGCGTGCGAGAAGGGTACTACCAACTTCGTGCTGGTATCGACTACTGTATTCAACGCGCTCGAGCGTACGCTCCCTATTGCGACCTCATCTGGATGGAAACGGGAGTTCCAGACGTGAACGATGCTGTAAAATTCAGCGAAGGAGTGCACAAGTATCATCCAGAACAGAAATTGGCCTATAACCTATCTCCAAGCTTCAACTGGGACGCTTCGGGTATGTCGGATTCTCAGTTGGCCAACTTCAACGATGACCTTGGAAAGCTCGGTTATGTCTGGCAATTCATCACGTTGGCTGGATTCCACTCGAATGGACTGGTGATTACCAAGCTCGCAAGATCGTTCGGAGATCGAGGAATGCTTGCTTACGTCCAAGACATCCAGAGACAAGAACGCGACCATCAAGTCGAATTGCTGACTCATCAGAAGTGGTCGGGTGCAGAGCTTGTAGATCAAATGGTCAACGTAGCTTCTGGTGGGGTTTCGTCCACGGCAGCCATGGGAGCCGGTGTCACAGAAGCCCAATTCAGTTCCCACTAGAGGAGGAGTACCTAGCGTTTCTGAACGGTGCGAGGAATTTCCATGATCCGTGAAATGTTCCAACCTAAGCCTTTTTAAATAATGGTCCAAAATGTATTTAATTCCTATTTCTACTATAATCTATCATACAATTTCCAATGCGTCTTTTCCAATTGATCGATCGGCCCACCTGACGCTCCCCTTTGTGCTTGTCGCATTAAATGTGACGGTAGTTCCACTCGCAAAAATTCTAGTCCATACTGTGGTCACTGGATCATACACGGCATCACTCAAGGGTTCTCCCAATGGCTTTTCAAAGGCAGGGTCCCAATGAGTAGGGAATCCAGCTTGATCCCATCTCCAACCACCCATGGTAATAAAATGGTCGGCTCCCGCTCCACACAAAAATACCGCCAGTACACTCTCAGTCAAATCGAAGGTATGACATTGATAGATCAGCCTTTGACTCAACCGCTGTGCGGTCGCAGTGAGATTTTGCAACATTTCAATGGTCTGGTTCTGCGGGGGGCAACGTTCTTGCAAGGCTGCATTGACATGATCTCCCAATTCAAAGGAATCCTTTCCAATCAAATACCCACCAGTTTTTTGCAATGCGATCATCGTCTCCTGCATCATCTGTCGATGACCCTGATTCCAGGCTACTGCCCTTTCTGCACTCAATCCTAATGATTTCTGGATGTAGTCCGTCGTATGACTAGACCACTGGTTGGCTTCCAGGGCTGAAAAGTCAGCACCACATCCATCAATCAAACCCGTTGCTGTCAGGTTGAGACACATTTCTTTCCAGTACTCTCGTACCTTGGCTTTTGTGTGATCGTAAACATGACAATGGGACCACGATTCTAACGCGGGTAGACCACTGGTATTGACCAAAAGATATGAATCATCATCATCCGATAGTGATGATTCGAGGAACTCGGCCGGTCGAAAGTATCCAGTGCTACACGGGACGGCAATATCCGGATTCAAGGTTCTATTGAGATTGTCGTCTGTGTACTTGTTGGGTGGTGGCCATGACCATCCCGTATAAATTAACATCGTATCCATCCACACTGCAATACTCGCGGTCGGATGGACGGCCTTGATCTGTTTAGCAGCCGAAATCCAAGCTTCGTCCTCCCAATAGAAAATGTTGCTGATGTTTGAAGAATTGGCGCATGGATCTTCGTCGAAAGGAATTTCGTTGGTATTTATACCATCATTGTTGTGAAGGCTATGGCATAAATCAGTCGAAAAGGCTTGAGTGCCTTGCCATTTTTCCAAGGTGATGAGTGGATAGCGTTTCAACGCTTCGAGGTCCTCTGGTAGAAATTCTAAACCAGTAGGGCCCCGAGTGTCCAAGCGACTGCCATGAAAGCTGACCGGAACTGTATCCCAAGAGTGGATTAGGCCTCGGACAAATGATGACGATGACGATTCTGGACCACTCGACTGCCCGATCATGACCTTGTAGAATGTTTGAAGTAAGGGAAAATGGAAAAGAACGAAGGGTGACAGCATGACGATGATTTTTTGTCGCTTGGTGGATTTTGGATCCATTTTGGATCCGATGGACCCGATGACGTCATCGCATGTCGTTGCGTGCGGTCGCGTGCGATCCCGGCACGGGAGAGGGAGTCGTACAATTTATGACCCGTTCGAACAAAACAGTCGCGGATATCTTGCGGCATTCGTGAAATTCAGAGAAGCCAAAAAGATCGCATCTCTCGTACCGGTACAGGTACGTGTACGGTACAGTAGCTTGGGGAGAGCGAAGAATTCTCGCCGCACCTGCCTGCCACATGCCCTCCCATCCACCGAAAGATCTAGCTAGGTCAATGCGTCGCGTCGCAAGCAATCTATCGGTAGTCCCCCTACCAGTACGGTACAAGTACCTCCTGCTGCATGCATCGTACGGGCACCGACCGCCTTGACGACAGAAATAACCCCAACGGCACGTATTGAGTATTGTCTATCAATAAGGAAAAACAATACACCTTTAAAAATAATGACGAGTACAATGTGGCCAAAGTTGTCGACGCTGTTGGTAGTTATTTCTTCGCTCTGCCATGCCTTCCCAGCACCGTCCCGAACCATGCGGGTCTCCGACGTGCTCCCACCCAGAAGTGGGTCTTCCTTGAATAATCCACAGGCTTCATTTGCGGAGACCTTTCTAAAGGACGATCCTTACAGCATTGCCACCTTGTTGTTGGGAACCCTCCTCGAAGAAAGAGCCACCAGCACGGATTTTTCGGCCGCTGGAGTCTTGCTGAAGTTGAATCCTGATTTTCGGTCCAAGCAGGAGCGACAAAAACGTCGCATTGAAGAGTATGTCACTCTTCTATCAAACATGCCGAACAACAGCTACGACCCGTCGAAATGTCTGCTAGGACCACTCTATTGCACGCTATATTCCTTCAACCCGAGCAATCCGAACCAGGACCCGCCGCTCTGGGAAAAGATTAGTATGAAGGCGGAAAATCTCAAGGGCCAGCAGTACTTTATGACTCCAGATTTCGAACTAGCGGTGGTGAACTATGCTCAAATTTGGGGGAGTCAGTTTGCCATTCGAGCACAAGCCACTTTTTCACCAGTATCCAAGGAGGCTGAAAAGGAAATGCGAAAGAAGAAAAGAACCAATAAGAATGACTTGTCGTCCTTCCTTGTTCAGTGGCAACCCTTTCAAAAAGAAGGCGAAATCGTCAAACAAGAAGACAAACCCCGACAAATGAGCATTGTTGCCAATACGGACAAGAGTCCCGACACGGCGTTGCGTGCCTGTCCGGACCGATATGAGTTTCGCACCTTTGCCGCCGAATTCCAATTTGGCGACACGGTGGTACCCATTCCCATCGAGGGAAACGCCCAATTTGCCGTGCTGTATGCAGATCCTCGTCTACGTATCTTGTTGAGTCCTACTGGATCTCAGTCCGTGGTGGGGCCCTGGGAACAATCGGGGCTAGTGGTGGTACAAGTCCGTAGTGATCTGGTTACCTCCGATTCGGTTCCGTTGGATCTAAGATAAAAAGGAGGGAGTGCTCTTATTATTTCTCGTCTCGTCTCGAGGAGAACATGATGGTGAAAGTCCCCCCTGAACAAAGCAATACTTCTCGGATGCTACATGCACGAAATATACTGAATAATGGGGTCTTTTTATCAGGTGGTGCTTTTCTGGCTGCGGCCCGTACTTGGGGATAATGTCAAGAATTATAGTAATAGTTGCCGCCAAAAAGCATGTAACATAAAACTCATTAGAAAAAGGAGATACGAGGAATTCTTTGGGTTTCCTCTTCTAAGATCTTTTCCAGCATTGGGATTGCAATACCAACTGCTGTACTGTATTCTCCTCAATTCTCTATCTAGACTACTGCGCTGTACCGGTAGGAGGAGTACCGGTACTGTACTGTACCGGTACCAGGACCAGGTACGAATGCTCGCTTGTTGTTCTGCTTGCTTTTTGCTGTCTGTGGCTCGACGATTTATTCGACTGACTTGTGTTTCGTCCGTGCTCCGTTCCCCCAAACGCCTTCGCGCCATCCTTCGGTCCTTCGAACGCGCCAAACTGGCTTATGATAAACGCAAAGGGCGGGAATTCGTAGATTTTTTACGCATGGTAGGATATTCACGTGAGATTCTACAGCAAGATCCGGGCGTCGAGACCAATGATAATTTGGCAACCCCGCACTACCGGTATGTGCCGCCACCGCCGCAACAACGACAACGTCGGACGGAGGGAGCCGCCATAAAACTTCGCACCGCCGCATTTATTTCATTGCTGTTGCTGTTTGACAACCACTCTCCTCCCTTCCTCTATCTTCTCTACACCGATTCCCTTTCAAAATGTTTGAAGCTCACCTAGACGAAGGAAAGACCTTCAAGGACATCATCGACGCCATCAAGGACCTCGTGCAAGACTGCAACTTGGACTGCACGGAGGAGGATGTCTCCATCCAATCCATGGACTCCGCACACGTTTCCTTGGTCTCGGTTCGCTTGGCGAGTAACGCCTTCAGCCACTACCGATGTGACCGACCCAACTCGTTGGGCATCAACACTCAAAACATGTCCAAGATCCTCAAAATGATGGGCAAGGACGACAGCGTCACCCTCAAAGCCGAAGAGAACGCCGACTCGCTCACCCTCATGTTTGAAGGCGCCAAGACGGATACGATCGCCGACTTTGGTACGTGATGTGGATTTCTCTGCTTTGACGATTCATTCATTCACTCGTATCTCACCCTTGCTCACCCTCACCCTCACTCTCTGCAGAACTGAAATTGATGGACATTGAAAATGATCAGCTGGGCATCCCGGACACGCCCTACAAGTGCACCATCAAAATGCCCTCCAAGGAATTTGAGCGAATTGTGCGCGATTTGCAAGTATTGGGTGATACTTGCACCATTGCCTGCACCAAGGAGGGGGCTCGTTTCTCCGTCAGTGGAAATATTGGAACGGGAAACATTTTGACTCGCGCCAACGCTACGGCAACGGACGAGAAGAACCAGGTCATTATTGACATGGAAGAGCCCGTCGAACTCAACTTTGCTCTTCGATACCTCAACTTTTTCACAAAGGCAACCTCGTTGAGTGACACTGTCCTAATTCAAATGAGCCCCGAAGTGCCCGTGGTTGTAGAATACCCCATTGGTGATGCTGGAGCTATGCGCTTTTACTTGGCGCCAAAAATTGAAGAAGAGTAAACAAAGAATTACTTACATCAAGAGTGCCGCTCGTGGAGCACTGCCGTGGATGGTTCATTCAATTCTTACCAAAAAAGCTGCTGTTTCTGCTTTATAAAGAATATGGGGCTAATAATAGAACAATTTCTATCATTCGATGGATTTGGATTAGCGTTGGAAACTACATTACGATGCTGGCGTTATTTTATAGCTCGTTGCTACTCTCATCCTTGACCTTTGCGGTCTTGGCTTGCTTCTCAAGAATTTCAGCATCTGTGTCAGGGTGGAAATCAAAGTCTTTCGCGACGTGTCCTTCCTTGTCCTTGATACTGGCGTCAGCACCGCCCTTCAGAAGCGCGTCTACCAAGGACTTGTGACTTTCCAAAGCCTCCTTGATGATCGGAACGCTGCTTTCCTCGTCTTCGGCCTCTCCTTCGGCCACGTACTGCTTGTATCGTTCCCAAAGAGTTTCCACTTGGTTCTTTCCATTGTATGCAAACATGAGGGCTGTGTGACCGTCCGTGTTTTGCTCATTTACCAAAGCTCCAGCCTCCAGCAAGCTTGTAGCCACGTCCAACTGCCCCCGCGCTGAGGCAGCCATTAGGGCGTTTGTGCCATCCTTGTCCTTCACATTGACGTGCGCTTTGGCTTCAATCAAAAGTTTCACACAATCGGCTTGACCCTCGGAGGCGGCAGCAATCAATGCGGTAATACCATCCTCACTGGCGGCATTGATAAAGTCGGCCTTGCCGGCGTTCTTCTCAATCAAAGCCTTGACAATGCTGGTCAAACCACGGTGACTAGCTTGAAGCAAGGTGGTGACCTTCTTCTCGTCCACGTGATAAATATCTGCTCCCTTCTCGATAAGCAAGAGAGCGAATTCTTCATTTTCAACCATAATTGAATCAAACAGCAAGTTGTGGGTCTCGCCATCGTCATCAACGTACGGGGTGTTTGGATCGGATCCAGCGGCCACAAGCGCCATGGACACCTCTCCATAGTTGCCAGCGATAGCCAGTGCCAGGGCAATTCGACCATCAACATCCTTGACGGACACGTCAATACCCTCTTCCAGCAAAAGATTGACCATCTCAAGGTGGCCACTCATCGCTGCCACGTGCAGGGCAGTCACACCGTCCAGATGGGGGTCTTCCTCGACCACTTGCCCAGCGTCGATCATTTGCTGAAGCTTCTCACCGTAGCCTTCCTTTTGATGCGCAACGGCATGTATATCCGCACCAAGTCCTATGAGATATTTAGCAGTTTCAACATACCCCCCAGCGGCAGCAAACATGACTGAAGATCCACCCGAATGAGAAAATTCGTTGATGTGGGCTTTCAACTCTTCGTCATTCATTTTCTTCCTCAATGCTTCGATGATCAGCTCGGAGGCCTCCGTGCCTCCTACGGAGGCAAGGGCCATGAGAGGAGTAACACCATCCGTGTCATGTATGGTGACATCAGCGCCCAACTCAAGAAGAAGTTTGGTAGCCTCTTTCTGGCCACTAGTTGCGGCCTCCAAAAGAGCTGTTCCGCCATTAGAGTGTTTGAGTTCCAGGTTAGCCTTTCCTTCCTCAACCAAAATCTTGATGACTTCCGTGCGATCAGATGCCGCGGCATACATAAGTGCCGATACGTCGCTAATGCCAGTGGGTTTATCCACAGCGCAGCCAGCTTGGAGGAGATACCTGACAGCATCCGCCTTTCCGTGTGCTGCTGCCATAACAAGAGGACTCAAGCCATTGGCTGGCATTTGGTTCACATATTCCGGGTCATCAGCCTTTTCTACCAACATTTTCAAGATTGCAACGTCTCCATTCTCCGCGGCACTCATCAGCGGGGTGGTGCCTTCCTTGTCTTGGACCTTGGGGTCGACGCCATTCTCCAGCAATAGCGCAACGGCCTCCTCGTGTCCCCCAACACTAGCAGTGTGAAGTGCCGACACACCATCCACTCGGGCATTGGATGCATCTGCCTCCTTTTCCAGAAGGATCTTCATGACATCAATGCGACCCTCACTCGCGGCCAACCACAATGCTGTGACATCGGATGAGGCTGCTTCGTCGACCTCGGCGCCACTTTCCAAGAGGAATTCCACAATCTTTGTGTGGCCCATAATACTGGCTTCCATCAATGCAGTGATGCCATCCTTATCCTTGGCGTTGACATCAATGCCCTTTTCGACAAGGAGCTTACAAATCTCGAGGTGTCCCGAGGAAGCCGCGGGAATCAAGGCGGTCAAATCGTCCCAGTCACGCACATTTACATCAATACCATCCTTGAGCATTGCTTCAACAGTCTTCAAATCGCCATCACTGGCAGCACCAATCATACGAGCACCATCAGAAGCCAATGTCTTAATGTCAGCGTTCGAGGCAAATTGCAACTGCAAAGGAGTGTATCGGTGTTCAGTGGAATCGCATGGGGCCGTCATAGCCTTGTTGGTTTCGGGGTCCCGCAACAAGCAGGTTCTTCCGTTCCCTTCCGAAAGGACATATCCCGTTTCGGCATCTCCAAGGATATTCCAGTTCTTGGCACCGCAATGGGAGCATTTGGCAATTTTGGCCTCCATAAGCTTGGCAACATCACCATCCTTACATGATTTCAGTGCAACGCAGTCTCCATCTTCCTGTTCGTCAACAACACCATCGGCAGGTCGCTTGTGAATCTGATAGGCACCATCTTTATCCACGAGAAATAAAATCGAGACAAGTAATGTGAGATCTCTTTGAATCAATGAATCAACCTTTCGACTCGTCAGTCCAAGAGAGGACGATCATAACTTCCCAACGTCCGTCCCAAGAAGATTGAGACGACTCCTCTGCATGATAACTATTGATGATCTTACCTTCTGTCGCCACAACAAACCACAGGGTATCAATGGAGCATCGCTTGAACTCTTCTCCTGCCAGACAGAGCTGATCGGTGGTATCAATAAGGAAAAAAGGAGGCCCCGCCTTGTTCCCGTCGTCGGCGGCACCGACCAAACACAACGACGAGAGGAAAACTGCTGTTGTAATCGCCGCAAACTTCATGGCTGTGTCGCTTAGAATCAACCAATGAAGCAATCAATCAATAAATAAATGAACAAGCGATGAGGTCAGTGACAAGTAAGGAGGCAAGCAAATCAATGGCAGGATCCGTTGAAACGCCGACGACCCGAACCCGATCCTTGGCATATCTACGAATTGTGCGTCAAACCGATCCGACGAAACGTCTGCTCAGATCAGGGCTCTTTGGAGAAGAGGATCGGGAGCGACGGGCTCATGAAATACAGCAGTTCGAAGAGGCAACTCACTTTCTTTCCAAGTTCTACTGGACTGTTCCCTTCTATTCCAACTTCGAGTATGTGGTGATGTTGGCAAAGACGACAGACAGAGATTGTATCCCGTGATTGGCGTGTGATGGGTCTGGATTCTGGATTTCGCGGGCTTTCCCTCTAATATTTCTGGAGGGCTCCGCGTAGCTTTCCACTCAACGGCATCATCCCAGCCGTCCAAAGAAAGAGCTACCGGTACCAGCACTGTGCCGTACGTACTGTACGTGTACGAGTTCAGTAGTTCAACGTGGAAGGTGAAAGAACGCCAACGTGATGTGGACGGTCAAAATGACGGACGACTGACAGTCGCAGTCATTGGTCGAATGAGTCGTCGGCATCAGTCGAATGAATGAAGAATAAGAAAGATGAAGACGACAACAAAACGAGAGGTCGATGCTGCTCGATGGATGCGAGAGGATGAGCGACGACGGGGTTATTACAATGTAAAAAGTGATGGGTTGAATTGAGACATAACATCATTCATTCACATCCACTCAAGAGCAGCTTCTCTCACTAGACTACTGTAGCCAACAGTCACAATTCAAAGGAGAAATGGACGAGGAGGAAGATTTAGAGCAGTTTCTTCAAGGCGATGATTTCCTGACGGAAGAAGAGCGTCAAGATCAATTGGCGAAAGAACGACGTTTAGCAAGAAAACGAAGATTAGAAGCTCTGGAGGCTTCCAGTGTGAAGGAGGAGGGAAGTGAAGTTCTCTCCAAAGAAACACCACCCGCTGCGAAATCTATAAAGCAGGATCTGGAGAATGGATCAGTGGCTGCCCCAGCGACTGTCAAGGTAGAGGCAGACGAAAATGATGATTCCAACGATTCAGATGATGATGGATTCGATATGTTTTCCAGCTCGGTATCTCCACCCACTTCACGAGCCGGCGTCTCGCTCAAGCTTGTGGGCAGGAATGGAGAGACGAAGACCGATCAGCAGCAAGATTGGGATGACACAGAGGGGTATTATAAAGCGACGATCGGAGAAGTCATTCAATTAGATCTTCCCAATGCATCCACTGGTGGGGATGTCATTATGTTTCGGATTGCGGGAGTCATCGGCAAGGGCGTTTTTTCGACTGTTTTGAAATGCTCGACAGAGAGCAGCAACCTTGCCACGTCTGTATTACCACCTCAAGTAGCGCTAAAAGTCATTCGCCACAATGATACTATGGCCAAGGCAGCTGTCAACGAGATAAGATTTCTTCAGCGGCTCACCGTCGCGTCGAGTCCAGGAATTATTGCCCTACTTCTGCCAACCGACAGTGCACCATTAGACTATCGGGGTCACACTATTCTGGTCTTCCCCTATATGGAATACAATCTTCGGGATGTTTTGGCAAAGTTTGGAAAGGGTGTGGGGCTGTCACTAGCTGCTGTTCGATCTTACTTTGCACAGCTATTGGCTGCTTGCTGGCAGTTGAAGAAACACAAGATCATTCATTCCGACTTGAAACCCGATAACATCCTTGTCAGCGCTGACTATAAGTCAATTCATCTTGCCGACTTTGGATCCGCAGTAGATATGAGTGAAAGCGTGGAAGTTGCACCATATCTGGTGTCGCGATTTTATCGAGCGCCCGAAATCATCCTGGGCCTCAGTCCCACCTACGCCATTGATCTATGGAGTTTAGCTGTCACAGCAGCCGAGCTGTTTTTGGGAAAAGTTCTGTTTCAAGGCACTAACAACAACGATATGCTGAACGTTATGATGGCGCACTTGGGCCCTTGTTCGAATCGATTGATCCGCCAACATTTAGTGCAGGCCAAGCGTTTCCCGATTGTCACTCATTTCTCTTCTCAAGTTCCCTATATCTTTCGAAAGCTGTCTCAAGATCCAGTATCCCAACAAGTTGTGCACCAGAATGTGAATCTGCAAAGTTATACTCCTACCTTGCAAGCGAAACTTTTTAAGGCGAAGTCTGCCAAAGATAGCCGCACAATGGTTCTACAATTTGCGGATCTTCTGCAAAAGTGTCTGACTATGGATCCTTCCAAGCGTATTGATTGTAAGATGGCACTTCAGCACGATTTTTTCAAGGACAAACCTGCTCAAAAACCATAAAACGCTAGTTACAAGTTGCATATGCTAATTCAAAGCCATTTTAAGTTAACAATAGCTCACAAGAGAGATAATCTCAACGTTTCGTCGCCGAGACACCATCCAGACAACAGTTTGGAGTCTTTTTGCATGCCATACTCCTCAATGCCAAGATTTGGAGGAAAAACGAAGACCACAGTACTTGCACCGTTCCACTACACCAGGGCGCTGCAAGCTGATGTATTCCAAGGGATGACCCAATGCCCCACCGCCGCCATCGCAAATGGCTCGCTCGCCTTCCACTTCCACAATCGGGTGTTTTTCTACCAACTCCAAGGCGTTGGAGCGATGTTTTCCAAGTTTGTATTCCGACTCGGCGTTGGTGCGGTAGTGAAGACGCATTTCCTCCGCGGTCTTGTCAGCTGTGTCGGGCTCGATGTTGTAGGGAGACTTGGGTGGGACAGCAGCCTGTCCGGTGGAGAAGCAACGCATCGCTTGACTGCACTTCGCTCGGCGCGTAATCACGTTCGTAGCCTTGGACAACATTGTTTCTCAGTAATAATACTTGTAGCTCAGCGAAAAGAAGATGATGACAACGAAAGATCAGGATTGGAAATACAAGTACACTGGAAGTTCAGACTCTTGTACATCAAGAGAAGGACCATGAAACTCGCAACACCATGATCGGCAAGTGCGTGCCGTTTCGGTAACAGCCAGTACCTGGTACCATGTACTGTAACTGGTACGTATTCTTACTACAGTACAGCGTTTTCACCGTACGTAGGATCGGCCGCGCGCTGCACCCTGCCAGCGCTCTTTTCTCCCCTCTGCTCTTTGGACCCATCCGACTTCCAGAAAATTTCGTATGGTGCGACAGCGGGCCGGAGCACGCATGGGTCTGGATGGTACTACGTCATACGTACGTACCAGTACATACGAACCTAGGGTACGAGTACTGGTACCGGTATACCCAGCTGCATTAACTACTATTTGCAGACCATTTATCGTAGTTGACCTCTACCAGTACTGGTACTGTATGCTCTTGTCTTCTTCTGAAGTAGGCAAGAGGACCTACTAGCATTCAACAACCTTTTCTCCTGGTGGCGCTTGTTCCCGTTTGCTCTGCGATGGAGAGAGGAGAAACCCACCACTACTCCCTCTATTGTTAATAGTCTATCGAATTCCAGAGAATATGATGCCATTGTGATGCTAGGACAGTTGAGTCAATCCTAAATGGTAATGTACTACTAGAGAACAGGTATGTGCCATCTAAGATCGAACAACGAAGCGACGTTCCTCCGCACAGAGGTGTGAAGGAAGATGAGGAAGGAATCATCAAGGAGGAATGTATGATTTTCTTCTATTCTTGATTATGTATTGTGGGTCCGCGAGTGAATATACCTGCATTTCAGTTACCTCACAGTCGATGCCACGGTCCCCTGCTTGGCAGCATAGTACTTTTTCTTTATGGGTTTGACCAAGACCTCCAGGGGCTCGACTTCGCGTTCCGGCAGGAGACCAAATTCCGTGCAGAAGAACATGAAATGCTTAAAGCAAGAGTTCAAGTGAGGAGCCATATCCAAGGCTTCGAGAGTTCCGAAGAAACTGGAATAGATAATCCCATAAACCCGAAACAATCGTCGGAAGATCTGACCGCAAAGAGCTGCGAATTGGGGAGTTTGAAACACCCGAAGAGCTTCCGTCTCGTCATCGTCATCCGGGAACTTCGTCTCATCATTAATCTGGTCCGCAATCCAACCTAGTACCTTTTCGATATAGACTGGAGCTGAAACCGAGACGGCCTCTCCAGGGCCATCGGACCAGCGATACTCAACTCCAGAAGGAAATCCCTCGCCGGGACGGAAGGAATTCAAATACGGGTCCGAAGACATGACTGCCCAAATTGTGCTCACGTCATTGTAAAAGTCAATGGCATGCACTGCCACCCAAGCTGCACAAGATTCTCCAGCAGGCAGGGCAACCTAAGATCAAAGTGAAATGAGAAATTCCGACACCACAAGAAGGAGCCACATGAAGGAGTGTAAGGAAATGATACTCCGGAACACACAACACGAGCACATGGGAACACACAACACGAGCACATGATTCTTCCAAGAATGAAAAGGGCAGGATATCGTGTGGTGAAACACAAGGAAGTAGGAAGAGTTGATGGAACTTACCGCATCGTTGTAACTGCCTCCTGCCCCCAGCGTTCTTTGCGTGTAGGAATGCAGTCTTTCTCGCATTGTACCGCTCCTGTGCCTGAGCGGCTTGAAAGTGCCTGTTGAAGCGGGAGCCATCGTTCAATCCAAGGTTCGCTGAATCAGGAATATAGGTGTATGGGTAGCTGGAGAGACTACTGCTCTCAATGTTCAAAATGATTCTTCCTGCTTTGTCAAGAGGTTGGAGTGTTGGATTGTAACAAACCAAAGCTCTAGATAGAAGCGGTCACTTTCATCGCTGCATCGTGCTTTGTGTTTCGCCGTGTACAACAGGTACTGGAACAGGTACTGTACGAGTACCACGTAGCTACCGATACTACCTGCACTTGTACCGACGGAAATGGCATGGCGAGCTGCACAAGGGGTGCGCCAGCCTAGCCAGTGCAGTCGCTTATCTTGCGTTTCGCAACCTTAAGACTGAGACTAGCCATACATTTGATTCACTTCCGATTTCCCATAAAACGCATGTCATTTAGTAAACATTTAGTGTTTTGATGTAGTCGGATCTGTCGTATTTATTTTGTGCATACAGTTAGACTCAGCTTTACTTTTCCACGACCTACGCGTACATGTTGTACGAGTACCTGTACTTGCAACAATCCAAGGACGGGAACAAAGAGAAGTGGCCCAAGCATGCAAAGATGATGATGTGGGTCGAGGTGAACCAGCGACCAGCGCGCCCTTTTCGACCGTTGGGCGTTGGGGCGGCGTGCGAAATGCCTCTCAACACCTTGTCAACACAACTCTGAACTCTGAAGCGCTTGGACCTCTTGCTTCTCACGAGCTCCAACAGATTTCCCGCCACACCAGCTTTCGGGGGACGACAAGAAGCTTCGTTGAGGATCGGCAACCATCTTTTTGATGCCAGCTGGTTTTTCTGTCGGCGGCCGACGATCACAAAATTTACTACAGACTATCTACAGTAGTAAAACGTGACACTTGACGTTGCATCAGCTACCGGTATCAAACGTCCAGTCAGAACAATAACCATCAACCATGTCGATGTTTAAGGTGGGTGATGATTCGATGCCACGAAAATTGGGGGTGTTGTTAGGATGTTTTCTCGTTGGCACACCAGGAAATAGATGATTCTGACAAATTATTTATCTCGATTTTCGTTATTGGTACAGAAATACATGGACGCTTCAAAGGACAGCGCCGCAAAGGTCCTGGATGCGTCTATTTCCAAGATGGATAGTTTGGAAAGTTCCTTCGCTCAAGCCTTTCCCTACCCAAGTTTGTCGGCTGCCTCGGCCGATTTTGGCGGCAGTGTGACCATGGCTTCCAATGACAAGGTGTCGAAATGCGTGATGCTTGCCTTGGACGCCATGTCTTCGATGTCCCAGGATGCCCAGACTCTGGAGAACTTTTTGCACTTGCACATTCCCAAGATGGAAGACGGAAATAACTTTGGCGTCACAGTCCAGTTGTCAGTGTTGAAGCAACTGTCGGAGGTTCAGGAAGCTGTTACCAAGAACCTGGATTCCCTCGCAGCATACGCGGGTGCCCGAGCCGATGCCTTGGAAAAGCTCAAGCTGCCCTCTTCTTCGAAATATGTCTCGAAATCCACAGCCATTACAACCACGGACGGCACGAAGGAAGAAAAGGTGAGCGAGTCGACAGAGGAAAAGTCCAGCGAAAATGAAAATTCAGGTCCAGCCTACGAGAGTCGAGTTGCTGCTCTCGTTGCCGTTGATACTCTATACTATGCCAAGGCGCAGCGAGCTCTTCAATCTGTCATGACTCTATACATCGGGTCGTTGGATTTCATGAACAAGAACATGGACAAGCTTGAAAAGCCAAAGGGATCTGGGGGGTCTCACTCGGGATTCCACAGCATGTATTAGGATTTTATTTAGTTCGACTACTAGCAATAGCAATATGAATATCTATTTTACGTAGTCCTTTGGTAGCCACTCCCAGAGGAGTGGACATTCGCAGTGATCTACGGGGAGGCGTTAACAACCCGGGGGTGACAGGGACGTCACGGTTTCTGTGCCGAGGGAAGTGAGGTTAGTTGTTTTGTGTAGTTTGGGTGGGTTTGAAGAAATTGCGGAATCGATCCACAATAGTAGATGTTGGTCGCCATCGTGAATGTTGGGGTGTATTGGTACATCACTGTTGGCCAGGGATCGGGGTCTGTTAGTGCCTGATGGTGCGGTTCTTGTGAATCCGTTGTGTGCCAAGATGCTGGATAGGGTATCGTTGTTCTGAGACTGTTTGATGCTGTCATATATTCTGGGTTCGTAGTTGGTGATCTAAGTTTCCATTTGAGAGTTGGTCGCTTGGGCAAGGTAGTAGTCGTCGAGGTCATCGTGGAAGTATCGTTCTCTGTGCGCTGCTAGGCAGTTTTGGCGGCGTTGGTGTATTCGTATCTTGGTCTGCATTTCGAGTCGCTTCTCCGGGGATGGGATGTTATCTGCTTTCCGATGCGTATCGTTCAGATGGTTAGTCCACAGTGTGCTAAGACTTGTCCACATGGTTTTGATAAGGCCGGTCATGAAAACTCCGGTGTCGAATGTTTTGGGGTGGTCGTGGCGCTTGCGTTGTTCTTGGTGTAGATATTGTGTCCATTCGATGGCCAAGAATCCTTTGGCGAAAAGGTTCCATCCAATTTCTGATTCGTAACGTGTACGGATAGGCGACTGCCCGCCATACTGAATCCAAGTAGTCATAAGGACATTTGACAGGGTCACTTGGATCTTGGCAGCCAGCCATCAGAGATGGATGGACCGTCGAGCAGTATCTGTGCCCAACCCAACACAACAATCCGCCATCGACAATGGACGACGATTACCTGGATAGTCTAGCCAGTACGGCACTAGAGCCGCTAAGTGGTATCGCCGCCGAGGATTCGAACCCAGAATCCAATTCGGCCAGGTCAAGTATGGAAGGAAGCGGAAGCGTTTTCCTCGCTTCCGACCCACATTCGTCCTCGTCGCCGCCGTATCGTACTCGTAGTAATTATCGCCATGACACTCCAAAACAGAATGATCGCTCGTATTACTGGTGGAGCGAGATGCCGGTATTCGAAACAGCAACCTGGAACAAGCTCACCGTCAAAGTCCCTCGCCTCTGCCCAAAATCAGAAGAAAAACGCATCAAAAACCAACTAGTAGATTCGTTCGTCAAAAACACACTAAACGCCAGCGGAAACTGGCAAGACAAATACGGACTCCTAACTAACAGCTTCCTAACACACTGCCCCGCCATCGACACCGAATCGCAAGCCGCCGCGATCGATGTATACAACTATAACAGCAACGTGTTCGAATTCGAAGATTTAACCTTGCTCGACGCCCAATTGAATGCCATAGCCCCAGCATACACCCAAGCAAACATTCTCACCGCAGCCGTCCGAACGCAAACCAAATTCGTACAATTACAAATGACCGCGACCCCTCGTAACGCCGACACCGGTAACACCGGAGTCGACCCCACCCGTTTCCCACAAGCACAGACTCGTACCATCTACCTCAACGCTCCACGAAACGCAGGTCAACTCGACCAACAATTCGACCGTGACACCATCGAGCATCCAGACCGCATCGTACCTTGGTTCGTCCTCATGCAAATCTCTTTCGACCCACAACAAATGGGGAAATTCGCAGTAAACCCGGAAACACACCAAAATTGGTTAGAACATTTCCAACACTCCGTCTTATTCCACGCCGCAGCACAAATCATCCATTTATCGTTCGTCGGCCCGCTCGAAGGACTCGAATCTCTCCAGCAACGAATCAACAGTCTACACATGCACCATTGGGACCCGAAAGAAAAGAAAATGAAATATTACTCCGTGTTCGAACTCAAGAAACGTTTCGACCAAGAACTATCGACAATCGACGCCCGCCTCGCCGACACACTCGACATCCCCAATCTCACCAACGCCTTTTACCAAGCGCTCCCCAACACGTTCAAAGAAGTCCTCATCGAGGAATTGACGAACATCCCTAACCCCGCAAACTTCCGCGAAAACCTTTCTTCGTTCTCCAAATTCGTGACCATTGCAGAAAAGAAAGAACAAGAATTCAAAAGAATCACCAGAATCGCCACATCAAGCTCCAGAAACCAACAAAGACAGGCAACAAGCAACCCCACAGGCGGACCCCGAGCTTTCGTCGGTTTCCACGACACAGAAGAACATAGCAACGAAGAAGGAAAACCCGCCGCCATAGATTACAAAGAACACTGCCTCACCATGGTCAGCGTCGCCGAACAAGCTCTACGCGACGCCAGCGGCTCCAATTTCCCACACCTGTGCTTCGGCTGCAAGGACTTCCAAGACCTAAAGGGCAACAAACACCACAGATTCGACAGCTGCCCACACAAAGCAGACCCAAGGACGTGGAAAGCGTTCAAGCAAAACCTCGCTGACTTTAGGACCAAAGGACAAAACACAGACAATTGGAAACGACAAAACAAAACTACAACAACTATGGAGCCCCCTAGACGACATCTTACTAGAAACATTAAAGAACGACATCCTCGAAGGACCAGTACTCAAACGACCCGACCCACGTCGACGCTTCTACCTCAAAACAGACTTCAGCGCAAAAGCCATGGGCGCAGCACTCCTCCAACCAGAAGAAACCGAAGAGGCAGAAGAAGCTATGCGAAAAGAGATAGAAAGAACCGCCAAATGCGAGTTCGACAAGACCATCGGAGGAATACGACTACGACCAACAGCTTTCTACTCAAGACGGTGCACCGAACGAGAAAAGGACTACCACTCCTACATCGGCGAAACAAGGGCAGGACTATTCGGAATGCGAAAGAATCGACACTATTTAATGGGAAGGGAATTCACATGGATAGCCGACTGCAAAGGAATGATGGAACTGTTTGAAGGCAACTACGAACCTACCCATACGATCCAACGATGGAAAATGGAAATGCTCCGCTACGACTTCGTAATGTATCACCGAAACGCCCGAATGCTATACGAGTGCGACCTACTATCCAGATACAACAGGTACAACCCCATAACGGAAGAAAAACGCACAACAAAAGAAGATTTGATGAAACCGCGAGCCCTACTAGCAATACAACACGAGGAAGAAAGAATGATCCCAAGAACCAACAAACGAATCATCCACACAGGACAACACCACCAACGGACACCATTAGCAGCAGCAACAGATCCAGGGCGAACCATCACGATCATCGGAACCGGACTTAACACCGTCAAACAAGCGATGAACGAAGCCGGATTAGAAGCGATAGACCCGAACGGAACAGACGAATCAGAAACATGGAGAAACTACGACGACGTACCAACGCTCTCCACCTTCCTCAACAGAATGAAAGACCCGAACAAGAAACAACCAGGAGAATGGATCATAGCAACGAGAGCCCAAGACCAAGACGAGAACGAATTATTACTAACACTCCTCACCGCCAAGGACAAACACCTAAGAGCCGCCATAATAGTATGGACCAAACAAGACTCCCACGAAGCATACAGAGAAGCAACACGGTTAGCCCAGGAACTCCAACGCGAACAACCGACGTGGACCACCACCACCGGAGCCATAAACAACGAACACGTCGAAGGACATTGCAAATCAGAACAAGTATACTGTATCTGGACACCTAACCAAGTCACACCACTCCTACCAATCCAACAAGAAACAGAACCAGGAACGATGGAGACAATCCTAGACCCACCAAACCACGACTTCAGCGACTACCACCATACCATCACATGGAACAACGACGGGACAGCCGACATCATTCGACGAGAAACCCAAGCAACAGAGACAGTACTACCCATTAAACGATCGGACGCCGGACCTAACCCTTTCCATTCTTATACAGCAACAATACAAACCGACGACGAAGGCATACAACAGACAACGAGACCCCTCCGACCGCACGAACTGTTGAAAATGATCGGCGCCAACACTTCCATACTACAGTCCGAGGTACCATGGAAAGACACCTCATCAAGATTACAAGACACAACCCCGAAGCACATTTGGCAAACGCTCCTCACCGCAGTATACTCCGCCGAGATCACACAACACGACCAAGACGTCGAACAAGCATCCTACTACGCAGACCAAGACAGACACCAGTCATTGCTCAACAAAGTAATCAATCGATGGACCACCATCCCATTACCGGACGAAACACGTTGGAAATCTGCGATCCAAAACGACCCCGACCTCAGATACATCAAAGAACAGCTGGAAAAGAAAGAACAACTAAGCAGACCGAGATTAAACGACAAGAAATACCACAAGAATTGGGTCGAAGAAAAGATCTTCCTCTACGACGGGATCCTATACCAACTAGAAGAACCAAAATTCAGGAAGATCCGACAAATACAACGAAGGATCGTACCCAAGGACTTACGAAGCGCCGTCATCACCGCATACCACGCGGCACCCATGGCCGGCCACTCAGGATTCTATAAGACGTACTACCGTATCACGGCGAGATATTGGTGGCCCAACATGTACAAAGAGATCAAGGAGGCAGTACTCTCATGCGGACATTGCATTACCGCCAACGCTACAAGCCACGAACAGAACCAAGAACTACAAGCCATCTCCACCGGAGAAAACCCGTTCGACGTCATATCAATGGACATTTGGCAACCAGGACGAGTCGGAAAAGCATCAATCACAAGAGGAGTCAGCGGCGTACTAACCAGTCTTTGCACACTAACAGGTTTTGCATCCACAGCTTTCATCCACGACGTCAACGCCGACTCCGTGGCGCGTTTGGCATTCTCACACATGTTCGTTCCAAACGGACTCCCCAAACTCGTCGTTATTGACTCAGGTTCAGAATTCAAAGGAGTATTAATCCAATTCTGCGACAACCTAGGCATAGCGCATTACACAGCACCGCCAGAAGACCACAACGCCGTCTCAGCAGAAAGATTCCACCGATACCTCAACAAAGTACAGAAGATCGGAGCAGCAGACCTAGGCACCATGGAACAGTGGCAGATGAACACACTCTTCGCAGTATACGGGTGGAACGCGTCACCCGTAGACGGAACAGACATTCAAAGATCATTCGTCGCCAAAGCAAGAAACTTCCCCTTCCCCTTGGAAATAGGAGAAGACCTCGAATTAACACGAATCCCAACTCAAGGAGAAGACGCAATACAACACGTGGAATTAATGTTCCCCCTTTGGAAACAACAATTGGAACTGTACAAAGTACTAAACGAAGAAAGAAGAGAACGACACCGAGAACTAGCAAACAAAGGAAGGAAAACAACAACCTTCGACGTCGGCGACATCGTCACAATCAGGAGAAAGCGAGAGAAGGTACTCTAGCGAATACGGCCGCCTCCCAGCGACTCCGTATTGTCACCTAGGACGGACCTCCACTGGTGACTTCCGCGTTGAAACTAGAGCCACCGGAAACTTTGCCCACGGAAATCAACGTTCAGTGAAGGAAAAAGCCTGCGCTTGAGTGCAAGGAATCATACGCGACCCAGCTTCATCTTTTCGGTTCAGCGTTGTCGAGCCAAAAGAAGTAGAGGGGACGTAACGTGTACGGATAGGCGACTGCCCGCCATACTGAATCCAAGTAGTCATAAGGACATTTGACAGGGTCACTTGGATCTTGGCAGCCAGCCATCAGAGATGGATGGACCGTCGAGCAGTATCTGTGCCCAACCCAACACAACAATCCGCCATCGACAATGGACGACGATTACCTGGATAGTCTAGCCAGTACGGCACTAGAGCCGCTAAGGATTGGCTCCGTATGACTGGGTGTAGATCGTCTGGTGTGGGTATTTCTTGAAGGGGTTTCTTTTGTCGTAGATTATCTTCAATGGCAATGATAAAAGCTGACGCAGTTCGAAGTCGAGTAGGGTCTTAGGCCAACGAATTTGAAAAACTATACACTAATATTCATCGGTCTAGAATGTCCGAGAGAGTTGAGGGCTGGTTGGCGCCTGCGCCAGTGCCACTTTTCTCCAACGTTGTTGCAGCATGGGCACCGTTGTCTATGATTGTTGCAACAAACAGTGACACAAACAGAACTTTGCTATTTACTACTAGTACATTCTTGTATCTATATCGAGGCAAACCGGATAAATACTGGCTGGAGCCGGCTGGACCCCTCGTAGGCAAGTGCCACCTGGAAGGAAATGTAATTGAAAACCACCAAGGACTATCGATATGTACTGCTGCTATACGAGTACGAAGGTCTTCTTCAACGCCAAAAGCAAACACATCATTTTTTATCTTGTGAATAAGCAGGCAAAATGATTGCATGCATGCCTCCGCTGCTACCGGTACCAGTACTGGTATCAAAGACCGAAATCACCCATGTAAGCGCATCACAACAATTGTTTGTTTCGGGATGAGCTTACTAGCTAGCTCTAGTTTTGTATCTGCAGATCCACTGGATGACTGGGATCTCAACAGGATCCAACCGTCGCCAAATAAGCAAGCGTTAGGCATTGAGATCGAATAGCGAGTTATGTTCACTGGTAGTGAACATTCAGATACGGTTAGTAGCACAAAAGACAAGACAATGGTAGCTCTTTCAATAGATACCGAATCTTGTTTGATCGCGCGAGTCCGAAGAGCGCGCAAGATAGAAGATCGCAAAGATACGGAGTGACAGATGGACAGATGGACAGACAAACGAACAGTTCGAGATGCGCGCGGGCGGCGCCAACAGACATTCTCGACTCTATCGTCTCGACTGTCGTGGATCTGCAAGAAGTAGTCTACAGCAGTGGTTGGCGCAGTCTTTGCATTTCATCCTCTACTCTCTCTACTAGTAGTAGTAGTAGTAGAGAGTAGAGAGAGGAGAGTCAGTCATGGGGTATTTGCCAACCGTTCTTCGGCGTCGTTTAGTTTGGATTTTGTTTACTCTCGCCATGTTGCCTCAAAAGGGTCTGACATTTTCCCCTGTGCACAACCATCAGTCAAGCCAGCCGCAAGGAATGTCCAGACGATACAATGGTGGTAATACTGCACTTTCCGCAGCTGGAAGTCAGAACAACAATGGAAGAACCTGGACCTCCTCCGATGACTTGACAGTCATATCCTCCACTATGGCTGATCTTCAAGACTCCCAGTCAGTTGTTAGCCCTACATCCTTAGAAATTGCCTCTGGTAAAGCTCAGCCCTTTTCGCAGGCACAACGCTTCATTTCTGCGCTTGATCACCCAACACTGCAGATGGGTCGATTCTTGGTGCTTCTTGCATCCTGCATCTACGGAACGAATTTTACTGTGGTCAAGCTTTTGGATGATACCATGCCACTCAGCGTGAGTGCATGTCTCCGCTTTGGACTGGCAGCTTCAGTTGTTTCAGCCCTTGTTCTCAGTAGAGAGCCGGACGATGTAGAACCAAAATTAAAAAAGGAGAGAAATCTAGCCTTTTGGGGTGGGGTAGAAATTGGTCTGTGGTACTGCATCGGATACATCGCACAAGGTACGAAGAACTGGAAGAGAATTGTAATAAGTGGAGTCGCCATATTCAATATTCCTTTCAAAGACTCATATCTGGTTTATCTTTTTTTAGCCGAGGGCTTACAAACGGTTGCAGCTGGGAAGAGTGCGTTCTTCAATGCATTGGCTGTCGTCGTTGTGCCAATCCTCGACGTCATGTTTAAAAGCAAGATTTTAAAGCCGACAGAAATTGCGTCGGTTCTTATCGCCTGTCTCGGTGTCGGCATGCTGGAGCTAGGGCCTGAAGGAGGGCTTACAATATCATCGGGGGATGTTCTTGCTTTCATGCAGACAATATTCTTTGGAATAGGGTATTGGCGGCTCGAGTCAGAGTCACATACGCACAGTGATCAGGCTGCCCGGTTGACGATTGGGCAGTTGTCGGCTGTTGGGGTTGGCTCGTTGTTTTACGCGTTTACAGAACTCGGCTTTGGTCACCTGGGCATATCGTCGTTTGAGCAGGTCATCGGCTGGTTCGAGGATCCTTTCATAGTTGGGGCACTCTTGTGGACAGGACTGATTTCTACTGCGTTGGCACTTGTGAGTATACTTTGCGTTTCAGGTACTACTACGGAGACGAAATGATTCTAATCTTTTCACTCTGCACTTCGCTTTCATCATAGTATTTGGAGACAGTTGCTCTCAAAGTCGTATCGGCATCCGAGCTCACACTTTTGATGACAACAACATCACTTTGGGGGGCTGGTTTTGCTTTTGTCACCTTGGGTGAATTCCTGACACCGACTGGGATGTTTGGTGGACTGTTGATTATGGCTGGCTGTGCTTTGGGGAATATGACTCCAGGACAGCCTTCCAAGACCGTGGATGAATCATCAATGGTGCTGCCATTAGTGACCAGTTTCGATTCGTATCGCAAAGATCGGTCATCGTCAGTGGATTCGTACTCACACTCCACAAGCTAGACAACGCGGAAACGCGTCATATCGCTTCGCAATGTCAACTCTAGAATTCATTATTCCAAAAGAAAATAGAAAAGCTAGTAGACTTTCCCTCTCATAGGATTGCATGGCATGATGATTGCTTATTACAAGCACAGTCGTAGAGTGAGAACGTAATAGTAATCCTATTTGCCGTCTTCTCTTGGACCTACGAAGTACTACAGCAGTACATCATGCTTCTCGAACAAAACCACTACCCAGGTACAGAACTTGTACGAGTACGAGTACAGTACGCACTCGTATTCTATTTTTTCTTGTCTTGAGCGTGACGACTGACGACGAGCGATCACGGATCACGGACCGACTTGACTGACTCGAATAAAGTTTACCCCTGTTTTGCCAAAGTAAGTTTGGGGGTTCCCCTAATAAAATCTAAAAACTGTGTGCGACTTCCCGTCGACCGTTCGTGCGTTCCCGCCAAACAAGCTCGCTCTGCGGTTCTGCAGTCTATGTATGTATGTACTGGTATGGGCGACGAGCGATGACCGCGAACCGCGAACCGAGAGATCCCCAAACCGCGAAGAAAGCTCAAGGATCAAGGAGAAAGGAGATGCCGAATCATCATCATCATAATCTTGAATCTGTTGACGTTGCGTTAGCACATTTGGAACTCCTTCCACGAGAGTCCTCTTAGCCTTTTTGTTTACAGAACGGGCAAGGAAACGATATTGCACTAGCTAGAGTCAGCCAGTCCCTCTCACACAAGGATCCAAACTTTCTCGAAGAAACTTCCTCTGTCTCAGCGCTTTCACCAACTACGATTTTTCATTCCTGCACTATGGCGAGCAAAAACGACGATTACTACGACGACGACGACGACGATGATGATGACGACGACGACGATGAGGAAGACGAAGGAGATTTTGTTCCCGGTGCGGATGACGATGATGAGCTGGATGATGATTTTGAAGACGATAATCTAGATGACGACGACGATGATGAAGATGATTCTCCGTTTTTACAGGGCGACCTTTATTTGGATGACGGAAACGCCATCGTCTACGACGATACCAGGCACTCGACACAGTCCTTTCGCTTGGCTTCGGAAGGAACCTTGCCATCGTCATGGAGCCTGCAAAATCCTGTTCTTGAAGAACCCGTTTCCTTTGTTGGTTGGATGAAAGATCCATCGCAAACGTTGAAGTTTGAAATCGGAATCACCAAGCTGGATTCCTCGGTGACAATAGATCCTCTGGAACAACGTTTTCTAGAAGCTCAGCAACAAGGACAGCCCTTGGTTCCCGAAGCGTCAGACTCCAAACCATCCGCCAGAGCAAAATGTGGTGGCGAAGACGACGAGGAGGATGCCAAGCAAGCTTCGCTCAAGGCACCAGCATCTCTTGATGGGAAAAAGGCAGCCCTGGGGGGACATGTTTATGTCTTCGAGGGTGCAGAAACCCCCAAAGAGGGGAATGGGACTACCCGAAAGATTCGCGGACTATTCCGTGTTCCTGGGGGCAAAGCTTCTCGCATGTTTCTGATGACTGGTGTTCAATCGAGCCAAGCAGCAGGCTCATCCGCGTCACCTGCCGCCAAAGCGGCTCCTGCAGCTGCCGCTCGAAAGCGAGGACGGGGAGATGACGATGAAGATGGTGACGATGGTGATGATGGTGTGGGATATCAAGAGCTTATTGCTCTGCATGATGATGCCGGTTTGTCAACCGAAGAGTTGAGGCGGAAATACTATGGAGGCGGGGCACCTGCAGCCACCGAACCTGATGGTAAAAAACCCAAACCAATTGCCGATGATGACGATGACGACGATGATGCGTACGGGTTTTAAAGGGACAAATTGGTTTTCAATCAAGTCGCAAAACATGCCCATCAGAGGAGCAAAATAGTATTGTTTATGTCGCTTCTACCGTGTGACTACGGCTTCACCAAAAAGGCTTCTTCGCCCGTTGGAAGAAACGTTCTCTCTCTAGATTAGCGTCCGGCCTTATTTCAAAAATATGGAAATGCCAAGGTCCTGCAAATAAACTAGTACAGTAGATCTCACTCTCTATCGCAACAGCATCGTAGTCACTACTCTCTACCAGCTCAGAGCTTAAAAGATATGTACGCGAGGGAGGATTGCTTCGTCTACCGTAGTGAGGATTGCTTCGTCTATTGTCGAAGAAAGGGGTCATCGCTGCGGTCATCGAAATAAGAATATTTAGTTTTCAACGGCCGACTACTACGACTTAAAGACTTAGAAGCAGGGAGGAACGCGCACAAAACACAAAACCATACGATCAGCGAAAATCGAAAATAATGAGAAGTTGTCTCTTTATTCCACCTTTACCTCCCTCCGCGGCGACAAGAAGATTATCTCTTCTTTATCGTGCACGTAGGCTTCAGAATATCAGTGATTGAGTTTGGCTGTACCGGCAAGCATATCGCAGAAAGAAGATGGGAGGAGATGACACATTGGACCGACAGGTTGAAGCCATGGAAATGGAGGTGTTAAATCCTTCAGACAGTAACGCAAAAACCAAAGATCCTTCTCTGGCAAGATACCAACGCTATGCTAAGCATCGTTTGGATCAAGCTGTTGCCTTGTTTCGTCTGTACTACCGGGTTTATCCCAAGGCTGTCGTGGGGGCTGGGGTGGTTATGAGTTTTCTACTTGTAAAAGGGATGTTCTTCAGGCATCGAGGCCAAACTGTTTATGTCCCGCCGCATCTTGTCAACCATTTCGGGGACGTGCAATCCTATTATGATTTACAGACCAGCAAAATCGACCATTGGTAAGAATGTTGGAGGAGGATATTTAGCTATAACTGTGTTCAAAGATGAATATATTTTTTTAACATTTCAACGTTCTCAGGTGTTTGCACGGTGGAGATGATGACTGTTGGTGCCAAGATCCGACGGTACCGATGCCTCGACCGGCTTCCCATGGTTGGTCGGCCATGCACCGAGAAAATACAGCCAAGGCTTCCAATCCTCCACCAAACCTTGACGTCGTCTTTTTGGGAGATCAGTTTATTCAAGCGTGGACAGGCAGGTTATCGAAAGGGCCAATTGTCGGCGGCCTTCAAATCCAGTCCTACTTTAACCAAACCTTTCAAAGAGCCCAAGGAGGTTTGGTAGATGGCATCGCAATGGGAATTGATGGAGATACGACGTCGAACTTGTTGTGGCGAATTCAAAATGACGAGATGCCTGCTGTTCTCGATCCAAAAGGTACGTCTACTGGGTAATTTTTGTTGCACAGCACTGGTGCTTACAATCTAATCTATGGGATCCTATTTCCTTTCGTCACGAAAAAGTCTGGTGGCTGTACATTGGAGCGAACGATCTTGCTGTCACCCAGTGCTCTGAGGAGGCAGTCATTGTAGGCATACTACGGCTTGCCGACGAGATCAAGATTAAGCATCCAGATTCGGTGGTGGTAATTCAGTCACTTCTACCACGAAGTTCCTATGCGGATGGACATGTGCGATCGATCCGAAACTTTACGATTAGTGCCTCGAGGACGTTCATTCATTCCAGCAAAAAACACAAGACAGAATATGTCAACGTTGATCATTACCCTTTGTGGCCCTCAATCCAAACGATCAACACGGAAGTGGCCAAGTTTTGCGCCAAGCACGAACATTTGGTAAGTCTCTGGCTATGAGCGAATGGATTGGTGTTGGACACGCAAAATAGTGCCCCTCTCTCACAATCGTTCATTTTTTTTGCGTCAGGTATTTTTCGATTCCACGGATATCTTTTTTGGGTCCTTAGGTAAGTGACGGAATGGAAAATGGAATGGTTTTGTGGGGTAGAGTTTTCTACATTCCTAATGCTCTTCTTGGCTCAGGCAATAAACACTTTCAGGCGACCGAAAAGGTCCTCATCCAGGAGCTCTTCAAAAGTGACCATGTGACACCATCGACAAAGGGTTTTGAAATTCTAGCCAAAGTGATTGGAAAGGAGGTCGCTCGAATAGTGTACAATCATGATGAGAGCAATCATATAGTGACTTCGCTAGAGACGAGGTAGAGTGAGTCAGTCAGTCAGTCGGCAATCCAAGTATCATGATAGTTGCCGAAAGTGACTTCGGGAAAGACAAATTAATTGTAGCGACTTAGTTCGGGTGACTAGATTATATAACATGAATGGTATTTCTGTTTAGTTTTGCTTGTACGCTGGATACTTATCCTTGAGTTCGCTCAAGACTGCCGTCTCTTCGTACTTGGAGGGCAGGGTGACGGGAAATTTCCTGGCTGCTTCGTGCACAGGGTCGCAAATAAGGCTGGATCCGTTCATTTCAACCATACCCATTAGCAAGCCCACTCCTAGTCCAGTCATGGATGCAATATCGAATCTTCGGGTCATGAAACCACCGAGCACCACACCGGCCGCGGCACCGGCGACAGCCGCGTTCCAGGGATCCTTGTGGTGGGATCCTTTGATTTCCTCCATGAAGGATTCTACGCCCGCAAAGGTAATACCCACTACGGAAAAGGCCACCGCTGGTCGCAACATTGTGTGTTGCAGCCACAGCATACCACGAGAGGGGCCAGGTAATACCGTCTTCTTGTGGGCAAAGGCCATTTTGTCGGGGTAGTACGCCCAATACATTGTTCCGTATACAAGGCCCGCCGTAATACCTTGCGCCTTTATAGAAACGAAACAGTGTGCCAAGAATATTGACCAGTGAGATTGTGAAGTTCCCTGTCCTCAGCAATAAAAGGGACACCCGGCCACCTAAAATGGACTTACCCCAGCGTAGAAAGCCTTAGTGAAGAAAGGCTGGATGCCGTTGGCCTTTCCAAGGCTCTCTTGCTCATGGCGATACTCCCAAAATCCTGGCATGTTGAAAAGTTTACTTTTATAGGAGTCGTCCAATAGAGAAAACAGAGGAGCAACTAAACAAAACAACGCTCCGCTTTATCGATTGTTGCCGAGCGTCGAGCATCATCATCGGCGTCGCCGGATGTGCCTTGCTACTACTGTACGAGTATTCGCTACCGGTATTTTTTTCTCGAGCTCCCATCGTCGTGTTCTCCGCTCGCTCTCTCGCCACTATCAGGTACCATAATACCTGGTACGAATACAGCATACCAGTACTCAGTACGCTCAGTACTGGTAGACCTGGGGTAGAGACTGGGGGGGGCCTACCTGGCGGGTATGACGCTCTGAGGCATACATACCTACTTTCTTCGATCCAGGTACGCCACTCAGTAGCCATCGCGCGGCTGGAGGACAGAAGCGAACAATTTGGGGAGAACACGCTGTCATACAGGCTGTACAGAGCCTGGTACCCTTTTTTAAAAATCCCCTAAAAGGACCTTCCCAAAAATCAGTCTGTACGTCAGCCGATGGCTACAGAGTGGTACATCAGCCTAGAACACGTACCGGTACTAGAATTCCCGTACAAAACGCACGAACAGCAGACCATAACGTCTTCGATTCAAGCGACGCGCGTCGCGCAGGACGACCGACGACTTGAGAGATCTGGAGGTCACCGCGCGGTCAATGGATCGAGATCGATGGTTGATGTGGTTGTCGGTTGTCGTTTGTCGTCGCGTCTTTTGGTTTCTTGTTGCTCCTGTTGCATTCCATCATCAGCCATCAGACAATGGTGAATCCAAGCAATCGCCACGTTAGCATTTGATAAAAGGCACCACACACAGAGAGCAACTGGCTGCTCTTGGAAATATTGAGCATGACACCCAGTAGCCCGAATCTTCGTCATCGACGTAACAAACATGAAGACGAAAGCGACGAACAGGCAGAAGTCGAACCTTTGCTGGAAACCGAAACGGCACCCGAAGAACAATCATCGTCGTCGGCAGAAACAAAGGAAGATGCCAATGGTGGTTACATACTCGAACCACTTGTGGAACGATCTTTGCTGATGAGGTTGGATGTAGGCCCTTTTCTTCTATGCTACTCGATATTGATCGGGTTGGATTTCGTGGAACACGAGAAGCGCTTCTATCTAGACTTTTTTGATTTCCTCTTTCCGGCAGTCTTGGCAGGTCAGCTGGCTCTATTCTTCATGCAGCAGTGGAATGTCAGGACACGGGCTCTCGTAGGCTTTCAATCCGAGACGAATATTGGCGCTATGACTCATTGTCTGGTGGAAGCCCCACATGTAGACAAGCACCACTCTTCCCACGACGATGGCATTGTGACCGCTGCCCACAGTGATGACGGCGTAGTGATCGTCAAATTCCGCGATGTCGTCTTTCGGTCGCCGACTACCACTTTGGACGAGGACACGGACGCCACCTTGTGGAAGTTGAATGGCATCAATGCCAGCTCCCTGAAAGAAACTTCCGCACGCACATTTCATAGACTTCGGTATCCTGTACATTTGCCACTGGACGTGTACAAAAATTGGCGTGGGTACGAGTCGCTTGCAACATTGCTACAATCACAGAAAACATATGGTCCAAACACCACACCCATTGAGCTGCCTCCGTTCCTAGCCCTTCTGCAGGAGCAAGTTGTGGCACCGTTCTTTCTCTTTCAAGTTCTTTGCGTTGTCTTGTGGAGTCTGGACGAATGTAGGTGGTGACAGGTCTTGCAACGAATGAATCATCGTCAATGCTGCCACTCGTACTTGCTCACCGGTCGACCTTCCTTTTCTCTCAGATTGGTACTATGCAATATTCACCTTCTTCGCTCTTCTCATGTTCGAGTCCACAGTCGCATACAATCGATTACAGTCACTTCAGAGACTTCGGTCGCACACCGACAGCCAACAACGGCCCATATTCGTCTATCGACCCGGATACCCACCAGGGCAAAGTGGATGGACGCAGGTATTGGTTTCCGAACTAGTACCAGGGGACATTGTAAGTTGCAAACACTACACTATTAGTCGAGAAAGGAACAGGCGATCGCATCAACAGGAGCAACAGCTGAATCGGATACCGGCAGATATACTAGTGCTAGCAGGTGATGCTGTGGTCGATGAAGCCTTGCTGACCGGCGAGTCCATTCCACAGCTAAAGGGGGCGTTGGAAGAGTTAAGCAATGGCACTCTAGACTTACAGGAACACAAGGAATGCATCCTTTTCGGTGGCACGACGCTGCTTGTTGGTAACTCAGGCACCGCGTCGAATGGCATCCCGCCCAGTCCTGATGATGGGGTCATCGGGATGGTGTTGAGAACAGGATTTGAAACGGCACAGGGCAGCTTATTACGGACCATGGCTCATACTCAAAAGTCAGTGGATGGGATACACACTCGAGATACCTACGTCTTCATCTTCATTTTGCTGTGTTGTGCCGTGGCAAGTGCAGGGATGGTGCTGCAGGAGGGATGGAACGACCCTACACGGAATCGATTTCGACTTCTCCTTCACGTCATCATCATTATTACCAGTGTCGTGCCTCCAGAACTACCCATGGAGCTAAGTCTTGCTGTGACGAACAGTGTCGCGTCTCTGATGAAGGACTGCCAGGTCTACTGCACGGAGGTCTTCCGAATTCCACTGGCGGGTCAAGTTACGATTTGTTGTTTCGACAAGACTGGTACATTGACGAGCGACGAGATGCAGCTGGTTGGAGTGAGGCATTTAGATGAGACGGGGAATTTTGTCGAGACAGTACGACCAGACTGTGAATTACCCTGGCCAATCGCGCGAATTATGGTGGCGTGTCACTCTTTGGCATTGAACAAAATGGGTGGGTCCTCAAGCAAAGACCTCGACAATATAATCGGAGATCCACTGGAAAAGGCTGTTCTGAGAAACACTGGATATCAACTTGTACAAAACAACGCACTACGGGCAAAGGAATCATCGGACGGCCGCCCCGACACGATCCTCGTTTTGCAAAGGTTTCGTTTCTCGTCAAAATTGAAGCGAATGTCGGTCATCGTACGAGAAGGCTCGAGCACTAAAACCTGGGTCTTGAGCAAGGGCGCCCCAGAGACGATCAAAATCCTTTTGGATCCGCAATGCATTCCCTCAAACTACGATGAGATCTCCACGGAGCACATGTCTTTGGGGCAGCGCGTGCTCGCAATCGCCTATCGAGAACTTAGCACGGAAGAAATATCTTCGAGCAATGCACTGAAGAATTTGGACAGAGAGTCTGCTGAGAGTGGACTTACATTTGCCGGGTTCTTGTTGTTGGACTGTCCTATAAAACCTGACTCGAAACCGGTGATTTCAGAGCTTTCGAGGAGTGGACACACGTGCTTCATGATCACAGGTGACGCACTTTTGACTGCTGCCTCTGTGGCCCGACAAGTTGGAATTATTCCCAACAGTCAGTCTTCGGGCCCATCTTTGTACCAGATAAAGAGAATCACTTCTCAAAGCGGCAAGGACGCAGCTGGACCGGAAGCTTTCGGTTTTGTTCATCTACCCAATGGCTCCAGTGACGACGATGCTACTGTGTTGAAGGGCACATTATCTCTGGATGCTCTCGCAAAAATAAAGGACTTGGTAGCGACTGGAAGGGCTGCATTGTGTCTTTCAGGAGAGACATTGGATGATCTAGGCCGCTGTATACTCGAAAGTGAGGTCGGGTTGGATCTCTACTCTCAAAAGAACGAGAGTCAGATCCTCTTCCATCCCAGTGCGCAAAATTTTCTCAAAGAACTGGTTCCTACGGTGGCCGTGTTCGCACGGCACGCACCTCGACAAAAGGAAGCAATCATCGCGGCGTTTAATGCTGCCGGTGCCAACACTTTGATGTGCGGAGATGGCACCAATGATGTCGGTGCATTGCGGCGAGCCAGTGTAGGAATTTCCCTCATCAGTGCACCCGAAGTTGAAGCCAAACAACGAGCGGCGGGTGAAGCCATATCGCGAGAAAGAACACAACAAAAGAAGGCGAAGAAGGAGGGGAGAAGGAGGGCTAAACCATCTCATACATTTGAAGAATCGTTACGTCAACTTCGGGAAGCCCAAGAAGAGCTGGAAAGTGTAGAACTTGGAGATGCGTCGATCGCCTCCCCTTTCACATCCCGATCTGTTAGTATAAAATGCTGCAAAGACGTTCTCCAACAAGGCCGTTGTACTTTGGTGACAATGTTACAAATATACAAAATTCTCGGTGTCAACTGCCTCGTCAATGCGACAGTACTCAGCAAGCTCTTTCTCCACGGTGTCAAAAATGGAGACCGTCAACTGACGATTCTGGGCGTTGGTGTGGCGACGCTCTTCTTCTTTGTTACGCGTGGAAAACCTCTACGCACGCTCTCCGTGACCCGGCCACCTTCTTCTGTGTTGTGCGTCCAAGCTCTGCTATCAATTGCTCTGCAATTCCTCGTCCACATGGTGGCAATTCTGTTGTCCGCTCAGGCCGCACTCGCCTTTGTTGACCCTTATGATCCCAGCATGATCCCTGACGGTCCTTTCAATCCCAACACTCTGAATTCCTGCACCTTTCTCGTCAGTGCGATTGCCACGGTCAACACGTTCGCGATCAACTATCGAGGCGAACCTTTCATGGAATCCTTGTGGCAGAACAGGTTGCTCCTGCGTAGCCTCCAGGCCTGTTATGTCGTACTGTTTGGATGCGCTTTGGAGGTGTTTCCCCCGTTGAACGATCTCCTTCAGTTGACTGAAATGCCGGTTTTGGACGGGACTGAAGGAATCTTTGTATCAACAGGTAGCAATGGCAACGCCTCTCTTCAGCCGATTCTTCATTCCTTCATTGGTACCGTTGGGTTTCCGACCTCGCTTGCTTTGCTGATGATTGTCGACACCATTCTGGCCTTTGCTGCAGAACGGACCGTGCTACATCTGTTCGAACCCTCCAGCAAAAAGATATTGTCATAGCCGTAGCCACTTTCAATTTACAGCTCTCTGGCTGTGCGATTTTTAGTGCTTCAAGAGTCATAGGAAAGTTTCGGAATTACAGTAGAAGTACGGAAGGAAAAGAAACAAGTCCTTGTAGACTGTGATTTATTATGTCAGCCACTTTACGCTGCTTTTCCTTGGCTACCCCTTACGAAGTCCAGGTACCGGTAGATAGGTACCCGTAGGGTCCCTACGGTACCGATCAGAGAACCTGGTACCGATATCGAATAATCATCTTGAAACTTACAAAAAGATACTATCGGTATGTACGTCGTAAGTAGTGAGTGACCACGTCACCAAATACGAAAAGTAACCCGGATGCCGTTGAGCAATAAGCAGATGCGATTGAACCTTTTGATTGGCGCATTTTGCCCCTCCTTGGAAGCCGTGAATAAACTCTCGAAGTAGAGGACACACATAAAACACGGAGGAGACGTCGTCGTCGAAAAACGGAAACGGTTTTTTTCTCACACTCGCACACGAAAGAAAAAGCTGGACGCTCCATCACGTCGCTGTTGCCCAACTGAAACTCAACCATTCTAACACATCTCCCTCTATCTCTGGAGGTCATACCTGTACTTTCTGTCTTTATTATCATGCAAGTTTCGACGAAAGACGCCTGCTCTGCTAGCACGATTAGCCTTGCTTCTGGTGACAGTAGCAAGGGCGACATGGATCTAAAGAATATCTTGATGAGCCCCGTAAAAAGCATGACAGTCTGGCTGCAGCATCAAGAAAAGCACATTCCAGCCTTGGAGGAAGTCTCTCCTCGGTTGAGTGATGCCGGTGACTTGCGCCCCTTTTTGGAAGATGATTTCGACGATGAATTTGTTGCTGGCACTCCGAGGACATCAAGCGAGGAGTCGTATTCATCCGAGAGGAGTCATCGATTCGATCCAATCCGAGAGATTACAAACTACTTTCCCGTTTTCAGCCCCACCCCAAGGAAGGAACAACCGGTAGAGACGATTAGTTCCAGAAGAGGAGTCGAAGACGGAATAGCCGGTGAATCGATGCCAGCTACACTTACATCAAACGAGGACTCGCCGCGGAACCAGTTTGACCCGATCAAAGATTTTGTCAACTTTTTCAGCCCAACGCCAAAGAAGGAGCAAGCCGTTTCTCTTGTGATTGTGGATGCTGGTCAGACACCTGGAAAACAACAAGCACATAAGCGACTCAACTTTAATGGTACCGGAGAGAGATCGGTAGGAGCAACGTCTGCTCCCGCTCCTCGAGAAGTAGCTACCATCCAGGAACTCTACAGGGACAGCATAAAAGCACTCGAACACATGATGGTATCGGCAAAAGAAGTCAACATTCAAGAATCCTGGGGCAAAGTCCGCCAAGTCGACACCAAGGAGTTGGTGGATAAGGCAAGAAGCACAACGCAAAGAACTGCTAAGAAACTAGAAAGCGAGGTCAGAAAGATTGTAGATTCGGCGAAAGAGGTCGAACTAAAAGAGGTACTGGATCACGCGAAGGCATCGGTCAAGGAAGCTGCCGAGGCGGTTCGAAGCAATGCTCGGGTGCACCCTCGTCCGTGGATGGTCATTGGCGTGCTTTGTTTTGCAATTCTTGTCCAATTTCTGTTCTTTAGTGGATCCGTAGGTACACCAGCTATGCGATGGTGGAGATTTTCTGTCAAGGTGCACAGCTCAAGAGTGAAAGGAAGCATCGTCGAACGGGTGGGAAATTTCATTCAGGGTGAAATGGGCGAGGGGGAAGCAGAACAGATCATGGCAGGCGCAAGGTCAACATCGACTTCAGCTGTATCTGGTCAGGAAGTCCTTTCTCGACTGTCGGAGACCCTAGGAGAACCCGTGGGGTACAAACCCGATATCATTGATAAAGTGCAAGCAACGATTGATATGGTTAGGGAGAATCCTCGCCAATACTACAACTTGGCGCTCTCGAGTTCGAAGGGCTTTGTCTTGGGCGTTTGGAAGCAAGGGAGTCATCTCACGAAGGACGCCTTTGATGAAATCACAGCGCTCTAATAATATTTCCATCGGCATTGACCACATGACAGCTCCATATGCAACGATTGGTTCTGATTTATCGGTACAGTATGACTCCGAAGGAATCACACGCTAATCAATCTTGAGCTAAGAACCGAATTCATAATATTTTATTTGCTGTTCCATGGACCAACCTACTACGAGTAGTCAATAGGTCTTCGAGCTTTCGGTAGGAGCCAGACGTCGTCCCCTGTTGCGCTTTTTTGCCAATTTAGCAATATTATTAGTTGGGAATAATATAGTGCGAGGTAATATCGTGTACCGGTAGTTTTAATTTTTCTCTATCTCTACTCCTCGAACCGGTACGTACTCTTACTGTAGAGTAGATAGGGTCAACATCCTGGTCTACGAATAAGTGGGCTGGCTATGTAGTACCTAGTAGTACCGGTAGTGAACCCATAACCCATAGAATGTACTCTAGTGCTGGACCCTGCGTACCGGTACAGTACTTATGTACAGCGGTACCGTACTTTACCAGTACATAGGACAAACAACGCGAAACTTTTTGGCGCAAAACCAAGCCCGTTTTGCGCGCGAGATCTCGAAGTACATACAGTACCGGTATTAATACCGGTACGAATTATTGGTTGAAAGATTTGGCGCGAACTTGCTTTCCGTTCAACTGACTACTGTCGCCTACATACAGGAAAATCCACGCAGGCACAGTAATACGAAAACAATGCCGCCGGTCGGCGTCGATCCGGGTGCGTGCGTGCGGTTCTACTGTACTACCGTATCTCTACCGGTACCGGCAGAGTGGATCGAGATCGAGAGATGATGTTGTTGTCGTTGTCGTTGTCGTTGCTGTAACATTTATTATTTCACATCGGCCTGCGTTGTTTGCTGATGCCTGTTGTTGTTTTCACTGGAGCTGCAAACCTACCCCAATCGCTTTTATAAGAAAGAGTCAGAAAGTCGCGACACGGCTGTCCATCCTTGTGACAAGGCATCTCATCATGGCATTCGGTAAAGGAAACCGCGTCTTTGGCCAGGCGATGAAGAAGAGCCAAAAGTCTACGAGATACCAGCGGCAAATGGGGGCTAACAACAAGAACAGCGACAACAACAACAGCCACAGCCACAGCGCCATTGAAGACTCGGATGCAGCAGCTAGAGACGACGCAGTGGCGCGGCGCAGAGCCCGTCAAGAGCAGGGAGAAGCGATCGATGTCCAGTTCGGCTATGAGAGACTGGAAGACAAGCCGTTGGACCCGAACCTGCCGCCCGTGGAACGCCGGGGTTGGTTGTTTAACATGTTGCCCACTACGGTGAGTTCAAGCTTGGCCATTTCAGCGATGTTTGTATTATGTTGCCACTCTCTGTTGCTTACCCTGTTCTTTCTGCATACGATGTTGTCCCAGCTTGTGGATCAAAGCAGCGGCGTGGAACAGTCGGGCTTGGACTTGTATTTTGTCGATGACGACGGCGAAAACTTCAAGACGACGCTCCTGCACCGTCCCTATTTTTATCTCTTGACTCGCCGAGAAGATGAAAATCTCGGTCACCTTTTGCTCCGAAAGTTCGAAGGCACCTTGTTGGATGCTCAATTTGTGCCCATGGTGGACCTGGACATGCCCAATCACCTCTCTCCGGACAATCTGACCCGCAAAGTTTGGAAACTGCTGTTTGACAACGTGTCACAGCTCATGGATGTACGAAAACAATTGTTTGACATGATCAAGACTTCTTCCGCACAGATGGACGGTACGACTACGGCAGAGAATCTTTTGATGGCGGATAATCAGTTTGCAGCTTCGGGAGCCTTCAATTCTGTTGCCGATTCCTGGAGCAACTTGCAAGAATTGCGCGAATATGATGTGCCCTACAATGTTCGTGTGTGCATGGACCTCGACATTCGAGCCGGTACCTGGTACACTGTCACTCTGGAACCCCAGGATGGCGGGCGACCGATCCCACACTTGTCCGATCCTGACATTGAGACCAAGGGTACTCCCAGAGTCTTGGCTTTTGATATCGAGTGTGCCAAGGCTGCCCTCAAGTTTCCCAATCCAGAGCATGATGAAATCTACATGATTTCCTACATGGTGTCTGATGGCAAGCGAGACCCTCGGGGCTATCTGATTACGTCGCGAACCATTGTGTCCGAAGATATTCCTGATTTTGAATACACTCCGAAACCAAGCTATCCCGGTCCGTTCCAAATCTTTAATGAAGCGAACGAAAAGCAAGCCATCCAGCGCTTTGTGGAAGAATTCCAGAGGTATCGCCCACAAGTTGTTGTCACTTACAACGGAGATAACTTCGACTGGCCTTACATCATAGCTCGTGCGAAATTCCATGGAATTGATCTGTGGAAGGAGATGGGGATCTCACCAGCGAACGAGGAAGAAGTCCGTGGTCGTTGTTGTGTTCATTTGGATTGTTTCGCCTGGGTCCAGCGAGACTCCTACTTGCCACAAGGAGCACAGGGCCTCAAGGCTGTCACCAAGTATAAGTTGGGATACGAACCCGTCGACGTGGATGCAGAAGACATGCTTCCCATGGCGAAAGAAGACCCGCAGGGCATGGCTACCTACTCCGTTTCCGACGCTGTTGCGACTTACTATCTTTACGAGAAGTATGTTCACTTGTTCATTTTCAGTTTGTGTACTTTGATTCCCATGGGACCCGAGGACGTTCTCCGAAAGGGATCGGGAACCCTGTGCGAGGCTCTTCTAATGGTCCGGGCAAATGACCTAGACATCATCTGTCCCAACAAGGAGGTCGAGCCTGCTGCCAAATTTCACAAGGGTCATTTGCTTGAAAGTGAAACTTACATCGGGGGCAAAGTCGAATGTTTGGAGACGGGAGTGTATCGTAGCGACATTGAGTACGACTTTGACCTGAAACCATCGGCCTTTCAACAGCTCATTGATCACATTGATCGTGACTTGTCATTTGCCATTGAAGTCGAAGCGGGCGTGGACCGTTCGGAGATAGTTAACTACGAGGAAGTCCGAACAAAAATCGTGGAACAACTGGAGCTCCTTCGAGACCGCCCGAAGCGAAAGGAAAAACCATACGTCTATCACTTGGATGTCGGTGCCATGTACCCGAACATTATTTTGACCAATCGCCTTCAGCCCAGTGCTATTGTGGATGATGCCACCTGCGCTGCATGTGACTTCAACCAAGCCAAGAACGAATGCAAAAGACGCATGGACTGGGTGTGGCGGGGAGACTACAGCCCTGCAGGCAAACTCGAGTACGAAAGGACTAAAGATCAGCTCTCGCGAGAAGTCTTGCCTGATGGCAAACGCTTCAACGACCTGCCCGAAAAGCAGCAAGCTGTCAAGATTGCTAGTCGGCTGAAGGAATATTCAAGAAATGCCTTCCGCAGGACCAAAATCACGGAGGAAGTGACACGCAAGGATACTGTGTGCATGAGGGAGAATGACTTTTACGTCGAAACAGTTCGACGCTTTCGAGACCGTCGATATGACTACAAGAAGATGACCAAGACGTGGCAGAAAAAGATTGGTAGCGCCCAGGACGCTGCGTCAAGAAAACTTGCCGAGGACAAGACTTTGGTCTACGACAGTTTGCAGGTGGCTCACAAGTGTATCCTGAACTCTTTCTACGGATATGTGATGCGAAAGGGTGCCAGATGGCGATCCATGGAAATGGCAGGGATCGTCACCAAAACAGGTGCAGATCTCATCACCCAAGCTCGCATCTTGGTCGAACAGATCGGCCGTCCTCTGGAACTCGACACTGATGGAATTTGGTGCATCCTTCCGGGCAGCTTCCCAGATGTGTATTCCTTTCAGACCAAAGATGGCTCCAAGGTAAAGCTGGAGTATCCATGCGTGATGTTGAATGCCGATGTTCATGACAATTTCACGAATCATCAATATCAAACGTTGAAGGATCCCGCCCGTGGAAGCTACGAGAGTAGAAGCGAGTGTTCCATCTTCTTTGAAGTAGATGGACCGTACCGTTGTATGGTTCTTCCTGCAAGTACCGAAGAAGGAAAACTTTTGAAGAAGCGGTACGCCGTTTTCAATTTCGATGGGTCGCTGGCAGAACTCAAAGGTTTTGAACTGAAACGACGAGGGGAGTTGGAGCTCATCAAGAAGTTTCAGGGTCAGGTTTTTGATCGTTTCCTGGACGGTACTTCCCTGGAGGAATGCTATGATAGTGTCGCGAATGTTGCCAATCACTGGATGGATGTCATCGACACACGCGGGGAGAAGCTCAGCGACCACGAACTGATGGATCTCATCTGTGAAAACAGAAACATGAGCCGGCAGTTAGAGGACTATGGGGATCAAAAGGGTACATCTCAAACCACTGCACGACGTCTTGCGGAGTTCTTGGGGAAAGAGATTATCAAGGATAAGGGTCTGAACTGCAAGTTCATCATCGCCGAACAGCCCTACGGGGCTCCTGTGACCGAACGTGCTATTCCAACCGCTATTTGGCAGGCTGAAGCGGAAACCAAAAGAAACTTTTTGCGTCGATGGCTGAAATCACCGGGTTTGGATGAGGCTGAAATGGACATCCGGAAAATTTTGGATTGGGGCTACTATAAAGACCGTCTTGGAAAGACGATTCAAAAGATCATTACGATCCCTGCAGCCTTGCAGAAAGTGCCGAATCCAGTCCCACGCGTTCCCCATCCAGATTGGCTCGACTCAAAGGTCCAACAGATAAACGATAAGTTCCAGCAGAAAAGCATCACGAGCATGTTTACTGCCAAAGCGAAAGAGCCACCGACAAAAGTTGCCGAACCGATGGACATTGAAGATTTTGGAGGGCAGAGCAATGACGGCCCAAAACGTCCGGTTGTGCACTCGATGCGAAATCGTGAGCAAACGTCGACTCCTGAGCAAACATCAACAAGTAAGGGAGTCGAAAGCTCAGAGCCCCAAGAAGATCGGCTTGAACTCAGCAAAGAGAACTTTTCAAGTTGGCTCACGCAGAAGAAGTCCACTTGGCGAAAGCGCCGAAAAGATCACCGCGCCGTTTCTTCTGGTGGGGCTAGAGAAGCTCAGTCTGGAAAAACTGAATCTTCGTCACAGAAAAAATCCATGGGCAGTATGGAGGGCTTTATGAAAGAAGCTGCTCTCAATCTTACTAAGCGCGAGTGGCAAATCATCGAGATACGAGAGATGTCGAGAGCGGACACGGGGAAAAAGGACGCAAAGCCGGCTTCTGGTGAATTTGTTGCCTGGGTCATGGTCGGAACAGATGCATTGAGGAAGGTTCAAATATCTGTACCTCGCATTGTGTTTGTCTCCACGCGAAGAGCAATCCAATCGACGTCTGCTGAAATTGAGATTAGGAAAGTCGACAAGCATCTCCCGCATAGCAAGACTGCAAACTACTTGTACGAAGTGACCATGCCAGAGTACGTCTATCGCAACGAAGACTGGGTGTCTTCTTTGAAAAGAGCTTCTGGTAATGCAAATGACAAAGTCGAGTTGGAGCAGATCTATGAAACAGGGACGCCTCTGCTGATGCGTGCGCTCACTGAATTGGGCTGCATCTCGAAGTTGAACCCATCGGCAGCGTCACGCAAACAGAAATCCCACCGTTTAACCGACTTGAAGCGTGTGGACAGGCCTACCGAGGGATCTTACCTTCACTCATCTTTGTCGTATCGGCGTGCCTTCCTTTACGTAAGGATCAACCCCAAGAATAGGACGGGGATTGTTGCTTTGTTCTCCATCGACAAAGGAAGTGGAGGACTGGGCGGATTGCAAGGGGAGGAGAGTGACGTCGACATCACGGCGCCAGTTGACGCAGAGCCTGGGACCTTCGATGTCACTGCATCATGCCAGCTCTGGATTTTGAAACCGGGTAGTATTCAGAAAAGCATTTCCAAGGGCCAGTGTGAAGGCATCTTTTCTCAACTACTCCAGACGATCCAAGATACAGCCGACTTGGAATCCGAATATTCGTGCGTTTCTTCTGGAAGCTCTTGCCATCTTTCAGGGTTGAATTTCCTTGATCGAGAGGACAAGGTTTTTGCAGGTGTCAGTGATGCCATTGCTTCCTTCACAAAGTCTGCGAATGGTCCCACTTTCATTATGCTTAATAGCAACAGGCCAGTGTCACTACTACGAAATAAGGTCTCCAGTCTCAACAATGTCCCTGTGATTTCTCTACCTTTCCCACCTGGACCCGATCACAGTCCTTCCATGTCAACCCTGCCAGCGCTCAACTGGGAGCAACCGGCGGTTCAGTTATGCCTCGAGGCCTACCTTTACATGGGCGTTGTATCATTTCCAAAGCGCGTGTCATACGCTAGGTACGGAAATTTACCGTTGGGCAACCTCGGCGATGATGTCGATTTCACGCTCTACGAAGTGGGGATGGCTCGCATCTTACAACGGAACCGGGCTCTGTCGTGGGCTAGTCCGATACCAGGCACCCCCGATCTTGGCGCTGCACTATTACCTTCCGGCGATGGTAGGCTAAGGCCTTCACTGCAAGCTGGCAGTGGAAATCCCAGCTCTGATGCATGGGGAGACGACGACGAGCTTGTCAGTCCTGTTGTACGCAAACCTGGGTGCTATCGGACTATCTGTGTCGACATCGATGTTCACGACCTGGCCGTGGCCGCCTTGACTGACATCACCGCTTTGGCTTCCTCTACCGCTGGGCCTCGCAGTGAAGGCAACAATTCTAGCTCGCCCACAAGCGTGCTTCAACTTGGTAATGGGGGTGAGGGCTTCAACTCGATGAAGAGTGCCGAGCCACTAGGTGATGAGATGTCAATGTCTACCGCGTTGCCAATGCTCCGAGCTCTGGTAGGGGCTTGGCTGAAGGATGCATTTTCTTCTAATAACGAAATTGCTGACTCGATGTTGCATCACATTTATCGACTGGTATCCAATCCAAACACCCTCATGCACGATCCAGCTCTTCATCGGGTCGTTCACTCACTGATGAAAACGACATTCATGCGTCTTCTTGGGGAACTACAGCGCCTGGGCTGTTCTATTGTTTACGCAACGTTCCACAGGATCACGATCGCGACAAACAAGATTGCACTCGCTGATGCTGAAGAGCATGTGAACTTTGTTATTTCAACTGTTCAACGAGCTTGCGCCGACAGTGAAGAGCAGTCCTCTCTATCTCGTGTCGCTCTACGCCCACGACAATTTCACTCACATTTTTTGTTCCTGGACGAGTACAATTTCGGAACTATGATGATGGAGAGACGAGAACGGAACACGCTGGAGGACGAATATTACATCGAGGAAGAAGTTGGTGACGCTGTGGTAGTGCCATTCGTTGTGACAGCTTGGAGCATCATGAACTACCTTGGAAGTGAAACTGCCAAGGAATACTTTAAACTCATTGTTGGCCGATTTTCCAGGGAGGTTCTGAAGAAGCAAATCGAGATTCAGAATAGCGATGACCAGCAAGCAATGATGTCCGTTTTCTGCAAAGAACTGAGGGACGAACTTTTGAAGTTCCGCCAAAAAATGGTCACAAAGCACTTTGCATCCTATCTGACACGCGCCGTGGCGGAGATCGTCAAGGATTACTACGAGAACAATGACGCTAGTTCTGGTGTCGCTAATCCCGTCCTCGATTTCATCAAGTCGGTAATGACTGTGTTGGAATTGGATCATGAAGTCGACGCCGAGGTTCACGTGCTCAAGCGCAGTTTGTTGGCCCAAGTGGGTGTTGCGGAATATTCGAGTCTCGCCAAGTGGGAGAACCCATGTCCGACTTTTATGCTTCCAGATGTCTTTTGCGGTGAATGTCGGGAAACTCGGGATGTCAATCTTTGCTATGTGCCTCCGTCTTTGGAGGAAGATGGAGAACAACAGGTACGTTGAACTGGCACCTTTTCCGAAATCTAATCATATCTACCGCCTCACATTTCACATTTCTATATTTCAGATTCACTGGTTCTGCGAAGATTGTGGAACCGAGTACGACACGGCTGATATTGAAAGTCGCTTGATCCAGCATGTTCACCGTCGAATGATGCGATACCAGATGCAGGATATTCGATGCTCCAAGACCAATCGAGTGGCCACCAACACCCTGTCCCGTGTTTCTGCTTGTGGAGCAGATTTTAAGCCGGATATCACTCCCAATTCTGCGTCCTCTGAATTGCAAACACTCTGTGACCTCGCTCGTCGGAATGAGTTGGAAGAGCTCTTCGGAGTCACAACGGGCATTCTTTCGTCTTTCCGGTAGTTTCTATACTTTATGAGGCTCTAAGCTAGTTTCAGACATCTGTTTGTTGTTCGAGTCGTTTTATAAACTTCATTGCCTCCAGGTAGTCTGCGTCCATGGCAAATTCTAGATCTTCGTTCATGTCGCTCTGCGCGCGGTTGAAAAGGTGAGTGGAACAAGAAAAGAAAAGAGGCCACAAACATCATCATGGGCGTACCTTTCGTTGCAAGAGTTGATACTCTGGAATTTTGGTAGTCGGATCTTGGAACTCGGTTGTCAAGGCAAGCATATCTCTAAGTGCCCTTTCTGCAACATCCAACACAAAATTGGCTTCGAAAGGTTCTACAGTTTATTTCAAGGAAGATTGTCAGTACGGAGGGTAATGCGAGTCGTTCTAGGGTCTGCTAGAGTAACTTTGTCATGACAGTGTTCCAACATACAAATAATATACATACCAAGAATTCCAACCAAATGATCCAATTCATCGACTGCTTCTCGAACGTCTGCAAAGGCGCCACAGTGTCTCCAGGCACAGCTGCCAAAATCGAATCCAATCTCTGATCTAACATCAAGTGAAAGAAAATCCGCCGCCCGATTCAGGATATCACATGCCTCATCCAGCTCGGTTGTTATTACAGGATCCCTCAAACATTTTGACAATTCTTCTCTTTCGTAGTTACTCGCCAAACGCTCACATTCTAGAATGTGCAGCACTGCCAGCTGAAGGGTATGAACGGATCGTTCCACATCCTCTCGGGATATGGATTCACTCCAAGTCGGCACTCGTTTCGTCCGATGTCGCAACATAACTTCATTATAGGAAGGAATCTGTTGCGATTGTTCTGGCTCTACGTCCAAAGGCATGCGTTGTCGTTCTCCCGCTCCAAACGCCAATCCCCGCACCGTCGAACCGAAGTAGGGCTCCATCGCAACATCAGATCTTAAGGGGTGTGTCGTCGATACATCTTCCCATGCAATCAATAAGGTGGCAAACACTAACGAGGCTCCAATCAACTGTATTGTCGTCCACATAGAAGCCAATTGGGCCGAAAAAGATAACGGTCTTTCTTTGCCGCTGCTGCTGCTGCTGCTGATGTCGTCGTCTGTCCCTGATGGTGGAACATCGGAGAGCTGTACTGAAAGTGATTGTCCGCCACGCGAAGGCTTCAGAACGTGAAAGTTCGACGTTCTCTCCACTGTGGTATGTTCATTGCAAGAAGCTGGTAGAAAGGCCGTCGACTCCTGTGCGACAATCACAAAAGCGCAAATTCCAATCATCCACCTCTGCCTTTTCACAATCGCCATTTTTCTGAACAGGCACCGAAGAAGGGATTGATTCCAACAGAAAATAAGCAGAAACGCAACAGGTTGACGAGGAGTTCCAAATTGTCGTTATCGCTGACTATTGCAGGTTTGTTAATGTAGAGATTGAGAAGATGCAAGAAAGGAAGCCCGAAACAGAGGTTGGATCGGATAGCTCGTTTCTCGTTGCTGTCTGCTGTCTGCTGTCTGAGGTTGTGCTCTGGTCTCTGGTAATGCAATAGGACATTACATCGCGCGTCATGCGATCTAGTGAAGAATGAGGCGAAAAACATGAAAAAAGGTTGGAATAATTCGGAATTGAACCGAAGACCTTCTGCATGCTAAGCAGACGCGCTACCAACTGCGCCATTATCCCGAGCTGATAATATAGGTCCTTGCATGATTCACATATTGATAAATAGAATATTTTGTTTTGAATTGAATGAGAGAGTTGTGGATGACTAACATGACCACTCTCACTCTCATTCCCATTGCCAAGGAAACACGACAGCTGTCTAAGGGCCATTGTCATCTTCATCCTACCAAGAAGGTATTCTAATCAACATATATGGCTGAACTCGTCGATGTCAACCCAGCTCCACCAGTACTCTTCTTTGGGTATACCATAGAGGTCATTGTAGCGTATGAAGCTTAAAAAAGTCTGAGACCCGCAGGCTAAAGCATGCTGGGATTTGATGGACCGTTCGCCTCGTCAAGTGAATCATCGTCCTTGATCGAATCATGACCGTCTGTACTTCGCTCGGAGTTTGATTCTTCCGATCGAAGTTCCTCTTCGACAGCCAGCTGGCATCATCACTCGCCGCGTTCCGCTCGCGTCGTAACACAACATCTCGATCACTTTCTTTATTTTCGTGCCGAAAATCGAAACGATTGTCTTGTGTCTTGTGCTGACCTCCAAAGGTTGTCATAGCATACTTTTAGTCAGAAACTCTGACAGCGTATTTGCAGTACTTTACAGGTAGGAGGAAGAGGAAAAGGTCTGTGGAATGAAAGCAAGTTCTGTTAGTGGCGCCATTTCTGTCATGTGGTGGGGTGTGTTCTTCCTCCGCTGGTCGGCAGTCCAGTCGTTCGCCACCAGAGTTCCACTTCTAGTTGGGTCGTTTCCGTTTGGATCCAGTCGGAGCACTCAAAAACATTTGTTGCGGCCTGCCTTCAGTCGACTGCGGTTGGCAGACACCGTGGTGACAGTTGAATCAAATACCACCGATGCCACCGTCGACGCCGCGCCAAAGAAGAACGACAAGGGCACTGTTATCTTGGCCGATGCGGACGACTTCATCAAGCCTGATCGGGATTTTAGAGATTACCGGATCATCAGACTTGAAAACAATCTTGAGGCTTTGTTAGTAAGCACTATGAATGCCAACGGTGAAGACGACGACTCGGCCAATGTAGAAGCCGCTTCCATGCACATTCAAGCCGGACACTTTGACGACACTCTTCCCGGTTTGGCTCATTTCTATGAACACATGTTGGTAAGCGAAGAATCATCGTTTTGATGGATGATATCTCAAGTTGTCAATCTTTCTTCTTGAATCTTATCCCTTTTTGTATACTGTGTAGTTTCTGGGGACAGAAAAATATCCAGATGAGGATGAATACGAGGGATACCTCTCTAAAAATGGAGGATTTGCCAATGCTTACACGTAAGTGCACTTTCGTTTCTTATGCAGTTTTGCAATTGTGCCGATCGCGTTTGTCTTGTTTCTCACCGATAATTCTTCACAATGTCATGAGCGCAGCGACATGGAGGACACCAACTACTACTTGAGTGTCACCACGCAACACAATGATCCAGAAACCACGAGTGAAGGATTGGAAGGTGCTCTGGATCGATTTGCTCAATTCTTTATCGCACCATTGTTCAATCCTGGAATGGCCGAACGAGAGCTACGAGCCATTGATTCGGAGTATCGCAATGGTAAAACCAATGATGCCTGGCGCAATTTTCAGTTTCTGAAATCCATTTCGAATCAGAAGAATCCTTTTTCGAAATTTGGATGGTACGTATCATCCTACTACTATGGCAATGATAGTCAATGACAAATATTGTGGATCCCTCTCTCAAATAAAACCACTCTGTGTTTCTGGCTCTTCAGTGGCAACTATGAAACTCTAATGCAACGAGGGGAGCCCCCTATTGATGAATTGAAAAGGTTTCGCGAGAATTACTACACCACCTCCAACATGCGACTGGCAATTGTTGGGACCAGCTCCCTTGATGCTTTGCAAGATTCAGTGGAACGGACCTTTGGGCAACTAGAGTATTCGAACCAACCACCTCGCCGGGAAGGAGTCAACCCAAGTTCTGTTACCTTCCCTCGGGAGCATGCTATCTACGGACCCGAAAATCCTGCGTTTGGATCCGACCAGCTCGGAAAGTATCGTGAAATTATTCCATTGCTGGAAACACGAAGTCTCAGGGTGCAGTTCGCCACACCACCCCTAGATGACCCAGTGCTTCAGAAGAGTCGACCGCATCGAGTTATATCACATCTACTTGGACATGAATCACCTGGATCGCTTCATCAAGTCCTCAACGATATGGGGTATCTGACGTCGTTAACGTCTGGGGCTTCTATTGATACTTCCGATTTTAGTTTGTTTGGACTCAGCCTGTCGTTGACACCCAAGGGTATGCAAGAAAAAGATCGGGTAGTGGATCTGATTTTCGAATGGATTGCGTTGATCAAGAAAACGGCTCTCGAACAACATGAACTTGTTTCCAAATACCATGACGAATTGCGGCAGATAGGCATCACGAACTTCAAATTTCGAGAAAATGGGGACTCGGTGGACTTTTGTTCCTCTGCGTCAGAAGCCTTATTCGACAAGTCGGCGGCACCGCATGAACTGTTGGTCAGTGGGAGTACCTATGATGACTACGATCCAGTAGTCGCCAAGGCCTTTTTGGAGCGCCTACGACCGGACAATTGTATGATCACCGTGACTGATTCTGGATTAAAAAAGGACGACTCTGCAGAATGGGAGGTAGAGCCGCTGTATGGAGCGACTTTTCGCATCCAGGATATCCCAATGACAGACATGAAAAAGTGGGAAAGTCCCCAAAGTTCGGATGGTCAATTACATGTCCCAGAATTGAATAAGTACATCCCGACAGACTTTTCCCTTCGGTGCGATGATCAAGGACCAGAATTGACGGATTCGGAGCGAGAAAAGGCTCGTAAGGTCCCACCTGTCCTTCTCCACGAGGGGAAAAACTTACGAGTCTATCACAAAATGGATCGGACATGGCGGGTTCCCAAGACGTCCCTTCGACTTACGGTTATTACGCCATCTACCTACAAGACTCCGCGATGTATGACATTGAGTAGAATATACCAGCGCGTTCTGAACGATGATCTAAACTCTTTCGTCTATGATGCCAGTCTAGCGGGCTGCAACTATCGGTAAGTACACCAACACGGGGACACCACAACAGAAGCAAGGGAACGAATCCAGCTCCTCACCGTGTTTCCTCTTGCAGTATTAGCTGCGTCCCAGTAGGATATAAGTTTTCGGTCAGTGGGTACTCGGAAAAGATCCCATTTTTGCTCGACACTCTGACAAGTAGAATGCTTACTCTCATTCAAGAGCTTCGAGAAGGCAAAGAAAAACATCCAGCTTTACACGCCAAATTCGAAACAGCTAAGGAAGGCTTGCTCCGTGAAACGAAGAATTATCGTCTTGATGTTCCCTATGAGGTTGCCAACTACAATTCTCGACTCATCATGGAGGAAAACGTCTGGTACCTGGACAACTATGTGGATTTAATGGAAGGAGAATACGCAGAGAAGGATCCCTTGACCATGGAGCAGTGTGCAGATGTGGCGGAATCTTGTCTAACAGGACCATTGAAAATCAATGCTCTTTGTATGGGCAACATCGACGAGAAGGGGGCCAAGGAAGTCACCGATGTGATTGAACGCCATTTCATTGAGCCGTCACGACCGCTCCATGATTCAGAACTACCGAGATTCCGATCAATGAAGCTACCAACCAAGGAGGAAGCGGTGAAGATCTTTGGTCCAGGAATCATAGGGGAGTCGATTCCGGTGAAATACCAGGAAGTTGTCCCCAGTGAATCGGAAGAAAACAATGCGGTCGAGCTGACTCTGCAGGCTGGATCTGAGGCACAACTGGGTTACGAAGGCATCGGCATCCTTGACTTGATCGCTCACATGGCCTACAATTCGGCCTACAACCAGCTACGAACTAAGGAACAATTGGGGTACATTGTGAGTGCATTCACTCGCAAGGTCGCTGGAGGTGGCTGGGGAATGAGTGTCGTTGTCCAGAGCAGTAGTGCTTCGCCTGTGAAACTGGAGGAGCGCATTGAAGAATGGTTGCAGCTTTTCAGAAAAGAGCTAGAGGAAATGGACCCAGAAGAAATTGCGTCGGAAGCCCAAGGCGTTGTATCACAGCTCAAGGAGGGAGACACGAAGCTTGGTCAAGAAGTCAGTTCAGCTTGGAACGAGATTGTGGAGACCGAAAGCTGCAACGAACGCATGACCACTCCAGCGTTTGATAGGATTGAGCGTTTAGCCGACGAATTGGTGCTAAAGACGGAAAAATCAACGGCAACCACGCGGAATGGAAACCCAAGAAAGGACGCCAACGAGTTAAAAAAGCGTGTTCTCGAATTCTTTGATGAAGTTTACGCGGCAGACGCACCTGAACGTCGTGTCCTTTCGACCAGAGTATTCAGTCAGAACTCAAGAGAGGAATACGAGTCGACAGTGAAGAACCCTGGTGTGCTTTCGTCCTACAGCGACATGCGTTATTTGAAAGAGTTTCTCTCAACTTGGCCCGTCGCCCCCTACTGGGCACAAGTTGAATAAAGCACTTGGTTAAGTTCAGGGTAGTACCTAATTATAGCAAGATTGCTTCAAATCAATCGTCTCAGATCTCGGCTCTTCTGAAAACAAAATTGTGATAGCCTCTCTGAGGGTCGCCTTGAGGGATGGAGGATTTTTCGCGCTTGAGGAATGGTACGATAAGTGTTGACTCGTCAGTATCAAAAATTCTGTGCTGCTGTGGAATTACACCTCATCCACTCCACGTCACGCCCAGCAAGACAAAGTCATCCATGCCAGGAAATGGCTCTTCTTCTACCTCGAGCCCCTCTTTGAAAGCAGCGTAAATGAAGGCGTCGCGATTAATTCGTGACACTGGTTCGACCAACAATGCTCTTTTGGTCATCACGTGGTCATCCTCTAGATAGAATCTCAAGACCTTGACAAGGGGCAGGATGGAAGATTTTTCATACATTAGATCGGATCCGATCAATATGTCAAACTCTTGTTTTGGCCAAGTTGTCTCATCTGCCCAGTCCATGGTTGACCTGGAGACGCTGGCCTTGGCACGGTTCAGCTGTGTACATGATTGGTACCCTAGTTTCAAAATATTGCTATCTCTGTCGCTCAGAGCAACATGCAATGGGCTTGCGTGGAGCAGCGCTGCGAGCGATGGTAACCCAAGACCGCACCCTAACTCAAGTACTGCCTTGTCATTGACAAAGAAAGGACAGTGTGCAATTAGTTTTGCTAACGCAAATGCTGAAGGCCAGACGACGTCACCACTGCCGTCAGTGGTAGAAATCGTGGTGCCTGATTGTTCACCAGTAGACCACTGGCGACTCATTGTATCAGACGGGACAAGGATACTCAAATCCATATCCTTGCCAATGTTGACAGTCTTGACACCTGGGGATGATGGCTTTGGCGCATCAGCAGTTCTAGTGGTGCCTCGCCCCGGCGTGTTGAACGCTCGAGTTTGCACAGCGGAAAGCGCAAAGATCGCCAAGAGTGTCGTCCAAGGTCGATACGTCGGAAAGGTTAACATTGTCAATGTATTGATAGTAGATCCTTCTTAGCAGGTCGGTGAGCACTTGAATAATGAGATTTTGTGATGACGTGCCAGGAAATGTTGTCGTCTTTCGTCGGAACAAAGACGAAAAAGTTGACAGAATTGGGAATTGTGTGAGGCGGCCAAGTTGATGTTCTTGTGGCTCGGCAGGTGGGTGTCATCCCGTCATCTCGGGGGTATCTTTTCTACATGGTATATGGTAGGTTTTCAACGGGGGGTTGAAAACGTGGCGGAAAAAATATTTGGAAAATAATGACGTAGATCATTCCATCCCTGTTCATGCAACGAGTCACGAGTCAGTCGTCACAACAGCTGTTGGTTGGAGAGCTGTTCTGCCTTTGGGCGCAGGTCTCATTGCAGTGTGTGCTGGATGCTAGAGTTGGATCAACACTCTACTCTCTGCTAGAGCCAGAGATCTCTCCCATCTAGCTCTAGATTAGAGACTCTACTCTAGAGAGAGAAGGCTGACATCTCTATAGTAGGCTTATCAAAATACAAGAAATACTGTATGGTATTTTTGCTACGAACGCAGAGTGCGAGCTGTCCCAGGGCTCTACATAGCGCTAATACACGAAAGGAGTAGAGTGATTCGTGTTTCCACTGAAGACACGAACTTGGAAGGTAGACTTACTCTCTATTCCATTTGTGTCGCGTGTGATAATCTGCTTCTTCGTGAGCACTCGCGAATCATCAGTGGTCTGATATTGCTGCCTACGAAGCAAGGGCATCGGTGCTGCAGCATCGGATATCTGAAAGTTCATGGTTGTCTGGGTAGTTGTTTTACTAGTGTATTGTGTATTTTTTTTTGGGATTTGATATCAAACTGTCCCAGGGCTCTACGTAGCGCTAATACACGAAAGGAGTAGAGTGTAAATTATGAGGTTATCTATGCGAACAATCGGTTGAGTCGTGATTGGAGCCTGATTGCTGGGGTTCGGTTCACGAGCGGCTACTGGAATGATGGTGATGTTCCCTCGTCCGAAGAGAAAGTAGACTAGTCTACGATTGGAAATTCAGGTCGTCTATGCACATTGAGATTATGCCGTGTTTCGATGAATCGATTTGGAATTTTGGCGACTGCAAAGTAAATGGATATTCATAATTGAAGCACCATGATTCATTCATTCATTCATTCTGCCACCAACTGAACTACCTCGACCCCATTTCACCTTCGGTTAGAGCTCGTTGTGAACCGTGTTCCCGGGCTCGTTGACATTGAACACTCTCTCTTTGCTCCATGGTCCCCATTCGTCTTCTTTTACGCTAGCTCTCACATGAAATGTGTTTCTTCCGATAGGTGTGCCTGATTTCACAAAAACGGGACGACCGGCTCGTACATCACCAACATTGACGGTGTGGATTTTACCAGCTTCACCGGGTTCCAATACGCCTTCCTCACCAGTCACCTGGCAATTATGACAAACTTCGTACGACAGAGCCCCTGGAATCGAGTCCCATTGAATGATGATTTTTCGCTGTCCTTCTTCACCAGCAACCAGGTCGCCGTTTGCACCTGCACGGTGTTCTTTCACACGTGCAGAGAAGTCAACGAGCGGGACAATATTCTGCCCAAATCCTTTTGCAACAAAGGAAGATAGAAAGAGCAAGTAGGTCACCCTGGTCATCTTCGGGAATCGGGGGGTTTGAGTGAGTGTCAGTTTGTTTGATGTATTTCGCAACGAGATCCTTGTGACGGCGGGTCGGAGGTCGGAGGGTCATTCTCGCTCTCAGCGGCCTCACCCATTGTTTTCTTGCCTGATGTCTGCCTCTGTCTAACGGCGGTATCCCATTTTCGTGCCAGAAATTTTAGAAGTCCAATGGGTCAACGGGCGGCGGATGATGATGGGCGCGCGGCGCGCTGGTCCTTTGGTCCTTGATGGGGATGCAAGTTTGAAGTTTGCCTCCGACCGTTAAATTTAGGTTTGATTTTTTTATGTTCATTCTTTTGTTGAGAAGTAATCTCGACTCCTCCTCATCTTGCTATTATTTTTGGCGACGTCTTGAACGTTCCATCGGTGTGTAAGTGTCTGAACGGATGAACAAACTTCTTGAAATGCTTCTTGTTCGGAGCGCAACGTATATATAAGAATGCGAAAAGTAATGAGAATGAGAGTTTCTCTACGACACTGCAAGAGCGGCATCGGTCATCTGGGTTTGTTATTTTCGAGCCACCATGGTGAGGCAGGACGCTCCAACCCGACAGGCACTTGGCGAACTGCCTGTACGCACACCTCAGGTTCCGCAGCCCAAACAGCCTGAAGTGAGGTCTCCCAGTGAGACGAAGACCGAGGAGGTATCGACTAGCTCATCTTCCTTAACATCTGTCTACCTCGACGAAGATTCCCCTTTTCATGTAAAGCCACGGAGCAAGGTCAAACTCTTTCTACCTTGCGAAGACGATGCATCCATAGATACAGCAAAGCCAGATCCCTCACTTGAACTTCGAAGGAAGCAAATCGATTACTGGAATCGATCGGTCATAAAGCGAAGTGTTGCTCTGGGTCCTCGCCATGTTCGCACGGCGGAGGCCTTGATGGATCTTGGGAGCGCGCAATTGATGGCACAAGAATATACTGCAGCAATTAGAAGCTACATTTCTGCTGTCAAGATTTTTCGAGAGAAATATGGTGACATGCATTTATCTGTTGCCCGAGCACTCGACAAAGTAGGTCTAGCGACAAGCATGAGCGGTACCAATTTGGATTCGGCTCTCGAAACACTAATGGGAGCTTTGAAGATTCGATGCGAGCTACTGGGAAACGATCACGTCGACTCTGTCGACTCTTTTAATAATCTTGCTGGTGCTCACTTGAATCGGGGAGAGTTTGCAACTGCAGCACAGTTGTATCGAGTGGTCATGCGACATCGGGAACAGATCTTTGGGCGATACCATGCAAGTGTGGGGGTGACTGCATATACATTGGCGTGTATTCTAGACGACCGACTTGACCAAGGCAAAGATGCGCTTGCATATTTTCAGCTGGCGAAAGAAATCTACAAAGCCCTTGGGATGGTGAAAACGCCGTACTATATAGATGCCTGTGCTCGGCTGAGGGAACATTCAAAGCTGTTGGAAATTTAGGTTGTTCTCAAGTACTCGTACTACCGGTACGAACAAAACCTGTTGTTGTCTCGATGTTGGACAGCGGACAGAATATACAGTCGATCTAGCTGAAAGTCGCCGTATCCTTGGCGTCGAATGAAATTATAAAAAAGTGAAACTATGATCCACTTGGATTACTCGTATATAATGAACTCTAGACTAATACTTGGTATCCTTGTCAATCACTTCCGCCTCAATGATGTTGTCATCGCCATTCACCCTATTGGTACCAGAAGAACCAAAGGAGCGGCTTCTTCTTGTCAGGCTCACATCAAGGCGCTGTCCTCTGGCATCTAATTGCATCTGTGAAATGCCATCTTGCGTTGCAAGTAGGCGTAGTGTGCCAGAAGCTCGGGAACCTGACACTGGCATGGCCAGCTCGACCCTCGTTTGGGTCTTCCCATTGATGCTGGTGGTCGACGACGATTGCGAGAATGGTGATCCCAAGGAGATTGGTTCCCCCAACAAATCTGTCACAGCAGGGTCGCCCATCAGATAGCCGCGGGCATCGTCCATCACCCCCTCTGTAGTTCGCTGTTGCTCGGCCATTGTGTCAGCGAGACTGGCAGCAACGCTGCTCAGTATCGGGCTAATCATCTTTCCCATCATTCGCATTGGCAAAGGGGCATCCTTGAGCATTTCACTCAGTCCTCCACTCACTTGATTGCGGTATTCTTTCTTTCTGGCCAGTTTATCTTTCTCCTCTTGGGACCCGAATATCTTGGTTGGCAAAAACGACTTGATCTTGTTTCCAATTTTCGACAGGACGCCTTCATCGTCTCCCGACGAAAAGAGTCGAGTGGTAGGTTCTCTTTGTCGTCGGCTGCTGCTGCTGCTGCTGCTGAAACTGTTTTGGTGGTAACGGTCGTGCGGCGATGTAAAATCGAGTTGCAGAAGCGAACGGGTACTGATTCCTCTTGCCGTCGTCGTCAGTGGTGTTGGTAAAACAACCCACGCTTGTGACCCAGAGGTTAGCGCTGCCGCCGCCGTGAGGCAGAGAAGATTTTGTCGTTTCATAATAAAGTGCAGGGGTCGTCCGATTCGTTGAAATTTATGACCCAGGGGCGATCGTATCATCCTCGTATCGTGCTCAAACAATAATAAGAAGAATGAATTGTTTTTGCGTGTCGTCTTTGGTCTGGTTCGTCCGTCGAGGATAAATAATGCAGTTGCTCCTTCTTTTCCAGGGTTCTTCGAAGATCGATGAGAACGATAGGATAATCTGTGTAGGGTGTCGGGTGACAACCTCTGTCGTGGTAAGAATGACGGCCATCATCGTCGTCATCATCATCGCGGATCGCGGCCTTTCTCCATCTGCATCATCGATAATCGTCGCACGATCAAATCACACCGTACACGTTGGCTTACGTCATTTAAGTGACTGAAATCAATCACTAATCAATCATTATTCCACGTGGAGGGATTCTTCGAAGCGGTACAGTTCAGTACCTGTATGGAAAAAGGGGGTTGACGGCGGTTTGATGGGTGCCCGCAGAGGAGAGCCAATCGATTTTTCTTCCCTTTTTTCACTTCTTCTTTTCTTTGTTCTGATGCGATGATGCTCGCATCGAACGCTGTTATGGAGACATCAACAACCCATGCACTACTGTAACTTCAAACTGTTCTGACAATAACTGCCTGCACCGAACCACGCTACTGATAGTGTTTACTAATTTATTTCGTCTCTCATAGTCGCTCAAAATTGAAATGACGAGAATGATTCTTCAGCTTGCTCTGTCTCTCAGCTTGGTGGTCGCCAGCCAATCTTGGACGTCAACGGTACATTCGACCAAAACGAGGTACGATTGCCCATGGCGGAACTTCGTCGGACTGCAGGATGATTCGTTGTTGCTATTTCCGATACTCATATTTCTTTCTTTCTTTCTTTCTTTGTATACCGGTAGAATGAACGGATTTAAAAAGACAGCAACTTCACTTATGGACAAGCAAAGTGCAAATGACATGATCGACTTTATCAACCAACCGATGGGGAGCATGGTAGGAGATGAACCATCGAATGTGCCTCCGGAGCGGGATGAATTGGCCGATCTTGTGAGGTGCATCGTCCGTGCGGCAGACGGAAGAAAGGCTGAAAATATTGTAGCGATGAGAGTCTCGGAGGTTTCTACGGTGGCAAGCTTTGTGGTGGTAGTTTGCGGAAACTCGAGGCCACAGAATCAAGCCATTGCGGCTGTCGTCAAAAAAGATGTCGAAGAACAATATGATATGTTGCCAGGCTCGACAGGAGTTCCCGAGGGTGATGCTCAGAGTGGGTGGATTGTTTTGGATTATGGGAGTGTCATGGTACATATCATGACTCCCAAATCTCGATTGTATTACAATATCGAAGGTCAATGGAAGGACAAGGGGGGCGAGTACATGGACATTTCAGACATTCTAATTCCAAACTCTTCCGATGGTCAGAATCCTTCTGGAACGATGCAAGGAGTTCCGAAGGATCAAGATCCATTCTGGTCATAGAGTGTGTACTCGAACTTCATGAATTGGCGCATTTTTTGTTATTAGAAAGTGATTATGAGGACAAGTACAGCCCAAACTTATTTGCGAAACTGATCAGACCATAGATTGCGTGCTGGTCAGAAACGGAGTGAATCTATTCTTTTTTGGCATAGTAGTGTCTGTGGATCCAGTCTTCCAGGAATTTACGTGCTGGCGATGGGTACTGTAGCTTGAGCCATCACCATCCACAATAATTGATCGTTGAGAGCGGCGTTTGGTCAATGGCGTCGAACATAGCTCGGCGAAGAAGCGACGTTCCACCTCCAGATCGTTGCTTTCGTCATCGTTCAATCTAGAGGAGGTTTCCACTCGTAGCTCCAGATCGTCGGGAAGCTTTTCCTCGCAGCTGGGGTCGAAGGCGTCGTAGCGAAGATGTTGGAGAGACCCTTCGTACAAGGTAGATACGTCATCGAATTGGCGGCAAGGGAAGTGAACGAATTTGGGAACAGGTGGTTTTCGAGGATCTGGGAGATTGTTTCTAAGGGTCAAGTCTCTCCAGAGATCGCCATCATCGCCTTGAATGGACTGGGTCCAACGTGTGCACAAGGCTCCGGTACATGCTCGGTTGCTCCCACAAAAGAGAAGCTCAAAGAAACGATTCATTAATCGGAGTCCAATCCAAATTGAATGCACAACCAAGTCAAACTCAAAGATTTCTCTCTACGGTAGCCTAAGAGTACGAGTAGAGTACCGGTAGCGATAGATAAAGCTACTGTTGATTGAGAAAAATGAAAAGAAAACTTTTGCCGCGAGGAACAATATTGCCTAGAATGAGTTTGTGCCCTCCCAGCGTGTACGAGTGATGGTGATCTTATGAGAAGCCCCACCACGTTGCCGGTAAAATTCGAACGTTACAGACTGTGATTGTGATTTGTTGCCAGGATTTTATCGTCTTCCACGGCCCCGGCCTCGTCCTCTTCCCCGACCCCCGCCGCCTGGACCCGCCGATGGTTTTGGCACGAGGGATTTCTTTGGTGCATCGTCTACCAGCAGCGCATCCAAGTTTAGGCTTTCTGGTAGTAACCAGGCTCTCATCGTGGAACCTCTTACAGAGAGCGTTGAATAAGATACGGGATTCTTCCCGCGGCTGTGGGCACAATAAACGTTGATAAGATTAGAAACACATGAAAGGTAAAGCGCAAAGTAGGCACAAGGAACGCTCTTCGCGCTCGCTTCAGGGGCATTTCGCCAAGAACACGTCGTCGTTACTTACACCGTCACCTTGGCCTTCTTGAGATGACAATTCATTGTGGCATCCACCCCAACCACCGTGCCCTGTATCACGGTCCCATTCTTGAGCTCGATTGTGACTTGCTCCCGATTCAGTTTTTGTAGGAATTTGACCAGTTTCATCGTACCGGTATCTTGTGGAAAGGAACTCGGTGGTTATCTTTGCTTGGCGTTGGTATTGGCAGTAGTTCAGTTGCGTTGTTGCCAGTGGGTTCACCGTTGATGAAGTTGCGGTGTCCCTGACACGGTTTTTGTACTGGTAGTGTGGGGCCGCCATTGTCGGTTTCGTTGGTTTTCGTGTTCGCGGTTGACGGGCGGTTGATCATCGTTGCCGCGCAAAGGCCAGACGAAAGTGAAGAATCGCGGACCGCGGACGGCCTGCGGCCTGGACCTCCTGCGCGCGTACGCGGTTCGACGGTTCGACGCCAGATGCTACGCTCTATGTTGTATAGTAGACTTGTAGACTACTTTTACGAGTACTCTACTTTGCAAAACTTTCAGAAACTTTGAAGCCCTAATAGTAGAGTCAGCCTATAGATTGTGGTAGACTGCATGATGACGGATCGATTGCTAAGTATCCATGAGAGGACTCCTCAATCCTCCCATTTATCAGGCACTTCAACATTCACTGGTTAAATTTCTGTCCGCCTTGTTGTTGCATCTGATTCTTGAAATATGTGATCAGCTTCCCTCCTGAATGATAGATAAGCTATATGCCCCATAGTCTTTTTCATCTTGTGGGCCTTCCAGTCGTCTTTCCACGTCCAGGAACGGTGGGAGCTCTACATCCGGTGTCTCGGAGTCAGAGCTCTCCACTTGAGCATGAAGAATGCACAATCCTTCCGCGGGGGTTTTATACTCCTATAATGTAGATAAGATAATTGGTAAATGCGCTTTGAACAAAATACCCTCACTGAGAAACGCTGTACTCACATGGACGGTGAAACTTTGGAGCTTGTAGAGGAAACTGATACGCTCCTGCAAAATAATGTGCCTTCTTGTGTCCCTTGTGTTGTAACTTGAGGCATATTCTCTTGCCGTGATGATACGCTTCTGTTCAATGATTTCTCCTGTGCTACTACGTTGGGATGTTGTCAACTGATACACGGATCCTTTTCTATTCCGCTTCTTGTCCAAAGTGGTACGCTTTCGAATGAAACTGTAGGAATCGTCGTCTTTGTCGTGGTAAACTAGGTACACCTTTTCGACTTCAAAGAAGTGAAAGGCGACATCTCGCGGAAATTCAGACGCATCCGGTCGGGATTTGAGCAGAAACTTGGCCGAACGACGAGAAAGATTGGTGGGTAGTCCAACAATCCCAGAAATTCGATCGACGACCCGTTGGAGTTTCCCTTCGAAATCCGTCGAGTTGTCAAACACATACATGTGTGGATGCCCGACCCAGGCCTTTTGAGTTTTCTTGTCGACTTCAATTGCTTCTTCCGCTGTTTCCGTCCGAACCTGATTGTTCTCCAGCGTGTAGTATCCAGGGGCCCCATCTGCTGCCGTGACCATATGGAAGACAGCATTGTACCTCGTGTCTCGGAGATCGGTGACGTCGATCCCTCTCGAGTCCAAAATCTTGTTCCATTTTTCCTCTGTAAGATACGCTGACCCATCCATCGGTCCTCGATCGCACAGTAGAACACCAGGTTTGCCTCTGGCCTTTAGTACTCGTTCCAAACTTTCCTCTAGACTCAACTGCACGTCCAGAACTGAGTTCTGAATGACGGCATCCATGCCGTCTGTCGAAAAGAAGTCCAAACTCATTCCATTAGATCCAAAGATTGTAAAGGCCTCTGGACAGGTAATGACCTCGTAGCCACGTTCTCGAAGAAATGAGAAAAGGCGGGCCAATGCGGTCGTTTTGCCACCGCAAGGACCACCAGTGATAATGAACTTGTAAACGGGAACATCTCCTTGAAGATTCTTTTCCGCCGCCGTTAAGGTCTCTTTCCCGTCCTCCTCCGTCATGGCTGTTTGTTTTGGGGGAGAAAATAATGATGTCAAGTTTATCTTACTTGCTCTGATAAGCAGCAGTGAAGTCTCGGAAAGGAATCTCCTTGTAAAGCTGTCGCAGTTTCTTGACCCTCCGCATAATCATCGGGAACAGGCTATGAGGTATCTATCGAAGATGATTAGTAAGATCCTTTCTTGGATGCATGCGCTCCATTCTCGTGTGTGGTTTCGTCTGACACGTTGAACGTCGTGTCGGAGCGAGGCTGACACGCACGGTTGAAAATCCAAGAAATCCACCGTTCAGACGGGTGGTGAACAGACGTGAGGGCGGTAGTTCGTTCGAGTGAGTCGAATTTCCACATTGTATGTGCAGGATTCATTGGATTCAAACTTCTGATTTTGGATTTGGCTTCATCTTCTTGATCATGGATCATTATGGAATTCGCTTTCCTGCTTGAACCCATATACGTCAATTGCCTTCGAGGTCAAACCATAATAGATTTGGGCACCTGAGTAATTATCGTGGAGGCTGGGGCAATTGGCAAAGGACACACTCTGTTGGGGACAAGCGCTAAGTAGCGGTTATCGGACGCGAACAAAGGGAAGAAAGAGATCAGCGAATCTGTTTCATGTATGAGCATACATAAAAATTTGACGGCCATGGCCGTCAAATTTTTACCTATGCTCATATATATGGTTTGAACTATCCTCTATTACATATGAACATAAGTAACCGTGCCCGTGTCCCGATCAACAACACGTAATATCGCGCTCAAAGTTTAAATGGGGTACTTGCCCCATTGTTTTCAACAACACGTAATATCGTGCTCGCGCGGAAAGGTTCAATGGGGTGCTTGCCCCATTGCGGTTCAATGGGGTACTTACATACCACCATGATGTGATGCGCGCCCATGAAATTTTGGATTCTGATGAGTCATTCGGAGCACCGGTCCTTTTCTTACTGTATCATTAGGACCGGTGCCAGACCACTCTTTTTCAAGGATTTCAGTCAGTCGAATCCATCGAACCAAGCATTGAATCCTAGTGATCGAACCAAGGATTTCAGTCGAATCGATCGAACCAAGCATTGAATCCTAGTGATCGAACCTAGCATTTATTCCTAGTGATCGAACCTAGCATTGATTCCTAGTGATCGAACCAAATGGGGTGTTTTGGGGGCGGTGCATTTAGGTGTTAACCCTTTTGAGGGTCTAGGGTATGGTTTATCCCCTTGATGGGTACCAACTACTAACCCCTCTATCGAACCAACTAACCCCTCTATCGAACCCAGCCTTAACTGCAAGTTACGGGCGGGGGTAGCAGCCCATACCTTCAGGTACCCATCATAAATCAAGCGATAGTAAAATTGATCCACATTGGATGATCTATCTAAATAGCAATTAAATCTAGTGCATTTTCTGCCACAGGCATCTCGCCATTATCTTGGCCAGTTCTTTGCAAGTTTCATTGGCTACCGTATGCCATGTCCTCTGACCTTCCCTCCTTTTGCTCCCCTACTACAACTTCGCGCCATGGGTGCGCATATAATGACATGACGTCAGCAGACGTCATCAGTACCAGACTACGTAGAATTGTACATAATTCCATATTTTTTCCATATTATATTCGTGCGTCGTCGCTTCCATATTTTCCAAAACACTAAAATCTGGTCAAAAAAATTTGACTAGATCCGATAAAGAGATAGGTAATAGGTAATCTTAGAGGAATGGAGTCGATGAAATGAGCCTTGATGGTGATGATTGATGGTCCGTCAGGCGTTTTATGGAATGAGCCCTACTGGTGATGTGTGGGATCGGGTGGCCAAAGATCTTCGCACCACGGGTGTCACCACTGTGGATTTGTCGCAGTCGAAGGGAGACTTGCATCGACGTTCGTTTTCCACGGCTCGCTCCGCCTTTGAGGCTGTCAAGCAATCGCCATCCTGCGTCTTGTGGATTCCCGTCGATGCCGATTCTGCCCACGCTACAGGCTTTCATAGTGCAGGAGGAGACAACAGCATGTCTCGCTACAACGCGCATCGAGAGGGGTTTGTAGTTTCGGACGATCAAAGATTGGAGATGCAAACTGTGCCTGAATTTGGTCAGGGTATGACAGACTTGTCGAAGAGTCTGCATGTTATCGCTGATCAGACTTTGGGGGCTATTGAAAGACAGCTGGGAATTCCTCCTGGTTGGTTCCAAGAGACTTTGGGTCCCACAATGACTTCTAGTCAGTTTCATGTCAAGCGATATGTCGTACCAAATTTCCCAGATGGCAACGACGGGATGGGTGACGATCTTTCGTCGGAGCCTAGAATCTTGCTACCGATGCACACAGATCCGTCTCTCATTTCGGTGATCGTCCACGATGCCAAGGGACGCAATCCATCCGCAAGAGGCTTGCAGTATTTCTCTCCCATCGAAAAGGTTTGGCTACCGGTCCCCTTTCACGGCCACGGAGTAGCTGTCCTATTTGTTGGGTCTGTCTTGTCCTACATTACGGGAAATATGTTTCCGTCCATCAAACATCGGGTGATTTATCAGGACGACGATAGCCATTTTTCTTCGAATGAACGAGTTGCAGCAACTTTGTTCGTTCGGCCACAACTCTCGGCGACTCTCCATGTTCCACCCAGCAACCAGCTGTCGGAAAGTGCGGCACGAAAAAAGCCTCCAGTCATTTTTTCCACTTGGATCTCTAGGGTTTCTAGAAATTACAGCAAGAAGGCAAATAAAAAAGTTATATGACTAGTCTACGAAACTAGTTCGACCGGCTTAGGGCCACCAAGTCATCGAACTCAAAATTTGGCTGGACAGTGCAGTCACCTTGGCCTCGGAATCGCGCAATGTTTGTTTAGCGAGCGTCAAAATCTTTTCTTTATGAGGAAGCACTGCTTCCAGAACGAGTTGCCGTTCTTGGGTCTTGGGATCTCGCGGTTGAAGATTATTGTTACTCGTATTGCTCTGTCCGCAGCGGGTCACCAAGGCATGGAGCACTTCGAGACCAGCATATCTTACTTTCCAGAATTTCCGATCTTTGAGTGCCAATGAAGCACATTCCACGACCGCCGAAATGGTGGCGTAATCTCGCAGAGAAGCCGACGCTGCCTTGGATACTAAGCTAGCACATGCCTTCAAAGACGAGGACTTGACTGTCCAAGGTCTTTCCACAGCCGAGCACCGTTGAAATGACTTGGAAAGCTCCAAAATATTCCTGTACTTTCCATTCAGCGATGGTTTTTCTTCAGCCGGGTCCCCAAAGTCTTCCCAGAAACAGGCAGCAAAAGAATCAATTGCTCTCGAAACAATCAGGGGCGATTCTTCCTTGGATCCTTCGTCGTCTTCAACTCTGTCGAAGAGAGGTGTCAGACGACTTGCCACAAAGTCAAAAGCAATCTTCTTTTGATCGATTCCATGGGCCGAGACATCAATGGAATCCAGAAGCTGAGAGAGCGCCTTTAGAACAGCGGCCCTGTAAGGTAGAACCTCCTCCTCCTTTACGGAGAGTACGCTTCTCTTGCTTGGAAATGCTTGAACGAGGAACAAGCGGCACAATCCGATATATGTAGGGACCAGTTCTTTCACCTCGGTAATGTCAGTCTCTTCCGGCGATAATTCTGCGCCGCTCGCCTCTGCTTTCTCGTCTCCCAATCCGTCATCCTCAAAATTAAGCTGGGTCTTGTCATTGGGATCTTCATCAATGTCCATACTTGTTTCTGCATCTTGAGCGGCCTCTTCTGGCAACTCGGTTTCGACTTCTTCTTTGAATCGCTGGTCGTTGACAAATAAACTGTCCGTATCACTGGAGGTTGTCAAAAAAAGGGGTGTCCATATAATTGATGAACTCGGCTCGGCTCCAACACCGAGCAGTTCACTTGGATTCTTAGTATTTGCCAGCGCCGATGACCACTTTGACGCAATTACAGAGCACGATTCTATGACATGCTGTTTCCCAGACCAGAGTCTCGTGTCGGCGATGATCTTGACCAGTGCAACCAGAGCCATATTGCTTGCTTGCGCACGTCTCTGGGCACGGACCGATTCTTCCAACATTCCATCTTTTGTACCACCGTTCACGCGACGAGGAGCTGGAGACAGAATCTCCTTGTTTGCAAGCTCTTGAAGTGCAACAGCTCCAGTTACCCTCCTTGACCACGAAACGTCGTTCAACGCTTTGACACATTCCTTTACGAGAGACAAAATCAGCTTTTCCTCTAGCAAATTTCCAAATCCATCTGCTGCACCGGATAGATTTGCTGCAGAGCCGCCTTCTTCCCAGACATCTGCAAACAAGCTGGCCACTTTGGGGTCGTGATCTCTCATTCCTAGAAAAGCAACTGGAAGAACACGGCGGCACCAAATATCCGAATTGCCACCGTCCGAAAACTGATTGGAGGCTTTGACGGCGATGGCTCTAAGCGTGATTGCGGCCGCCTTTCTGGCAGCAGGATCATCGTTGCTGCCCGTCGAAGCGTTGTATTTTTCCGCGGCTCGCAAAGCCAACGACCGAACGCTCGAACCCGGGCAGAGTGCCGCGAGGTTACCACATACGTGTGCATACTTGTCTCGGGCTGCCTGTCCTCGCTCGCGCTCTGAAGCAGAATACAAAGCTCGGAGCAAGCTTACGGACGGATTGGTCGATGATGGGCCGCTGTTCTTGAAGGCGTTGGGACAAGTCGCGCACAAAGTCGAGACACAATCTGCGGCGGCAGTTCGCGTCGTCAAGCCGGCAGAAAGGCGGATCGCAGAATCCAGTTCTGGCACTACCGCTTTTTGGATTTTCAGATCCATGTGTGGCATCATATCCAGGCATTTTGTCACTGCCGTTGCGATCGGTCCACTTTGCACTATTTGAAGCCTTAGCCTCTCCAACGAATCGTAGGATTCTCCCGAGCCTCTGTCTTGGCCAGCGGCTCTCACCTGCAAGTAATTGAATGCAGCGGGCTCCAAACTGGACATGGCAAGTAGTAGAGAACGTAACAAATCGGGTACAAGCGGCTGAAGGATTGAAGGATTTGCAACGTCGACGATTCCGACAAGACAAGAAACGCAAACACCAGCAGCCTCCGGGCAAGGTTGCTTGAGGCCGTGCTTGATCAACCATCGGAGAGCGGTAGCAGCAGCAGCACTCGCATCTTTCTCGTGGGCAGCATTGTCTTCTGATGCCGCGTCCTCATCTTTCAACGCGTTGGGATCTACAAGGCGAAGAGTCAGACTCCGGACGCCCCGGCCGAGGGCTTCACCTGCTTCTCGCACATTGACCCGAACGTCGTCTAACGATCTCATTGCTACACGCCAAACGCGGAGAAGCCGCACGCCTCCTGTTGTGACTTCTGTTGTAGTTTTAGAAACCACGTCATCGTCAAACAGAACCGCGGGGCCGCCACCAAGTTCTATCCATGATCTTCCCACGATCACCTGCGCGAGCGCTCCACATGCCCCGAGTCTAGTTCTCCAGAGTTTACTTGTAGTATCTTCAATGAGAGTATCGATCGTCACCAATAGGTGCTGTGTAATGGCGGAACGAGCTTCCGCCCCTCCTCCCGTCATGCCATTCCACAAGTTCTGCATCTGCGCCCTCGTTTCCTTGTTCGGTGAGTGACACCCGCGCAAAATCCGGGGAATAAGTTTCCCGAGGTGTCCCTTTAGTGCCGTTCGCATCTCAGCTGCATTGCTCCGACTACCAGCGAACGACTGTTGCCCCAAGAGTGCTGATGGACCATAGTCTCGCCCTTCTGCCGACCAAGCAGGATTGGATACCGAAAGCATCAAAAGTGCATATAGAATATCCGGTCGCCCAAGCGACATAGCAGCTCCTGCCATTTCTCGATAGGCACCAAGGGATGCTTCCCCAATCCCTGATGCCCCTCCGACTTCGGCGTTGGCCATTGTTGTGTCATCTGCAACCGCAGAGGTGTCAGTGTTGTCGTTTCCCTCCAAACGCCTCCTTTCGGCGGCCTGTTCTGGAGTTTCTTGCATCGCACTGCCACCGTGGATGGTTGTTTGTCCGAAAGCGCGGAGGAGTCTGTTGTTCATGTCGTCACTGACACTGGCGGACGAAATATTTGCGAGGCTGCGACATGCTGCCAAGCCGAGGCAGCAACTTTCACGAGATAAGTGCTTGCTCTTCGGGTCTGCAAGTAGAGTTATGAAGCAGCTCTGGATATCTTCGAGGCGGGTGCAAATCTCTTTCACTAAACAGCGATGAGCACGACTTGAATCAAGGTTAATCTACAAGCAGAAGTGGTAAGGTACCGAGAATAACGACAACGTGTGCGAGTAATTCGTTCAGGGAAAGGCACTCACCTGTTTCGCAGCTCGTGCAACAATAGCAAACAAAGCCGGTGCAGTTGCAGTCTTCTTATGTGGGCTGCTCTCGAAGGTCGCTCTCCGCAGAAGCTTATAAATAACCTAGATAGAATCACAATCGCCATGCTGTTAGTACAAGATAATTCAGAAAGAGTGAAGCCGAGGTCGGTGAAGCCTACCTGTTGATGTGGAGGCAGTGCCAGGGCAAATTCCTCATTGTTTTCCTCGGGCCACACACTCTTCGACGTGCTCCACTCGACGTCCTTTGGGCTATACGCATCACTGTAAGCAGCTAAGGCTTCGCCAGCCCATAGCGCCACCTCTTCGTCTTTTCGAAAGGCTGTAGAGCCAAGCAAGAGAAATAGAGCATCGACGGCTTTAAGGCGAGCGTCCCCTAGATCTTTGCTGACAACAGTACCCAATTTCGGTGTTGCTGTGGTACACGCCAGACATGTTCCAGCCGCTTTGGCCAACTTCGACACACGGGGAACATCAATGGTCTCACCGTTTCCATATTTGCGAATGGCTTCTGTCAAGTTGGAAAGTGCAAGTGATGCCCCAGGAACGAGTGCATCTTCCAAAATTGGCGCATCTTCTTGGTCATAGGAACAAGCAATACCAAGACCATCAACAAACGCGTTCCCTATCACATCGTCCGAATTCAGAACTTCCTTCCCCATGAGGCCCAAGACCCTGAAGCAGAAAATGTTAGTACGATGGTGACCGCTGACAGATCCCAAAAATGGAACAATACTTACGCGGATGCTAGACTTGCCATGGAGTTATCCGAGACATTGAGCGTTGGGTGCTGTCGGTAAACTTTGATGCAAGCTCCTCCCAGGAAGGCAGCACCGTGCTTGTTACCCATTGATGCCCCCTTTCCTTCAACAATGTCACAACATGAGCGTAAGGCAGCTTCCACTGTCTCCGCCCACACATTGTTCTCCCACAAAAGGGTATCCTTGTATAAATAACCCCAGGATTCCGCTAAAAGACGCCTTGCTTTGGAAGAATTGCACCCCAATGCTAGCTCTTTGATGGTCTCAGGTCCCAAGGGGATATTATTAGAAGCAACCAGGGACCGTGCCAATGATGAGGTGGAGAGACAAAGCGACAAAGCTCCAGCACATCCGTCCAACAGTTCGAGGTATTCCCGCCGGGCTTGGCTGGTAGCATCAATAATGGATGTGGCAATGGCCGAGACAAAAGTTTGCATGGCATCATCGTCGCCACCGTAAATGTCATGAAGCAGACACTCTAGCAAGTACTCGACAGCCATCGCTCGTCCCTTGGGAGTGAATTCCCAAAAACTGGGTCTCCACGACGAGGAGCCGGGAGCACTTTCTGCAAATAAGACTCCTACGAGCTCCGCAAAATCCGCAAGATTTTTGTCGTACGAAGTAGATTCATCGCCCCTTGACAAATTTCCTGCATTCAAGGCTTCCCGCGCAATCGCAGCAGCTGTAACATCACTATCACCCGACAAAAAGCAAAGTAGGTGACAAGCATTGGTCAAGTCCAGAAGAGTCAAGAGGTCGCCTGCCCAACGCGCGGTGGCGACGCGAGATTGTTTGGGCTGAGAATGTTGAGCGGCATTCCACAAGAGAGGAAGAAGCAATTTCGCTAATTCGGTTTTGGCGATAGTTGTTGTGACCACATTTGCGTCCACTTCTGGAGCTCCATTGTTGGTCATTTGTCCCCAAGGATTGTCCGCCACTGGCTTGCTCGTTTCTTGCTCAGTTTGGCTCGTTGTGTCGATGCTGCCCTCGGTACTTCCTTGCTTGGAAATGAGTCTGCAATAGGACGCCAAAAGAGCGTCCAGTGCCGCCACAGCCCTTGGACGAAGAGCTTCTTCTTCTCCCGCAATACACCCAAAAAGCAATACGGCGGTCTCAATTGACACAGTCGAAGGGGGCAATGACGGTGTTTCCCCAAGAGCAAACAACCACGACATTTTCTCCAGTGGCAAATTGGACCGCGACAAGACACAAATGACACCATACAAGGCATCCCGCACGGACGTGTTTCCCTCGCTCCCACTGCTTCGGTTTTGGCTGGCGGCGCTGGACATCGTGTTGCTCTTGGATGACACCACAGTAGACAGGCAAGTGCAAGCAATGGCCATGGATTTTGCGAGAAGTGTCGGGACAACGTCTTCCTCTATGGAGTAATCATCAGTGCCGTCGGCACTCGCAGGAGTCTTGATTGTCGAAAGTCGTACGACGAGGGCATTTAGCAGTTGAGCTGCCGACACGTACTGCTTTCCTCTCAACATGGTCAATCCCGACGAAGTCCGCAACTGAGACAGCATCTTCGTACAGGCCAAGACAGCCAAGCTCCCGACACTGCCCACTCGTTGCTGTTGTAGCAATGCGTCATCTTGTGAGAACACCTGTGGTACCTCTTCCAAGATCTTGGCCACGTAATCAACCATTGTCGCAAAGGTAGTCTCAGATACCATGCGTCGTCTAAAGGACAAGGTAGCTTGTTGGTTGGTATCACCATTTACAATTTCGTGGTATATTCCCAGCGTCAGAGTTTTCGTTGTTGTCGTCATCGTGGCACTAGATGTCTGCTGCTGCTGCTGCTTGGCGAGAACCAGTTGCGCATTGCTTGCTCCCACACACAAAACCAAGAGTTCTTGTAGCAAACGAGCCGGATCCCCATACACTGTATTGACGTCTCGTTCGGCATCCAGATGTTGTTTGAGATAAGTGATGGCGCGTTGCGATACTTCGGGTGTCGGATCTCCTGCCGCGGCAATGAGTAAAGCCAACGTTCGAGTCAGGCCCGAAGTGTCCCCCATAAAGAGACCCCATCGACGAGACGGAGCAATCCAATCCAAACACCGGGATTTGATTTGGACCAGTCGACTCCGCGGTGCCATTTCGGCGGCCCAATCTCTCGCCGTTTCGGAGGCGCCACTTTTCAAGCGGATATGGCCCGCCTGGGACAATCCAGGAGGTGGCACACTGGAGTTGCTGGGTGTGGTTTGGTACAAGATAATATCCAATAACAACTCGTAGAAAGCACTAGCTGTTGTTTCATCGCGTGCCAAAATGTTTCTCGCAACAACAAGGGGGTCTTCTGTTGGGGTGGTAGTAGCATTGGTATCCGAAGAGTTGCCGCCAGCAGTCTCACTCGACTTGAGACGTTTGCTAGAGTTTGTTGTGAAGGAGGATGCTGGACTCGTTCTCTGCAGAATTTTCTCTTCGTCTTGCATGATGAGATCCATGGTTCGAAAGAGCAAGTGTGTGACTTGATGCCACTGCGATTTTGTGGATGGAGATTGCATCAAATCCTCGGGGGACAGTGACGAAAAGTATCCGTGTAAAACGAGCAAACCTGGCAGTAGTCCCTCCCACTCCTGGAGTGTACTTCGACTCAGACCCAGCGTCAAAAACGTCAAGGAAAGATTGAGTGTAAATGGATCCACGGTTTCCTTGGCAGTCAATACGTCTGGTGATGACGACTGGTCCACCAGGAGCTGGAGAATTCCCCGACATGGAATTTGGCACTGCTTATCTTCCCGCACTCGTTTCATGGTATGCGAGAGCATTTCCACCAATTTAGCATGAATTTTCGTCAAGGCTGCGTGCAGGGAGCCCTGCGAGGAGAGTAGTAATAGTTGCGATTGATGGTTCTCTCCGATCCGCAGCAGGAGCCGTGGCAACAACTTGTCCAGAACCTGTGCCAACTTTTCGCTGTCGACCATCGCGAGACGATGAGACACCCGACTCAAACTAGACAAGTCGTTTTCGGCATCTTTCAACTTTTCTTCTAGAGACTTTTCTTCGCCATCCACTTGCATGCTCGTCATGGTGCTGTGCTGTGCTGTGCTGCGCTGTGTTTTGTTTTTGCTTTTTTTCGTTGTCGTTTGAGGTACGATCACTTGTTTGTAGTCTAGTGTGTAAGAGGAAGGAACTGTCAAACTGCTATCTCATCATCACACAATACGATAGATGATACCTGTACCAGTAGTAGATAGATCTAACATCCATCATCCATCATCGTCACAAGAAAGAAAAATGCGGGTTTGTCGAACGGATCGAACCAAAAGGATGCTCACTGAACCGGGTCTCCATATTCGTGATTGAATTCGTGGCAATACGTGACGTCATCTTCTGCGTTAGAACCGAACCTCAACGTGGAAGCAATTAAAAACATCTGCATCCTTCCCTCCAATTCTGCTGGTCCGTCAGCTGCCTCCTCTCTGCTCTTCTGAGAGCCGACCATGCACCATGCGCCGATGATAATGCTCGAACCTCTTGTTCTGTTTGTGCTCTGTGCTCCTATCTCGTCTCTCGTCTCTCGATCCAAACCAGCGCTAAGCGTTAGATACTTGTTCGACTCATACTTTGTAATACATTGTAATCCGTCATCATGATGAAATCATTAGTGTCTCTGCTAGCCATCCTCGGATCGGCGGCTGCCTACGGTGAGTGTAACTTTCTCGGCACGTTGAAGGCCGTGATGATGGGTCGATGTGCGGCAAGGCACCGTGCATCGCCGACGGATATCACAAGAGTTAGTCATCTATCTAGTCCTGGTCCTCACTCCGTCGTATCTCTTTTTACTACTATAGCTCCTTCCTTTGTTCCACGCAGCCACGGTGTCGTTTCTCCCATGGCAAAGCACGTTGTTGCCTCGCAAGTCTACGGATCCAAGACCAGGCGAGCATCCTCGGGAGCTGCTAGTGTCAAAATGATGCCCATTGGTGTTCCCAAGGTGGCGTACCGAGTTCCGGGATCTCAGCAAGCAGACTGGTAGGTTTTGGCGCTGCATTATACATGGTTGTTGTTTAGAGTCATGGCTGTTTTTCCTAACACAAAATGCAAATTATATTCTTTTGTTCCTACCCCCCTCGTTCCATTATTCTGCAGGGTTGATATTTACAATCGATTGTACCGCGAACGTATCATCTTTTTGGGATCTGAAATCGATGACGAACTTGCCAATCAGGTTATTGGAGTCATGCTCTACTTGGATTCGGAAGATTCCTCCAAACCTATCTATCTCTACATCAACTGCCCCGGCGGATCCGTCATTTCCGGACTAGCGATCTTTGATTGCATGCAACACATCAAATCCGAAGTGATCACCATCAACTTGGGATTGGCTGCCAGTATGGCTAGTTTCATCTTGGCGGCAGGTAGCAAGGGTAAGCGATTGGCACTCCCCTCGTCGCGTATCATGATCCATCAACCCATGGGAGGCGCCCAAGGACAAGCGGAAGATATCAAGGTGGAGGCCGCCCAAATTATGAGGATTCGAGACAACTTGGTCAAGATGTATTCCATGTTCACGGGACAGACAACGGATCAAATTACTAAGGATTTGGATCGGGACAACTTTTTGAGTGCTTACGAAGCTCAAGAGTATGGCTTGGTGGACCGAGTCTTGGATTACAATAAGGAGAACGACACTCAATTGTAAAGATCGTACTATAGAGTGGTAGTGAACGACCTATGAACACGATTATTTAAAAAATGCCCTTTTGATGAATAGTCCTCCTCCTCGTCGTCCGGTAGAGTACCATAGGGGGTAGCGAGAGACTGTTGTGGCTTATGAGGGAAAATTTGCCATTGCTCTACTACTACTAGTTGCATACAGAGGGTACTTCGTATGAAGAAAAGAAGAGAGTATGTACAAGTTCACTCTAGGCGTCTGATTGAAAGAGATTGCGAACGTTAAGACCGAACTGGCGATCCAATGGCCACGGTGGCCTACTACCAAAAACTAGCGGCACCTTTCTTGAAGGGTGGACTCTCACGACATGGTACCTTACTCGGCAAGTCCCGATAGTAACACGTGATATTGGGTTCGGGCAAACAACACTCCAAGCCACCCGAGCAACTTCCATATTCGTCTTCCTTCAGGTACCACTCACCAAGCTGCTTGAAATCTGCCAATTTGTATTCCTTACTCTTTGTAAAACTCATGTGGAAGATGAACGGTTCGATTTCATTGTTGATCATTTGTTTCATATAAGCATAATTGTACTTGAATTCTTTGCCGCCAGGGAAAGGATTTCCATCGCCCATTCTGATCACTTTGACCCGAAGTCCCTTCCAATTGACGTGTTCGTTCAGCAATACATTCAAAGTATCCTGGTGCGATGACTTTCGAGTGACAACATCACCCATTCGAATGAACATTCCATACAAAAATACGGTCAGGTCGTTATTACGGATAAAATGAAAGCCTGAATTGGGGTTGAATGGCTTCCCCGGACTTCTTCGGTCACCGTCGTCCTGAAAGATCATATCATATCCCTCCATTTCTGGGGAATCAAAAAAAGGCAAAGGATTGCGGTTCCAAACGATGTCAATGTCTTGATGAAGCACATTGTACCCAAGACTCAGTACCAAGTGCACACAATATATTTTGGCCATTGAGAACCTGACGAAAGTAGTGTCTCCTGCTCGACCAGCTGCTTCCTCTGGAAACGATCCAAAGATGGGCTCATCAAACCATGCTGCAAGCCCCAACTCATTACATAAATCAAGGGTGGCTTTATCCGTGGCAATCACGACGACATGAGACAAGTCTACGGCACCTTTGGCTCGTGCATTGCAAACAAAATTTCGAAGCAACATGGATTGTCCAATATTGGATGTCATAACCACCAAGGTGTTGGAACCAGGATCAGTTGCTTTCTCCATTACGTTTTCTAGAAAAGGTTTCAATTCGTCAAGTGCTCGGTCCAGGTTCTGCAAATAGTCCAGGAGAACATTGTAGAAGGGAGTTGTGTCCTTTTCCAAGCTGGGCAAGTCGAAATAGCCATCGAACTTGCCCTTTTGGCTATGGGTTCGCGCAACAAGGCTCAAGGGCTTTTTCATATCGATGTGTCCCGTGCCTTTTATGGGGTCGCTTACCCGCATGAACTTGTGGACGTGATAGGACTCCCATTGAGGCAGAATGGCAAAACACTGCCGGGATGAGTCGGAATGGAGATCCTGCAACACGACTTTTACGGTGTCACAGTTTTCTAGTGCATCCTCGGCTGTTAAGGCACTGTCACTGTTTGGAAGAGTTTTATCATTGGTGTAGAGCACCAACACATCCTCTGCTCCCTTCGTGGTTTTGTCCAATGGAACTCCAACGTCTATCAATTGATTGAACTCATCTCGTGGAACGGTGGAGTAACCTTGAAACACTTTGGATATGCTTTCTGGAAACACACCTTCGTCCACTGAGAGACTTTCAGCATGATCCAAACCATGCTTTTGCATGCGCCGTACTCGTACAGGTTCCCGAGCAGGGCTATCGTTGATTAACGGAGTTATACATGGGTCAGAACTCCGGCAGAGGAGAGCCGTGGAAAATCCCGCCGCAAAACACAAAGCACCCCACGGCAAATTCTTCATCATCCCGCCTGGCGACACATGAGTACCTGGGTGTTGTCGTGTAGGACTACTTGATGGACTAGATTTCACTCTCCTCATCTTTCTTCAGAATCATTTATGCCGCCGTCCAGGAGAGTTCAACTGATTAAGACAAAGGCAAGGGGAAGATGTGAGATGATTCGACGGCACACGTGCAGTTCGAATGTGCGTCGACGACGAAACTATCCCTCCTCGGCGATACCTGGTACCAAGAGTAACATGTTGCGTGACTGCAACAAGTCTTTGGTATGAATGAATATCGACTCATGACAATAACGAGAGACGGGGAAAAATCACGACACGAGGAAATGGAAATGGATCTTGCTTTACACCAAGCAAGCAAGGAAATTTCTCCGCAATGATTTTGCCGAAAGGCGCACGTGGGCGCGGACATGCGACCGACGTAGACCCCGGTACAGGATCTACGTGAGAAGATTTCGGGGCGCGTGCAAGCGACAAGCGATCATCTTTGCGAGTCGTGCCAACAGATGGCGGCCACATATGCCCGCAAAGATACTGTACGATGATCCAGATCATCTCCCTGCTGCGTCCATTGACGAGTACAGTCCTCGTACAGTACCGGTATTTACCACATCTGCCTGCAGCAATAGAGTTCGAACAGCCGTCACAATCATAATCGTCGATCCCTGCTGCACCATTTTCATACTTTGTTTTGAGATTTCATCAGTGAGATAGATGAAATATGGAGTACAAAGTGTGGCGGCTTCGACTTATATTCCTGAGTTTGACCATAGCATTTGTCATTTTGAATCTTAGCACTCTTTGGTCATTTACGTACCATGACAATGACAACGAATACAGCATTTCGATAGTTCCGCTGGATTCGGATCGACCCTCAGAAGAAGACCAAGTCTCGGGAAGGAGCCGCCATTCTCAAACCAGTGACAAGGACGGCCCGCTTCTAGTGGGCACGTTCAATGGGCATGACCTGTACTTCGTGGACGAGCCCCCCAAGAGCAGAGTTCATTGCGTCGGGGATACGTACCAAGAAGAGACTTCTTGGCTGTATCGCTCCTGCGAATACACCCAACTTTGTTTTGATCTAGATAGGTTGGACTTTGTCATTTACAAAGACGATATCTCCGCCCCGCTCCCCGAAGGTTGGTATTCCAGCACCCTGCGAGAGGAGGATCCCGTTACGGGCATGGAAGTGAACGCCAGGCCACGCGATGGTGCGATTCACGCTACCCCCAATTTGCAACCGAAAGGACTGTTTTATCCGCGTACCATCAATGCCGAGCCCCCTTCCTCGCATTACCAATTGAATGTGACAATAATTCCATTCTTCAGGTACAAAATCGGATACCGAAATCCAGGGCATCATCTATGGCAAGATCTCATTTCGCTGTATACATTGATCGAGATGTTTGGAAGAGAGGACACTGAAATTTTGTTGGTGCCACTGAAGCAGAGAATCGCGAAAAAATACTACCGAGAAGGTGGTGCTGATTTGATGAACAAATGGGGTGCAAAGCTGATGGGCATGCCCAACTTTGACGAGTACAATCCCTTTTGGGAAGACAGCGACTTTGATTTGCGAATTGCAGGACAACCTGCGTCGCTCAAGTCCCTTTCCTCACGAGTTATCTGCGCCCATGGGCTGACGGGAGTGGGACATTTTTCGCATCATGAGACCCACCATCAGAATGGAACGCATATTCGAGACCGTCTCATGAATCGGGAACTAGTTCCAGCAAATAATGGAAGGGGAGGGTTCTTTCGACGAATGCGACAATTTATGATGCGAAAGGTCGGCATCGAAGGAGGGAAATTAAATTCGAAGCCACGCCTCACCATGCTGTTTTCCCAACATTCGAGCACCAGAGGGAATCGCGCAAACAACACCTTCCAAACGCAAATAGATTACCTTCAAAGCGTCTTTGCGCAGGCTCAGGTTCAAATTGAGGGTGTAACTCTCTCGAAAATGACCATTGAAGAGCAGATACAAAAACTTTCGAGCACAGATGTATTTGTGTCAGCCGTGGGTGGAGGGACAGCTTCCGCCTTCTTTCTACCACGTGGCTCTCATCTAATTCTCTTCTATGAAAGCGGATTGTTGGACTGGGACTATTGGAACAACATCCCGGACATTCACGTTCACTGGATCCCAATTCAACACCTCGATGATCCGGCGCATCTTCCGAATCTCAAACTTCTCGTTGAGGAGTGCTTGGGTCTAGCCAAACTATCACCGAGGCAAAGGACTTACAAGTATTTTAGAATGGGTCGAATAGCAGCTGGCGAAGAATCGTCAAGAGAAACTGATGACACCACGGCAATGCCGCCGACGTCTCCCACATTCTTGGCTCACGCGAAATCAGGTCTCTGCAATGGCTACGACGGAATACTGCGAATCTCTCGCGTTTTCAAAAAAGCCGCCACTGGCACATTCTTCTTCCAGTCAATGGTGGATTCTTTGTTATATGCACGACAGCACAATCTCTATCCGTTCATATGGATCGACCAGATGGGGAAAAGTCAGCCATGCTTCGATCCAATTGTGCACGGGAACGAACTGCAAGCCACGTACTCTCACCTTTTGGGGCACATCAATAGCGTGCATCGCCTCAATGAAACCAGTCAGTGTCGACATGAGCCTGGCCCTCCTGTTTTCAATCAAGTCAAACAAGGTAACGTCGAGCTGCGAGGAAACGGAATCTGGCAATCTTATTTTCAAATGACACATCCTATTCCCTTCGATGATCTCTCGTGTCACGACAAACCGACGTTTTCGTTGTCTCAAACTCAGGTTCTCCCTGGGCTTCATTACTGTTCCGAGACTGCCGTTCGTGGGTGGGTGTATCCGAATCTCGACCCAAGCCTGAAACCAAACTTATCAAAGAATCAAACCATGAAGGGGTGGCTGACCGAGCATCGGAAACGAGCATCTTCGGTTATTCAGGAACATTTCCGGCTTCAACCCTGGCTGCAAGAAAAGGTAGATATGGTCCAACCAAAGAACACCCGATGTCTGGCAGTCCACATTCGGTTAACCGACAAGGGCAGCGGGCGAATCAAGCAAGGGGTTGATTCATACCTGCCATATGTGGAATCTTATGTCAAGGCAACACGGGAGGATCCCGATGCTACCATATTTTTGGCCACGGATGACTCTACCGTTATGCACCAATTGCTGAATGCCTCGCAAATCCTCGAATCAAGTCGAATCCGTAGTCAACAAGGCCTCCTGCTATCCGATTCCAATTCCCCAACCTTTTCAACATTCAAGGCGGAAAGGCATCGCATCAACACAGAAACCCTGGTCGACATTTATGGGTTGTCCCGTTGTCAATACTTGGTGCATGGTGCTTCGGCAGTGGCCGAGGCTGCCATTTACCTGAATTTACAATTGGATCAATTCAGTGTAAATATTGACGACGAGAATACTCTGACTCCACGAGAATTTCAAGTCTTGATCGAGTCGTCGGCAAAACCACCCATAAAACCGTAAACAGTGTTCAACGAATTCGGCAGCAATTTGTGTTGGTTTGCTAATTATTTTTGAGGATGCTGATTGATGACGTGATTCTTCGAGTCGCCTTCTATCTACTACTAGCTCCAGATCACCGATATCACTTCGATGATTCCTCATTATCGCTTTGAGTAGGCGCTCACGATGGATGACTTACAACTAATCTACAATCTTGTACTGTACGGTACTAGCGGTCTCATCGGAAGCGGAAGCGGGAGCTCCTCTGTCGATCAAACTCAAACCAGCGTCTAATATGATGAGTGTTAAAATCCGTGAGTTCTAGGCAGTGGCTAGCGGCTCAGGGATTCGGGCTAAAGGACTAATTTGACTGTGGGATAACGAAGTGTGTTATCTTAAATTAATGAGCTGATTGCTCTATTGATGAAATGAACTTTGGTTCATTTCTATTTTCTTGAATGTGTTGACATGTATTTCGATAGAAGTCTGTGGACTTCTTATAGTTTCTTGGAGGATCATAGACTGTCTCCGATAGTCTTAGAAAGAATCTCTGAGTCGTGATCCAAACGTGTGTCGAACGTAATCGTGCGTAATCGTGAACGCTGGTCGCGTCCGTCCGTCATTCCATGATCGTCCGTTGTAGGTAGATATTCGAACACTCCCTCTCGCGAGTAGTTAGTGAGTCGATTACCATCCGTTCATTCTCTTTCGGTGACGCTTGAAATCCGGCTCGTTCAGTGGCTTGGTCAGAATGTCCGACGGTTGGTCGTAGGTTCCGATTGGGTGAATTGAGACCCATCCCTTCGTCACGTAGCTTCGAAAGTGAAAGAGCTTGTTGTTGAGGAACTTGGTTCGGGGGCGGAACTTGTGGTATCGTGCAATCTCAACTGCCCCGGAATTATCCTCGAATACTTTGCAGTGTACCTCGGTGCGCGAAGTGTTAATCTCGAAACCGCGTTTCTTCATCTCTCGCAATAAGCTGATAATCGGAATGGCTTCTCGGAGCGCATATGATAGTCCCGTAATTTCGCTTTCGGTCGATGACGAATCCAGGAGTTGGCGACTGTGCTGGTTCATCTTGGAGATGTCGTACCCAACTTGTGCGAGGTACGCGTGCAAATCGATTAATTGATCGCGTATGGTCGAGGTAGTCGCATTCGTGTCGATGTGACTCTCGCGCACGATAATTTTGAGGAACAGGATTCCCACTTCGATTCCATCGATAGTGTACTCCTCGGAGTACAGTGTGACCTTATCACGTCCGATCTTGGAGAGGCTGTCGTGAAGTGCGGTGAACAGCATCATCGAGTCTTGGGCCACTCTAGTTGGAGTGTCCGCGTAGATACGTGCATTCGCTTGCAAGTGTTCTAGCGTGATACTGCCGTAGTGGTCCAAGTAGTCCTTGGCTGGACCTGCGACGTCGTCCGGATCATCCAAGATGGACATGACGGAGGTGTCCCATCCCATGAGTTTGGATCGCTTCTTGGTTAGCTCGAGGAAGTCGCGGAGTCCTTCGGGGACACAGTCGAAGAGCTCTTCCGAGAGTTTCTTGGATCCGCTTTGCCAGATCGCAGCACCTTGCTTGGTGTTGTAGTCGATGACGTCATCTGTCGCCTTGGCTGGCGTCAGAGCGAAGTGGGTTGCTGCAGCGGCAGCAGGAGGGTTGTTGTTGGCGTCAGCCATGGTCGATGTTTGTTTGTTTTACTTTAGCGCAGAGGAAGCGTGTTAAAATCCGTGAGTTCTAGGCAGTGGCTAGCGGCTCAGGGATTCGGGCTAAAGGACTAATTTGACTGTGGGATAACGAAGTGTGTTATCTTAAATTAATGAGCTGATTGCTCTATTGATGAAATGAACTTTGGTTCATTTCTATTTTCTTGAATGTGTTGACATGTATTTCGATAGAAGTCTGTGGACTTCTTATAGTTTCTTGGAGGATCATAGACTGTCTCCGATAGTCTTAGAAAGAATCTCTGAGTCGTGATCCAAACGTGTGTCGAACGTAATCGTGCGTAATCGTGAACGCTGGTCGCGTCCGTCCGTCATTCCATGATCGTCCGTTGTAGGTAGATATTCGAACAGATGAGCGAAACAAAAAATAACAATCATATCGCCTCTCGAATCCGACGATTGACTCGCACGACTTCCATTTACGACTAATACGAAGCTTGTGACCTTGGACGGTGGCATGGAAGAATTATCAGCATCATCATCACGGAGAGCGGAGCAAATAGCATTTCTAGTATTTCCTTGTTTCTATGATTACTTTTTAGTATGGTTTTAGTCTTCGGTGTGGGTCTTTTCTATTGTGTTGGTCTTGAGGTGGCTCTTTTCTATTGTGTTGGTATTTTGTGAGGTTCGTTTCTATTGCGTTGGTCTTGAGTGGTGGCGTGGCTCGGCGTTTCTATGGCCTTGCTCATCAAGAGCCTTTGCTTGGTGGTCGCAATCCTTTCACGACCAAAAGTGCATCACAGCGCCTGCTTCTAGGGTATGTCCCCGCCCGCTACCAGCGAAAAGCTACGAGTTGTAGAAGTCGGCGTGGAACAGACTTGTCGGGCCTGGCCGTTCCCAATTTGCTCGCATGTGCAGGTCTTAGCGGTGAAATCAGGAGCGACAAAGGTCATCGAGCTACCAGCAACTTGGCAAATAATCGAGTCGGCTGTGCGAACCTGGCAGTAGTTGCACAAAGTCTCCGTCCCAGAGCAAGTGCAGGAGTACTCAGGTAGCATGTCGCACGTCACCGGAGTGGCGTCACAGAAATTACTACCCTCCTTTTCAAGGCAGAGATAGGAATTGAATTGGCGTTTGGCTTCGCAGCTCCCCTGGCTCGGTAGCACTCCGGTCGCAACTCCTAGAGTAGGCTCAGGGACAGATTCATCACCAACAACTGGAGCTCTGATGACGACAGGCGACGGAGTGGTGGGAGCGGTCACGGGAGGTGCAACTGGCGCAACAGGTGGGTCAGTTGGGCGTGGGGTCGGCGTCCAGCAAGTTTGTCGGGTCTGACCGTTTCCAATATATTCGCAGGAGCAAGTCCTGACGCCTCCCAGGTTAACGTCGGTGTATGTGGTGGAAGATCCAGTAACCTGGCAAAGTATATTTGGACCAGGCCTGATATTGGTTTCAAGTCTGCAATAGTTGCAGGATGTCTCGGTCGATCCAGTACAGCTGCATGAATATGTACCACTGCAATCACCATCATCACCATCATCATCATCTTTATCATCTTTATCTTTACCATTTCTGTAATCACCATCAAAGAAACTCGATGCAGGGCTGGTTGCCCGACAAACCCCAGCGGTCTGCATTTGTCGTCGGAGATTACCGGTATGTTTGGGAGACGCCTCCTCGTTGGTGGGATCGATGTAGGAAAAGAAGTCTTCGTACAAGACCATGCTGCTGGTATTGAGCAGCAGGTTGTCATGAAATTGTTGGCCGGCGACCGGGGCCAAACTCACGACGAGGCAAAGGTTTCGAAAGTTCATGTTGCAAACGAGTGTGTGTTTGTATGAACAAGTTTGTGATTTTATGAGATGAGAGTTGCAGCAAAAAAAATATTGTGAGAAATCGCACAATCCGCCAGAACAGGAATTTGGAGATCGGATTCATCCGAATTAGAAGGGCGGGATCCGTTGCCCTTTCTCCAAATATGCCCCCGGATGGTGGAGACGACCTTGCTTTTTCTTGTCCTTCTAATGCACGACCCAGATACATAAGCCCATTGGTTCTCAGCAGATGCAGAAGAATAGCAACAACCTGGCGTTTCAGCCAAGTTTCAGCGAGCGGCTCGTCACGACGCACCATATAAAAAAAATGAGCGGAGTAGTTCGTGCTAAAACTCTGAGAACTGGCGATGCTGTCACAGCAAGGGACAACGGCTACTTGAACTACTACTAGGAACGAATAATACACGACTTCGGTATTATTCAACGCTTTGCCCGTGCATCTATCTACAGTAACACCAACAGGGTATCATGGTACGAGCAGGAGCGGCTCCATTCCGACGCAAAGCAGGAGGAGACTTCATCCTTCTCTGCTCTAGCTAGTAGAGTCCACTATGAAGCAGAGCCACCGTGCGTGTCTGTCATGTAGCATGATAGCTACCCCAAAAATTATTAATGCTCCAGCATGCATCAAGAGAGACAACAGCTCTGGCTATTGAGTTGCTTGCTCCCGCACACTGACTGAGACTGTTTTACAGTAATAGAAAATGCAGCGAAACAACGCTCACGAAAGTGAAAAGGCGACTCGTACGACTCGAAGAATCTCAAAAGTCATTAGCAGAACAGAAGAACAAATCTTGAGCCATCACAGCCGTTGAAAGAACAACTGTTTGCTATTGTCGACATACAATGCCATTGAGGAAAGCAAAAGCCCATTCACCAAAGGACGAAGCCCATGTCCAAATCACAACAACAATCGTCATCCCATCCAGGTACGCCGGATCTTCCAGCGGAAACAACACCAAGCGAGAACGACGAAGAACGACGAATCCAAGTGAACTATGGCCAGAGAGACAGCCGAGCATATGGCGATGAAGGATCACCGTTTACATGGAAACGCTTTGTCGCTTTGGCCGTTTTTCAAATCACATTTCCTCTTCTTGCACTATTGATCGCTTGTGTCTTTGGCGGACTCATGGCCTGGGTCGAGAATGAAAAATTCTTGACGGGGTTTCTGTACGTGGCAAGTAATCTCCTGTCCATGTCTAATCCGCTGACCGAGTTCAACCCCGCCAATGCCCCTGGTGTCGTCATCGACATTTATGTGAGCGTACTTGCCCTTCTACTGTTTGGTGTTGTTCTGAACGTGGTGAACTTATTTCAAGTTCCGCTGGCAATCAATCGCATGATTGAAGTATTTGTGACAGGAGCTTTTATTGTTCCCTTCGTAGCAATTTTTATTCTGATTCCACTGAGCGTGGGGGTAACTGCTGGAGTATTTGGGTCGATTTTGGCAAAATTCGAGGGTTGGTCGGTGAAAGATGGTGTGTTCTATGTTATCGGGAATCTTCTGGGTCTAGGGACGCCATTGACAGACGTGTTGCCGCTGACACTCGCTGGAGACGTCTTCGACATTATTATATCGTCATTTGCTCTCGGCACTTTGGCCGTTTTTGTGGATTACGTCACTATTTTGAATCCGGCAAGATACGCCCGAAAACGAATGAGAGATTTCCTACGACGAATTGGGATTTTTAAACAAGATGATGATAACGACAGGAGTTATCCAGCTGACGATGCTAGGGCAACCGAGGAAACTCATGACGAAAAGTTGTCAAGAGAATCCCAGAAATCACCTGATACGCTGGAAGAAGAAACGAAGATGTAGCTGCCACTTTTGTCGAATCCAGCTCTATAAATGTCACTCTAATAGACGAAGAAAATTCATGAATGGCCACCCCGGGCATTCGCTTTCTTGACAAAACGCAAAAAACGTTCATGTGTATTCGTCATCATACCCGGGGTCTTGTGTGGATGCAATGTTATGGTATTGGGTAGCTCCCTAGCTCGGGGGAAATTGTTGGAACCACGAAAGTTGTGCGCAAAGGCATCCCCCCGATAGGACTTTTCGTCCCAACACCCGATTCCGATGCGACGTTGGAGACATATTCCAAAAACAACATCATCGTACACCACAGTTTGATTTTTTAGGGCGTCATTGATACAATTTCGAATGTTGTCCACCAGAATTCGAAACGTGTGTTTTGCCATGAGAATACCAGTTCCGCCCATGCAGTACGGTTTTTCCAACCCGCTCTTTTGGAGCATCTCACGAATCGCCATTGCGCCGTTGCCCCGTTTACCGATATATGCGTGTTGACGAAAGTCTCGTTTCACAAGGAACTCCTGAAGTCCGTCCACATTCACATAGGTGTCGTCGTCGACATCAAAGACCCAGTTCACATTGTTCTCTTTCGACTCTCGCTTCAGTTTTAAAATTGCCTCGTCCATGTGTTCCAATACGGCTGCGGCCTTTTGAACCAACGGATACTCGTCGTCTTGAACACCCTTCATGACCACAATCGTGCTGTTGTCAAGAATTCCTGCTTCTTTTGCCAGTGTTGTAATGTCGTCATCCGAACCACTAGCGTAAGGGACGGACTTGTCAACTAGATCTCCCACATAGAATCGAACAAATACACCTTTTGGTAGATCCTTTGCCCACGTCTGCACAAGCTCGGCCACACGAGTCGAGAAGGTTGCTCTAGACGCAGTCACACCGATAAGAATTCCTCCGGCATTTGATCCCTTGAGTTGAGGAAGCGTTTGATTCGTGAAAGCGAGTGCTTGGATAGTCTCTAGCTTTGCCCTATGTCTGCTGCGGGATTTCGCCGCCGCGCTATACAGCTTCGACTCGATAATGAACGCAACAATTTGACTGAAGTGCCGCGACGAGGCAAGAACTCCGTGGACTATCGAGCTATCGGCAGCATTCCAGCGAACTAAAAATTGGCCAAAGTTGGATCCTTCCATGGTGTCCCGAGACTTGACGCTGTGCAAAAACAAACGGACATTGTGTGAGCATGCACCACTCGTCGATCAGAAGCCCCACCCCCACCTGGTGCCAAATCACGGTCATCTCTTACCATCCTCGTAGTTTGTCCGGCTCGACAAAACCTGTGAGATCGCACACTTTAGCGTGCCATCTATGAACCAAGTCGTATTCCCTTTCGCGGACAACCGTGATGTTAGGAGTCTCGCGCACACGCCAGTAGAATTCATTATCCTCCCCTCCCCATCCTTATCAATTCATTCACGTTGTACGCGGAAGTAACAGCGTCAGAACAATGCAGTACAGTACGAGAACTACCTGTTCGAGCTCCGCCATCCAAGCTAGTTTCCACACAAACTCACCTGTGAACGATTCATTCATTTTGTGGAGAGAAACATCTGCGCCTGACACAGCGTACATTCCATAGCCAAAAATGCGCCACAACCCCCGATGTTTGGAATATTTATGCTGTGGACCCAAGAATTGTTCCACCAGCATCGTGTTGCTCGGTCGATACTGCGAGAATACAATGGGAAAATAGAAACGACTCTTGGCAACCTCCGCAAGGGAATTGAACAAAAACCTCGGACCTACATCCATATCAACGTCCACAATGGCCAGGACAGATGTGTTGTCTTGTTTGGTTGCATTGTGCAAGAGATTAATGGCATAGGCACGATGGAATTTCGGCTCGTTGGTCGTAGCAAAGACAACCCTATCTTTCGGGAGAGCTGCTTCCGCTGCCAACCGCTCTCGGAAGCTGCTAGATGTATCGTCCTGCGAATACCGAGTGACTATGGCACGAATGGTGACACCATCATCTGCCGAGCGATCAGTCCGCCGATAAAACCCTTCGATCGCGTTGCCGAGAGTACGGAATAACTCCAGCAACTTCTGATCTTGACCCGACACGGGAATCCCAATATCAATGTTGGTATTCGTAAGTGGCGTCGTCCAGTCAATAGGAGGTAGGAGACCATCTGGAATGGAGGCTTCATCTCTCGTTTCCTCGTCAATCCGATCTTGGGATTCATCGGGCTGATGCTTCCGCGACGACAACAACGACGTTGGACCTTCAAATTCTTTCTCAAAGGTCTCCGACAGCCGCTGAGCCTCCTCTGTAGACACATTGTTGGAATGGTTACTACCGGTAGAGGGTTCGGTTTGCTGCTCTTCAAGGTCAATTAAGCGTTGGAAAGCCCAGATATTGTAAGATGCCAATGTCAACGACACTGCAATCATGGAGACTAAAATTACAATTGTGTTGATTCGCGGCCGAAAGGTACGTGTACCTCGCGTTTTCGGAGACGACAGCATTATTTTGGAGTGAGTTGAAGTGAGTTGAGTTGAGTTGAGTGGATGGCAATGCAAAGTCAAACTTCTGTGGAAAACCGAAACATGCACAAAATGGCCAATTGATGCAAAAGAAGATGAAGGATGGAATGACAATGACGACTAAGAAGTAAACTTGTGTACGAGTACTATCATACTTGTGCTGTGGTACCAGGTATCATCCATCAGAATGGCTTTAGCCCGAACTGATCAGACGCAACAACAACAACAACAAAAATGCCTAATGCAACAAACACGACAGCGCGCCGCGCGCCGTGCTTTTATCGTGTTGACAATACATACGAAGCGCCACAAAGAAATAAAATTCACGAACAGAAATTTCAAACCGAAAGCGCGCATGCCGCCCACAATGCCAGCTTGCCCCCAAATCTGAAATCGATCCCCCGCCTTCCAGATTGGATGCGACGGGCGGCGGGCGGGCGGGCGGTTCCACGCGTCTGAAAAAATTTTCGCACCGTACACCACTACATGTACTTGTACAGTGTACTTGTACAGTACTCTACCAGTACGCTAGCTAGTAGAGCTGTCATCAAGCGCGCTTTTGGGTATCAAGCTAGCGGCGGCGTCGCCGCGCGTTCAACGATCTTTTTCTTTGGCAGCAGGCATCAATCAGTTTCTTGGGGCGGAACCTTCTCTGGACCCAGCACTCTAGAAACGAGTGCCCTTCATGCATCAACCAACAACAGCAGCAACAAAATCTCTTGAGTTATAACATACTATTGAAACTCTACTTGCAAGAAACATAGACATCAGTTCATCGCTAATAGAATGGTATTTTAAAATAGAAGTCATTATTCCTTGTATTCGGTGATAGTTTTGAAACGAAAATAAACCCGAGCAAGACAACCAGCAATGGCTCAGCTGTATGCCCTCGCCTGTGACAATCTTAGCGGCAGGATACCTTGAATCCACAAAAGATAGTATGCATAGATTATGACAGAACATGATACCTTCTGCCAATCACCAGCCCCTGAAACGCTGCTTAGTAGTCGCTGTCGTCGCCTTCATCTTCTTCGGCAATGTTCATGCCGGGCATCTTGTTGGCAAGCTCATCGATTGAACCAACTCGAGCGGAGGGCGACGTGAGATCAAAGCAATCCGCTAGAATCGCGTCCCCAGCACGTCGAGGGAGATGCGTCTGCACAATTTCTCGCAGACGGTCATTCTCGTCACGGAGAGCGTAATAATCTTGACGAAGAGACTCGATCAAGAACTTGGTTCGGACACCACTCTTTTTCTTCTTCTTGTCCTTCTTGTCTCTGGAGTCTCGGGATTTTCGGCTGCGGCGAGGATCCATGGTTACGAATTGGAATCAATCAATTACAGAAAAATAAAATAAATCCCAAATGAATTTTATGACACCCTCTCGGCGGCTTTCTTGCGTGCATCTTCTGCTCCTCGGCGTTGTCGTCTCCGCCCGCGGCAAGCATGATGGTGTTGAAGGATGTCGCCGATCCAAAAAGTCATCTTGAATGACCCAATCTCAAATCTGTCAGTTTTTTACCCAGGAAGTGCTGACCTCAGCATCTGTTCGGTTCCCCTTTGTTAAATACCATGGTAATGTCGTTAAGTAAGAACGCCGTTCGTTTGTGGAAAATGGTGCTGACGCACGAACTATTGTTCCATCTTCGATTTTGATTGGAGAGATCTTCGACGATTGATGATTGAGATTGGGCCAGTTTTGGGCCTTTTTCAGAATGCCAGGCGGGAAGCCAAAGAACTTTCACCGGTAGCCGGACGGTCGGGGAGCAGACCATTCTGTCCTCGTCCGTCGGGTCTGTGCGCCTGTCCGACAAAGTGTGATTATCGGGATCTTGGTTTTTGGCGCGAGAGACGAGGGACCAATGTTCGTCGTTGCTCGGGAGAGGTGGAACAATCATCCGAGAGCTCACTTTTCACAGAATCGATCATCGTCGAAAGCATTGGTAGTGAGAAAACATAGATTGTAGAGTAAAAGTCTTGCTCATAACTAAAAGATTTCGTGGGATGATTCTTCGATGCATATATATGCATTCGGCAGTGACCCGAACCCATATTTATCACCGATCCAGTCGTTCGAGTCGTTTATCAAAGTTCCGCGTTCCCACCGCCAGTTTTGGTCCCGCCTTTTTTCCCGACATCTCGCTATCATACTGTACTGTAGGAATACTGTACCGGTACGTTTATGGTGGACGCGGACGGCAATTTGAACTGCGGAAGCCATCAAAAAATCTCAAACGACCATTTTCAATTTCAAATCATTTTGCATTGTCATCGGCGTGAGAAAGTTTTCTGTGATCATTCATTCGATTATTTATTCTTCACTCTAGAGAGAGAGGCCTCCCAAAAGTCCTAGAGGAAAAATCTTGGTGATTGTGATCCATTCATTGGTCGCTGACATTCAATTCTCGTACCACTGCTAGAGAGGAGATTGAGAGAGTCCGTCGGTCCCCAAATCATCGAGGCTACCTCCCGCTTCACCATGGCAACCCGCAAAATGGAGGCATCCGCCAACCAGAAAAGACCACCACAAGGAATAGGGAAAGGGAAAAAGGGCCGCCCTCGCCGGCGTCCACCAAATGAGCAAGAGATTGTTCGCGGAGAATCGCAAGGCCTCGAAGCATTGTTGCGGGCGCGTGGTTGCCTTTCCGTCGACAGACTCGAAGACGAACAGCGCCGCCAAAGTGCGCTCAAAATCCTGGAGAAGATTCTCTGCGAGTGGGCCTCTGCTGTTCAAGCGAAATCCAGCGACAGCAAATGGCGGCAAGCAAGAGTGTCTCTCGTTACATTTGGAAGCTACCGACTGGGAGTGCATCGCGCCGAATCGGATCTCGATGTCCTAGCAATGTCACCACCTGCTTGTTCCCGCGGCGACTTCTTTACGAGTCTCCCTGATCTTCTTCAGAAGGATTCTAGAATCGAAGATGTTCATGCTATTCCATCAGCCTATACGGTGCGTAGTCAGTCCTTGATATCTGCGTGCGATGAGTTTTCGTTTGCTCACATTCATTCACCCCCCCCCCCCCCCCCCATGCGCATGCCTCACAGCCTGTTGTCAAGTTTCGTCTCAATGGGATCCAAATCGATTTGCTCTTTGGACGCGTCGCAACAGTGTCGAAACTGCTTGAGTTTCAGCGAAAGAGCCCGCCTCCGCTTGTCTCACAAGGAGGAGAAAGCAACAAAGGCGATGAACCTCGGAGAGAGTATATGATAGACGACACAGATCTTGTTGGAGCGGTAAGTGCGATGTTTCGCTCGGATCCTTCCTACGAATCATCATTATCATCATTTACTCAATAGTATTCCGTGTTGTTGTGGTGCAACTAGGATGACGCGGGGGTAAGAAGTCTCAATGGAGCGCGTGTGACCCAGCTCATTCTCGAGACGGTGGCATCGAATCCGGAAGCATTTCGAATCACGCTATGTGCTGTGAAGGAATGGGCCATCATTCATGGGGTGTACTCTAATATTCTGGGATTTCTTGGGGGGATCAATTTTGCTATTCTAGTTGCCTGGGTGTGTAAGCACCACCCGGAGCACAAGCCATCCACGTTGCTGAGAATTTTCTTTCGAACCTTTGCCATGTGGTATGTCGATGGTTGCGAACGGCCGACCTTGTTTCGGAAATTGCATGCTTTACCGACAATCTCAAACTTCGACTTCTTCTTTGTCATGTGTAGGGAGTGGCCGAGACCTGTTTCTATTTGCCCTGTCCAAAAAGATCCACCCGTCGATGTTCGCATATCGATGCCTGTCTGGGATCCACGTGAAAATCCCCGCGATGCCACCCATTTGATGCCAATCCTGACCCCGGCTTACCCATGCAGTAAGTGGTGCACATCATTATGTCTCATGGACTGCTCGTCTTGGAAAGATCGTCTAACACATCGATCAACCTCCTCGCTCTATTTGTCCCCAACCCAAAACAAGTGAATTCTGCATACAATGTTGGTGTACCCCAGCTCCGTCGTTTGCAAGAAGAAATGATCCGGGCAGCCAAAATTTTGGAAAAAGGGGAGGAGCATTGGAGAGATATTTTCACCAACAACGACTTCTTCTATCGGCATAGCAATTTCTTGCAGGTCTCGGTCCGTGCAAAAAATGCCAACGACTTCCTCCCTTGGCAACGTTTCTGCGAATCTCGGCTTCGTCTACTCATTGCTGCATTGGAAACACCGAATGTATCATCTTGGCCGTTCGCCAGATTCTTTGCGCAACATTTTACAAAACATGGAAAGGTCAGGTCGTTCAAGCAAAAGAGTGACGAAACTTGTAAGCAAGAAAATCACTTTTTCATTGCCCTTCGATTTGCTCCCTGGGTCGAAAGTGTTGATTTGCGGTTTTACATTTCTGACTTCTTGTATAAAATGAACTCATGGGAGGAGCGAAAAGAGGGAATGGATCTAGGTATCTGTCATGTTTTGCAACAAGACCTGCCAAGCTTTGTTTTTGATCACCCTTCAATCCATAAAGTGCACTCTACCACAAATCCAGAAATGCCGGGCAAACCTCACGGTACCGACAACGGGGGCAGAACGAAACTAACTCCAAAACTGGAGCGATCGACTCTCTCGGATGAAGATATCGGACTCCAATCGCCCACAAAGAAAGCTCGAGGTCAAGATGGATGCAAATAGACTCTTCAGCACTCGAAATTTGTGAAAACATGCTTTTGCAAAGAGGGCATGTTGAGAGGCTATTGAGAACGATCGTGGCAGCAACGATTGCCCCCACTGTCTTTCGGAATAACTTTTAAGTAGCCGCCATGATGAAAGTACTCGTACTTGTTTGAAACAACCAGTTTCGTTTGGGTAGGAAACAAGGGCATTCAATTCGCCAAACGTTTCAAGTCCATCACCAGGGTCACAAAACGTGAGGGTCATCACTGGTCAAGGCATGCATCGCACAGCTAAGACGTTGGGTGTAAATTGTAAAGGGCTCGGGCAACAGGAGAATGAATCGTAGGAAACTCTGGTGCATTGTACCGGTATTATATCTGCTATGACAGCCACGAAGAAGCAGCTCAATCCTTGAGAGAGTTATCGACAGTGCGACCGCTATGAGTCTTTTGTGAATACAAAATAGTAGTAGCTGAGATCAGCCCTGGCATATGCCTGTTGCCGTACTCTAGTTGCTCGATCCTTCTCTGCCAAATTCTTGGCCAATTGAACCAGTTGCAACGGAGTATTTTTCTCAGTTTTATTCCCACCTCCAAACCAAGCCGTCCACTGCCCAGCTAGTGTCTGGGCAATGCGGTATCGCCAATGGCCCAAGATATCCAGCACACTGGACTCGGCCCCAACACCTCCAACCAAATCACGCATATCAAACTCCATTGTTAAGTCCCAGACTACTTTGTAACCCAGCGATTGTGTTGATTTGATGATGCGTTTCCATTCTTCAAACGTTCGCAAAGAAGGCGTTCCCAAGGCATTTCGAAGCTCGTTTGCTGATTTTTCCGATACCCATGGTGCCAAGATATCTTCCGTAATAATCAAAAGACCGCCTTTACTCAGAGCCGACACCAGATTGTTGATCGTATTTGCCAGATCGGGACTGTAAGCAAGGGATTCCAATGCAACAATCACGGAATAGGATTGTGGTGGCAACGGATCATCGTAATCACGTTGCTCCAAGACGATTTCACTGTTGGTATTCTCTGCCGCCTCGGGAGTATCCAATTCATGCAACGTCACATATTGCTTGGCTTGATAAATCTCTGGAGCGCTCAAGGCGATTCCATGGTATCGAAAGTGTTTGGCCGGACGTGACAAGTCGTACAACATGGAATAGAGAGTCCCTCCGATTCCACATCCACAATCCAGCATGGAGATGGTAGCCGAAGCGGACGGGTTGAGGTATTGGTAGACACTCTCTCGAACTAATCGATTGATATTGCTGTCTCCGAGCCATCGGAGGGCGGGGTCTTTGGGAGGAGACGAGGCTTGGCGACGAAGAGGCCACGATCTCTTGGAGAACGCCTTGCGAGGCCTATCAATCTCTGATATGGGCATGAAAGCAACGCGAACAATAGTATGCATTGCATATAGCGGATAGTCCAGTTGTCCTTCCACCACTGGACAATCCGTGAGTGTGCATCCAGAGAGGGCCAGCCGATGAGAGGGATTGCAATATTCCCAAACGCGAGTGGCAGCCAATCGACACGCTTTGTTGGATTGGCAGGATCCCTCTTCCTCCCCGCCCATAAATCCATATTCAATCAAGGTTGCTCTCATACTAGAAGTGCTCCAAAACACCAAAACGAGCAGAATTGCCAGTATGATAAAGGGAGTGACATTTCGCTGCACCCGTCGGCGTTGACGTCGAAGTCGTATCCGAGAGAGTGCCGCCCTTCGCATGGAACGACAGTACGCCACCAGCTCCACAGCCGATGGACCATTGTGCTCTTCTGGGTGTTCCTGAATAGCAGCTACAAGACCTGACAATATAATCGGCGTCATGGCTTGTTTCTGGGCCACCGAGACGGGGGAAGAGGAGTCCGATGGAACTGGTTGTTGTTTGCGAGGCGACAAAGTTTGACGAGGGACTGCCGTCTGTTTTTGCAAATTCAACAAGGCTTGAGCAAATGCTTTCTGATTATAGATTGGACCAGACTCTAGAGGGACTTTTAATATAGAATCGTCATCGTCCGCGGCTCCTATTGACTCGTCAAAGCGAATCGCCAACGCGATCACCGAGAACGGATCTCGTAAGTCGATCGAATTGGATGTCAAATGACGCCGCTTTTCGCGACGTCGGATCATGATATCCTCTTGCCGAGAAGCAGGGGAGGACGAAGGTGCCCCGACACTGTCATCGTGAGAAGAAATTGTGGCTGGCATGATTGATGAATGAAACAAATAGTACTCGTAGTCTACTCACTCTAGATGAGAGAGATGAGAGATGAGAATGAAAAATGAAAGGAGAAATAAATGAAAGGTTTTGTTTTTGCCGCAACGCGTCGCTCGCCTCGCATCGCTGCGCTTCGCTCGCTCGCTCGCCGCAGGAAGGACTTCTCGACTTCGATGACCACATCTCTGTCTCTCCTGTCAAGGAATGTAGAATCCGGAATCCAGAGAATTAAAATATTCTTGAATTGAAATGAAATCCATGATATTGATGGCAAAAGAGGACAGATGAACAGACCTGGAGAGTGGAGAGCCCTTTGTCCTTCATCTATCTTGGCAAAAGAGGATAGGTCAGACCTGGATAGCCCCTTATTCTGGTTATCCTTGATGACATTGCTGAAACATCTTCGGTGCCCCAAAAGCCAACCAAGGAGGGCCAAGGCTCGTAAAGGATGAAAAAAGCGAGAGACACCTTGGTACGTGGTCTACAAGTCCGACGAGGCCCGTATTCGCATCAATGGCGCCCATCGGTGCTGTAGGTCGAATGAACCCGGGGTCTGAAATACGCTCCCGCTAGCATCCCGGCGTTTTCCTTGAAGGTTCGCTGGACGTAGTGGGCTATCGCCTTGGTGGTTCGAAGGAATTGGTCGGCCTGGCGACTCTCGGAGGTATCGTAGACATCATTCTTAATGTCGTCAGTTTTGCCCTCGAACTTCTTGTTCGGTGGTACAGTTCGTTGTTTGTTCGGAGGTGTTACGGCTGGGCGTCTTTTATTCATACGACCCCCGCGGTACCCGCCGCCACCTTGGTTACTGGGCGTTTGGGATGGTTGTTCTACCATAACCACGTGATAAAAATTTAATAATTTTGAAGCAAGTAGCTATTTGCAACGAATCTGGAATCCAATAAAGATATCCACTTGATTGTTGTAACAGTCTACTGCGATCTGATATTTCATGCAAATCGGATTATTGAATTTTTATGCGTCTATCCGATGATATCTTGTTTGTTTCACATTTCACTTGTTTCTTCTCCAAATAATGGTTGGTCGTCAGACAGTATCTTTCTCCCTTTCGTTGATGTCTAATACCACCATAGATCATATGTATGTATACTGCCTTCATACCTTGGTATGGTCGGCGTCCGACCAGTTTACTCAACACCAACAACGGTAGCAGGAAGGTGCCAGGTGCCCATACACTCCTTACTCCTTCGATCTTCGATCTTCGATCTATTCCATTCCATTCCATTCCATTCATTTCATTTCCAGCAGTGGAACCAGATCGAACATGTTTCGTGGCAGGGACACTTTTCTTTTATTCTTTCTCCTGTTGACTTACCCGGAGTTACACGTAGGCGCGGGGGCAGAAACCCAACCCGCTACTTGCACAAACACAAACTCCAAGTCGGAGGAGGATATCCAACAAGAAGATGCTCGCGACAAAACAAGTAACCAAAATAATGATGTTACTGTCTGCGGTCTTTGGATGGCCGAATCCTCGCTTTATGGCAATCGGTTTGGCCTTTTCACAGGTGTCGAAATAGCAGAAGGAAACAATATTTTGGAGGATCGGGATGTGTTGATACCCATTTTCGATGCGAATCAAAACGAATGGTCGCCGTGGCACGAGATCGCTCAAGAAGGTGCACCAACGCAACAACATGCGCAAGCCGATCTCTTTCTTCAAAACTACTTTCAAATTAGAACTTTTGTGCCTGGCCTTGCCAGTTCCATGCTGTGCTCTGACGAAGTAGCGACTGTTGCGACAAAGAAGGAGGACGACGATGATGATGATTCTTTAAGAAATGTTTCCTACGACAGCCAGGGCGTCCACCGTTCCAAGGATCCGACCGCAGGGAGTTTCAGCTACCGAGAATCCATGCCGTTTGTGGCTACCACCAATTTGACGGCGGGCAGGGAATTATTTGCCAACTGCAACGACAGTGGCGATATGAATAGGAACCCCTTCTTTGGATTCTCTGATTACATCAAGCAACAAATGAAAAAGCCAATTCCAATGCTGCAAGAAGAAGGAATTTGTGTCGACAATATTTCGGTGAGACCCTCGACGATACCGAAAATTGGCAAGGGAGCTTTTGCCAAACGACGAGTCCGAAAAGGTGGAACTATTATTTCCTCTCCGGTGGTGGCTCTGGATCGCTCTCAAATGGAAATTGTTCGTCAGCGAGAAAGCGAGATGGAACGTGTGGAATACTCTGAAGAGGTTGTTCACCAGAATCTGTTGCTCAATTATTGCTATGGCCATCCCAACTCGACCGTCCTCCTCTTACCGTACGCTCCTGGAGTCAACTACATCAACCATAACCATCAAGAGCCCAATGCTATTGTGGATTGGTCGCAGTCACGGGCAATGCAAAACGACCTTTTGGAAATGACGGCTCATGAGGTGCTCTCCGAACCATTCATATTGATCTTTGACTATTTGGCCTTGCGGGACATTGAGCCGGGCGAAGAAATCTTTCTGGATTACGGACAAGCCTGGCAGGCAGCCTGGGAAAAGCACGTTCGAGAATGGAAAGCTCCACTGAATAGCGAAACCTATGTCAGTGCCGTCGACTACTATCGAAGCGCCGACCCAGACAGTGCTATTCGAACGGTAATAGAGCAGAGAGCGAATCCCTACCCGTCCAATATTATTACAACATGCTTTTACAAAGAAGACATTGATGATGATGACGACGACGATGATGATGACGAGGAAGAAGAATCTCTGTTTATTGTGTGGAAAGAGGACGAACACAATGATTGTCTCCGACCGTGTACGATCCAGCAACGATACAGCGAGGATGACGAGATTTTCTACAATGTGCAGGTTCATGAAATGACGAATCATATGGCACCCGACGAATGCGACCTATCAAAGGAGACTCTTTGGGTGACGAGAGTACCAGCCTCTGCGATTCAGTTAGCCGACAAAGAGTACACGTCAGACCAGCTGATGCAATCGTCATTTCGCCACGAAATTGGAGTTCGCATGAATACACCTCCCGATCATTGGAAGGACATGTATCCGGATAGTTGGATGATGGCAGACGCAGAACCGGGAGACTTCATACAAGAGCCATTGATCCCGGGACAAATTGAACAAATCAGGTGGAAAGATGACGGAAAAGTAGTTGCCCAAAATGCACATGTGATGGGGCTATCACCGCGCGTGCGGGAAGTACTCCTAGAGTACTGCGACAGGATGGGAATCACGGAACGTTTCCGAGATCTCACCTACCGAGGGAACGCTTTGCAACCAGGAGTGGATGAGCAAATTGTCCTTAATGAACTTAACTGGCTCGTTCAAAGACCCGCCTCCCATTGGAAATCCAACATGCATTGGATCAGCCCGAGAGATGCGGAGGCTCAAGTGGATTACCTAAAGGCCCTCAGTGCTGCAGGGTTCGACGAAGTACTCCAGCAAGTAGGGCAAAAGTTTGGTATGGATGGATTGGCGGCCTATCATGTCACCTTTATTGCCGTGTCACATTGCAATCGTGGGTTTCTGCACTATGATGTAAGAGCAACTGGCAACAGTGTCTTCAATGTGATTATTCCGCTGATTCTAGCCAACGAGACGGGACCTGAGTTGGACTTAAAACAAGATGGATCGAGGGACCGCAACGATGTGGGAAGACTACGATATCAATACGATGTGGCTTCCATGATGGGAGATGACGCCTATCATGGTACTTCGGCCGTGGACTACCGCATGAGTAAAGAAATGCGAATGGCTGCAACGGTGTATATTGCCGATATCAACGAGAAAAATGTTGACGCCATCTTACAAGATTACACTCAATCTTACCCTCCCAAAGGAAGGCCAGACATTCTTCTACAAATGGCAGGGACTCATTGGAAGAAAGATGATCCTTCCATCATGCTACCGAAACCCACACATGATAGGGTAGCTGCGAAGGCCTGAGAGGAGGCTCGACGGCCATGGCAAGCAACAAGAGGAATTCGCGGTTAGGAAAGTGCCCCCACCTTGCATGCCGCCACATTACTTCTGGAAATATCCCAGACTATTAATTGCAGTGTAGTTCCTGATCGACATTCTGGTAATTTCTTGTTGGTCAATCCACCAGCCTTATCGTCTGAAAAGCCCTTGTCGATCTCATTGAAAAGAATAGATGCTCGTCCCACCCCCTTTTCACCGGATTGTGCCACTCGTGATGTTGGTTTTGTCGTTTTCAATATGGTCTCTTCCTCCTCGACTGCATGAAATACTACATACTGAGACCCCGCCTTGGCCGTGGCAGGATCCTCCCGGGACGGTGATCGAATCGTCAAGGGTGCAGCCTCCTCGGACGGGCCACTACTCTTTGCATGCAACATGGTTAGTTTGGATGCCGATAACGCCACCAGCCGTCTAATCATACTGGGCAAAACAAATGATCCTTCGATTTCCACAATACCACTCGTTCCTTGGACCCCTTTGACTGGTTTGACGGGTCGGGTCTCGAGCGATTTCCATGAAGCATGCCAAACGGGACCAATTTCCCGGGGACATATCAATTTGGGAAGACATACCCGCAGACAATTGTTGTCGCCATTCATTTCTTTCACCATTCCAAGCCGATTCAAGTAGACTTCAAAAAAGCTCGCCACATCATCGTAGCCAGACACAGTAATGGCCAGGTCTTTGGGTTGCTCTGTAGGTTTGTGGTCCTTTGTTTTCGTTTTGATTTTGATAGAAACGTCGGCACCAGCCACTTCTCCGTAGGCTTGTGCCTTCCGCAAAGCCTCGAGATCGGCCTTGACCGTGGGACTCATGGCCTTCTGTTTGTCTTCCTTCTCGTTTCCTTTGTCGGCATCGGAACTATTAGTTAAAGGATCTTCCAAGACCTTCATGGTTTCGACCCCACTATCTCGCAGTAGTTGCAAAAAGGTGTCCCCACATTTGGATATCAAGACTCGAGGCGTGAAATGTTCTTTTGTCGCGTCGACCCGAAAGAGTACGATATGATCGTCTGACACGCAGTAAAAGTAGTAGTCTAGAATCGCAGTCGTGATGTTCTCTTCCGCCTCGACTTGTTGACACCATTGAAAATAGAGTGATCGAAAACTTTGTTGCCATTCTCGGATATGTAGCTGGGACGAGGAGTAGGCATCGGTCGTCTCGTTACTTCGCTTTCCGTCGGCGACCAGAGTGGGCCGAGTTGACGTGCTGCTGCTGCTGCTGTTGGTAGTAGATTTCCCCCGTGACGCTCGGACACTTCGCACTAATCGCGTCGCCAATTCAGCCACTGGATCCTTGGGTTTAGTATCACCCCCGTCCAACGTCGATAATCCTTCGGTACTCTTTAGAGCTGCTGCAACCTTCTCCGTTGACGATTTCTTGACGACGGGAACGGCAGTCGTCGTTACGCTATCGTCCAACAATGAATCTTTGGACGGACGCATAAACACAACAACATCACTATTCGATGCATATTCCCAGTATCCCAACGTTTCCCTCCATTCTCTAGTGTTCAGAATGCCCAGGAGGGTCTCGGGTGGATGACACTCCAGCTGCCATTTTCGGGAAAGAGTCCAATCCAAAATTTCGGCTTGTCCACTATGAAGGGGCGCCTCCCTCCAGTTGTCATCATCATGTAAACTCGACATGGAATCTTCATTCGCAGCAGATTGCTGCTTTTGTTTGTGCGGTGAGGGAGTGGCCAGAAAAGAAGAAGGAGAAGAATCATCCCTTCTGGCTCGCTTTCGTTGAGGCGTCGAGAGCAATGCCGCCGAGGAGTCTCTACTATGAGAAGGCGACGAGAGTAGCCGTCGTTTCGCTTTACCAGGAGACGAAAAGCGAAAGGGACTCATGACGAACTGATTGACAATATTCATGATCGATTTCCCGGAAGGACTCATAAAGCCAGGAGGCTTGTTGTGATTTGTCTTTTTCTTCTGCTGAGGTGTCCCCGGCGGCGCCTTTAATTTCTCCATGACGGCTCCGAAGAGAGAACCACGGGGTTGGGAAGGGCGCTTCGCACTAGCATTACCAGTAAAGTGAGACAGAGACACTTCATCGTCCTCATTGTCATTTGGTAAGTTTGTCGACAAGTCTTCGCCCAACAACGTGGTATTTTCAGAGAGTCGTTGAAAAAAGGAAGGAGGAGAGGCTCTGGTCTCCGGCACCGCCATTAAGGATCCTGCTCGACTTCGTCCTGGCAAACTATCAAACAAAGTCGATCGCCGTCTCACCAGAGGTTTACCGAAATTCATCAACGACGGCTGATTGGAAGTCGATGAGCCGCCCAAAGAAGACGATCGACGGACGGGAGGCGGCGGTGGCACTGATGATTCTTCGGGGGCGTCGATACCTCCATTGCTTATACTACCAGTGTCGTTATCTAGTAGAGACGAAGACATTTCACTCCGCGGTCGTTTTAGAGGGCTCTTCAAAGAGGACGGCCTTTCATAGAGGGCACCGTTCCTCGATGTCTTCTCTAAAGACGAGAGGACACTCTTTCGAAAGGCTTCGGCTGGTGGCGCCGGTGGGAGCTCCTCGCGCGACGACGACATGGCGACTTTAGGGACAGTATTATCGATAGCCTGCTGCAGTTGAACGTGAAGGATCTATAAAATGTTGGTGTATGCTGCTACTGTAAGGCACGAATGAAGATGAAATAATGTCGAAGGGCATCCATTGCCGTCCCTCCATTTCTTCATTTCCGCAAAAGCAAGAAGGAAATGCACAAATAGCGCGTGAGACCTTCAAACCGCGAGTTTTGGCGGGAAGACTGTCATTGGAAATCCTGCTCCAAGTGGGAACGTCGTGAAGATTCCAGATTCCGTCGCGCCATAATGCACGAGAAGGCAAAGTAGTGACAAAACAATAAAGGGTGCTTATTTTCAACAAGACGCGAATTCAGAAAAACCCGCGGTTTGCCCCTTCGTCGCGTCGCCTGCAGTCGCCAGCTCTCCGCCGAAGCAGAACTTAGGACCGAGGTATCCTCCAGAAAGCAATTGTTCCGTCAGAACCCACCGACACCATACTCGGTCCTTGGAATGCAAGTGCACATACCAAGAAACTACTATGACCTTCCCATTTGTCAAGATAGACCTCCTCTGATGTATTCCATAGACGGATAGTCCCATCGCTGCAAGCAGAGGCCACCAAGTCTCCGTCATGGGAAAAGGCTACCGAACGAATGTTGCTATAATGACCTTTCAAAACCTTCGTCTGCTGCAGGCTATTGTCATACAAAAGTACAGTCTTGCCACAGGCTACAGCAAATGTTTCCTTGTGTACAGCAAAACCTCGAATATCGCCCAAATTTGGTAAGGGGACTCGATGGTGCTGAGGAGCTGCTAAAGAACAAGTTGGAGATTCTGGATAGGTACTGCTGCTGCTGAGATCCCAAGCCAGTAGCTGTTCATCCGAGCCTCCCGACACTAGGAACTCGCCTGTCTTGCAAATGGCATGGATTGGACCTCGGTGCAACGTCTCAATAACTGGAAACTTTGAGTCCTCCCAACATTCAATCGCCTCATCAAGAATCTCGTGCACTTGAAATATGCGAATCTTGCGGTCCGTACAAGCAATGGCGATTCGAATCCCCCGACACTCATCACTAGACCAAGCACACATACAGGTGATTCCACCCTTGCACACCGAAAAGGGATATGCTTTGGACAAATCCTGTTGTTTCCAGACGAGTAGTGACCCATCTTCCGAACCGGTTATTAATAAGTCATGAATCACGATAGTCGAATGCACCCGGCGTTTGTGCTGGTCACGCAATACTCTCGTAGTTCCATTTCGTCGGTTCCAGATTTGAATTCTTCCTCGCTCTGTACCACACGCCACAAAATCACCCCCAAAGGCCACCGACCATGCTCTACCAGCCGTGACGCGCAAACGAACCTGGGGCCAGGGTGCCTTAACGGTGTTTTCTTCTTTGCAGAGGTTGTAGAGCTCTTTGTTGACCATCACCAAAGCATTCCAAGTCGTCCTGTCTTCAAGGAACGGCGCCACATGATAAAGAAGGATCGAAGCGGGTAATTGGACATCCATTATTTAAAATATTTGTGGTTTTGAGGAGATGGATGATGAGAGATGGACCCATCAACCAAACACAAGATCATTCTTCTTTATTGTGCCGCTGTTATGATGTGGGTGGAACGAAATTCTGAATTCCGTGCGACTTCTATTACGCGTCGTTTATTTCTTCGCGACTGACGCACTGGGAAGTCGAGGCAGTCGATTTTGCAAAAATTGACCATTCGAATCAGTCAAAAATGGAAACTATTAAAACTATAAATACGCGCTCGCACAGCGGCTCATTATTATTGCTTTTTCCACTCCCCCATCTTTGTTTTCGGCATGACCACACAAAGCACCCTCTGACAACTTACAACCCAGCTGGTCTATTCTGAGATCCCGGTGATAATCATGAGAGGGAGGCTGATGAACCCGATTGCTTCCGCTTTGGTTAAACGGAGGCGACAGATATTGCCAAAATTATTTTCATCCAGCTCAAAGTCGACCCAAGTGACAGGTCCTACCGCGAAGTTGAAATCATGGGAAAGCTGAGCTGCACTTGTGAAAAATACAAAGGTCGACAATCAGTACCTTGAGCACATCAGGGCGACTCATGACCCTTCACTCCACGTCAAAACCATCGAAGACGAACTTAAGGGAACCATCGGAAAGGCGTTGGGAAAGCAGGGGGAGAAAGTGTTGATGTATCTACGAGCTATGGAGCAAGAAAGGGTGCAATATTTCCAGCTTCTGGAGGACAACGAAGTAACCGATCCCAAAATCCAGAAGACCGTCGAGAAGCATAATCAATACAGGAAAGACTGTCTCCAAGCGCGATGGGAACTTATCGTTCACAGACAGGCCGTTGGATTCATCGTGGGCAACCACAAATATGTCATGGAAAAATTCCCGATTGGGGAACCCCTTCCGACTGCCGAGGAAGTCAACTGTACCGAGAATAGTGACTCCGAGCCTCAAACAACTCAGAAAAAAACATTTGGTGATCAGCTTGACTGGTGGCAACGTGTCGGTCGTTGGCGATGAATTTGAGGGACTCTTTCTCTCTCTCTCTAGAAGTAGGCGACCACCACTCTATAGTAGTATATTCATGTATTATTGCGAGGAAACCCTGGTCTTTGCTCGTTTCTTATCGACAGACGACTCCTCTACTTTCTTTCTAACGTTGCGCTTCTTCTTGTTTGCTGTCTGTTTCGGTCGTTTTGGGCGCGACGCCTTTGCAACTGCTTGTCGCTCGTGATATGTGTAATGCATAGCCTCCAAACGTTCACTCTTCAAGACATGATAGCACCCAACGTAGGAGCAAGTGCGATGTTTCCACCCTGTTCCTTGGTGACGCCGATGTAGCAGACTGCGTTCAACAATAAACTTTTGGATAAAGAGGCGCTTCCAATTTTCCTGCTGGGGGCTACTGGCTTCCTGCAACCCCCCACGTGGGTCAGACGGGCGCAATGGGAAACGACTTCGGTAAACCTCATGCCAAAGACTATTCGCAGAGTCAATCATCGTCATCCATGCGCCACACACCTGCCTGCATTTCACAATCTCTTGGTAGCCCGAGTATTGGAAAACTTGTAGCAACAAGTCAGGATTATCAATATAGTCCGTCAGAGGTGGTCCTGTACTGGCCCTACGAATTTTCCCTTGTTTTCGATCCTCGAGTAAACGACCCAGATGCTCATCAAAATCAGGATTTGTGAGAAGACTTTCCCAATCCTCAAATTTTGTTCTCCCATCTACTCCAACACGTTCATACGCAGACCGTAGATCGTAAGGTTTACAAAAGGGCCAATCCCGCAAGGCTACCTCCGAATACTCGTGTCTGGTTTCAACGTTGTCCGTCTCGCTCTTCGCGACATCCAAAGCTGGACTTTCGTTCTCTTCATGAAAGTTCAAACTACTTGTCAATCCAAGAATTCCTAGTCTTTGTAGTGCACAGAACGGAGCATTGGTCCCATCCAGAACATCCATTTCCTTCGAGTCAAACCACCAGCTCATCTCCCCAAAGTGAATTGTTAGATGAGTGACAAATAATTGAAAGTCCTCTTGGATCTTTGTGTCGCATAATAGAAAAAGGCGACTCCGACGAGAAAGAATATGGGCAAGACACTGAAATAAGCCTTGATGTTGACGATTGTGGTATGGTTTGTCTTCCAGTAATCGTTCATCGTCCACCATCCCTTCGACAATTTTCATCACATGGTCAATGAGAGGTCGAAAGGCCTTCCAACAAGCGTCTGCGTTGTCAAAACAAGACCATTCTGTGACAACTTCAGAGTATATTCGTAGCCAAGTAGGGTCCCTCGTCGATACAAATCGTGACCAAGTCATTCGGCACACATATTGAATGGCAGTAGAAGACTTGTGATGACAAGCCAGTAGCAATAGCAAAAGTCGGATACATGGCGATTGATATTCGGCATGGGCCGCCTGAAGCAAACAATGAAAATCAAACTTATTGCCCGGCGGCAGCAACACACCTAGCTTTCCCATCATTGGTTGTTTCCGGAATAGTGCCAGGAACTTTTGGTAGCCCCGACATCTCACCACTGCCCACTCATTGGGCAACAATGGTTGACGGGCAGCTCTGTGTTTGGTGGCATTCCTATTGACACATAGGCACGATGGACATTTCACCGCTGTGGCGCTCGGGGTATGCCCCTTGGCGGCAAGAACTTGCTTTAAGGATATGCCTCCCAGTGGTAATGCACGCTGTGATACAAGATACTTGGGGCGATAATCAGTGGTAGAAAGAATGTCCTTGTCATGAAGATCTTCCAATTTTGCCAGTCGCACTCCTCGCGGTCGCTTTTGCGAGGTCAAAATGGAAGCAGCGACCTTGTCCCTCGAGCAACGAGCACATTGACCCGTTGGATCATGACTGCTGCTGGCAACAGATCGGGCGCCCGAGTTTGCCCCATCGCTTTCACCAACAGTTTCCGACTGTCCTATTAGAATATCCATTTCCATTTGATCCACATGCTCCAGAATCTTCAAGAGAAAGACTAATATCGTCGAGTGGGCCCTGGGGCAATCGCCGGCCAGATGAGAGGCGGCAGATAGCAGCCGGTTCCATTTGTGGGGACTGAAATGATGATGATGATGACCATCATTTTTTTGCGACGACTTGAGCAGCAGCGACGTACTCCAATCACGAAACGAGTCATTCAAAGACGGACACACATTCCACAGAGTTGTAATGGATCGAAGCAAAACAAGCTGCGACGGAGTCCAACGGGTTGCCGTCGTCGCAGCAGAAGTCGAAGCACCATGGCTGTAGTTGTAGTTCCGGATAGTCGTGGTGGCAGCTCGACGTGGCGATTCCAAGAGCGCTTCCAATAACACTCCCACGACTACACCCGCACAAGAGCGTGGAACCACAGTAGGATCGAGTAATACCGTAATGACTTCCTGCAGAGGTGTCGTCGCATCCTCACCACCACCACCACCGAAGTCGTGCTGGTCGTGAAACTGACAAAGTTCATTCCAAGGCAAGCCCTTCCATCCCTCCTGTAACGCCTCCGATTGGTGACGACTCCAACACAGCGTAGTTTCCTTACCATTGTCCGAAAGTTTCTGTTCGGAAGAGACTGCAAGTATTGTGTCTACTAGGCAACTTCTCAATTGACGACGAAAGCTGCCAATGGGAGTCGAACGAAAAGAAGCTACCGACGCGGCGATCTCTAGCCTTTCTCTCAGCGAAGACATAATCATCGATGCGTATTCATTCATTCATTCATTATCCATTCTTGCTTCTGATCATCTTATTTACTGTATGTGTGCAGTTGGAGTATATGTCGTTGTTATGGATTGTGAAGAGTTGGAGTGCTAGTGGAGATGAAAAGGATAAATGATGATGATGAATGTGAAGCTTTTTGTTCGTTTTTACGTTTGGTGGCGGGTGTGAGAGTGGTTGGAGCTTGCGTTATTCCTTCGAGTCGACTGATTTGTCGACTACGCCGACCAATGGTAGAAGTACAGACGGCCACAATACGAAAGCGTGACCGCCGCAATATTATTAGTTGAGAATGACCATGACGTTCCAGTTTTGAACTGAACGCAAAGGAGCTTACAGTACCAGTATTACCACCCCTACGCCCAACGCCTCTCTCTCTCTCTCTCTCTCTTATTGTAACTCCTAAGCACCCGTAGTTCTTCTCTCGACGATGGCCAAGGGAGAATCCAATCCAGTAGAAGGGTCATCCTCGTGGATCGCTACCCCCAAGAAGACCGATGGCGCATCAGCAAAGAAGATCCCTGTCGTTAGCAATTCATTATCATCGTCGTCACCATCATCTCTTGTCAATACTCTTTTGAGTCTTTCCATCTTGGTGGGGGTCGGTGCCATTGTGGGCTACATTGTCTTCTCTTCAATTTACAATCATCGTTGTTCGGACTTGATGGACGATGCCGAGCGTCGATTCAATCAGACGCGAGAAGACTTGAATCACAAACTCGTCGAAGCCATGCACCAAAACACCGCTAATGAGGGTGCCGAGTCGGAACTGTTGGAATTGCGGGGACGTCTCGAGGGACAAACTGATTTGATGGGAAAACACGAAGCTTTGTTGGACAAACATCAATCGACAGTAGAGCGATTGAATCAACTCCAAGCGAAACAAGACAAGGCCTCACTACAGTCATCGCAGTTGGAGAGAGAATTACAAACGTCCCAGAAAAAAGTGAGCGAATTGGAGGGAAAGTTGAATGTGGCGTCCGTTCAAAAAGAAGCATCCGAAAAGCGATTGCAACAGGCGAATGCTAGAGTCGAAACACTCCTAGAACAAGCCAAGGCGCCGGGAGACTCGTCCGCCTGTGAAGCGAAGCAGCAACAGTCCATGTCGCACATTCAAGCTATCCATAGTGCTATTTGCAAAGAAAAGTACGTATTGTATTGTACTGACGAAAGTTGATTTCTAGAAAGATTGTATGCATTCACGGGTCACTGACATGTCTTGTCCTTTCTCTCTCTCCTTTCTTCCGCAGGTACGGCGAAAGTCCCTATTATATACAATTCGACATTGAAATCGAGGGTGACAAGGACGAGGCGACATTATTTTTTGTGGTGGAGATTGAGACTCTGGATGAGCTACCACATTCTGTATTTACCTTTTTGACGTTGGTGGAGAATGATGTATACAAGGATGCCGAGTTTCTGTCGACGCTAAGTATCATTCATTTGGATAGTGACGAGGACAAGGTGGCGTCCCTGGGATACGCCACATCCGCGTTGAGTTTGGTGGAGGGGGCTTCGTTGGGAGCTTGTACTCCATATTCCGTTGGGTTTGTGGGAGCCAATGGTGGACTCAAAATAATAATGACCAGCGATGCTACCAAGCATGGTTCTCTAGCATGTTTTGGAAGTATAGCACAAGGACGACAAACGGTGACTCGCATTCAACGGGCAGGCCGAGAGGGCAAGACAGTCTCCATTACGGGCACGGAGGCCGTAAAATTAACAACGAAACCTACCCAAGGCGAAGGAGAGTTTTAGCTAATCCTGTTGCGTGTCCCCATTATGTATATAAAAATGTGCTATTATACGATCTAGAGATTACAATCTATAGAATTTTCCCAATAGTTCTTCAATTCCATATACGGGTGGTGGGTTTTCGTTTCTTCTCCTTTTCCAGTTCCTCATGCTGCTCCTTCATAATTTCCATACCCCGTCGGTCGATCTCCACCATAAAATTAGGCGTCCCGCCATGAGGTCGACCCGGCAACATGAAACGTTCTTGGGCCGTTGCCGCGTTGTTCAAATTTTCTTGCCAACTGCTGGTTTGGGCATTTTCAATCATAGCACGCAACTTGGCTTCTTCCATGGTCATGGGCTGTTTCTTATTATTCTGAGAATCATTGTCTGCACCTTCTAAAAACTCCATCACCTGCCAACTGACCAGACCCGCCATCGTGAACAATCCGACCGTACCGGCAGTTACAGTGAGGGGATGCGTATCCAACTTTTGGAGAAACCATCGAGTGGCACGTTGCATTTGTTGCAGGACCATCGCTTATTAAAATGACTACTCTACCAGATATGTACTGTACAGAGGGAGTGCTTCGTGAGGCGATGTTTATTGCAGTGATCTATTGCAGAATGATAACAACGACAACTTACAACACAACCGACGATGGATTCGATTTTTTCTTTTCAACAAAATTCTGCTGACTCGGATTTTGATTTTCCGACTCCATCGACCCTTTTGATTCCATCGACCAAGAAATAATCATCTTCTCTCTCCCCTCTCTACTCTAGGCTTCTGAAGTTTCTTGCAAGGATGTTCTCCGCAGGTTCTCCGGTGGAAGTTTCCGGAAGTTTCTATGCCCGATTATTGGAAGATCCCGCAACTTCTGAATGCTGATGGGAGGACAGACGTCTACTCCGGTACTGAGGGAGTCTGTGTGGGGTGTTGGTTGTCGGTGGCAAATTTCTCTTTACTCCACTCTACTAAAATCGGGTCCCGCGGGTGCAGCCCTCGTCCCGTTCGGCATCTTGCCCACAGCGATGGGCCCCACTTCGGACCCTTACTATCTAGCGTATTACCCGGACGCAAGCAACTGCCCTTTGGGGGGGCAGTATGCTCAAGCCTACTCGGAATACGAGGTTCCCAGCGCTGGGAACCCCACCAACACCCCGGCGGAGCTTCGTCAGAAAGTGTTCGATGCCGCCGCTCTGGGGCACGGCATGGCACACGTTCTCCTCGTCGTCATAACTTGCAAAACCTCTCAATATCGATTAGCGATAGCGAGAAAATTCATAGCCCACCCGCCCAACCCGCTTTGCTTTTTGACCGAGCTCGCTGCAAGCTATGCTTCAAGCTCGCCCGGTCAGAAAATTGGAAAGGCACGGTTCGAGCATATGCTCCAGTAACTAGACCGCAAATTTTCCAACTATTCCAGTCCTACGAGTCCGGCGGAAGAAGACTAGCAGAAGCGGTGAGCGGAGCGTGCCGCCCTGCACCGACCGCTCCGCGCCAAAAAAAGAAGGTCGGAGGCAAATTCTGTCGACATACTTGTATCGCGACGTGCTTTCCAGTAGACCACAGTAGATATTCTACGGCATTGCTTCATCCGCGAAGCACGCAGGCCTGCCGCCACCCGCGGGCCGGCTGCAGCCACAAGCGCGGGAAAGCCTGCTGCTTGGGTGTTTGGTTTTATGTTTGAAACACACAACTGCACAGTACCTGGTACGATCATCAATCAGATAACTTCCCTTGCAGGTCTTTGTGTTGGAGCAATCTCATCGCAAAGCTATCAAGACCAGACAGAAAGACTCAAGAAACAAGGTAAGTTGTTGTATTTCGAAGAGGGAGCGATACATGTCTCATAGCCGCGGAGGATGTTGAAGATGATAGGATATCGGTATGAAGTAAATGCCAAGTCTCGTGACTCACCGATGTTGTCGTTATGGTTCTCCTTTATAGTTTGCTATTCATTTTAATATCGAGTAAAAAGAAAAAATGAGTTTCAGTGAAGCCTCCTTGACCAAGGATGCCATTTCCACCCTCGTGAATATGCAATCGGCCAGCGCCGATCGAAGTTTCGAACCCACTATCCAAATCTTGAACCTCAAGAACGTGGGCCCCGGAAAAGCCGGCCAAGAAGGCCAGGATCGCTGGCGAGTCATTCTGAGCGACGGTGTACACTTTGTTCAGGGTATGCTAGCCACGCAGCTCTCGGCGTTGGTAGAAGATGGTCAACTACAGCAGTTCTCGATGATCAAAATTCAAGATTTCATGAACAACAAAATCCAGGACCGCAACATTATCATCATCTTGCGTATTGATATTCTGGGAACGACGGACCGCAAGCTAGGAAACCCCGTGGATCTTCAAAAGGCAGGCAATGCTGGTCCCAACCCTGCTTCTGCCAGTGCGGCGGCTCCCATGTACAACCGGACCAACACGGCTCATACTCCCGCCGCCATTGGCAGCCCCGTCAAGTCCAACCCGTACGCGTCTCCTCGCAATCCGTACAGCCCGGAGAAGAACCGAAGCAGCGGTGGTCGCGCCCCCATTGTGGCCCAGGGCAATAGCCCCGGAGGAACTCCCATTACTTTGATTTCCCAGCTCAACATGTACCAGAATCGTTGGACCATCAAGGCCCGTGTTGTCACAAAAAGCGACATTCGCACCTGGTCCAACGCCAAGGGAGAAGGGTCTCTCTTCAGTGTCGAATTGCTGGACAGCAGTGGCATGGACATTAAGGCGACCATGTTCAAAGAGTATGTCGACAAGTACTACAACTTTTTGCAAGTTGGTAGTGTCTATACTATTTCGGGGGGCAAAATCAAGGTTGCCAACATCAAATGGAACACCTGCAAGTCGCAGTACGAAATGACTTTGGATGCTGGCGCCGAGATCAAACTCGCCGATGATGAAGGCGAAATCAAATCCCAGTCGTTTGATTTCACCAAGATTGGTGATTTGGAACAAGTCGAGACAGGCAAGGTTGTCGATGTCATTGCTATCGTCCAAGAGATTTCTGATGTTCAGTCCATCATGAGCAAGAAGAACGGAAAAGAGATGCACAAGGTCGATTTGACTTTGATTGATGATACTGGTGTCCAAGTGCGCCTGACCTTGTGGGACACCCAAGCCATGAATGCCCAGCGTGATATTGGGGTACACAAACCTGTAGCCTTTCGACGCGTCAAGGTCGGCGACTATGGTGGTGTGTCGTTGAGTGGTGCGCAGGGAACCTTTGTGGAACCCAAGATTCCCGAAACCGAAGCCCTTCAAGAATGGTGGAGCACTCAAGGCAGCCGCGGGCCACCTGTCAAGTCCCTATCCTCGCAAGGTGGTTCTGGGGGCAAGATGGACGTCTTTGCCGATCGCAAGACAATCGGGGACATCAAGGGACAAAATATGGGATACCAAAACGAAAAGGGCGATTACCTTTGTTTCAAGGGGATGTTTACCTTTTTCAAGAAGGACAAGGAAGGCGGAGCCTGGTACACGGCTTGTCCCAACAAGGACGAACCCTGTCGCAACCGCTGCAAGGTTACTCAGACCACTGATGGCAACTGGCAGTGCGACCGTTGTCAAGGTGTCTACCCTACCTGTACTCGCAAATGGATCTTTTCTGGAACTGTGGCGGACGACACTGCTTCGACTTGGGTATCTCTCTTTGACGAACAAGCTTTGACGCTCTTTAATGGCGCCAAGGCCGATGACGTCTTTGAAGAGTTCGAGAACCAAGATTCCTATGATGGATTCTTTGCCAAGGCCTGCTATTCCGAGTGGAACTTCAAGTGCCGAGTCAAGAATGAAATGGTCAATGACGAGCCTCGTATCAAGACGTCCATCGTGCGCATGGACCCCGTCGACTATGCGGCAGAAAGCAGGGATATTATCGCCCAGCTGGAAAAGTGGCAAATGTAAGCAAGGATTGATTGATTGATTCTCTCTTGGGGGTAATGAATGGTAGCCGCAGCTGCTGCCACAGAGTACGTAGATTTCGTGGATTTTTCAATTAATGGAGACTACTACGTAGACCTTCTATAACAAAGCATACATACACAGAAGAATACCCCACAAACAAGTCGTGGTCTAGTGGTATGCACAAAGTCAAACAACATATGGTACTCACACAAAGTCAAACAATATATTATTCAATCATTAGATGATAGTCTATTGCAGTAGTATCAACAATCTAGGATGTAGTTAGTCTATTATTATAATTACTACAGGCGTACGAACTTTCTGCACAGTCACTACTCGTACCATCAGTAGCGAAGTCATTATTCGAACCGCGCTCCATAGACGACTCCTCCATAACTCCCATGACTCCATACCTCGGCAATCTTATTCGGTTTAGTCCACCACTGTTATTTAGTCCAACGAGTCGTAGCAATTGATAATGTCGAAAAAAACATTTTGGCGCGGAGTTTTTCTCGCGATGTCGACGCGTCTTTCGACGTTCACGTGCTTCACGTAACGATAGCAGGCGATCGTAGGCGATGCGGCTGTGTAGACGTTGAGATCATGGTGGATGTGACCGATGGGTTGTTGTTGTTGTTGTCATTCATTCCTCCCTTCGTATGTTTCTTCATTGCACCCCCAACAGTAGTTTCAATTCACCTGCTGTCCCATCTTTCCATAAATCAAGATCGCTTTCATGACATCAACATCTCCTTCTGCTCGAACAAGACGCCACATTTCAATCCCGGCAACACGAACTCGTCCGACTGGCTCATCCTCGGCGATTCTTCGGAGCAGCGGCGATGAAAACGATAATGATGATACTTATTCATCTGGTGACGATGATGATTTCATCTTGGCCCAGTCGTCCAAGAAGGCTCCCCCAACCAGTACCACTCCACGCATTCCAAAAGTGCTGCACGACAGCGACGACGACTTGAGCAGCAGTGACGAGGACGATGAGTTTTTGAAACGAATCGCTCGCTCCTCTCCGACCTTTTCACGGAAGAAGAAGCATGCTCAGAAGCCTCCTCCGCCTCCTCGCGTCTCTCTAGGAGACTCGCACCAAAAGAAGACTGCAGTCAAATCGAGAAGGGGAAACTTGAGTGACAGTGATGATGATGACGATTTACTCCAGGACAGTATTTGCGGTGATAATGATGACGCCTCTTCGTCGTCGGTAGAGACGGCAGAGCTTGTGAGACGACTGAATAAAAAGAGAATGGGCTCACCATGCCCCACAAAAATGGATTCAGGTAATTGTGTGAATGAACATGGAGCTGGATACGATGAGGAGTTGTTACATCCATCCACCAATCGTGCATTAAAAGGAGGCGAAGAAGAAGAAGAAGAAGAAGAAGTCGACTCTCTGGTAGAACCAAAGAACGATGATTCAGATGAAGAGAAATCGGTAGACACTACCGAGTTGACACGTCGTCTAAAGGCCAAATTTGGTCCTCCAAATGGGTCTTCTCCTTCTCAAGAGTCATCATCGGTACCCAACGAAATTGCAGCAACGAACCAGTCTCCTGCTTTGTCTACTAGTCCTGCCAGCAGACAAAGATTCGCTGGTCCTCGTGATGATGGTGTAGCTTCTTGGATGAAAGACGATGACCAGAAAGAAGATTTTTTGTTCGAGCCAGCCGAGGAAGAATCGTCATCGTCCGAGGGAGAAGATTCCACGGATACCACCGAATTGACGCGGCGTCTCAAAAAGAATCTTTGTCCTCCTGCTCCTACTACCAACCCTTTCCATGATCGAGAATCATCGGTACAATCTCCTTCGAGCTTGCGTCGAAGCTTTCACGAAGACGCGAGTGATAATGATGTAACGCCTCCTCCACAAAGGCGACAGGAAGATGTCACCACGGATCGGACTACTGATAACTTATACGAGGACCTGGACGTCGATGATGATGACGACGACGATGATCAATCTGCCGATACGGCCGAGCTTACGCGTCGTCTTCGTGCCAAATTGTGTCCCTCCGAACCTTCTGCGAGTACGGACATTGCTCCTGTCGTTCCCACGGAAATTGGTGCCGATACGAATCCAAACGAGGATCTATCTCGTGGACGGCAACTACAAGAAGAAAGTGTCCAATTTCGGCTTCCATCACAGTCGGATTCCTCGTCGGACGACGACTCAGAGGGGGACGAGGAGGAAGGCGACGATCAAAGTCAGAACGAGCAGCAGTCTTGCCCTCCAGCAGAGAAGCAGCTCGCCCAAGGGATGGTATTGACAACACAGAGAGCCTCTATGGAAACGGACCCTCGGCCAAAAACAACTGTGTCTAAACCTCCGCAGCGACCTCAAGGTCCACCCAGCCCTGGTCAACTCAAACCGCCGCCACCCCAACGAGCGGATGTTCCAGCGGCCGCTGCGCCGTCGACCACGCACAGCAATATCAATCCGTACCTTCAAAAGAGTCGTCATAGTTTGCCACCGTCACACTCAACCAATCCCTACACGAAGAACGTTCCTAGGAAATTGCCAGCGAGACCACAGGGGCATGAAACGAACAACCAGAGGAATGAGCGGGATTCAGCACACCAGCATGTATTGTCGCCACAAAAGAATCATCATCATGACCACTGGTCTGAGCCAAACCGGCAGCTGCACCACAATCACCACGGACAGGAATCATCATTATCTGAAAATGTTGCCCGAAGACTGGACCAATTCTACCCAGAAGAATCATCATCGCCCCCCGACATGTACCAAGCAGCGTTTGGTTCGTCGCCGCTGCCCCCTCGAGATGCTTTAGCAACTCATGATCATGCCAGGCCTCCACGTCGACCAGCACCCGGCCCGACGTACGAGGATGCATTTGGTTCGTCGCCTCCACGCTATCAAGAGGATTCCTTTGTCAACCATGCTCATAATTCGTGGAGATTGGCACACTCATCCACGGCCGTCCTGGATAGGAATCATCATCAGCCAGCTCGGATCTCCGAGAATCATCGTGAAGCAAGGACGGAGGAAGACCTGTACAGTGAGGCTTTTGGTGGCCCTGATGGACGCCACGAGGCTTCAAATACGAATACCAATGACGACGACTGCGTCGTTTTGGTGGATAGCGATTCCGATGACTATGGTGGCAGCCCTCAAACGCATCAAACGAGGGCACAACAAGCACCGACGGTGCACACTGGTTTACGAACTGCCCAAAGAAGCCCGCGATTCAACATTGTATCCCGTGCATTCCCGAAACGGCAACACTCTGCTGCTTTTGTGAGGGATCAACCTGCTAGCGACATTGAAGACTATTCCGACGAAGACGACTACGACCAAACATACCGACCAACTGAAAAAGTAGCCAGGCGTGTCACAGACGACCACGCTGTCCGTTTACGCCAACAACGACCAAGGAGGTCGACAACCATTGGGAATACGACAGCAACTGCCATTCTGGTAGACGACTCCTTTAATGCAGCTGCTACTACGATGGGGGAAAGTGCCAACCCAAAAGGTGCCAGTGGTTTGCTACGACCTTGGAAAAGAAGTCAAAAGCCCCGGCTTCGAGATGCCGTTGCTAGTAACCCATTCAATGTTGCGTCTGCGGCACCTAGACAGAGGATGCAGCAGCAACAAAGACCAGCTATCCCTTCTGGACCAAGCCGATTCGGCTCTACTTCCTTGGCCGAACAACGCCACCGGATTCAGACTCAACGCAATGACATCCATGGTGGATCGGGAGTGGGGGCAGGAGGCTTTGCCTACGCTGACAACAGGAAACAGAACGAAGAGAGTGATGATGATTCTATTGAAGAAGAGCAAACGGCTCCGGCTCCACGACGACGGGCAACTCGGAAACCTGCGGCCAGAAAGACTGCCACAAAAGGTAGAAAGAGAGGAAGAAGCGGGGGTGCAAAGAAGACTACCAGCAAAAAGAAGAAAAGTGGAGGAAAGAGAGGAGGAGGTTGGTCTGGAGGTGGTCGAGGCCGAGGGCGCAGAGGGGGTTCAGGAGGTCGAGGTTCCTGGGGTGGCCAAAACCGAAACGCAGACGGCGGTGGCGGAGGAGGTGTATGGGGCGATGGAAACGAAGGGGGCTGGCAAGTGTCCGAAAACTTCACAAGAGAAGACCCAGCTATGCAACATGTCGGCGGTGCCGAGATTGTATTTTGAACCAATCGTTACACGGCTTTTCTCTTTATATTGCGTCAAGACAAACACTGTTCAATTCGAAAGCATACATGTATATTCTTTACAAGAGAGCTGGAATCGAATCATATCACTACGAATGCATGCTTCGGGGCACATCAATAGTTACTCCGATACCGTATAAGTTGTGTGCTACTCCTAAATAAAGTCGATAGTTCTGTGCTTTCTGTGGTCACATTCCGCCATTTCACCGTCTCTTCGATTACACAAATGGTATTTGTTGGTATTGTTGCTGCTGGTGGAAGGGAACACCCAATGTATGTGATAGTCGCTTCGAAGGATGCCCATTATAGTTTCCTTGCCGAATCCACACCTGTGACACGTATTTCGTGAAGGGTTCCATGGCTGGTAATGCGGCGTGCAGTGCATTGCGATCTAGCAATCCATCCACAGTAGCTGGGAAAAAGACCAACGCCATACCTCGTCGGGGTTGCACCTTCAAATTCAAAGCTGGAAAGAAAGTGGATCCGCCTTGGGGAACATCATTCAAATACACCAGAACGGTTACCACGCGCTGGCCCCCATTGGCCGCAAAGCGTCGACCATCTTCATTGCTCAAATCAAAGGCATCGAAATGCTATATGAGGGGGAGAAAGAATTGGAATGTTAATTCAAAAAAAGAGACCAACCGAAAGGAAGCGTGTCAACTGCCCAAGGAACCAGTCGCCATCCATCCTGAAGTAACTTTTTAGTATACATCGACTCACCTGTAGGTACTGTTGCGTGTGCAAATATCTTCCCACTTGCGGCAATTCACAATGCTCGACTGGCTTTCCAGTCAACAACGAGACTTTTCTCAAATAGTCCGGTAAATCTTCCCGTGCCAGATAACACGTCGAACTGGTACGGCTTGCCGAGACCTCACCGGCGCCCTTTCCCACCACGGGAGCGGGGCTCCAAGAATCGTTGGCGGCAGCCACTAGAAAATCGCATTCAAAGGGCGTCAAAAAATTTTCCACTGCGTAAACGGGTGGCGTGGCATGGAGCATATGAAGACCTGGATAATTGAGATTGATTCCGTTATACACGGGAGGTACCGTTGGACGGTCTTGAACTGTATAAATAGGGGCCGGAGGAGCCGGTGGAGGCATAATGGAGGGCGATGGTGCCATAATTCCGGGGTGGACGAGGGGCTGCTGATACCCCGGCGTTCCGTGGAGAGATGCGGCGAGTACGGTAGCCTGAAAGTGCTCAGGAATCAGATTATGTGTTAAACCTGCAGCTGCAGCCTGTTGTTGAAGGGCCGCGAGAACTGCCGGTTGAAGCCCCATGCCGGCATTTTGTTGGGCAACAGCGAGCAAAAGTTGCTGCTGCTGATGATGATGATGATGATGCATTAGGGCATTTTGAAGAGGCAGCGGACCGTGCGCCACTTGTTGGTACTTCTGGAAATCATGACCGTTTGCCAAAATTGGAGTTTGTTGTTGCTGTTGAACGTTACTATTTACACGATTTTCCTGGGCCTCTTTTGTTTCATGCTCTTCCGCCATTATTCTTATTTCAAATGGAGCCATTTTCGTCTACTCGTGTTGCCTTCCTCTTCTTCGATTGATTTTCTTCTCAAAATCATTCACAACGACTAGATATTTACTGTCAGTGTTCTTTGGGATGCCGATGGTCGGTGGCGATGGAACGAAACGGTAGGTATGAGAAGAGTAGTGTAGTACTCGTAGTGTGATGATGATGGATGACTGTGTTGTGACGGGCGGGCTTGCCTGCAGTTTCGGGTTTCGGTTGGATCGAAGTTCGAAGAGACCTCGATTTATTTTGCCACTCACCGGCGACCATCGGTTGTGGCATTTTTTCATTGGCTGTCATTTTTCTAGGAGCACACGTGCAATGTGTACTTATCATGATTGGTCCGTAATCGCACGTACGTAGAAATCCTACCGAGGGTGGCATCGATCCAAACCCGACCGTTCTCAATGTGAAATGTCCAATCCACGTCAATTATGGTACTGTAGGTTACGTCGTCGAGCACAAAAAACTTTGGAGGCATTTTTGACCGAGATGACTACTAACTTCAAGAAGCCAACAGCGGCGCCTATCATAACATTTCATTTTACACATCAATCATCAATCATCACGAAATAACAAGCATTGTTGGCACTGCACCAAATCTGTGCTTTGATGTGGAGCACGTTTCACTGTTCCCTGCAACAAATCCCATTTGATCTCCAAGAACAAACTCTTGTTCGTTAACAGGGTCGTAGCTTTCAGCCCTTGGAGATATCGGTATTAGCTATTCTAAATCGCGGAAGCGGCGATGACAACCACATCGTCGTCCTCCTTAGTCTTGGATACCGTCATGTCTTCCTCCTCACAACTTCCCGCCGACCTTCCTCAAGATGACACGGCATATAGAATACCACAACCTCAAGCCATGCAACCCCAAGACCCGCTTCCAGAGACAGATGAGCCCCAGATCGATCCCTGTTTAACAGATCAAGCGGCGTGGTTGGTCCCTCATAACTCGCCCGACCCGGATGAAGGAGTTGTTGATATTGTCAGGCGTGACAAGCCGACACAAGCCTATAAAATACTTCCCTCCAGGGAGAAGAGAAACTTGGATCATCATGCGCCTGGGTGGGGATTTGTGGCCTTTGGAATTGTTTTACGACGCCTACATGATGGGATCTATCAAATGCCTCACCCCGATACTGTCGAGTACGTTGCCATCAAACGCCTGGACAGAAAGGTCGTAGACCAGTCGCTAGCCCAAGGCAAGCGCGAGAACCCTTACAAGGAGATTAGTCGCATGCAGACCCTAGGAGATAACATTCATGTCCTGGGATGCATCGAAGCCCTCCAAGATGAAAACTTTTTGTATATTATCATGCCCTACTGCGAACAAGAATCTCTTGTCGAATGGATTCCTTGGGACCGAGGCTTTCCAGAAGAAAAAGCCAGACAAATATTCCAACAGATTCTCGAAAATCTGACTTATTTGCGGCAACATGGCGTCTGCCATCGTGATCTTTCACCCGACAACTGTATGGTCTACAAAGGACGCGTCGTCTTTACTGACTTGGCCATGTCCTTTCGAGTCCCCAAAACTACCTCATTCATCACACCCCTTGGTGGATTTGGTAAGCCTGCCTACCTTCCCCCCGAAGTATTTTATTCTTTACCATTCGATGCCCATAGTTGCGATTTGTGGTCCGCGGTGGTCATTTTCTTCAATTTGTTGACTGGAGAACTACTCTACCGCAATCCTACGCCCAGTGATATCAACTTCCGGTATTTTATTCTGGCACGGGGTATTTCGAGCACCCCAGTCAATGAACGGACCGTCGAAGTATTGATGGGTCTGGAGGGAGCGGAGCAAACGGAACTGTGGAAAATTGCCTCGCGGTGTCTTCACATGAGCCCAGAAGTGCTGGAAATTCTGGATCGGGTTCTTCGAGTGGCATTGCAGGAGCGGTGGACTACAGACGACATTGTCAGATCTCCTTTTATTAGGAATCAGCATCCTAAATAAGAAATTAATATCCTGCACCCGGACAGTCGGTGGTGGTCCACAATAGACTACCAGTCCTGCGTCGGCGGTTACTCGTTAAGAACTTCAAAACTCAAAACATCTCTGTAACTACAAAAAATTCTTGCACACCACCCGTCAACAAAGCTACATAAACTAATTCTCTCAATAAATCATTGACATCTTGTCCAGGGATCTTCCCCTTTGGCATGATGATGACGATGATACTCGCCTCGGTCTTCATTTTGCGTTGCTCTCTAGTCTAGCTATGAGCGTTGCTCTATCTCTCTCTACTCTACTAGAGTATAGAGAGAGAGAGGAGTCAGTCGTCTACGAGTACTCTCTAGAGCTAGTACTAGCTCTACTCTCTCTCTCTCTCTCTCTCTCTCTCTCTACTAGAGAGTAAAGAGTAGCAGTGATTATCCTCCGATTTTGCAAACAGGTAGGTGTAGTCTCTAGTCAATCGAGTCGTCAAGGATCGCATTGACGCGCGCGCCAGTTCCAAAAAGGAGGTAGACCGGCGCGCGCCTGCCTCCACGCGTTACATAACCATATTATTATTATTACGAGTACGTATCGCGCTCTGCACTTCTCATCACATTCTCAAGAACCAGAAAACATCATCTGTGCAATTTCAAATCGTCATAACCATGACGACGCTTCTTCGCATCGCCCCCCTTCTCTCCGAGTGCCACTCCATCTCTACCCTCCCCTTCACAGCCGACGAAGACTCCCCATCAGCTCGAACAAGTGTTCACAATGGATGAGCTCCCAAGACCTAGCTGGATGGACGTAGAAAACGACGATAGCCACAAGGCTGAAATTGAGCCTCTTTTCGGGACAGGGAATCTTTCCCTTCACGACGGCGAAGGCGACAGCAATATCAAGAATAATAAAGAAAGAACTATTGACGTGGAGCAACCGTCCGGAAAGCCAGCGAGTTATGGTGCTGTTTCAACGGAACACTCCGACGACGATGATGAGGACGAAGACGAGGTGGAACATACAGTAATTACTACGGCCACTAGTGCGAGCGGAGGATCCTCCAAGGTTTCGAGCAAGGCAGGAAACAAGAAAAAACAACCCAAGAAAGTAGTGAGGCAGATTGTGATCACGGAATCGGGAAAACCAGAAATGCCTCGCCCAAACTGTTTGATGGCGACGTTCCATTTCGTTGAGAGCTTGGGTGTCATTACTTGTCTGGCCTTGATGGCATCTCAGGTCATCCCACTGGTTGTGGTTCCATTCAACGAGTTAGGAGTGGCCAATGTTTGCTTGAAGGTATACATTGCGGTATTTTGTGTACTTTTTGTTTTTATCGAATGGGATGCGCCATTTAGATTCCTGAGGGATGCCTCGTTCCTGCAGACCTATGTACGTATACGAAGACGTGATGGAAGATGTGTCCACGAGTATGTGTCGTTCGTTCGCATGTGGGGGCAAGCAGCTCATTCAATGACTCTTTTTCTTTTACAGTTTTCCCGTGGATTTTTATACTCCTTCATTGGTCTTTCGGCTTTAGAGGAAGCCTACTCAGAACGAGTTGCTGACATGATAGCGCATTCGAAAGATCAATTTCACGTCAGTTGGTTTTCACTGTTCATGCAGATCTCGTCGTGGATGATGCTGGCATTGGGTATCATTTACATGCTCTTTGGACTCTGCTGTCTCAAGGCTCTTCGGGACAAGGTGAAAAAGGACCACATAGAAAAATGGGAAACCTATCGTGAAGCAATGCGAGTGTACCGACGGGAGAATCCGTAGAAAGCCCGTATGCGGGATTATAGTACAGTATGAATTTTCCAAATTAGAATCACACCTATTTGTTTAGCAATTATTGGGGCTTCTCTGACGATCACCACTCGGACGATATCGCCCTGCATCTGGATTACCTCTTTGCCACTTGCGCCGCCGATCCTCGGCCATGTCTTCGATCAACTTTTCGCGGTCGAACCGTGTTTTTCTTCGTTCGCTCGCTCTCGTGTGACTGGCGACCTTAAATCGCTTTCCTATCGACCGTCGTGCCAAGCTCTGTCGGGTCCTTTGCGAAACAGATGATCCCAGCGATTCTACTAGGTCATTCACTACCTTGGAAGCCACTTTTTTGTTCATTTTGCGCCCGCGTTTTGGTACTCCTAGATGGGCCCGAAGTACGACTTTGGATCGATACTTTCGTGCTTCCAAATGGATCTGTCCATCAAAGAAATCCCCCTTGAGCGATGTCAAAGTCACACTTGTATCCCTATCCGTCTCTTGCTGTTGGGTGATTTGCCATCGAATCAATCCATAGCGCCCCATTGCTCCAAGGCCAGGGACCATCAGGATGCCATGCTTCTTCGCCGAAACAGCCGATTTCAGGGACTTGCTTCCAGGCGCAAACTCGGTCCACTGTCGTTCCGTCAGTGTCGTAGAAGCGCTCTCAAAAATGAGATCCAAAAGTTCTTCCTTCGCGTCAAGGTCCTCCTCAATATCGTCACCTTCCACAAAGTCATCGAAAGTCAGAGTAAACTGCGCGGATACGGCTTGGGTGAGCTCGGACGATCGAGGCAATTTATGAATTTCGACCCCGTCACTTTCTAGTTTCAAATCGTCCCACTTGGTCTTTTTTGTTTGTATGCTCAGAGCGCATCGTTCTAGAGAAGGAGAATCGGCGAGCTTTTGCAAGTACCGTTGATGGGGAGGAAAGAGTGCAGTGCCTCGTGTGACATGCATTCCTGTTCTCGGTATCACGACCCTCGCATAAATCAAGAACAGTAGGATGGAAACCGTCATGGCAAAGGAACGGGGATTTTTCTTGGCCGACTGTGAAATCATTACCCCGACCGAAGCCAAGACTTTAGTAATCACACTGACCACAGTGGTGGGTTGAGCTAACGAAGGGTTCTGTTGCAAATCGCGGTTATTCTTGTCCAGCATGTTTATAAGATCTTGTGGGGACATTCCATTTTGCTCTGCTACTTGCTGCAGAGTGCCATTAGGATCAGGCGAAGAGCGAATGACTTGATCCAACTGAAGCAGCTGCTGCCGTTGACGCATGGAGAGTGGGAGAGGAGCATTTTCTGCGTCCTCATTGGCGGTCCATTTGATCTCTTCTTCGCAGGATCCGAAGACGACAGAACCTAGTAGCAGCATGATTCGGAGAATGCGGCGGAAACTCATTGTTGCGCTTCCCATCCTGGTTAGCTATGCGTGTAGTATTTCTTTGCCTTTCGACTCTCTACCTGAAATCAACTGGAGAGATTGGATAATGTCGCAAGGGGGCAAAAGGCCAAAAAGGTGCGAGGTGTGTGGGATGTGGGATGTTTCATGGGGGGGGAAATAAGATATCTCTCATTCATGCAGACCATCCATCTCGATACAGTGAAAAAAGAACGGAATTTCCACGTGGAATTTCATTGGTTGAATCGGGAGAATAGGTTTTGTGCCATGGTATACATCCAATACCAAAATACACTGATACTGTAAATCAGCTGTGTGTGAACGACCTGTACCGGTACGGTACGTACCACCCTGTACGCCGGTAGTGTTTTAGCGCTAGCAGATAATATGAATAGTTCCTCGCGGGATCACAAAATACAATGGTTTCTACTTTATCGTTATAGCTGACTTGTCAGCTAGATACTCTTAGTATTTCGTTATCTAACGAGCGGCATGGGCAACAGATACGCCATTCATCAAACGATTTGCCTTCTTGTCCATGCGATTCATATTCAGTTTTGTTCTGTAATGCAATCGCCGACCAACATCATCCTCGCGCCGTTGCTTGCGAACGGCAGCTCTGTATCGGTACAACGACAAGGCCGAAAATCCCTCCGCACCTTCCTTCATTGGCACCAGAATACCCCTACCAACACCATTGAGTTGATCACGGGGCACTACATTTCCAGAGACATTGATTACCTGTCCATCGTAAATCCGTTCTCCTGCGGCTCTCTTTGCCGCAACAATCGCTGTACTGTTTTGGGTTGGACGATGATTTTGTTTGTAGTATCGATTCAATGCACGATGTCCAATTATTCGACCATCCGGAAAGACCAGTTCGCCCAACGGTGTGACATCCAACCCAAAGCGTGCAATTTCTCTCTCGTATCCATCAAAGACTTCCTCTTCGTCGTTTCCTTCTTCAGACATAGCTTCCCATCCATCCTCATCTCCATCATCTTCGACTACTACAGCGCCCATGTCCACATCGCCATCATAGTTCGCATTCTTGCTCTCCGATACTTCCGATTTGGCAAGCTCATATTCGGTATTTTCCAACTTGAAATCATAAAAGGGGTCCAATTCATCCCAGAATCCCTTCTCATATCGAAGTTTGGTGTGCTGCTTACTAACCATGTGGTTTTGGCACCCCTGCCAAGTAGGAAACACTTTTTCGCAATAGAGGCAATAATGCCCGAGTTTGATTTTTTCCTGACAATATCCCAGCAGCCCTTCCAGATCGACGAGGGACTCTATATAATAATAGCATTGCGAAGCAAAATTGACAAGACGGGTAAGATGCAAACAATCCAATCCCACTTTGTGACATTCGTACTTGATGTGACGAGATGTGCACGTACCTCGATCCGGGATGAAAAATCCAAAATTCAGTCGCATATAATCCACATTTGCTTCCAGCGTGTCCGACATTTGATTGTCAAACAAGGACTGCTTGGGATCGATAGTAGGATTCTCCTGGCTTTCCACTAGCGCTTGTGGCATTTTCTTGGTTGCGGGTGCCATGGGAGTGTCGCCGTCGTCTGCAGCAGCAGCTTCCTTGCTATCCTTGACACTCGTATTTGCCGCCGCCTGCTGCTGGTGCTTTTTGGAAGAGGATCGCTTGTGTTTGAGATGATCCGTTCCCATGCTGTGAGCCTTGGACTCTTTTTCCTTGCGCAATGCCAATGCGGCTTCCCATCGGGCTTGAAAATCAGCCTCTTCCAACAGAGGCAATCCTGCTTCTCTTCGTTTCAAATTGTACTTGTGCCAGTCGGATTTGTAGTGTTCGGCGATTTCCGCGCGGGAGGAAAAGGTTTTCCCTGGTGCGGTGGTTGAAGTCAACATGATTGATTGATTGATTGATTGATTGATAAGTGAAGAGGCTGAAGAGAGTCACTCACTCGGCAACACTGGGTTATGTGACGATATATCTAATGACACTTGGGGTTGTCGTCGGGTTTATGGTAATTGTACGAAGACAGGAAGGAAGAAGAATCGAATGCTGTTATCGGTACGTGTACCTGGTACCGGTAGGAATGAAGCATGAAGCGGAGGGAAATTTTTCAGCGTGGTGGCAAAAGCGACAAGCGACGAGGATGAAAAAGGCGATGGCACACGATTGGGTGGTGCGCGCTTCCGAGTTTTGACACACGGGACGGACAAATGGCAGACTGGTGGTCGGAGAAGTCGTTGTGGTCGCATGGGTCATCACGTATGGGTTGGCCGGCGAGCACGCGCGGGCGAAGCCTGTCGTGCGAGAATGCATGCAGGGGGGGTCGTGCCAATAAACAACGACACCGTGATGAATTTTTCGTGCGCCGCCCTCTTCGTTCTTCTCGTCGGTGGTGTGACCCTCGACCATCACAGTTGAAATTCAATTTCAACTTTGAAACTCAATTCATTTTGTCTGCTGTTGGCCTTCTTGTTGGTGCTGGTGTTACGAGTAGACTACGTATGCAATAAAAGAGAGCAACCGCAAGCACTCCAAAAACTCAATAGATTGATTGATTTTCTATTCTGCATCCAAGGCCAATTTACTACCGCTACGAATTACCGTATACCGCACTATCAAAGCAACCCCGAAATTGCGCATACGGAAGCTATTCAGTCCAACAAAACGAAGCTTCATCATGCCACGATGGAATGTATTTCTATACGCAGTACTGGTGCTCTTGCCTGTGGTCTCTTGTACTGTGGTGCTTCCCGACTACAACCGTTCTTTCCATAGTCTTCCCGCCTTGTTTGGAAATAGTCTTCCGCTGGAGAATCCTGTCAAGGCCTACTTGCAAAGAATCGATGACTGGCCACTCTTGTGTGCCGACGCAGACAAAAGCATCAATCCCGACGCTATTGTCACACCAGATGATGGTTTACCCGTAGCAATGTTGGTGGAGAGAGGGAAATGCACGTTCTGGGAAAAGGCAGAAGTAGCATCTTCTTGGAAACCTCCTGTGGAGTATGTGATTGTTTATGATACAGAACCCACAGCAGAGCTGGTACCAATGAGTAGTGATCTGGAGTCGAATATGACGTTGCTATTTGTGACACGGAAAAGTGGATTAGGTATGTATTCCTGTGTATCTACATGTTCGTATTCTCTCGAAAATGGGAGCTGACCCAGTCGCTTTGCCCTACCACCTGCTTATAGAACTCATCAACTTGATGGCAGATCACAAAAACTCCACTGGTTCCCTGAATGGGCTTTTGCTAGAATTGGATGCGGTGTCACCCATGTATATCATACCGACAGGGGAAATGAACGTGACTGCCTACATGATTGCTGCTTTGACGGGATTCTTGGCCTTTTTGCTCTTCTTTGGCTGCATTCTAATTTGCGTGCAATTGGGATGTATTCGAGCACAACGAGACGAACGAGGGAGAATCATTCTCTTTGCTGGTGGCACTAATATGGGTGCCGTGGTACAAAATATGGCCAACCATTTGTTGACAGAAAATCAAGTCAAAGAATTGAAGGAAGAAGAATTTCACAAGGACGAGACTGATGAGACCACCGACGAGGAGGAAGCAAACGAGTGTACCTGTGCGATTTGTCTAGATGTATTTGAAGACAAGGAACTAGTACGGGTCCTTCCCTGTGGTCATCGGTATCACGACGATTGCCTTATCCCATGGCTGACAACAAGGCAAGCTTGCTGTCCACTCTGTAAGTTTGACGTGTTGGAGTATATCAACAGTGAGTCAGCGTCCAAGCAGGGTACCGGTGGAGAGGAGGACACCACTTCGCGGCGGCGGAGTAGAGTTTCTAGTTTCTGGCAATTGCGGGGCTGGTTGCCACTGAGTATGCAATCTGGGTCAGAAGAAGAGGCTTCGCGAGCTGGAGGACAAGAGGACACTGAATCGTCCCCGGCTGCCGAAGCGGAGATGGTGCCCACGTCACGACCAGATGAACAACAGCAACAGCAAGACGCTGGTCATCAGGAAGACCCACGACCCTCTAATTGAAGCTGATATAATTTACCGCCATAGATCTACTACTGCTACTACTGCTAGAGAGAAATAACATGATGTATTGTAATGCTCTATAGGGTATCCGTACGTATGCGTTGTCAATATTATATGATGTGTGATATAAACGGCTCACTTTGTGACCTAGAACAACCCGAGTTCCGAGGTAAAACCGATATTAGAAACCTGATGTGGCGGCGATCATACAGTTCCGCCTGGAGATTTCATCTTATAGCGGGGACTTGTTAGGCCATCCTTGGCGCAATCGCAGTCTGAGTTGGCTGAGGCTTTGTTTTGTTGACAATCTTCTTCAACCTACGAGTAGCAGACTCAAAGACAAATGAGAATTTGTCCCATTTCTGACTGCTAAGGGTTTCTTCCCTCTCTTGTCTAGCCTTTTGAGTCTCGAGCGCGGCGGTCGCAATGTCTTCCATGGTAAATCCCAGCGCCATCAATCTGAAGAATATTCAGATCGAAGGTTTGGACGTTTAAAATTGAAGAAATGTGAGAACTAAGGGCCATCCAATGAGGCAAAATAGAAACAACAAATAGAACACTTACAATCTTGAGCGTTTGGTGGCACTTAGAACCAATTGCTTTCGATGTCGGCGTGATTTTCGCGTTGCTTCGAATTCGTTGAGATCCAGTTTCCGTTGCTTCTGGCACTCGTCACTGATGCAAAGCGGAGCACCTTCACAAGACGGATTATCCCCGATCGTGATTAGAAACTCGTAAATCTCCAAGCTCGAGAAGTCTACCTTTTTCTCGCTGTTCTTTGCATTCTGCTTGCCGTTCTTCTTTAGATTCCCTTTCAAAGGTAATTCTTGTACCATGATGCGGGGCCTGATTGAGCTTCAGCGATGTTCACCGTTTTGTTTTTTAACAAGCTATTCTAATTCGACTGAAGCTCGGAGAGAAGAAGCCTGTTGAGATGAAAATAACTGTTTCTAATCAAGCTGAAGCTTCAGTTGAATGCAAGCGTGGATAGCAACTGGGGGGACTGCGTCTTGTATCAACAGCAAGAAGAAAGAAAGAAAGAAGAAATAACCGATCTCAGCAGAAGACAGAAGAGAACAGCTGTGTGCATGGTGCATGCAAAAGAGGCAGCAAAGAGGGCATGCGGCGATGCATGCGGCCGACGCTCAAAGCGGCATCGCTCTCTTCCGTGCGTGGTGCGTCTCCGTTCGATCATCGCGATGAGAGGACTACAGTACCGTACTGGTACTGTACCAGTACTGTACCGGGGAACTGTAGAACCGGTACGCATACAAGCACCGTACCGGTATGTACCTTGCTGTGAGTACCTGGTACACAGTCCCTATGTACTGTACACATTGTACTTGTACCGGTAGAGCGACCCGACCGACCGGGGGTGCGGGGTACAGCAGTACTTGTACAGTACGTACGGTAAAGTACTTTACCAGGGGTCGCTCGGCGTGCGCGCGCAGGTACCCCGGTACAGTACGATACGCAGTCCGCGGGAGGAGCGGCCGGCGTGGGGTGGGCGTGGGGGATACATGGATGATAGCTGTCCCCTTTTCACTTTTTCAAAGGATTTATAGACAGCCCCCTTTTTAACTGCCAAAACTTCGCCCTTTTTGCTTCGTTGGCTGTTGGCTTCGCTATCTATCTAATAAACACTTTTCAACACTTCCATTTCCTCACCGTTACTACCAGAATAGTTGATGAGAAGAGATCGAAGTGGGCTGATCAGGAACTACGCAGAACAAACAGTCAGTTGAGGCCCTATACAGATCCTTGCGTGTGGTATTCTGCGGTCTTTCGATGGGGGAAAACCCCTGTTTCATGCTACTTTTTCCGCCCGAAGAACTCTGGTCTTCACAGCAAACAAGAATAATGAGGACCACTCATCCGTTGGCCTCATTTTTCACCTATACAATCGGGAAGAATCTCTATGTGCCACTCACCAGTCGGTCCAACGCAAGAACGCTCCCGGAAACTAGGGGTCCAAATTTCTTGCTGGGAGCCGATGTAGTGGCATCTCTTTGTCGAGTCCGCGACGAAGAGCAGGGGACGCAGCAATGGGCTCCCTGGTGCCTTTACTTGGATACACAGGAAACCAAGCAAAAGCTGCCAGCTTCTTTGGAAACGATTGAATCCTTACCGAAAAGCACAAGTAAGCGTCTACCCAGAATCCAAGATCTTTGTTCCGAGATTATTGAAGCGTTGAAATCGCGACCCGACTTGGAATCCATAGTTTTGGCGGGGGAAGGCGAGCCTACTTTACGAATGGATGACATGCTCAAGCTAGTAGAGGATCTCACAAATTCTTCTGGAGCTCAAACTCCAGAAGTTCGCCTAACAACAAATGGATTGGTAGGTTCACCAGAATCGGTCGTCGAACAACTGAAGGCCGGTGGTGTTGCATCGTTGAGTGTCGCTCTCATGACGGCGGATCCAGCTCAGTACGAGGAACTGATGACACCCATCGTTCCAAGTGGACACGGTCGGGTATGTGATTTTATCGAACATGCCGTCAATGCTGGACTTGAGGTAGAGACAACTGGAGTAGACCGACCAGATGTCGACAAGGCGAAGGCCGAGGACTTGTCGCGTAGCTTGAAGGTTCTGACACCAATGAGATGGAGACCATACTTTGCATAAATCCTCTTGGAATTGTGTAGCAAAGCCCTATCGATCGAGACTGAGGATTATGTGCTCGCATGGATCACTCTAATTGTCACTCTAATGGCGAGTGTTTGGAATTTTCCTAGGCGAGGTGAGCTGCACGGGCAAAGCTCGATGATCAATGTTCGCGTAAGCATGAACGACGATTTTAGCGAGCGAATACGAGAAAGATGACAATTGAGGCACTTGACCTCCTTATCGCAACTCAATTCAAACTGTGCAGCGGTTTGGCATGGTGAAGTGTGTTTCGTACGGACACACTACTCTACTCTAGAAATACGCTCAAAATCACATAGTGGCAAAAATTCCCGCCGCAAAGTAGTTCGCACACACGTGTAGTAGTCGAGGAAAGAGCAGCTATCAACTTTTTTAACACACTTTACGGATAAAATTGAGATGGGGAAAAATTATGCTTCTTGCTTGTTCAAGGCGGCGATCTCGGGCGCATCAGGTCCCATGATAGTAGTCATGATCTTTCCAGTCACGACGTAAGGGTCGGCGTTGGAAGAGGGTCGACGGTCCTCGAAATATCCCTTTCCTTCGGCCATGGTGTCACGTCCAATACGGATGGAGGCACCCCGGTTGGCAACACCGTAAGAAAAGTCGTTGATGGAGGCAGTCTCGTGCTTTCCGGTCAAACGAAGCTCATTTCCTTCGCCATAGACAGCAATGTGTTCAGCATGTTTTGATCCCAACTTGTAGATGGCCTTCTTGATGACTTCCAAACCACCTTCCTCTCGCATCTTCTTGGTCGACACGTTGGTGTGCATACCAGCTCCGTTCCAGTCTCCTTCGACAATGGGCTTGGGGTGAAGAGTGCAGAAAACTTGGAAATCTTCGCAAACTCGTTGCAAGAGGTATCGGGACATCATGAGTTGGTCACCAGCATCGATTCCGACACATGGTCCAACCTGGTATTCTTGCTGTCCAGGCATGACTTCTCCGTTGGTTCCCGAAATCTCGATTCCAGCATACAAACAGGCCTTGTAGTGTGCGTCAGTGATATCACGCCCGAAACTGTTCTCGGGTCCAACAGAGCAGTAATATGGGCCTTGGGGGCGGCTGGGCATGCCACCTTCGGGCCAACCGAGAGGAGTTCGCTCGTCAAGGTTGAAGAGGGTAAATTCTTGTTCCAATCCGAACCAAATTTCTTCGTCTTCTTTTCCGGCGAATGCCTTTTCAGCTGTCGTGGTCAAAACATAAAAACGTGAAATAATGAGAAATCGAATACGGGAAATTTTTGGCAGACATGTTACGGAAATGACACAACCTATCAATAGGAAGGACTTACCAACAGCACGAGCATTAGTCGGAAGTGGCTCTCCGGCAGGAGTCCAGGTATCGCACATGACCAAAATGTTGTCAATACCGTCACTTCTGGCACGGAAAGGGTCCTTGAAAATTCTGCAAGGTCGGAGAATGACCTCCGAATCGTCTCCAGGGGCTTGTCCAGTAGAGCTTCCATCGAAGTTCCACTTGGGGAGGCTCTCGACGCTGGCGGCCTGGTAAAGCAAAATAATAATTGTGAGGAAAGCGGTGACAGGTTTAGATAATGATCTATTCAAACGTTGGATTTGTCGAGTAAACAACTCACCTTGGCGACAGGAAGAGTTCGGGTCTTGGAACGGCAGTTTCCGGCGGCGTCAACCCAGACATATTCAGCCAACACCTTGTCGGCGGGGAAAGGAAGAGCGTCGTATTTGGCGATAACGGCGGGGTCCAAGGCCGACTTTCCTGTGATCTTGCCTAGCACACCAGACATGTGCAAGGCCGACGACTGGCGTTGTGGGTTGGCAGGGGCAAAGGCCGAAGTTTGCACGGCCCAAGCCGCAAGTGTGATAGCACAAGCAAATTTCATCGTTTCTTTTTTAAAGTTTGCAGAAGACTGTCGAAGGAGAAAAATTATGACCGTCGAGAAGCGGACCGATCGCCGATGGACTGATGCATGGATGGCCGTCGAAGATCTTGTTTTGATGCCGAATGCCGATCTCTCGAGTTTCCGCCTTGCGCGGTATCTTTTTGACGGAAACGAGAACCCAGATCGGCAGTGCCCGCCATGTAAACGTAGAGATCGACCAATCTGACTAAATGAAAATGCCGGATGATGAGTACCGGGCACGAGATTCCGTAATATTTTCCGGAACTTGGTTCGATTGGAGGCCACGTAAGCCGACACAAATATGCCTATCCGTCACTTCGCCTCCTAGCCATGTCATTGAGACCAATGAAAATAAACTACTAGCTAGTAGTAGGAGTGAAGATGGCGCAAGATGAAGTACCAGTAGATTCATTCAAGATACCGCTATCAGTACTTGCATTCTCTACTGTACTACCGGTACGTACTCTCTCTACCAGTTAGTAGAGAGAGTGTCGAGGAGTCGTCAGATTCTGTTCCATCGTCCATTTCCATTGGAAGGAAGCATTCGCCATGGTTTGTGTCTTGCAAATGCCAATAAATCGACTTCGAGTTGGGAGCACATACAGCGGCTGAGAACTTTGAACTTGCAATAGGTCTCTCTTCTCTACAGCTACCACATCATCTTGGTCGTATTTTGTTCGTTCCCTCCCGTTTTTGTTAGTCACACTCCCACTGTTCGAGTACCTGTAGTACAGCAGGGCTAGTTGAGTCATGAAACACGAATTGGCTTTTCGAGGAGAGGTCGAGCGTCGTCCTCTACCCAACTCGTTCATCTCGTCACGAGTACCAATACTCAAGCTACTACTATTAGACTTTGGATGTACTCGGGTACGAAGTATTCTTTAACTTCATTCCTCCATTGGAAGTATCAAAATCTTGAGACTATTTCTACTCAAGAAAGTCTACTATCAATCTTTTCTCTCTACAGTAGGAGTCGTCCACTAACTGAGTATTGTCCATTGATGAACTAACTACAGTACTGAGTACTGTGGACGGATGAACTGCTGTACTCTTTTGTCTCGATACCTGGTACCGTACAAGTACGCTGCAAGTAGAAGTATCGGCGGTGCCCGTGCGTTCTCGATTTATTTTGGATGTGTGTGCCATCATCGCGCGCGTCTGTACATGGTACTCGTACGGTACTGGTCCTTGGTCCTTGTAGTGCGAAGCGCAGAGCAGAGGCGGAGGGTGAAGGATTATGGGGGATGGAGATGCGTGGGGCATGAAGAGCACATTGTAAACAACAACTGCTGCTCTACTGGTAAGCAAGTCTTGTCGTCCTCTACTCCTACTAGTACCGAGTAGAGAGGCATACCGGTACTGTAGCATCCAGACCTTTAGCTTTCTGCAGAAGCCTCGGGATCTGAAACTCTAAAAGGAATTGTATTGACGTTCCTTGTTTGTACACGCGCGCAAGGTCCAACGCAGCAATACCGGTACAAGAATAGTAATCCAGGGGACCTTTTCCAGCACCCACCATCATGATCAAGGGTGTACTCATCGTCAACAACCACGGCAAACCGCGGATGGTGAAATTTTACCAGTCCGTCGAGAGTGAAGCACTCCAGCAGACAGTCATTCGACGTATATTCACTCAAGTGGCGCAGCGTCCAGACAGCTTTTGCAATTATTTAGAAGGAATTGTGCCAGAATGGGGCGAGCACATCAAGTTGATTTACAGGCACTACGCGACACTGTACTTTGTGTTTGCTGTGGACTCTCAGGAATCGGATCTGGGAATTTTGGATCTGATTCAAGTGTTTGTGGAGGCTCTGGACAAATGTTTTGAGAATGTGTGTGAACTTGATCTAATTTTCCACTCTGACCGAGTGCACTATGTTTTGGACGAAATTGTCATGGGAGGCATGGTCCTGGAAACTAACATCAATTCAATCTTGCAATCCATAAAGGATCAAGGAAAAATGCATTCCGATAGTTTGACAAAAGTAGATGCTAGCGAGAGTGCCTCTCAAATACGAGAACGGTTAGGTGACAACAGCAGCAAATGGCAGTATAATTGGTGATTTTAAAACTAGATAAATTTCGGTCTTCTGCTATGACATCTTTGCCTTTCGATATTGCTCCGAGGCCAGTCTTTGCAATGCAGCTCCGTACTCGTTTGGAGGATCGTGTACCTTCCCTGATCGTCTCATCCTCGCCCCAAACGTGGCAATTTCTTCAGAACAGTCCTCAAAGTACATGACACTGTAAAACCCATTGGAATAGACTTCCACAACTTCAGCCCATTGCCAATATCCGTCACCTTTGTAATCTGCTTGGACGATATCGCCAACCTTGTATGTTTCGTCCCCGCTTGGTACAGCATTTTCTGACTCCGCTTGTGGCTTCGACAACTCAACTCCCGGTAAAGCTTCTAACTGTCCGACTCCTTGAAGAAGTCTTGCGGCTTCATCTTTTCCTATTGAATTCACAAAGCCACCAAGCCATGGACACACCTGGTCTGTCGATTTTTCCCCGAGTCGTGCATTTAAATCTTCGTATCTTGCAAGACGATATCCTTGACCTATGATACCAGTACCCACCAAACAATAGAAGTAAGAGTGTCTGATTCATTCCGTCAAGGTCACTGTGTGCTCGCAAGGGAAAGTCTTACCTCGTTTGTCCCCAGTTCGGTACAGCCACTGATCAAGAGTCCCCATGTAGTGATTCACCATGAGCGGCGTATCATCGGCGCTCAGGTATAGATTGGACGGGCAAATAGATTCCAAAGGTTGATGAGGATTGCCCTTATTATTTGGGTTATCCAGATCTTGTACTCGTAGGCGTCCAAGATCTATGATCACCTTGTTTGGGACCTCTCGCTGCGATCTACACGATAAGTCCAGAGACAACTTATACTCGACAATTTTCCCTCCGTATTTCCTCCATCGTATAGTTTGGAGGTCGTGGCCATCAAAACCCATTGGTACCATTTTATTTACCTCCTTGTCCGGGCTTTCACGGGCCGCAAACTGTCGTCGATAGACTGGAACGCAGGGTGTCGTCAAATCTTCAAAGTCGGGATTAGGCAAGATTAGTTCTCCTAACAGTTGAGCGAGACTTCCTCGTTCTTCTACGGGAGGTATCTTCCATTCTAGGGAGTAGTCATCCCCGAGTCTGGAATTTATCAGATCTGAATTGAATGTCATGTACTCGTCGACGTCAATCATCATAACCCATTCGCGCTCCTGTCGCTTGTGCTGTTTCAAACACTGTAAATTGAATGCCGCCTGGCGGGCTCTATGATACTGAAGTTTTGGGTCCTTTTTGCCAACTGTTCGTCGGCGAACAATTTCCTCAAAGTCATCGGGTAAAAACTGTGTGTCATCCCACAATTCGATCGTCATGCGGTCCTTCCACCTATCCAAAACACTGACAGGGCTTGTCATACTGTTGGGGTCCGTGGTCATGATCACGTGCCGAAGGTTCATGACATGGTAATGATAGGCCAGCCACTCTAAAAGCACGACGGACGAAAACTGGTAAGAGCCTGCTATGATGAACCTTGGTCATCATAATTCCTTTCCATGCCTTTTTTAGAACAGTCTTCCAGCATTTTTTACATCAAACCTACCTATCAAATAATGATTGTCGTCCATAGTGTAGAGACAAGCGCTTGTTATCACCTGATCGGAATTTGTAGCAACATCTTTAGCGGACACGCTCGAGTCGTCATACCCAAATAACATGCCGCGAAGTGATTTTTCTCCTCCGTCGCCAGACGACACCAACGTATTGTGAAGAAAAAAAGGAACATTGACAGTCAAAAATATACCCAGCACCAATAGGCGCAACAGCAATGAGGATGAAATTATTCTGGGAAACGGCATTGTCTTGAGCTTGCACTTTGAAAGGCAACCAAGAAACATGGAATTGTCCCCCCACTGTAATAAATTAAAATCACGGCGTCCCTCGGTCGATTCATTGATTGTTGATGATTCGTTGGTTGGTTGGTTTGGTTGCTTGATTCGATCGACAACTCGCTTCACTATTTGTTCCAATGGTTATTGAATCCTTTCAACTTCCACTATGACTATTGTTCGCATGGGATGAAGCAATAGTGGTGTCGCGATACTATCAATGATGGAACTGATTAGATCGGATCGAATGTAGTACGGTACCAGGTACCGGTATGGAAAATGTAAGCTAGTAGTAGTAGTACTCGTAGAGTGAAAGCAAAGAGCAATGAGTAGCTGAGAGAGCCAGCTCTACTACCGGTACTACCCTACTCGGGGTAGTAGTAGACTACTACTCACGAAGTTCGCGCGCGCGGGAAATTCACCAAATCCGCTATTCATAGTGCACCTCAAAATGTCTGGCCATCCTCCGTGCAAAAGGGTCTACAGTATTTTACAGTTGGCGGGCGAGGGCGGGGCGTGAAAAACGAGGGGGGAATGGGGGGGGGAATTTCGAAGTTGTGAGAGGTAGAAAATGGGGCGACTACCATACTCCCCTCTTTTAAAATCCACAGATCAAATGATGAATGAATCTTGGTCGAATCTAAACTTCCGTCTACTCCGACAGCACGAGAACAATGGCTTGAATGGGACATGTTCTCACTTTATTTCTCGTAACTGGTCGGTAATTATTTGTGTTACAGTATTTTGTGAGGCAGAGTTGAACATTGACGATGCCGGGAACAAGACCAGAAAGCCCTGCCCCGCCTGCAGGAGCACATACGCATTCTCGGTCTCCTAGAGGAACTGAAAGCACCAAGTTGGCGTCCCCTTTGGTCTCTGCGTGTCGGCATCTCCTGCAACCCAATGGCAGCATCAGTGGAGACGCTGTTGCTAATGCGATCTTGCCCAAGTTCCCCGATCTGTGTAGTGCCTTGCCAGCAGACTACTTTGCGAGTCGACCCGCTCTTCTTGGCGTGGATGATAGGAAGCCTCTGACACATGCCCGCATCCGAGACTTCATCCTGAACGAGCTCGGACCCAGCCTCCACGAAATGGGCTACGGTCGAGGGAATCGTATCGCTCTCGTGCTCCCGAATGGACCTGAACTTGCTCTGGCGTTGCTAGGGCTCGCTCAGTGGGCTTCGTGCGTACCTCTAAACGCAAATGGTGCCCATGCCGAACTCATAAAGGACTTGCAAGCTGCTAAGGTATCGATGGTCGTTGGTGTGTCCGAAGACTCAGCCTCCATTCAAGACATGGCCCGCTCCCTCAATATTCCCTTCTGCGGTCTTGTCAAGTCGGAAACAGAAGTCGGCGTTTTCCGCCTTATTCCGATGAGCCCGCCACATCACATAATGGCGTCTGTCATTCTGCGAGAACCAGAGGACGAATACTGGTGTGCATCGGATACTATATGCCAGACTAGCACTGGGGGTAGGATCTACGAGACTTCCTCGATGGATCAGTCGGAACCTACCATGTTTTCCAATGATCACGACGACGAGGTTCTCGTGCTCTTCACATCCGGGACTACTGGAAACAAGAAGTTGGTGCCCCACAAGCTCGGAGATATCCTTGTCGCGTCTGCTGTCATCAGTGTCAGCTGGAATTTGTCACCAGAAGACGTCAACTGCAACCTCATGCCACTCTTCCACGTCGGTGGTATTGTTCGGCAGATCTTCGGCCCAACATTAAGCGCTGGAAGCGTCATCTGCTGTCCATCATTTGACCCACACATGTTTTGGCAGCTCTTAACTAAGGAGGGCTCCTTGCACAGTTTCACCTGGTACTATGCTGCACCGACAATGCATCAAGTTATCTTGGCGAGCATGCCCGATGACTTGAAGGAGGTACCAGAATTGCGAATGATCGCCAATGCAGCTGGAGGGCTGTTGCCCTCGCTTGCCCAAGAGCTACGCAAAACATTCGGTGCCAATGTTCTACCCAGTTATGGTATGACGGAGTGCATGCCTATTTCATCGCCACCATTCTCCTACAAACTCGAGAAACCTGGGACAAGCGGAGTTGCAGTCGGTCCACAGATCACGATCTTCTCCAACAACTTTGAAGTGCTTCCACCAGGTAGCGAAGGAAACATCTGTGTCAGGGGTCGTCCTTGCTTTCATGGCTACGGCGGACAGTCGCAGGACGAGTCCTTCCTGGAAGGTGGCTGGTTCAATACGGGTGATCTGGGTTACCTTGACAAGGATGGGTATTTATATATTACTGGGCGGTCGAAAGAAGTGGTCAACAGAGGAGGCGAAATCATTAGTCCCATGGAAGTGGAGGAAGAAGTCCGTCACCACCCAAACGTGAAGGACTGCCTCGCGTTCTCCGCTCCACACGATGTGCTACAGGAAATCGTTGGTATTGTAATTGTCCCCAAACCAGACATACCAAGAATTGACTTGCCATCCCTCCATGAGTTCTTACAAGAAAAGTTGGCGCCTGCCAAGTGGCCCCAGTGCCTCGTTTTCATGGACGCTCTCCCGAAATCACACACCAATAAATTGTTAAGGGTTAAACTTGGACAGCGTTTAAACTTGCCAGAGCTGAACGATGGTATGTATCCCGTTGAGCGCACATACGAAGCCGCCTGTCCACCACAAGGGACGCCTGTTGGCGTATCTATTCCTTGCGAGCAAGTTGCAGTCGACATAGAGTACATCCAGGAAGTCCTCCACGACGAGATCGGTCTCGTTTACGACGGCTATGTTGACCTCTTGGGCAACGGTACCGCGGAAAAGAGCGAGGAATCCGAAAGGCATTTGATTGTCAGGCCACACCCGACACGAATCGGTGGTATTGTCGTCCACTTGTCGAACATCGATCGATTACAAGTCATCAAAAAGGCCAGCGGCGCGTTGGATGCCTACTTGCAACCATGTCATATCGTGTCATATCCAAACAAGATGTCAATGACAAACCTAAAGAAAATGCCCGACGCCACCGATTCTGTTTCAGCCATTCTCTCAGGAAACAATCGCGTGACATCCGACCCGATGATCCAAGATCTTCAAAAAATTATACAGGACATGGTTGATTTGGACTGCTTGCCAGCGCCAGACACGAATTTCTTCCACATCGGCGGCTCTTCGTTGATGGCTTCGCAGTTGGCCAGCAAGCTTCGAAAGAAGTACAAGGTTTCTTTCTCTGGAGCCGACGTTTTCCGCTATAACACATGTCTGGATATTGCCAAAAGGATCCAGTACCAGAAGCCTGAACATCCCCAAGGTGTGGGCTCACAGAATCTCATGGAGGACGATACTTTGTTGAGTGTGACGTCGAATCAAGGCGCGAACGCCGGAGGGTGCTGGGCCGACCCCTCCATGCAATGCCCGAGGGATTTGCAAGATACGCGATTAGAAGCGAAACGACTACAACCACAGAACAATCTTTTTGCTGCTCTTGTGCAATTGATTCCTGGGTTTGCTTTTTTTCCATTGTTTCAGTTTTCTCGATTCTTCCTTTTCTTTATGAGTCTCCTTACAGTCTTGAACACAATGCCTGGGGAACAGAATATACTGAAGTTTATCTTTACCCTGGTAGGGTATCACTTCCTTTGGACATTCATCACACCCTTGATTTTCATTCCTCTCAAATGGATCGTGATTGGTGAATACAAGCAAGGGAGATATGCTATGTGGAGCTTCTACTATCTCAGGTGGTGGGTTGTTGATGTCTGCAGGAAAATCATTGGTCGTGGTGTGTGGGGCTCCCACGAGGGCCTCTTGATTTGGTACTACCGAATGCTTGGTGCAAATATTGGCACCAATGTTCGGATTTCCCTCATGGCTGATATCGCCGAGTATGATCTTGTCACGATCGAGAACAACGCCATGATCGAATACTCGTCCGTCCGTGGTTTTGGAGTGGACAATGGTGCGATGATTCTTGGCCCTGTCCACGTTGGAGAGTATTCCAGCATTGGGATCCGATCTGTTGTTGCTCCATTTACAAAAGTTCCCTCAAAGGCACATGTTGGCCCCGCGTCTTCAAGTTACGAGCTCACACACAACGACGACCGACATTTGTCTTACCATCGCTACTCTGTTCCTGATCCAAATTTTTGGTGGCGATCTTTCGTGTGTGCGCCGATTTCTTTCTTTGTGGATATGATATCGCACTTACCTGCAATGTTCATTTTGTACGAACTGGTCATGATGCACGAAAGAGCGGACCTTGATAGATCTTTCCGCACCATGAGTGATCTGATGGAATGGCTGTGTGAGCCAAGGCGGATTCCTTACTACATCGCTGTCAGAGTTGCGAGGGGCATCCTGGCTCCATTTTTCTACATGGGTGCAGCTATACTTGTCAAGTGGTGGATCATCGGCGAGTTCAAGGAAGGCCCCAGGGACTTGGCATCTCAATGGCAGCGCTCAAGACATTGGTTGGCATCCCGTCTATTTTGCCGAGAGAACATGCAGGAAGTTACCGATTTGTTGGGTCGACATTACGAGTCGATTAGCGTCTTGTACCGACTGCTTGGCGCAAAAGTCGGGAAGCGAGTGTTCTGGCCTGGGCGCCAACCCACCTTTTCAGGCGAGTTCGACTTACTTCAAATTGGCGACGACGTCGTATTTGGTTCTCGCACGGTAATCCTCTGCAGTTCACGGGAGCGCCTTGAAAGGGTGATTTTTTGTGCCGGTGCAAACGTTTCCGATAATTCCGTTGTTCTACCTGGCGGCATCGTCGGTAAGAATGCTGTTCTAGCATCTAACACTGTATGCCCAGCAGGAAGATACTTGCCAGAGTCCAGCATCTGGCTTGGGTCGACAGGCGGTGAGCCCATTCTTCTCGAACCAGGAACCGAGGCAAATGGCAACACACCTATTCTATCATGCAATGTCAAGAAGGACGCACTTCCAATGCAAGGCGACGAGACAACGTTGCGTCCTTTCGGCAAAGCTGTGTACAATCGTCAAGCTACTTACTTTGTATGGACGCCGGCCATGATGATTGCGTTCAACGTTCTCAGCGACACATTCTGTCAGATTTTTCATTCGCTTCCGCTTTTATCATCAGTACATTTGGGCGGGATTGCGCTGTATGGGTTGCCTTTGTCTTCGAGGGATTATGACGACGCCTACGTGACTGCGCGAGAGCTCTATATGACTCTCATGCCCATATATGTTGCAATGCATCTGGTGCGACTCGTTCTATGCTTCGCGATAGAGATTGGTGCGAAATGGTTCCTCCTTGGACGTAGAACTGAAGGGAGGTTTAACTGGGACCAATCTCGCTATGGTCAGCATTGGGAATTATATCAAATCGTCACCAGGATCCGACGGGTGCATCGTATCAGCACACTGGACCTCATAGCTGGTTCGACGTATATCGCGTGGTATTTCAGGTCGCTAGGATCGAAGATTGGAAAAGACTGCTGCCTCTATCCCACTGGAGGCGACCCCTTTATGCCTGAGCCGGATCTTGTGACCATTGGTGATCGATGTGTAATAGACCTTGCATCGATTGTCGCCCACTTGAACACACGCGGTAACTTTGAGTTGGTAAGGATCAAGATCGACAACGATGTCACGCTACGTTCAAGATCCAGACTCCAGCAAGGTGTCCATTGCGAGTCAGGTTCTATGCTGATGGAAAAGAGTTTAGCACTCACAGGCGAGATCATCGAAGCCAATAGCGTGTGGCAAGGAGCACCTGCTTCAAGAGTCTTTGAGTACGACCACAGGGACGGCGTTGCCCCGGCCACCCCCTTCGAAGGATCAGCCTTGCTTCCAACTCTTTCCGGACCTGTTACAGTATCGTCCAACTATGGTACTGCTACCAGTGCCAGTACGGTACGAGGACTATCGGAAGACGTGACACATTCATGTGCGCTGGAGCTTAGCACTAGCGTCGGGGATTGTTGGATGGTAGTGTAGCGTTGGATGTGCCTCAGGCATGTCAACATGAGGACCCTACTACAGTAGTAGAGCCTGCTAGAGCCAGCGCCGCAGTGGGGACAGACGGCAGACGAGATGAACGGACGAACAAAGAGCATAAAAAATAGTGGCTCCGCCAAGAAAAAAGAAAAGTGCATTGAAAATGGCTCTGCCAACACATTCAGGTAAAGTAGAAAACACGTTGAGCGACGACTCTATCGTTTTATACAGCAGTCAAATAGTATCCAACCCATTGCGCCAACCTTACCACTATTGTACCAGTAAAATAGTCCCTTTCATGGCGCAGAAAGGTTATTTGTCGCGATCTTCTCCGATCATTGATAGCAGGTTCAAAAAGATATTGATGACGTCTGAATATAGCGCCATGGCTCCATACACGTAGTCTTTCTCATTCATCCGATACTTGGAATGTTTTCCAGCAACAATCAATTTGGTGTGGTACGCCAGAAAAGCCGAGAATAAACAAGCGGCAAATCCCGAGTACAACATTTCATTATAGGGAATGAAACCTTTTGGCAGAATTCCGGATTCCTGACACAAACCAACAATCAGATACGACAAGAGAATCACAGCCCAGCTGCGAGTTGCACAAGAAAATGAGTCGTCATTAGTCGATTGATGCGTCTCGAAAACAACCATAATCTTATCTCGCATTTCTTCCATTTACTTACGATGATAAGCTTGCGCCAACTTGACTCAAATCTCTGTTGGGGTTCGTCTGTAGGATCGTATAGATGGACACTGCGATAGTGGCGACTGCGGTTGCACCCATGGCTGTCACTACAGATCGAAATTGGTAAAAGCTGCTAAGAAATCCAACCGAAATGGCTTCTCCAAGGGTGAAAATGCTAAGCCACCACCACTTGTTGGGTGATTTTCTTCTGGCCTCGGGGCTGGAACAGACACGAAACCACGCCAAGGTACTGAACAAGAGACTGATGATGGGGATGGACGCTAATGGAGATGGTAGTCCGTTTCGACTCATCTGAGAAATGCTAGAAAGTGTTGGATTGAGTCCAAAAAGAAAGCAAGAAATAGCCGTAACGACCAGTTGAACCGCCAGAATGCTATAGACTCGAGCTGTCAGTGTTTTTTGTCATTGCGAAAACATAATGGTGAGCCGATGATTCATTCAAGATGACCATACTAGATCGCCCATGCTGTTTTGTTGTATATCACTGTACGTACCAATGAAGGAATTTCTGGAGTCCCGAGTCAAAAAGGCATCAATCATTTCTCTTGTCGAAACATCATCGTCTAACCGATCCTTCTCGCCTGGTGTGCCCCCGAAAGCCGTCTGCGGCGTCGACTGCGTATATTGTTGTCCAGGTCTGCCCTTGACACTGGGAGGTGTTCGAGGCTGAAAAGGAGACGAACCACCACGTATTACTTTATAGAAGGGAGTCGGAAGAATACGACTGCTGGGAACCAAAAAACGTTGATCTACTTTTGCCGATACCAGAAGCGAAAGGAAGCAACAAACCAACACCACAAGTCTCGCCAAGGTGGATATCCGAGTTCTCATGTTTTCTGCTTGACGCTGCGTGTTGACGAGTTCAGTGCCGGATGAGGTCCCAACGCCGCAATCTTCTTGCCTGTGACCTGTGACTTGAATTCTGGATGCACTCTCTTCCGTCCAATGTTCCTTTCCAACTCCGAGTTGATTGAAAACAAGGAACGACAGGCCGTTTGACAACATCTAACATCACGGTCGCCGTGCGTGTTCAAGAAGTTGATTTGCTGGGTTTTTGTGAGATCTTTTCTTGCTTGCGCGCGCTTCGATCTTTCTGACCCGCCGATCGATTGCCACACAGAGAAACGTGATTGGCTGAGGTTTTGAGACACGTCATCACATCATCGTTGACGCCTTTTGTTTTTTCACGCGAGTTTATTGCGAAAAGACGAAACGATCATCATCACGACTGACTTTTGCCCACTAACTCGTCCCATGTAACAAAATACGCCGACGAACGGCGAAGCCGAGGTCGAGGACGACGAACGACGACGTTGTGGTTAGTGGTTAGTTGTCCACAAAATATTGAAAGCCTTCTCACCATCTCTACTCTCCCCTCTAGCTAGAGGCACTCTAGAGCAGTAGCAGAGGGACTAGTTGGGTGGTATAGAAAACCGAAGCAAGATTGAAATCCTCGCCCATCAACCCTGATTTCGAGGCATAGGTCAAGGGTCAAGCTTTTAAAAGTTTTATCGTTGAAATTTGGTGTTAAAAAAGGATGAATCCGTCAAACGTTCATCGACTGGCCCCACTGCTAGTGGCAGCGATTCTGTTGCTACCAGAGAGCGAATCATTCGCATACCCACCACGTGAGCGAACGTTCTTGTCAACCTTGGCCTTTCTCTCTTCCTCACGAGGAGGAGGAGGAGTCGTTCCGCCTGCTGTCCAGACGAGAATAATTCGACCTGCATCATGCCACCCAATAAGTCATCGCCAGCGAGCTGCGGCTCTCTCCATGGCGGCAGCAAATTTAGATTCTGACGATCCTTTCCAGGTTCTGGGTATGGACGAACCAACCAGCGACAAGAAAGTCATAAAACGGGCCTACAAACGCATGGCTATTCAATACCATCCTGATGTGGCCACGACCAAAGATTCTTCCCCCGAGGAAAAGAAAATGGCTAGTGATCGGTTTGCCAAAATAAACTGGGCCTACGAAGTCTTGAGTGGCAAACGCCAAAATGATTCTACGTATACTAAAACTCCAACTTCCAACACTGGAAGTAGTACCTCTGGGTGGTCGCCTCCTCATCGTCGGAGTGGGGGATACGCTTCCACGTCTTCGGCTTCGGGTGCTGCTGGTGGTAGTACTGGTGGACGTACTGGTGACGGTCGTGTGGATTGGACCGACTTTATGCCAAAAGATTACGACGAAGCATATGATGCTGGTGGGGACTCTTTTGGAAAAATATTTTCGGATCTCTTTGTGGGTGCTGCTGCTGGAGCGGCGGGTCTAGGAGGCCCCAGCGTGTTTCGAGATTTTATCGAATTCTTGGAGGGCAATGTGGACGGATTTGGTGGTGCCGAGGACGATGCAGAGCTCCGAATTCTCTTGCAAACGGGTGATCTGGATGAAGTTCGTAATGAGCTGGACGATACGGAGCTTGTAGTGCAGCAACTCAAAGCGAAGTTGAGTGGAATCAAGGACGAAATCTTGACTGTAACGGCAGAGGTTAAATTGACCACCCGTTACATGGAAAAGATTGAAATGGAGGAATCCTTGGCCGAACTGAATGCCAGAAAAGAGGTGATAGAAGGATACATCAAGAAAGCCCAAAAACGATTGCTATCCCTTCAGACACGGTACAAAGAACTGCTCACCAGTGGAGGTGGCGACTCTTACGGAAGTGGGAGGAGTAGTCGATCCTCCTGGGAAGACATCAAAAGTGAAGCTGGTGGTCGGTCCAGCTCCTCGTCATCTTCATCGTCATCGTACACTACCGGGTCGGCATCTTCGACATCGTCGTCGACCGCCAGCAATTCTTCGGGCTCGCAACGGGCTCCCAAAACTGGAGAAGATTCTTGGATGAACGAAAGTTTTGGATCATCTTCTTCGAGAAGAGGAAGAGGAGAAGGCCGGCGAAGATCTCGTAGTACCAGGTCTTCCGGTGGAAGCTCGTCTTCCACAAGTAGTTCTCAGCAGGCACCCGCAAGAGAACCACAGACGACGGCTCAATCGCCCCGTACCGATACGACAAGTACGCAAAGGACAACTTCCTCTTCGTCGGGTTCGTACAGCAGCTCTGGAGCTGGAAGGGGGGCGTCATCGAATCCAGCGAGCTCTTCGTCGATCCGTACTACATCGACGTCCAGCGATTCCAATGTACCACCGCACCGACGAACCTCTGGCTCGTACGAGAATCAGCAAGAAAAGGACAAGAGAAGGCTCCGTGAGCTAAAAGTCGACGACGAATTTGACAAGCTGAAGAAAGAACTCGGTCTGTGACAGTAAAATAAATTGGCAGAGCAATCCTAGAGCAACCAAACTGAAGTAATGTACTCGTAGTACAGATTAGGGTCCGGACTGGTCCACATTATTGGACTGGTAGCCTCCGAGTGTCCCTTTTTCCTTCGCCTAACGATCAAATTTACCGTAGGTAGACGAAGCGACGGTATCCTTACGAATAGTACCACAATAATACGATATTGTGATCCTACGAGAGGCAGCGTAGTGGTTTCGTTTTTATCGTACAAGTATCGTACTAGAATATACATGTGGTGTTAAGACTTTTTTGAGTTCTAGTAGAAGTGTATAACATTTCGCTCGCTTGCGAATAGCTGGGAAGTTGTTGCTTAGGCGGAAACCTTGGCGTCGACCATGGCAACGTGCTTCATCAAGTCAACGACACGGCCAGAGTATCCGTATTCGTTATCGTACCAGGCAACAAGCTTGACAAACTTGGGGTTAAGCATGATACCGGCATCGGCATCGAAGATGGACGATCGGAGGTCACCTTCGAAGTCGGTGGAGACAAGGGGCTCGTCGGAGTATCCAAGGAATCCCTTCATTTCACCCTCAGAAAGCTTCTTGATGTGGGCGCAGATCTCTTCGTAAGTGGTCTCCTTCTTCAAGACGGCAGTCAAGTCAACAACGGAGACATCGATGGTGGGGACACGGAAAGCCATACCGGTAAGCTTTCCAACAAGGGAAGGAATGACCTTGGTGACGGCCTTGGCGGCACCAGTGGAGGAAGGAATGATGTTTCCAGAGGCGGCGCGTCCTCCACGCCAGTCCTTGCGGGAAGAAGAGTCGACAACGGCTTGGGTGGCGGTCATGGCGTGGACAGTGGTCATAAGAGCCATTTCAATTTCGAACTCGTCGTGGACGGCCTTGACCATGGGGGCAAGTCCGTTGGTGGTGCACGAGGCGCACGAGATGAAGTCCTCGGATCCATCGTATTCACCTTGGTTGACACCCATGACAATGGTTTGGGAGTCATCCTTGGCGGGGGCAGAGTAGATGACCTTCTTGGCTCCTCCATCGATGATGGACTGGGCCTTTTCCTTGGTAAGGAAGACACCGGTGGACTCGCAGACATAGTCGGCTCCGAGGGCACCCCAGCCAACCTCCTTGGGGTCACGGCATCGGCTAGTTTGGATCTTCTTTCCGTCAAGGACAAGGAAGTCTCCGTCAATCTCAACGGTTTGCTTGGCCTTCCCGTGGATGGTGTCGTACTTGTATTGGTAGGCCATGTAGTCGGGGGTGGCAGATCCGGCGTTGATTCCCTTCAATTCGATGCTGGAGTCTTCCATCATGATACGGGTGACAAGACGTCCGATACGTCCGAATCCGTTAACACCCATGCCGGTGGCCATGGTCATGGTGGCATCATTGGAGGCAGCCTTCAAGGAGGTTCCCGAGAAGCTGAGCAAAGAAACGAGTTAGGAACAGGTCGTCGTCGAGCAGCGTCAACAACGATGAAACATTCGAAACACTTACGAAGATCCAGAGTAGGCAGCGGCAGAGCCGACAGAGGCGAGGACAGCGATGGCAGAGAACTTCATGATTACTTCCTTTGGATTGAGAGACTGGACGAGTTGTGAGCCTTTCATTATTTTTTGTCCTTTTGTTGAGAACCTATTTTTCCCCAAAGATCCCTCAACACGTACACATTGGTACAAAACGTCTGTGGCGGTCCGACGTGGTCGGCATCAAAAACGCGGCAACGTAAGCCTTCTCATGTCGGACTTCTTGACTTACGTACGCGTGAGTCTTGAGACTATTTCAGCTCCTCTTGAAACTTCTCAACTTCACAAGTTAAAATGGCTAAATAAATATCGCAAAATGAATCAGCGCATGAAATAATATCACAAAAAAGGCGCGCTGTCCACAAAATGGACAAAGAAAAGCAGCTGCTCGAAAGATATTGGAGGTGGTGAGCAAGGACACCTCACAGCAAAAAAAGATATCACGACCACCGTCGGCCGTCGGCCGAAAATTGTCGTCTGCGTTCGTGTGGATTTCGACAATGATGGCGACAATACCAGAAAATCCTGCAGGTTACCTGGTAATAGCCAACAGTCAAGCAACCGCCCTTGCTCTGTTCGTGAACTGTGAAGATTGATTCCGCACAATTTCCGGAAGGTTCAAATGTCATTGGCTCTGAGAATTCAATGAGGAAAGTGTTGGGATGCCAGGCACGACGGGGATAAGAAGTCGATTGCTTTGGAAACACTCTCACGCGAGTTTATTGGTCCCGACAAGTAATTTGTTTGCAATCAGTAAATGAATGGGAGAGAAGAAACAAGTTGAGACTTTCTACCGGTAGTGGAGTAGAAAAATGAACCGACGCGCAAGAAATTCCGTCTTCTCACCGAGCTATTCAGCAGTTTCTTTCATTTCATGTGCTATGCCACTGAGTACAGAATGCATCGAGACTGCTAGGATAGACTTTTGAAAGCCGATTGCCAACTTCACGGAATCGAAATCGAAATCGACGACATTTTCCGAATATTAGCAAGTCCAAATGAAAAATGTTTGAATGGCAACAATAAACCGACTCTCTGGCGGATACAATCAGTATTGCACTATTGCGTTGTATTTCTTCATCAGACTACTGATTTACGCAATGACAAATTATCTGGTTCTTACGAATTCTCGTGCATGTCTACATCCGCAAGTACTTTCGTTTGAGAGACGAGAGCGGTGCTGGATACGAGATTTCTTGCCGAGAAAGCACTAATGGCCTGGCTGCAACATGCCACTGTTGTCAGAATTTTGAAACGCTAAAAAACATGGGTCAGCTGATTTCTACATTGCGGAGGGCTACAAGAATTATGTTTCTTGCTTTTAAAATTTTCACGCCCAACATTTGTTCAGCTGTAGCACTTTCTCGCTGATTTTGTTGTTAGTAATCTTCTTTATTGCACTCTCCAAGGAATATATTTTTACTCAGCCTCCCATAGCTAAGAATTATTATATTATAGACGCTTTGCGATTGGGATGTGATTGACTAGGAGTAGAATGGAAGTCGTCGTCGTCGTCGTCGTCAGATAGAAAGTGCATCATCTTTATTCTCAGATGCTCTGAATTTGACTTTGTGCAAGTCGAAGAAATCAAATACGTCTGTACTTGTACGATGAACGTAGAAGGTTGACGACTGGCGACGATGATGATTCCTCCTCGTCTAGCAGCTGCTAGCTATTCGCACAGTACTTTTTATGTTGATTTCTCTCTAAATTTCTCTATGATTATCCAGCTAGTAGATCCAATCGTCATTATGGCTCCAGTGGTGGGCTCGTTTCGGCGTCAGCGGATGAGGATCCGTCCGTACTAGCAGCCATGGGCACTCCGCCGTTCTCGAGCGAAGTGCTCGGAAGAATCGGGGCATTGATTGCGGTATCATTCGCCTCTACCTCCATCAAGTCCAAGCCCAATGTCGATGCGGTTTTGTGTGTCAAAGGAAGAGTTGTGTATGGGATGTCTCCTTCTCCTTCCTCTGCGACAGAAGCCCGTCTTGGATACACAACAATTAAGACAATTTGTGTGACTCCAAGAAAGGCTCCGAGTCCATTCGGTACATAAACAATTGGATCCAACACAGCCAATCCATAGGCCATCCAAAAGGTTCCGTTCAATGTATTGGTAATTACCGTCCGAATATGAATACTGGACGAATTGCCTTGTGTCAAAACGGAATAAATGGTCGACAACGGCGCCCCGTAGAAAAAGACAAGATTCAAATTGACCAGGGTCCCCACAATGAGTTTGCGGGTTTTTGCATCGAACGACTCAGTAAATCCCAAGATAGACATGCAAATGGTCCATATCGTGACAATCACCAGAACCAGCGTTTCATGGGGGGCAGGAGCCGGAGTTGTTTGCGACGTGACATTCCAGACTACCGTCGCCCAATCTTTCGCAGTTGTAGTAGTTGAAGCCACCGGTGGTTCTGATATTCTCATTCTCGTCGACACTTCAAGATCTCGTTTGGATTGGTCTTGTTTGGTTTCTTCCTCTTGCTTCAAAAATGCCACAAAGGATTTTCTCATTTCTGTCGCATGATGACGTTGATACAACAATTTGACGGCACCCAAATTCAAATAGACACCCAGCAGGAATCCCGGAGCATTGCCCCAAAAAATGAAAAGATTCTGAGTCAATATAGCATACACCACCCACCCAAAACAATTCCCCAGCATGAAGGCCCACGGGGTGGGATTCAAATCACCAATTTGACCTCGTTCGACGGCCCTTTGTAAATCGCGATAGGGCGCTGAGAACATTAACTGGCCTATTAAGACGCCCAAGCCGGGACACACATACTCCAGAATGATTGTGGATGCGGATAGATCAACCATGATGAAGATCTACAGTATCAGTATTGCTTGGAGTTGAACTTTGGATGATTTGGAGGCTTGTATTTGGTTTATGGGGGTTGCTGACGAGGGATGAATACAAGTACTCGTACTGTACTGGTAGTTCCTTCTCATGGTGAATGGTGATGATTCATTCATTCACGTCGCAACAGTATGCTACAGTAACACCTTTTCACTTTCCCTGCGTGCGACGTCGACATCATCATCATTGCGAACTGTCTGCCGCCGAGCCGAGAGCGCGAGTGTGACGGCCTGTCCAAACCAAGCCAAGGTGGGATCACACCTTGCATCACACCATTCGATCGAATTCATCCGGGCCCAAATCGATTCTTTTAGCCTTCTGCGCGAGAAATTTAGGTGTGATCGTGCGACTTTTTTAGGTGTGATGCATCACACCTTTTCTGGCCTTCGTCCGTATTTTTGCGAAGAACATGAGTATTGCAAGGAGCCTCCAAAAGTCGTCCTCCTCCATTCGGTAGGCCCGCCGAGTATAAATTGGACCAAGCTTATCAAAGAGATCGGTCACTTGTGCACGTTCCCGTTCTTTGACGAATGTCCTTCCCCCAACAGGATTGTTAAGTGCCTGGGACTGCACAATCAATTCGAAAATAGTGCTGAGTTGGGAATGTGCGAATTGGTGCTGATTCATCAAAAGATGACAATACAGAGTAGCTAGCTGCATGTCATCAGGAGACAGCGCGTCCGTCATCTCGTCCTCTTCCTTAATGAAGACATGTTTATTAATTGCAGGGTAGGAGAGGTGCAGTGTAGACAATCGTAACTGACGAAGAGAAGAATGACTCTCTTTGGATGATGAGAAGTGATACCGGTACCGGTAGAGGCACTCGCACGCAGTTGCTGAGATGGGTGTGATGTGTGATGGTAGGATTAGTGGCTGTTTGGTTTGGATAGGGGCCACACGATGACAAAAATCGAGACGCTACCCAGTGACGTGGCGGCTAAAAAAATATTAGAGTTCCAAGGTGTGATGCAAGGTGTGATCCCACCTTGGCTTGGTTTGGACAGGCCGTGAGTACCGTACCACGGCGGGTACACACCCCTGGGGGCGCGCGTACGAAGAAGTTCCGCCTCATTTTGGGATGAGGGAAGAAGGAAGAAGGGAAAAAAGAAAAATGAGGGGAGAACGATCTGCATGGTGCGAGATTACCGGTATGTATGTACCAGGTGGAGATTTCAGTACATCGTCTACTTGTACCAGGTACTGTTACTGTACTGAAGACGGCTGCGTTGCGATGCTTTCGTACTACCTTCTCTTGTACCATGATTGCTCCACTCCAGCGCATCGCTCAAGCTCCAGCCAAACGCCGAGGAGCAAAGATACCCTGAGAATGCAAATTGAAAACGACGGGATCGAACGACGGAAATGCCAATACCCTCGCTGATCTCGAGAGAAGAGCACATGTTGTTTGGCTTCCAAAACGAGTACGTGGTGAAAGAATTTAGATTACAAATAGAGTGGAGATATTCAGATGAATCTATATGAAATATTAAAATCATCATCTCAAAGCTCAGCTACCAAAATACGGCATCCTCGTCGACAAGGATCCATCCTAGATAGCAAGTGCGGCCTCACGCGTCTTCACCCAGATGGCATCGATTTGTTGCTTGATCTTTTCGACTTCCTCCTTGTTCCCTCTTCCTTCATGGTAAGGGATTTGTGCTTCAAGCTTTTGGACTTTCTTGGCGTCCTTCCTGGAGTACCGATTAAAGTAAAAGATGTGTTAGAAAGTGTTAAAGGAAAGATAATGGGAAACACGCAGGCGTCCCATCGCAGTGTATGTATGTTTTGTCCAACAATGCTGATGCACTTACTTGTTGAGAGCGATCTCTTCTTCCTTTTGTTTCGTCTTTGCTTTGGCCATGTTGTCGGTCGGTCGGAATGAGAATGCTTTGGTCGGTGGTTTTTGCGCCTTCAACAGAAGAGTTGCAGATGATCAGAATGGATTTGGATTTTATGAAAGTATTTCGGTATTCTTATTCTCGAAGTGCATCGATCGAAACGAGAAGAGATCCATTATCTCGCTAGCTCACGTATTTTTGTTCTTCAGATCGGAGCGAGCGAAAGATACTTTTTTTGGTACTGACGTGCACGGGGTTTCTACACGTTTGGCGACACGAGATGTCAAGCAAAAGAAGTTCGGTTGTCATGCATGGGTTCGGGAAAGATCGTTCCGAACGCCGTGTGCGCTCGCACGTTCGTTAAAGAAGGGGAAGAACATAATAAATGAGAAGGCCCGTTGAGCGTTATATAAGAGAGTCTTGAGCCATGTCGTAGGCTTATAAATCGTGACAACACCAAGACAACGGAATCTTTACCTTCGGAATTTTTCAAGGATTTCTTCTGAGCCTACTGAATTCAACACAGATTTCTTCGAGTTTCTGAACGATCCACTTGACACGGATTCCCTTTGGAGACGTGCGTACCTTCGACATCGAAAAGTATCTTCCGGTAAAATCTCGCCACTTGGTTCTGTGAGCAGGCGGAACCAGGTAATTTCGCCCTCGCTCACCGCATCGCTCAACCGATACCCGCTCATGGCCTTTTTGTTTCGAAAAACCCATCCTTCATGATCTTCTCACAATCCACAAACTACTTCTGTCAGGAGTAACCACAAAGCTTTCAACAAACAAACAGTCTAAAATGGGATCGGCTCAGTCCACTCACACTACTTCGGAGATCAAGGAGATTCCTCGTAAAGAGGAAGCTCCTCCTCGTAGTGTGAGTGGACGGAAAGAATCGACTGCCGATAATGTTCTCGTAGAACCCCTTATGATCTCCACCGATGAGGAAGATGCCCATAGCGATGCATCTTCCGACAACGAATCCGATGATGATTCTGACGATTCTGATGAAGAAGGTAAGCAACGACAGTGATGTGCTGACTGCTGACTGATTTTCAGTCTCAACCGATTCCATACCTTTGGCGGAAATCGCTAAACCCGCTCAATCGTATCTTTGATCGCAACGAGCAGACGAGGAGTGGAACGAGCGCCTCCAGATCCTAAGGGACGCCCGCAACCTCCGCAAACTTGCTGATTTCTTCATGAGCCCAGAGAAGCCAGTTGTGGCTGATGCCACTGCTCAGGCCAGGTGCTACTTCACTCGTCCTTCTGCTCCGGAAGTGACGTCTGCAGAGGAAGAAGAGGAAGCAGCCTTGGTTCTCGCTGATGCTCGAACCTTGAAGAAACTTGCTACTGACTTCCTAGAACCCGAGCGTCCCGTCGAGGTGGATCCCACTGCTTGTGGACGCAACTACTTCACCCGTCCTTCGGCTCCAGAGCAAGAGGACTTTGCTGAGGCTGAAGAGCGTGCCATGATCTTGGCCGATGCTCAAGCTTTGAAGAAGCTTGCTGTGGACTATTTGCATCCCGAGAAGCCGGTTGTTACCACCGATCCTTGCGCTACGGGCCGCAACTTCTTCTCTCGTCCTTCCGCTGAAGAGTACGAGGGTGAAGAAGATGCGGTGGAGCGAGATCAGATCCTTGCTGAGTCGGCTCGGCTGAAGAAGCTTGCTCTTGACTACCTCCATCCGGAGCTACCAGTTGTGACTTCTGATCCTTTCGCTACCGGGCGAAACTACTTCACTCGTCCTTCCGCTGAAGAGTACGAAGATGAAGATGACATGGATGATCGCGACGAGATCCTCGAAGACATGGCTGAGCTCAAGAGACTCGCACAGGACTACTTGCAACCCGAGCGTCCTGTGGCAGTTGATGCTCTTGCCTCTTGCCGCAACTACTTCACCCGTCCTTCGGCTCCAGAGCAAGAGGACTTTGCTGAGGCTGAAGAGCGTGCCATGATCTTGGCCGATGCTCAAGCTTTGAAGAAGCTTGCTGTGGACTATTTGCATCCCGAGAAGCCGGTTGTTACCACCGATCCTTGCGCTACGGGCCGCAACTTCTTCTCTCGTCCCTCCGCTGAAGAGTACGAGGGTGAAGAAGATGCGGTGGAGCGAGATCAGATCCTTGCTGAGTCGGCTCAGCTGAAGAAGCTTGCTCTTGACTACCTCCATCCGGAGCTACCAGTTGTGACTTCTGATCCTTTCGCTACCGGGCGAAACTACTTCACTCGTCCTTCCGCTGAAGAGTACGAAGATGAAGATGACATGGATGATCGCGACGAGATCCTCGAAGACATGGCTGAGCTCAAGAGACTCGCACAGGACTACTTGCAACCCGAGCGTCCTGTGGCAGTTGATGCTCTTACCTCTTGCCGCAACTACTTCACCCGTCCTTCGGCTCCAGAGCAAGAGGACTTTGCTGAGGCTGAAGAGCGTGCCATGATCTTGGCCGATGCTCAAGCTTTGAAGAAGCTTGCTGTGGACTATTTGCATCCCGAGAAGCCGGTTGTTACCACCGATCCTTGCGCTACGGGCCGCAACTTCTTCTCTCGTCCCTCCGCTGAAGAGTACGAGGGTGAAGAAGATGCGGTGGAGCGAGATCAGATCCTTGCTGAGTCGGCTCAGCTGAAGAAGCTTGCTCTTGACTACCTCCATCCGGAGCTACCAGTTGTGACTTCTGATCCTCTCGCTACCGGGCGCAACTACTTCACTCGCGCCTCTGCCGAGGACTATGAAGACGAATCGGAGGCGGAAGAGCGCATGCGTGTGATGGCGGATGCTAGTGCATTGAAAAGACTGGCTATGGACTACATGCATCCGGAGAAGCCCATTCAGAGTGATGGTTTCGCAATGGGACGCAACTACTTCTCCCGCTATTCGGCAGAGGAGCAAGAGGACGAAGATACAATGGATGAGCGCGAGGAAGTCCTCCATGACGCGTTGCTTCTCAAGAAGTTGGCGCAAGACTATTTGCAACCAGAACGTCCCGTCCAAGCAGATTCGATGTTGTACGGACGCAACTACTTCAGCCGGCCATCTGCACCGACCTCGGAAGAGGATGCGGAACGAGCCCTGATCCTCGCGGATGCCAAAGCATTAAAGCAGCTTGCTGTGGACTATTTGCATCCCGAGAAGCCGGTTGTTACCACCGATCCTTGCGCTACGGGCCGCAACTTCTTCTCTCGTCCCTCCGCTGAAGAGTACGAGGGTGAAGAAGATGCGGTGGAGCGAGATCAGATCCTTGCTGAGTCGGCTCAGCTGAAGAAGCTTGCTCTTGACTACCTCCATCCAGAAAATCCGGTCAAGACCACCGATCCCAACGCCACCGGGCGTAACTACTTTGATCGAGTGTCTGCAAAGGGCCACGCAGATCACATTCACAGTCAAGGACATGCCGTCCACAAGAACGACTCAACCCCAGTTATGGGGCACCATCACGACCTTGACGACCATGGATACTACAACGATCATGTCGATAATCACCTACATTGTGATCATCACGACCAAAGTGATCACTTTGATATGGACGAGGATATGGCTCATGAATATCAAGAATTCCGTCAATCTCTACTTACCATGGAACCTCTCAAGGGCGTTGCACCCCCGCAAGAGGAAGACGAGGGAAAACTATCTCGATCTCCCTCTTCCGTCATGCTCTTTGATGAAGTCTCTATGTAACTTTGCTATTTCTGACATTCAATCACTGGCATCAAGTCAGTTACATGCTTCTATATAAACGCGGATGGCTACCCGTTCATGAGTGTGCGGCTCGAGAGAATGAAAGAATTATTGTACACTACTGAACCCTTGCCATTTGTATCATTACACACCAATAATCTTCGACGAAACAAATAAAAATACATACTAATAGTGACATTTACTATTTTTTCTGATCTTGCTGCAGTCTAAGAGTACTGTAAATTGTCTCGTAAAATTAAACGCTCGAGGAGACAAGTGCATGAGGTCCGACTTCAAAGGCGAAGCGGTGCTTGCTCTAAGGTGAGTCGTCTTTCTTGGGCTCAAAGACATCAGTAGGGGTATAATCACTGGGCCGGTAGTTGCTTGGATAAAATAGCGCAGGATTGTCACTCCGTTGGCTTTCGAGGATGGCAGACAACCAATCTTCGCCGTTGCAAACCTCGTCAGCGTCGTAGCAACAACGGGTGCAGCAGGGGCAATTGACCTCCATTGTGTTGCTGATGCAGTTGGGACAGCCTTCCTGGGGATTGCCACAATCAGCAATTACAGACGTAGCTTGACATGCCACCAGTTCACCGACCAACTTGTTGTTGTCGAGCATCACAGTCTTGAGGTGGGGCAACTTGGATACTGAGTCTGGAATGGTACCCTCAAACCAATTTCGATTCAATATCAAATGCTCTAACTTGGTGAGATGTCCCAGATCGCTTGCGAGGGTACCCGACAGATGGTTCCAGTCCAAATCCAAAGTTACAAGATTTTTCATAGTGCCAAAAAACCAGTCGGGTAACTTGCCCGTTCGCCCTGTTAATTTGAGTGATAAGTGTTCAAGGCTGGTCATACCTTGGAGCCACGATGGAATAGGCTGTGGACCCAACGCGCTATTGTCCGTGAGCAACAATGTCTTCAGATTTGTAAGCGTACCAAAGGTATCTGGCAACGTCTTATCAAAACGATTCGTGGAGACATCCAGGTAGACCAAATTGGATATTTTGTTCAGAGTGGTCGGCAGACCGCCTCCCAAAAAGTTTTCGGACACATCCAGGTACTCAATCACAGGTGAATGCTTGTCCTTGATTTCATGCAAATGTCCATCGAGAGCATTGAAGTGAAAGTCGACGATTTGTAGCTTAGGGAGTGTCCATAAAACGTCCGGGAAGGGGCCCTCGAGTTTGTTGTTTTTCAAATCCAATACCCTAAGATTTGTAAGGTGACCGAACGAATCATTGTCGAAGCCATCTTTTAGGGAATTGAATCCTCCATAGATCTCTTCCAGTGACGTTAAATGAAATAGATTATGAATTCCACCAGTCAGTTCATTCCCACCAAAGGCAAAACGCTTCAACGATGTCAGATCTTCAATGACCTCGGGGAGCTCCCCAGAGATGAGGTTTTCTGTGAGAACGAGCTCCTCTAGATTTGTCATGAGACCAACGTATTCAGGCATGGTCCCATCAAGACTGTTGTACGCAAGCGACAGCGACGTCAGAGACGGCACATAGGGAATTGCGCCAGTGAGCACGTTCGCATCCAACACGATCTTCTCTAACTGTTTGAGGGAACCAAGCTCCTTTGGAACTTTTCCAGTCAAACCAACGTTGGGCAAAATGATCTTGTTCACAACCTGGTTGTCATCGCAGAAGATCCCCATAAAAAGTGCAGTGTTATCGCTTGGACTCTTCCACTTTGCTTGCCACTCGCACTCATGATATCCCGACAAGAAGTTCATTTCGTCCCGCAGCAATGCTTCGTTTGACGATGGAATGACAACTGCAAACACAAAAGCCGTGACAACATATCGCTGGACGAATCCCTTATCCGAAACACTGAGTTTCATGGGATCCTGGCGCATCATCCATTCCACGGCCTTGAATTGAGGAGACGCCTTGTCGGCAAAAGCATCGGCAGCCGTAATGTCAAGGTACTCCAAGTACGCAATAGCACCTGCTGTCGGCCCTCGTTCGCCATCGTGTTGATCCAGGACCCCTCCTAGGATGGCACCCACCAAGGCGAGTACCAAAAGAACACACACAGTTATGACTTTGACTAGGCTGCGCTGGCTAGTGCGAGTCGTCTCGGGATCTTTAAAAACAGGCTGTGGGTACGGGGCATGGGAACCATCGTCGTCGTCGCGGAATTCTTCAACAGAGGCTTCTCCATCCCCCACTGATGGATCATCACTGTAAGAGTAGGTTCGTCCGGCAGATAAATCGTCCATGATATTCAGAAAGTTGTATGATCTCCCCGTTTCAATTGTTGTTGCGCTATCGTTGCTGTTTTTGGTTTAATGGTGTTGTTTGTTGTTGTTTGAAAAGAAAAATCGGCCACAAAGAAACGGCTCCCACGGTCTACCGGCACAGTACTGGTACCGGTACAGAGTACCAGGTATGTTGTATAAAACGGCACAAAAACATAACGCTCCGTTACGATTGGCACGATCGCACGGATCGATCCGATCAAGAACAATCGAGCGAGGTCCGACCAGGGGCTGTTTATACCGGTACATACTGTACTGTACGGTATGTACAGCCCCTGGCTCCGACCAGGCTCGCTCCCACCGACCGCCGACAGACCACCGACCGCCCGACCGCCGACCGGACGGGCCCCGCCGCCCACGCGACGCGACCCGCGACCGGACCGGACGCGACGATGATTGTAGGTACGTATTTATATAAGTATTATACATGTACTTATACAAGGCAATGTAGTACCTACCTAAGATACCGCCCGGCGCGCGCCCGGCGGCTGGCTGGTGATGCATGCGCTTTGATTTGTCGCAGAAAGTGCGTGGCCGGCGTGCTCGTAGCTGAATTTTGTACTTGCAGTTCATGTACAGGGACCTTCGGGAATTCGCTAAAAATGGCGAACTCGTTCGACCGCGGCTGACCCTTTCTCCGTAAAGACCCGAAACACGTCAGGAAAAGCTCCAATGAGTCGTCGGTTCGGGGAGAAAGGACACGGTCGGAGGTCGAACGAGTTCGCCATTTTTAGCGAATTCCCGAAGGTCCCAGTCCGTCCATCTTAAACCGTACCGTTACGTAAGTATGTGCATGTGTCATTTTTAGCTCGGCGCGCTATCTCCTATGCTCGGAAAGTAAATCCACGAACAAATCTACCTAGCTGACACCCTCTTTCGAAATCATTCGTCCTCTCCGCGCGTTCTTTTATGTGTACTCTTGAATCGTGTTCAGCTTTCGGACGCACGGTCGGTCCACGTTTTTATTCGGTGCGTTGTGTAGTTGTGTTGTTTCCACTCGCTCGGAACGATGGGCGATGGCATGATGTGATGATGCATGCATGTGCACAGTGCAGAGAGGGCGAGCGAGGAAAGCGCTCGTCTCTCGTGAAGTGAATACTGTACGGTAGAGTGAATGCCCGTGCTCCGGGCTGCCGTTGACGCCCAGAAACAACCATTTCATTCCATACCGGTACTCTAGTAGTACTCTAACAAGTACAAGCTCGAGACCCCCGTTCTTCTACCTCTTCTTCGTTTGATACCTTGCGATTGGCGACCTCCAACAGCAGGCGTAGTAAACGTTTCCACCATTCTGTGCAACAGCCTGAAGCCACTGCATTCCCCGCCCAGAGGGATCGGGAGATCGCTAGAATCTCAGCTGCAACTCCTCTCTGTGTGCAGCCGAGACAAACCTGGCTAACCTGATTGCCTTGGTTACTTGCGTACGCACGTACGATCTCTATCTCGATCTCGCTGGGAGACCTGCGAACTAGCTAGATCCGGAGCCGCATCATCAATTCATCTCGATTCGATTGGAAGGACCCAAACACCGGTACCGGCCAGCAATCAAAGAAACGAACCTGTTCATTAAAGGACGGTATCGACCTACTTCTCTAGCAGTACTGAAAAGAACGCCTATTGATTCTTCCGTGGTTTTTTCAAACATATGGATAGTGGTAGAAGGACCACAAAACAAGGAGGAGGAGTGGTGATTGGAGTGGAACAACCTTTGATCCATTCGACGGGCAGATTGTCTCCAGGAATTGCAAATACAGCAGTCATGACGTCCATTGGCACCAAGCCGACTTTGATTGAGGTCCAGAGGATGAAATTCTTGATCATGGATGCTCCTCGTCAAAAAAATTTGCACCTGTACATCAAAGAAATGAGAAAGCACGGCGTGACTGAGGTTGTGCGGGTCTGCGAGCCGACGTATCAAGGAGCCGAACTACAAACTGCAGGGATTGGTTTGAACGACATGGAATATCCCGACGGACATTCACCACCGAATGATATTATTGACACTTGGCTTCAGCTTGTTGATAAGACTTTCTATTCCAACACGTCTTCAGGCACCGAAAACAAAGTTTGTATTGCAGTCCATTGTGTAGCAGGTTTGGGTCGAGCGCCCGTAATGGTGGCCCTTGCATTGATCGAGTTTGCCAACATGGATCCTGTCGAGGCCGTTTCATTGATCCGACGACACCGACGAGGTGCTATTAATGAAAAGCAACTCTTGTATCTGGAAGGATACAAGAGACACTTCCGCAAACAATCCGCTCAAGGAGGGTGCTGCATCATATCTTAAAAATCACATGTTTGAAGAGGGCGAACGACACTGTGCGGCTTGCTTTGAAACCAAAAAGTGGAGTACTTTATGTTTGCGTGTTGAGAATAAAAAAATTGTAACAAGATAGCTTAAACTACTGGTCTAACCACCGAGTTAAATGCACCGTGCCGATCTGCGCTACAAATGATGATGCCTACAGTACGTTCTTTGAAGAAGGAAGCGAAACTGCTATTCTACCGATACCTTAGCCCACAATGGTAGCCCCAGTATGGTTCCTGTCCACGTACTGTCTGCTAGAAGCAACTCATAGATTTTCAAGAAATCATCTCGGATCTTTCATAGGGACCGCAAGCTAGAAAAATTATCTCTAAATCGACGACTCTTCGTAGCTATCTAGCTGGACTAACGATCACCCTCTAAAGGGCCAACCCAATCGGCGAGAGCTGTCTGTTCTTTCGGGCCGAGGTTGGCTACTGTCCAGTGTGCATAGAGCAAGGCACCAATATCGTAGACTGCATGAGTGACGATGGGGACTAGGAGGTTCTGGGTGTCGAGGTAGAGCCAACCAAAATACATGCTGGCCAGGGTGGCCAAAAAGGCGTACATTGGAGTCACGGCATGCAAAAGACCAAAAATCACGCTGCTCACTCCCAGGGACCCAAAACGCCCTATTCTACCCAACAGCTCATACTGCAACACACCCCGAAAGAGCAACTCTTCTCCAAGTCCTGCGGCAACTCCAAGAGAAACAGCGACGAAAAGTCCCAATCCGGGCTTGAAAGTGCTTCCAAGAAGCGCCAAAACACTACGCTGCGTTGCAGTGGTAACATCCTGCAAGGCTGGTACCTTCTCCTCAATTCTGTCAAGAACGTAGGCCTTCATCATGAGACATTGGGAAAGGAAGAATGCGTGAGATACACAGAGGAGGAATTGATTGAATTCAATTTGCTGCGACAGTGCCAGCATAATCTCCAAACATACCAATGCCCCCAAGGGTAGGGTCATCAAAAGCCCGTAGCCTATCGTTTTGATATTAAACGTAGTTCCAGGACCGAAACCCAAATTCGGAGTCCCAGCGACGGCAGCTACCGCAAAGGCAACCCCAATCAAAATGGCTTGCCCTCCAACCAAGGAAAAAGTTGTACGGATGTTGAACATTTCATCGCCTCCGCCAAGCTTCGAGAAGAATCCACCCTTGGCATCGTTCGTGCTCTTTTTGGACAGTCTCAGTCGAGAGTGTGCAATCTTTGACGGCAGTCCCTGCGATATGCCGAACTTTGACTTCGTCGGCGTATCTGTTGACCTCCAAACAGTTCGAGGTGAACAATTTCTACTAGAGAATGGCCTTACTAAGAACGATCGTTCAGTAGTGGAAAATGCCAATGGCGCACTTGGATAACATAAAACCAGCAATAAACAAAGGAGCCGACTCCTTCCAAAAAATCCAATCATGTCGAATTACGTTCGTGGGTGTTGCAGTCTGTAAAGTCAGTACTGGTGTGGATACTCTTTCTGGTCTTCTGCGAGTTGCACCCTCTCGTCTCTTGCAGCTCCCTGCGCTTTTTGCTTTGGTACTACCCGTACAGTTCGATTATTAGAGGGTGGTGCTGTGTACCGGTATTAATGTGCCGCCATCATTGTCGTCATCGCTCTCGTCGGACGGAGAGTGCTCTCTCTCTCTAGTAGTAGAGAGAGTAGAGAGAGCTACCGTACTCCGTATAGTATCCATAGTCCATCGAGAAGAAAAATCTTGATCTTCAATCGAGTGAGTCACGCATGGTTGAGTCGTTGTCGTCGTCCAGCATCTGCACCGTTCTTCTATGATACTCGTACCAGTACCGTACCGCACGTACTTGTACAGTGGTACTGTACCGGTATGATTTAGTTGCATCCACTCGCCTTTTCCGGCGCCAGCCTGAAATATTACATACAGTCATGAATACATTGAATATCCAGCGATTCAATTTAGATACTCATGAATGAATACTTACATAACATACTCACTCCACACTCTTTGATGTAAAAAAATAAAGTGCTCACAAATTCAGCGGATAGTGGATGGAGGTTGTCGTCGTTGTTCTTCCAAGAAATCATATCGAGGAAGGTACGAGTGTCAGCAAAAGGAAACAATATCAAGGGAAAGCTACTCGTACCTGACCTGGCAATTGAGATCGAAGAATAAGAAGTCCACAATGGTCTCGAGCCATTTCAGAAAGCTACCGGATGATTCTGACACAGAGCCCGCCGTGAAGCCGAAGAGGCCCAGGGAGGCACCTGGAAGACGACCAAAAGAACGTCAAACTTTCATGGCTCGCTTGAACGAAAATTGTCGCAGCAAATCGAGGGAAAGAAAAGACTTATCAAGCGGTCGAAAGAATGATATGACAATGGAAGACAAAAACATTCCTCTGTTAGAGGAAAAAGTTCCAACGGCTCGGCGTAGCAGAAGGAGTATCCCTCCCGGAGAGAGAAGAGTCCGAGCACTGGTAGCGTCGCCACCAAAATCCCCACAAAAAAGGATCTACGATTACACGCCTCCTCCTCCATCTGCTTCCACTGAGAGCTCTCACGGGGAAAGATATGTCGGCGCGACTGTAAGTGATGATGCAGCTACCGCCTCGTCTTCTCTGATGTATTTACCGCAAAAGAACCAAACACAGAACCAAACACAGTCACAAGAACAGTCACAAGAAAAGTCACAAGTCGACGATATATTAAGCCCACCAGTGCTGTCCGCGATGACGTCCCAAAGCGGTAGCTATACCGATGATAGCTACTCTGATGGTGGTGATGGTAGCTATACGGAGGGTACTTACGGGACAGATGGAACGGATGGATCGGCTGCCAATTCTACTTTTTCAGATGCAGAAACAGGACTGCTGTCATCAGCACTTGGTTTGACAAATGAAGCAGGTGACTTTCAAACACTGGCCGATGCTGGATACACCGACGAGTGGGATGAGGATGAAATAACGGCAAAGTACAAGAGCCAAAGTACTGAAGAGGGCGGTTGGTCGGTAGATCACTCTTATGTTCCTTTTAGGCAGAACATAGCAGGGCTGAGCATATCAATTTCCGCAATCCAGCTTGCGATTATGTTGATTCAACTAACCCTTTGTGGAATGGCATCAATCGAAGTCAACCCAATGATTGGACCTTACCCGGATGCCTTTTCTGAGTGGGGCGGAAAGAACGCCTACTTGATGTTGGATGGACACCAATATTTCAGGCTCTTAACTCCGGTATTTCTTCACGTTGGAATCGTTCATTGGCTGTCAAACGCGTTTTGTCAATTGCAGATTTGCGCTCTTTTTGAACGTCAATGGGGCAGCAGTGCTTGGTTGATGGCGTATGTTGTTGGTGGAATGGGGGCGGTGGCTACATCCTGTGTGATCGACAAAGACCAAATTGGCGTTTCTTCATCAGGCGCTCTTATGGGACTATTTGGAGCCAAAATCGCTCAAATCGTGACTTACAATCTGTTCCAGATAGAAAAATATGCATATCTGGAAGACGACGTCCGTATGGATCAGCTCGGGGGTGTACTCTGTGGTGCCGCCGGCACCTTCCTTTTCACTTTTCTAACGTACGTGGACCTCTCTGGACATTTGGGAGGTTGTGCGTTTGGATTCTTGGCAGGTGTGATCTTGTTCTGCAACAGCATCGAATCCAAATGTTTACGGCTCCTTTGGGCTCTAATTGGCTTTGGAGGCATAATCGGTGGTGCGATCACTCTCAGCTACTTATTATGGGTTGAAACCTATCCCGATGATGAACTGGGTGACGCGTGTCAATACTTTCGAAGTCTCTACCCGGAGGGATATGACTGCGAATGCCAATGGTCATAGACGAATAACGGGATTGAAGGCTAATGGGAAACGGCGTCAACTAGTATGATGTTGCTCTTTCACATTGTAGTTTCAACGTTCATAAATTTATACCTCATTGTAATCTCCAATCACATGAATCTTACTTGATGTGTAGGTGCCTCTTCCTAAGTCTATGGGTACACTTTGTGAATGGCACCCAGTCACTATTGAGGGTTGGCACTAACTCCTACTATTGAAATATATACCCACTGACCGCGTGGTTTTCTGGGGATAACTGGTCGGAAGGACTGCACGATGCAGCATCCGCTGAGGTATCGAAGATCAATTCGGGTTTAGCGTCTTCACCTCCTGCAGCCGCGGCCATCAGCAAAGGGATCAAGTGCTCTTCTCTTGGGTGACTTATTCGACCACCAGGTGCTTCATCCCACTTCTTCAATTTTTCAAGATAATTCGATTCTTTGCCGAGAATTGTATCTTTGAGCCACTCATTAAAGTCCCTGGATCCCTTTAGGGTTTCCTTGCTCGGGTTGAAAAAAGCCTTCATATTATGAAACGAATATCCCGACCCCATGATTAAAATACCTTCCTCACGGAGTGGAGCCAAGGATTGGCCGATCTGCATGTTCAGCTCTGCATCCAAAGAGTCATGAAGGGATACGCTTACGACTGGTATGTCTGCTTCTGGATACATAATCATCAGGGGGACAAACACACCATGGTCGTACCCTCTCTTCTCATCAAGCTGACTTGCCAGGTTGTTATCGTTAAGAAGTCTCTGAATTCGTTTGGCTAGATCGGGAGAACCTGGGGCTGGGTAAGAGTACTCATAAGTCTCGGGAGGGAAGCCGTAGTAGTCGTAGTACATCTTTGGGTTCGATGCCGAGGTAATCTTGATGGGGTTGCTCTCCCAGTGAGCGCTCATAACGACAATGGCCTTGGGACGCTCCTTTGGTAGGAAATTTTGGACGACTTCCTTCATACTCTCCACAAGGTCCTGTTGGCGACCAAGAAGGGGCAAGGGCCCGCCGCCGTGATTGATAAACACAGTGGGGAATTTCATGGTGCACTCTTCTGGCATATGAAGGTGCAGGACGTACGTACACGTACTGTACACTGTCTGTAGATGGTTCTGAGAATAGAAGGACACTTCGTGCTTAGGCGGGTGGTTTTATGCTTTCGTTTGGGAGGAGTTGGAAGATCATCTTGTCAACATTCCCGTTTGTTGATGCTTCGAAAGATCGCAAAGAAACAAAATGACGAAAGACGAAGGACGAAGATGTTCCGGCCGTGTTGTCGCAGAATAGGTACCACGCAGTGCTGTACCTGTACTACTGGTACCTGCGGCTGACGCCCCTTCGAATAGTCGCGCGCGGAGCTCTCGTCCGCAGGAGGCGTTCCCTCTCGCGTTCGTCTGCCCTCCCATCCTCCCTACTAACTGTCCGTTCTCGTTCGGTAGACTGTTTGTGTGGCAAATGGCGTGATTTACTAGCCTTTGTCACCCGAGACTCTTGCTACCGGAGGACAAAAGTGACGCCGGACAAAAGTGACGCCAACCGAACCCCACCAAAACCTCTCACTGAGCTCCGGTGTCACTTTTGTCCTCCGGTAGCTTGGAGTCGAGATCCCTAGTAGGGTGGGAATCGGGTGGGTTTACAAAACTATCTACACTTGTCCGCTTCCGCTTCCGATGGTAGACTCTTTTTACCTCGATGGGTAAAAGAAAAGTTTTATGGCGGTTTTCAATCCGTCTCTCAAGAGGTTTCCTTCTCGTTTCCTTCTGGTCGATCGAGTCGTCGTCGTTGTCGTCGCTCGTCGTCATCAACATCTTGTGTACCGTAATGTACCTGTACATGACCGTCGTCAGTCAGTAGTACCGGCACAAGTACCGGTCATACTGTAGTAAGTCGGTCCGCCCGCCGCACGTAGCTGATTAATCCGAGCCAAGGAATCTTCTTTCCCGCCATATTTCTCGTCGTCGTAAGACTCAGACTAAATGAACATCTTCATGCACGAGTACAATTTATGATCAAATGGGTCAAAATCGTATCTCACAAAAATCACAAAAACTCGAGCCAAGCGTTGGAAGTTGGAAGAGTGTTTCCGAAGAAAAAAGGATATCGAGATAGAAGATGTCGGTCGGAGCTTTGACACTGTAACAAATTGCTTGCTCCAGTACACCAAAACAATGAGCTTCCTGAGGATTTTCAGCGGGGGCACTGGGGAGATTGAGCAGCGAGGCAAAGGGAGAAAATCGAAATTGAATACTTCGAACGACGATGCTCCAACTCCAAGTTCGATCCAATCAGAGGATGTTTCGGAGGATGTCGAGAGCATTCAGTCTGATGCCTTAAGCGATATCAGCTTCGATGAAGCGAAATGGAAGAAATCCGCAGAATCCCCAATAGACGTGCGAGATGTTGGCATGGCTCGGAATTCCAATGGGAGTCATCCCTACGAGTTTAAGCTGGGCGGAGCACCCGAAAGGAGTCACTCTCAACTTTTCAAAGCGTTGGATCGAATACTGAGCAGCATTTCCGAGGACACGGACAGCGTGAAAGCAGATGACGCATCATCTACAGCTTTTGAACACATGGATCAGCCCAATCGAAGCATGTCTTTCGAGGACGGGCCGGAAAGACAGGTTCACATCGAGAGACCTGACATTGTCCCATTTGGAGATGTCAGAATCCTTGCTCTTGGGCTCGTTGGTCATGGTCACGTGTCCATTCCTGAAACCATTGTCAAGAATAGCTTAGAATTGCACTTGGACTTTATTGTGGAGACTGGGCAGCTGGAAACAGAAATGAACAAGAATACCCCGCCAGATATTGCCGAGCCTGAACAAGCAAAGCAGGTTTTGCAGCAATTGATATTGGAGAGGAGATACGAGGAAGTCATTGCTTTTTATAGAATATCTGAATCATCAAAAAACCACGGACCAGATACCGTGACAACAAGGACCCTGAACTTCCTGGCTGTTTTGAACGCATTAAGTGGCAACAAGCGAGCATCATTGAAGGCTGCAAAACGATCGCTAAAGATGAGCAGAGAAGAGGCAAATCGAGAAGAGTCTTCACTGAGCCTTGTCCTTCTTGGGCTTGTATACTTACGGTTTGGAGATCAAGAGAAATCCTTGAAGACATGGCGGGAAGCTCTCCAATTCGTTATTTCTATCTTTGGCTACGACCACGCTTATGTTGCAAAGCTCATGAACAACCTTGCTGTCTTACACTATTTGCGCGGGGACTTCACCCAGAGCCTTCAACTTTTCTCCGAATCCATAGAATTGAACCGAAAGATCCTACGCTCATCCGCCGAAGGAACAGACGCGCTCCTTCTCGATATCTCCCTGGCGAAAGGCAATGTTGCCATGCTTTTGGCGCGAAGCGGGAAAGCTGAAGCAGCGGGAGCGTTGTTGGAAGAAGTTTTGAGCGTCCAGCAATCTATGACTGCCGAACGAGCAGAAGGACTTGCAGAGGAGACAAAGTTGACAATAGAAAAACTCACTGATCGTTTTGATACATCTGCGATCTCTGCAGGGGCTTCTTCAAACTTTTTTGGCTCGAAGGCTGGATTCTCGGATGCTCTCCAGACAAGCGACACCTTCCAATGCATTCAGATTGAAGAATCAAAACCCTCTGTTTTTGGCAACGACAATGGCATTCCGATGCGCCGAAGTGGGAACAAATCCCCCCTTCATGCAATTGATGCTTCCGATTATCTGGATGCTATCCTACTTGGGTCTCTTATTAAGGAATACACCCCAAAGCAGCGCGTCCGCGCTGCGATTCTGCGTTGGTTTGATAAGACGATACAAGACGAGGAGCGAGATCCACAACTTCCCTTTGTTCCTTATCAAAGTGCTTTTAGGAAGCGAGCACGAATTCCTATCGATCTTGATACTAATGAAGCCATCGATGCAGAATTACACTTACAAGAAATTACGGAGCAGGCATTGGATCATTTGGAGGTAAGCAAAGTCACAACCTCGACGACGCCGACAGATGGATAGACTATACAACACCTCTCACCCTCTATCTACTTCTGGATGATAGCATGACGAAATTGAAGAAGCTCTCGAATTATTTGAAAGTTCACTGTATTCGCACCGAGAAAAGTATGGTGACGTGCACCACCTGGTCGGAATGGCTTTCCATAATATTGGTATGGTGCATCTATACGCCCAAAAATACTCGCAGGCACTAACAGCATTCCAAGAAGCTGTGAGTGTGCGTCGTTCCGCCTTGGGCTCGGATCATCCAGCCGTTGCAACCTCTCTGATGAAGATTGGAATGATTTTCCTCCTCCAACGAGACCCCGAAGGCGCGAAGGGGGCCTTCAATCCAGCCATGAAGGCGATCAAGAAGTCGATGGGGTACGACAGCATGCAAATCGCACGAATATTGAATAACATCGGTGTTGCTCAATACGAGACTGGAGCTGACTCGGAGGCCCTCCAATCTCTCATCGAGGCCCGAGACATCCAAGAAAGGCTTCTCCGCATGGCAAAGTCGGAGGGCGTGGCACTTAAGATCCAGACAAAGACGATTGAACTCGCTTTGGCCAATACACTCTGCAACATCGGGTTCTTGTACTGCAGGCAGAAGAAGTACACAGAGTCTTACAAGGTTCTACAGGAGGCCAACAGACTCTGGAAAATTCACGGAGGTATCTTTAGTCCGGACGTGTACTGTATGGAGGAGAATTTGAAACATGTCTGCGGCATCGTCCAGTCAATTGACAGGAGAGAAGCGGAGAAGGGAACTACGGCGGGGAGCTTCCTGGACACATTCATTAAAAGGATGAAATGCGTTTCGTAAAATATACTTTTCTTACTGACAAACGTCACTGGTGGACGCACTAATTTCCGCAACCACATACATTATTCCTCGTACTCGAAGCTATCGTATTCTGCTTCGATTTCTTCAAATTCTTCTTGATCGTCGTTTCGTTTCGCGGCTGGCAATCTCACACATTTGACAAAGTTTTGCGGAATTGTAACCATTCGGCCCTTGACATTGATCAAAATATCCATAGAATTTCGATCAATCAGTTTCCCCCGCAAGGTGCGGTTCGAATCCCACGGATCTTGGGTTTCCACGGCAACATCGTACCCCCGGTGCTCATCGAATTGTTTTTGTGTCTCCAGGACATCCGGAGCACCAGGACTAGTCAATACAATTTCATGTCGATCCAAAACTCGAAGCCTATCTTCCACAGTTTCTAGAGCATCCATGATAGCCCCCGCCACCGTAGAGATGGCCGACGTGTCCACCACTAGATGATCTTGTTCAACTTGTTTCTCTTCTCTGAGTGTTCGCATTTCCAATTCCTCCGCGTACACATGCGCTTCATGCTCTCTTGTTTCTTTCGCGACAAAATGAGGAATGTCTTCCGGATCCAAGCCCAAGTCCTCCTCGCCGTCCTCCGCCCTGGCATACATTTTAGATTTGATCTCATCCGCCAGTTCTGTATCTCTCTGATACACGGGCTCTGTTGCATCCAGGTCTGAGTTGATGGGTTCCGGATTAGGATCATCGGGGTCGTAGTACATGGGGTCTTCTGGTTCTACAACCTCAATCACTGGCCCCTTTGTTTTGATGAAATCTTTAGGGATCTTCTCCCAGTCAGGATCCAGATGAATTACAAGCTGCGTCAAGTACCAGGTGATATCGATAACAGTGCCACCCGCCATTTTCGCTGCCAAATAGATCAAATTCTCGGCCTCTTGTCGCCAGGGGGCATCAATCGGATCTTCGCAGCCGTCCGTGATGCCTCGTCTCCACGGTTGATGCGGAATCGGATGGTTGTCCGGGTCGTACTTGAGTTCGGGAATATCATCCAGCTTGACAGTTTCCATTTGATCTTCTTCCATGCTGGTAGTCGGACCCGTGGGGTCGCTCACCCGAGAACGACCGCGCGATTTGGTCGAATACAAGCAAGTGGAAGAAGACGAGCCAGACGATGCGGGTGTCTGCGAAGGAAGGACGGAAAAGGCGTCGGCCTTCCATAAAAGGAGGGTCAAAAGCGTCAGACGAGATATGTTAGTCATCATGTACTGTCCGTAATAGCAGAATGGGACACTTTACAGTATGGAGAGAGAGGCAATTTTGGTCCTCCATCTTTTTATTCCAAACGGTTGATGGCTGCGAGCTGAGATGATGCTGGCCAGGAGTGATGGCTCTCGGATTTTGGGCGAAGAAGATAATTGAGGTTGGTAGAAACACAGACGGCCGAAGGACGTACGCAACCACGAAAACAGTTCGAACTAGTCAAAGACATTTGAAGGGGAGAGATGGCCGGCTGGCGCGGCGAAAAAGTGCGCAAAAAGCACAAAGCACGAAGCCCTATTACCGGTACTGAAAGACTCAAAATAGGTCAAAGACTTGGGAACTTCATTCTTCATTTCAGTTCCGGGCTTTCAACTTTTAACCACATTTAACATTTACTTCTTCCATACTCTCCTACCCTACATACCAACACACAATGTTTTCCCGTTCTTCTTTGATGGACCCACACGTATGGGTAAGAGCGGGTAGCCTGGCACTTCTCGTTGTCGCCTTTCAAGTCATTGTTGCTCGCGTTTCGCTGAAACGAGAAACCAAACGGCGGTTGCAACATGCGCTGACAGGGCATGCTTTGGTGCAGATATCCTATGTATTGCCTCGAGAGATTGCCCTCGCTCTGCTGGTGTTGGGGGCTGCCGGTATTTATGTCCTACACCAATTTTATCCTTCCAAATTTCAGCAGGCCTTTGGTGCTCTCTTACGACCCCACGAATCACAGCAATTGCCGGGAGCCTTTTGGTTCTTGGTCGGAACCGCCATTACTGTTATGTTGGTGAAAGACTGGATTGTCATTCGGTATGCGGTGGAATGCCTCGCTTTAGCGGATCCGATGGCCTCGTGGATTGGATCGACAATGCGATCGCCCAAGATCAATGCCGGCAGCTCGGTTTCGGGGTGTTTAGCGTGCTTTGCCACAGCAGTGGCCGTAGGAAAAGTTATGCTCGTCAATCCATCGCACTATACTCTTGGCGTTGGGGCACTAGTTTGTACCGTTGCGGAAGCGTCACCCTATGGAAACGACAACCTCAACATTCCAATCTTGACGGCCCTTGCTGTATACCATTACGGTGGTTACAGCTCCAGTTGGTTCTCTTTTCTTTGAGCGTTTCATTCAAGGTTTCGTCATGCTCTCAGATATTCCAGCTTGAAAAATCTATGGATATATGAATATGAAGACTCAATTGGAGACTACTATACTCGTATGCTGATAGAAGTCTTTTCAGGATCTGAAAGCCAAACGAGTTTCAGAGAGGCTAGGGATCACGAGAATGTTCTACAACACACCCAAGCGAAAGACGGGTACAGTACAGTATAGCTACTATCTGGTTTCTCTGATCAAGCCTTTTTGTCACCACGCAAGAAACTTCCCTTCCCATCGGGCTTGTCAACACGCACAAGTTTGACGTTGAATAACATTGTGCGATCAACGCGAGGGTTGTCCAGAACAAAATTCAAAGCCCTCATCCCGGAAAACGTTGTAGGTTTGGGCCCCACCCGATCGTGGCTGCTATCATCAGCGGGATATCCAAGTTCTCCGTACGGTACAATAACCTGTCGAATGCCTCCTGGTTTCATGCTGGTAAAGGCGCAGTCCAAACCTTTGACAATCGTGCCAGATCCCAACACTGTACGAGAATTGTCGATATCTTTGTCAAACGCTCCTCCTTTTGGTCCACTATAAATTAAAGAATAAATAGGTCACAAGGAAACGGCCAAGAATGTCAGTATGGTTGTCAATTGGAATCCATTGCAACTTGTAGCGAAATGACACTTTGTTGTTCGTTTCGCCACACATACCCTTTCGCTTCAAATGGTCTGCCAAAGTAGCCAATGGTATAGCCAGACCATTCATAGACAACTCGATCCCCAGTCTTAGGAGACTCTCCGCTTCCCACCTTGACGTCTTTGTAGGACCAGCCTTCGTCGGTTTGCGTAAAATCGGGATATTCCTGGACAAATTTGGGAGCATACATACTTTCCTCTGCACCTGCGACAGATGGAAGACCCAGACTGGCGGCGGCAGCAGCAGTGCCAAATGCCAGACGAGCAAGAGTTGCCCGACGTTCATTATTCCCCACAACTTCGTCAGCAGACGCGGACTCGTCGTCGTCATAGAGATTCTTTGCTGGTAAGACGGTGGGCCGATACCGTCCCATCAAACTCGCCGCCGATGGCGGTAAAAAGGCTTGGACATGCTGCTGTGCCCCCAAGAACAGAAGCGAGGAAGATAAATAGGCTGAGAAAGACCTCATAGTCTTGAATGTAAACAAGGGAAATGGGGTTGTGTAACTGTGCCCTTTTACTGTTTCAGCTGATTAGCGCAAGTGACATCATCTCCATCATCTCTCATCATCACTCTGCTCATCATCATCGTCTAATCTTCAAAATCCTAAAAAACTGACGTACATCTATGATGCCGGCATCGATTCGTCCGATTAAAGGTGATGGTTCCCGCCGATAGAGCCGTGACGTCAGTCATCAGAAGATGATGCGATGATGTTGTTGCGTTGCGTTGTTGTCAAAAAGTATCCACATCCTGCAGTGTAGCAGTGACGAGTGACGAGTGACGACGATGGTGATGATTCTTCGATGATGCATTCATCGCCGTGCCTGCAGCTCACAACTCACACTGTATGCAGAGGGCTGTGTTCGTATATACCAGTACCCTTGATCTGAAAATGCGATCTTGTATTGTGGTCATTGCGACGTTTCTACAGACTGATGCTTGGAATAGCGCTTTCCCACGTCCAGCAAGATCGTCCCAAGCACTACCGGAGACACCATCACCGTCATCATCGAACGGCGAATACAGTCGTCGAGGAATACTGGAGACCTCTTTTTTCGTCGGATCCTTGGGCTTGTTGACAGGGGCCCTTCCCGAACCAGCCGAGGCTCTTGTCAAGGGAGTGGCACCTCCACCACCAAAAGGCAAGCTGTCGTCAGGGGACAAACCAAAGTGCACCAACGTGGAAGAATGTCAGGCGATGGCTGAAAAGCGAGAGCAAGAATTGCGGGAACAAGAAGATCAAGGTCCACCGCCCAAAGTGACAGCAGGTGGCATTCGATATCGAGATATGGCAGATGGAACTGGAAACGAAATCAAAGCAGGAGACAACGTCCAGTTGTACTACAAGGTTTTGAAGCTCGGAAAGCGAAGCTATGATGGCTTGAGTGGCGAAGGAACCGTCGTATTTTCCAGGGGCTATGGGCTTGAAGACGACGAGAAAAGGCCTGGTGATAAATACTTTGACATGACGGTCGGAGGCGTCTCCAACATTGTTGCCCTGAACGAAGCATTAGTTGGAATGCAGTTGGGCGGCATACGTCGCTTTTCTGTGTTACCAGATAAGGGGTGGCGCAAGCCCACAAAAGCCTGCGATGGAGGTCCTGGTGGAGCTGGACAAGGCGGTGATTTAAGGACGGACTATGTGGTTGTCCCCACTGCTCAGCTTGTGGAGCAAGAGGCTTGCTTTGATATGACCAAGTTGCCCTTTCCAACGACGTACGCACAACAACGACGAATGGCACAGCGTTTTGATCAAAGTCTCATTATGGAAGTTGAGGTGGCCAAGGTCAACTAGTAGATGAGAGCATTCATCAGGTTTAGATTACAACTTGAAGCGACGATCCCGGGCATTCCTGATATTCACGATAACGTAAAGACTAATAGTATGCTATCATTGTCAAACGACTTTTTCACAACTCACACGACCACACTCGAACCATCTCGAACACGAACACGAACAAAAGCTTCTTACTTCGAATAACGAACAAAAGCTTCTCAATATTCAAACCAAAGCGTCTCAAAAATGCCGACGCAAAATACATCTCAAATAAACTAGCTCACTCTTTTTAATCTCATCAATTCATTAGATTGACATTAGGGTCTGCCAGAAATTGTTGTGATGGCTCTCCTCGTGATGGCCGCCGAGCGACGATGGATCATTCTTTTTGTATGAGACGTTCTATCCTGCTTGCCGATCGTCGATCGGAGAGGTCAACTTGAATCGGTCGACCTCAAAACCATCGAGAATCGAGAAGCCCAATGCTTTGCCAGCTCGCTCCCCGTCGAGATCTGATATGCCTTGAAGCAAGAGCATCGTCACAAGAGCATTTGGGGGAGACTGGTGGTCTACGCTAATTCTACACATATTTTTGTACTACTTATTTCGTTAGACACCCCCTCTAATAATGTACCCCTGGAGGGAGCCATCAGGCAGGCGAAGAATTCTTCCTCCTTCTCGCACTTTAACTTGGGCTTCGCATTTTTGGGTCGGTCCTCGCTCGTCGTGCGTCTCCGTCTCCTCCGTCTCGTCGAAGAACTGCAAGGAAGCAAATAAACAAAAGATTCATAGTCAAACCCGAAAGTTCGTACCGGTAATGCCTTCAGGAACTAAAGGAAACTGTAGCCAACGACCGACGAGAAGTCGTCATCGGAACGTTGTCGAATAGCCTCTCATTGAAAAGCCTCATAACTCTTTGACCGATCATTTATTTATTCATCCAACATCATTCAAGCGATCTCCTACCGGTAGAGTAGTAGACACCAATTTTTACCATGGTGATGCCTTCCCACCGTTCCTCCATCCAAGTGATGCGAGAGCGTCACGTCTTTTACTTGGTGCCAGCATGCCCGAGTGTCGGTCTCACCTCTGTGGCACTGGGTTTAGTCCGCGCCCTCGACAGAGAGGGTGTGCCAGTGGGTTTCTTCAAGCCTGTGAGACAACCTGGAGAACGAGGCGAAGAGCGCTCGACACATTTTCTCCGCGCCACTGGGGCTTTGGATCCTCTCGAGCCGCGCTCGTTTCAAAGCGTTCAAGAGCTCCTCAAGTCTGGCAAGGAGTCTCAGCTTCTTCACGAAATTGTTGAGGATTTCGACGCGTCCGTGAACGGATACCGGGTCGTTGTCGTGGAAGGTCTTCAGCCAACGGTGAATCACCCCGACTTAGACTCATGGAATCAAATGATTTTCAAGGCTCTGAGTGCCGAGTTGATTATTGTGTCCACCGTCAGCGAAAGAGACGGTGGCATGAAGCACTTCATGAATCGCATCGTGAGCGTAGCAGACCAGTATGGAGGACCGGGAGACTCGTCGGTCTTGGGTGTCATTGTCAACAAATTCAATGCGCCGATCTCGCAACTTTCGGGGGAGCATCTGGATGAGGCTCCACCAAAGCTAGCCAACCCGACACAATTCATCCAGAAAAAGTGCCATAAATTATTCAATGACAGCTTTCCCTTGCTGGGTGCCATTCCTTGGGATCAAAGATTTGTCAGTCCTCGAACCTACGATATGGCACGCCATCTGGGTTGTCAAGTGCGATTTGAAGGGGAACTCAAGACACGTCGTGTGGTCGATGTGAAGATCATTGCACGATCTGTCAAAAATATGATCTTTTCTTTGCGTCCGGACACCCTCGTGATCACTCCTGCCGATCGTGATGATATCATCATGGCAACGTGTATGGCCGCTTTGAACGATGTGCCTCTTGCGGGTCTACTGCTGACTGGTGGCTTCGAGCCAGACGAAGCGGTCCTGAAACTGTGTGAAAAAGCATTTACGACGACTGGCCTTCCATTGCTCCTAGTGAACACAGACAGCTATGTAACCGGCGCTACTGCGTCAAAGATCGATACAAGAGTGGCATTCGATGATATTGAACGCATTCAAGGAGTGATGGACTTCACTGCGGAACATCTCTGCCTCGGAGATGTACTACTCACACGAACTTCTATCACCCGGGAGCCGCGACTTTCGCCCCCTGCCTTTTTGCACATGCTTGCGACAATGGCTCGAGAACAGCCCCGACGAATTGTCCTGCCCGAAGCAGACGATCCACGCATCATCCGTGCGGCGGCAATTTGTCATCAGCGAAATATTGCCAAGTGCGTACTGTTGGGTGTACCGAACGAAGTACGGCGTCTTGCGGACGCTCAAGGTATCAATCTCCCCGACGACGTCGAAATTATTGATCCCACTATGGAAGTGAGAATGAAATACGTTGATGCAATGGTGGAACTAAGGAAGCACAAACAGCTGAATAGGCCGTCGGCGCTCTCGCAATTGGAAGATATCACTGTTTTGGCAACCATGATGCTGGCATGTGGAGAAGTGGATGGACTGGTCTCAGGTGCCGTGCATTCAACTGCTAATACCGTCCGACCAGCATTACAACTCATCAAGACGCGACCTTCTGCGAAATTGATTTCTTCTATTTTCTTCATGTGTCTACCGAGCCAAGTGCTAATTTATGGTGACTGTGCTATCAACCCCGATCCAAATGCGGAGGAACTTGCCGATATTGCCCTCCAAAGCGCGGCATCGGCAGAATCGTTTGGAATTGAGCCCAGGGTTGCCATGATCTCGTACTCCACTGGAAGCAGTGGAACCGGAAGTGACGTCGATAAGGTGCGAGAGGCCACGCGTATTGCCCAAGAACGACGACCCGATTTGCTGATCGATGGGCCTATGCAGTATGATGCTGCTTGCACAATGGAAGTCGCCAAGAGCAAGGCGCCCAATTCGAAAGTAGCTGGTCAAGCCACCGTTCTGATCTTCCCAGATCTCAACACGGGAAATACTACGTACAAGGCAGTGCAGCGTACAGCCAATGTTGTCGCAGTGGGTCCCATGCTTCAAGGTTTGAGGCGCCCAGTGAATGATCTCTCCCGTGGCGCGTTGGTAGAAGACATCGTATATACGATTGCCTTGACCGCCATTCAAGCCGAACAAGCCGAACCTGTCATTCAGTTGCCGCCAGCAAGCATCAGTGAAGCAACAAAGGGGCACAACAAGACAGCTAGTATGCCGTCTGCTCTCGACGACTTCTCAACAATGACGTTAAAGACTATGAGTAATCACGAATCTTTGGTTTCATCACATCACCGAACGCAGAGTGCTTTTGGAAGAAGTCCATAGATTGCCTCCTCCACTCTCTGGCGTTTCTCGTCATAAGAACTTTAAACCAAGTCTAGAGATTTATCCAGTTTTCCCGGGAAAGTTTTTGAATATTATACATGTCCATCTCCGTCTTGTGTCTCTACTTGATTCATCTTCTTGCGCATCAGAACATGGTACGCATCACCATACCATGCTTTAGACCAATGGTTAGTAATATCACGCGGATGTGGTCAGAAAGGTATTACGTGAAACACGACGACCAAAACTTACTTCGCTTGATAATCTCAATGGAATCCGGATCAACGTCCCACTCATAGTGTGAGTGCGCGTCAAACCACCACCGATCGGAGACACCACCCCAATCGCTGTCTGGATGACAAAGGGGCTGGCATACACTCTCGATAACAATCAACTTGCCTGGCTTGACAATGCGAACCAGCTCTTTCACCCAAGCCGCATGCCATTCTTCTTGTAGAGCCTGGTCCTTCCGAATAATTTCTTGATCTTCCTCGTCGTCCGAGTCGCAAAGTTCTGACAATTCCTCAGACATATCATCGACTATAATATCACTGTCAGCATACATACCAAGGCCGTCAATCAAAGGATCAACGTAGGTATATGCCAGGTCAAAGGAGTTCGAAGGGACAAATGACAAGTTTGTAGAATCTCCCTGGCAGTAGCTTCCCTTGTTGAGCCAGTCGTGCACTGATACTTGTGCATCGAAGAGTTTGTTTGCAACCTCGACATTATGTCCAACATAATCATTGCCGTATACCGTTAGATTCGAAATTCCTCGTTCCTCGTGCAGAATCTCGAGGGTTGTCAACAAATTAAAACCTTCCGCGCCAGCTCCTTCATAGATGAGATCTCCGTCTTGAAGGTTGTCGCCAAATACCTTGGCACGGAAATCATATACCTTCTCCTTAAAGACATCGTAAGTTTCCCAGTGACCTCCGTGCTTTGCGTCTCGGAATCCATTTATGTAGTACTCCCGGTTTGTCTCCTCGCCTGGTTTATGATCTTTTAAGTAGTTCTGCATATGATCACCAAAATACTCGCCACCAATATCATTTTTGGCCTTGGGTGGAGGCGATTGCGGGCATTCATACAGCGGCGGGGGCTGTTCCCTTTTGATCCTCGGGGTGGCCTGAGTGTCGGAAACTGTCGTCTTCTTGTCATCATTCAGCTGCTGTGCTGTGGCATCTTTTTGGTGGTTGTACTCGCCGTCGTCGTCATCATCATCGTCGTCGTCGTCACCCTCCTCATCCTCGCCATCATCCTCGTCGTTGTATTCGTCGCCACCGCCATTCTGGTTTACGTTTACGACTGGTATGTCTGCGGGTTTTGCTTCAAACGGAGTGCATTGATCACCAGAACTACCACCGGCACTTTCTTGGATGATCCAACGTCTACCATCAGCACTCGCGAAACAGCTACCACTATCACCCGACTCTTGCAGGAGATTCCACTTTAGAGCATTCAAAGAGTCAACCAAATGTTGCATCTCCTGCACCGTTCGTCGTAGCTCGGTCGCGAGATATCCGCCGACAGCACCTAGGATGAGACCGGCGCAGACGACGTGGTACACAAACCGAAAGGAAGATGACGATTTTTTGGGTGCCGATTCCGAAGAGGACGGGACGCACATCTTGTCTACTTTGAAGAATCAACAGTACAAGGAGATCTGAGTAGAGAGGGATCAGTTCTTGATGAGGTGAGTGGACAAGTGGAACATTTATCCGGAAATGAAAATGTATGTGCTTTCCAACGAGAAACAAGGGCGGAGAAAAACGCCAAAAGAATGACCATGGTATGGTATACTATGCGTACATCCTACCGGTAGTACGCACCTACTCTGTGTACGAGTATGCTGGCTCATAGCATACCGGCGCGCGCTTTTTAGACACCACCACGAAGTCCCAGTCAAGTCTACGTACGAAGTACTGACTGTGCGGTGCATCAACCATGATGCATGTATTGTTAGTACTAGCTATAATAACTATCCATTCGTATTCGACATAATCTCCAGTCTACTCCTACTAGTTCTCGTATTCTACTGCATGTAGACTACTGTATCATCCACAATGATGATGGTTTCTTCTTTCTTGCTGCTTCTTCCATTCTTCTTCTCTTGCTTCTTGTTCAAACAGCACGATCCCTTCGATGAACAAAGCCAACAATTTCCGTCTGTTCTCTGTACGTCCGCTAGTCGATAGTCGATCCCCGGAATAAGAAACAAGAAACCCGCCGAAATCGAATCAATCGACCCATGGGCCGGCGCGGTCATTTCGCAATACCTGCGTGTGGTACCTGGTACCGGTACCTTGTACCTGGTACTTGGATGTAGCTGATAATAGCTGTCATCTGTCATCATCGTATCATCATCAGATGCATCTCGTCGCGGTCACCAAAACGACTATCCGATACTCGTAGATGATATCCGAAGACCACTAAAGGCCAGCACAACTGATCTGATCAACGAATGGAAGTCCCATTCATATCAACAAGATACTTTTATATGCATGTATGGAATGGCAGACCTGTTGCCTTGCTGAATTGCTAGAAGAAGAAGAAGAAGAAGTGGATTCGAGACGTAGCTCCACGTACCGGTAAATCATGGCAGCATCCTCGGACGAGTTTTACATTAACGCCAACATTGAGGCCAGAGAGGATGGCCTTTGTCCAACGAAGCTGCCAGATGACTTCACGGGATCTTTGGTGGACACGGACGAGTTGATAATCATTCACCAGACAAATAGTCAGCTTCTCAATCGAGAGGTTCGGGAAAAGAACGACGCATCGGCAGAGCTTGAATTTCTGTGCGAATCGATATCGAAATTTGTTTTGGAGAATGTGGACGAGGAGGAACAAAATTCGGCATTGATCTCTCTCGACTTTGAAATCGAAGGCTGTATATGGAAGATGGACCTGAATCCGAACCTCGCTGCTCCAGGTCTTCAAATCCATGTCACTCTATTAGCCAAGGATGGTGGGGACAAGGGGGGAACTATCTGGGTCACAGAAAGCTGTCTCGTTGACATGAATGCCGATTACGCCATCATGACAAAATCGGAACTAAAGCAATATCCCACTGCCAGGGCCGCTTTGGAGCAGACGGCTCTGGTCATTCGAAAAGCGGTGATCAAGTGTGAATTCCCAGAGTTTCCAGAGGGAGGTAAGGATAGACCCTTCAAGAAAGTCTACAAGCTAAATGCTAAGGTAAGTCCAGGAAAAGACAATGACACTTCTCAGCTGTCAAGCTGAATTCTCACCCTACTTGTACTATCTCCCACTCAGTTGAAAACGGGAGCGTTTTCGACCATTTGCCGGGCAACGCATCGGGCAAGCGGGAGTATCGTTGCAGTGAAATGTGTGCGGCGCCAGGACTTACCCCCTGATGACGATGCGGCAGTGTACGAGGAGGTTTCCATTCTTTCTTCTCTTACCACAAACCCTCCACACATTGTGCCGCTTATTGATTTTTTCGAGGAAGATGACACCTACTTTCTTGTCAAAGAACTCTTGACAGGAGGTGGTGTGTTAGAACGAATTGGGGACATGGGATACCGATACAACGAGCGAATCGCGAGAGGAGTCATTTTCAATATTATTGAAGCCTTGTCGTTTTGCCACAGTCGAAACATCGCCCACCGGGACGTGAACTCCAAGAACCTAATGTTCGTCAACGAAGACAAGGACACTGGGATCAAATTGGCTGGTTTTGGATTTGCGGCACGGTGTCATGCACCAAAGTCGCTCACCAAACAATGCGGAACGCCTCTTTTTGTGGCACCAGAAGTGCTATTGAAAAAGCCATATGGGATGGAGTCCGATATGTGGTCCGCAGGCTGTGTGGCCTTCCTCTTACTGAGTGGGAATCTTCCTTTTGGGGGTGCGACGCAAAAAGAACTCTTCCGAGCCATCGTGACAGGCAAGTATGAATTTGGAGAAGATTGGGCTGAGGTCTCGGAAGAGGGGAAGCAATTTATACGAGATACGTTGCAAGCTGATCCCACCAAACGGCTGGACGGGGAAGCCGCGTTGGATCACCCTTGGATGAACCTTCCTGAAAGTGAATTGAATCCTCGTATTCTGGAGGATGCGTCTTTGAGGATTCGCGATTTCTATCGCAAGATGCATCCTCCAGATGATACAAATAGCAATTGATACCGATACTGTGGCATTGGAGGGCATAGGAATTTAATTACCAACAATAGTAAAAACAACAAGACAAAATACTCGACTAGACTAGACTAGATTATACTAGACTCGATACAAACGGAAACTAAGGAAGAAGTGGTCTACTTCGTGTACATGGACGAGTACCTGTACGCCATTATGGACCTTTCACTTGTTTCTATTGACCTGTTGTAGTTGTGTATTCGATGTGTAGTTCTCGGTCTCGTAGACTACTAGTAGATTTAGTAGCGAGGAGTCGTCGAGTCCTATCACGTCTGTATGTCGCTCGTTACGGAGTGTGTTCGTGACTCGATCACGACGACTCGATTCTTTCGCCAAAAAACAGAAAAGATTCATTCGAGTTCTTGACGCGCGCTCTGACGCCCATACCGGTACGAGTAGTATCATACCGGTACAGTACATCTACCGGTACTGCATGTACGAGTACCAGGTATGATACAGTACCGGTACAATAACATCTAAACAACGCCACTGGCATTTACACTTCCAGTATCTACTTCTTGTAGATGTTGACATTGCTACGGGGTACATTGCATCTAATCTTCCACCCATCCATTGCACCTTGGCTTTCCACGATGAAAGACATTACGAAGAGCGCGTTGTTGCTTGGTCTGCTTCTTCTCTGCTCGGTTTGGTCTATTGAAGGCATCAAGTCAGCAGTGGTTGTGGGGGCGGGCCCCGCTGGGTTGGCCTCGGCATTGGTTCTAGCGCAGCGCCATGGCTACCAAGTGACAATTCTCGAGTCTTCGGAGCGCACTGACGTCTACGATCCTACCAAAGCGTACCCCTTTTTGATTCGAGAACGAGGACAGAAATTGACCAACTTGTTTCCACGAGTCCAGAGCGCCCTCGAAAAGTTGGGGATTGAGACGACGGGCGCCACCAAACTGGTTTCGATTCCAGCCGACCCCGGCGAGATCCTGGACCCGGATCCGAAGGAAATCCCTATTTTCCGACCAGCTGGGAAATCATTTTGGATCCGGCGACACGAATTCATTCGGCTGTTGCTGGATGCCGCTCTTGCTGAAGAAAGAATCACCGTCATCAACGGAGCGACATGTAGCAAGATATCGGCTTCAGGGGATTCTTCGGAGATTGAGATTTGTACCGACGGCTCAACGAACCTGACCCTAACGACCTCCTTACTTATTGGATGTGATGGAATGAAATCAAAAGTCCGTGAGAGCTTGGCAACTTCGCCTTCGTTCTTTCCAGGTTGGGCGAACAACGATCCTGACGGGTTCAAAGTCAAGCGCTGGTTTTCTCCCTCGTCGGGGCTGAAATTCAAGGTGAGTTGTCAGAGGAAACCTAAAGTGTAGCTCAGACATGATTTACTCACTAGCTAGAATGCTTGCTTGCTTGCTTGCTTCTTTGTTTGCAGTGTCTACAAATCAATTCGGATGCCAAGGTGCCGGTCGGAGACGGAACAATGTTCGAGATTCCTTTTGATACCCAAACCTTTTATTCTATTCGAAGTGTCTACAAGAGCCCAAAGCAAGCAATTTCTCTCGGTTTGCTACCCTGCCGTAAAGCTCCAACCCGTACGTTTAATGTCATCCGACTTCCAAACCATGATATTTGGAAAGTTAAAGACGGCGAAGAACTGCGTGAGTGGTTTGCCAAGGCGTTTCCTCGGTTCGACTTTTCAGCTGAAACGTCGCTGGTCGAACAGGAGGAGTTTGATCGATTCGCCACCACAGAGGGGTTGAGCTTGCCTCCTTGTCAATACAGTCCGCAGCTTTACGTAGTCTCGCCAAACTCAGAAGCGGCTGTCATTTTGGTCGGGGATGCTGTCCACACCTTTCCACCCGATCTTGGCGAGGGCGTGAACTCTGGCTTGGAAGATGTTCTGTGCTTGGATGAAAGTTTGACGAAAATTGGAAAGATTGGCAACGCGGCGAGGTACTATGCGTCGCTAAGGGGACCAGAGGTGCGTACATTGCTGGAGTAGGCGTGAGGCTCCATCGCCCGTACGGTTTCTCAATCAACTGACTGTTTTTGCTCTTTTGGGTGGTTGCGTAGTCCAAAGCTCTGGTGAAGATGGTCCGAGTGGGTGCTCCTTTCCAATACCAACAGTTTGGAGGGCTGTTGACGGTCAAGAAGCTATTCTGGACCTTTAACTTTTTTGGCCGTGTCGCTCTTAACAAACTCACTTTTGGCCTGTCCCCAAACCCAGTGTTTATTCAGATCTCTGATCCGAACTTGACATACTCCACAGCTCTTCGCCGGGCTGATACACTAACAGCAACTCTCTGGCTGATTACTTTAGGGGTTTTGAGTAAGGTTTTCGGGGTCGCTTCAAAATTGAAGGCGCTTTTTGTGTAGTAAGGAAGAATGAATGAATGTTGCATTGGCCAAGAAGTATCTTCTCTGGAGGACTTAAGCGACAAAGCTGAACAACAACAGGCAGCAATTCCGTCCCATGAAAAGACTATTCCTAGATACCCATGACAAGGACAGAACCTTCACTTGATGAGCACAAAATACGGTCGCATCAATGGTGCTCCAGCGCTCTTTCTGGACAATACTAGTCGTAGAAATCTTTAAATCATCATCAGAGTTGAACTAGGGTCAAGTTTTGAGCTATATCAAATCTGACACTGGAACCAGACTGTTGTGTTTTGTGTAGTCCGACACCTTACAGATGCAGGACTTTCTTTACGGAGAGTAATCCGATCGTGTTGAGAGACCAATATCTTTTCGCCTTTAGTGATTTCTCGTTTTTGCTCTAGGAGGCGTTGTCGGTTGGAGGTCGGAAGAAGGGTGTGGTGGTAGCATGCAGTAATCCTAGTAATGATGATGTTCAACCAGTACTAGCCAGTTTCTTCGTCCGCCGCCGGCATAGCTTAAGAGCGGTGGTACTTCTTGTACCTTTCTACTAGAGGCAAGATAATATAATACCAGATGGTATGCCGATCGTTTGTAAACTCCTGTAGAAAACATTGCTCCATCCAGTAGTAGGATTCGGAGCGAGCAGGAAGAAAATGCTCTGCCGACTTTGAGCTAGAACACGTAGAGTAGTAAACGTCATCGGTGGCCCAATGTTTGAAACTCGACGATGAATCATCCTCCTATTTCTCGGCTCCAAAGGTGCCCTGAGCCTTTTGCTTCTTATCCCTTTGCCGGTTGACACGATTCTGTGCCTTGGGTTTTGTCCGTGGTTTTCCTTTGGTGGTTGGCTGCTGCTGAGAAGTGCTATTCGTCTGGCTACCGCTGCTTGTTCCGTTGCTACTGTTGTTGGCATGATTTGGCGGTTGGGCACCTCCTTGGCCTGCACCTGGGTTGTTTCCCTTGTTATTCTTGCCACGGGCACCGCCTGGTTTTCGAACGACCTTGCCATCGGGCCCGATGACTCTACCACCCTTGATCTTATCTGGGCCTCGGTATTGCTTCCCTCCGGAAACTTCTTCTTCTCCGTTGTCGTTTGTCTCTGAATCATCGCCACCACCGCCTTTATTGTTCTGCTTGTTTTTGCTATTCTTTGCTGGCATCCGATTGGTGTTGCGATTTTCTTGCCAAAACGAGTCGTCCGCTTCTTCCGTTCGAACAAGCTGGTTGTAAAGTTTCACTTGTTCAAAGTCGTACATACCATCATCGGCGCCACCCAATTTGACATCAATCTCATCGTATTGGTCGTCGTAGTCATCATCGTACTCATCCTGGACGACTGCTGTCGGCTGTTGTTGTTGTGCCGCCTTTTCTTCTTGTTTTTGCACATACAAAAGGGCCTTGTACCTAGCTTCTTCTTGTTTCGCTTCCATCGCCACCCGTTCCTTGACCAGCTGGCGAGCTTCCGCGGCATGTTCCGCTTCCTCTTGGGCACGCTCCTTTCGACGCCGAGGCAGGGATCGATCCAAAAATCGAAGAGCTGATGGATACGTAGACGGATCGCCCAGCAATATAGACACGGTGGTCTCCACGTCTCCTTGGTTTAGACTCAGAGCCGTTTCAATGAATCCTTCTCCGAAATCAGGTAGAATTTGCTTGACCTGATGTATACGCCGCTCCAGTTCATCTGCGGCCGCGACAGGCTTCGAGGCGATAGAATTATTAGCTGCGGGTTTTTTCTTTCCGTGACTATTGGCCACTGCTGCAGTGGTAGGAGTACTACTAGTAGACAATGATGACGATTCTTTCTGCCGTGCCGATTCGAGCATATTGAGAATATATTCTCGTTGCTGCTGACTCTCTCCGCCATCGTCGTCGTCACGAGTATCACCCCCGCGTGGAAGCTTTTGAATCTCACTTTCTAGTGTCCGTCGAAACGGGTCCTTGTCACTTTGCCACCCTTGTAGGTCACCTAAACAGTCCATCGAATGTTCCTCCATGGCTTGAATCGCTTCCAACAATTCTTCCTCAGGACTACTACTAGTACTACGTCGTTCTCCTCGTTTCATAGCTGATGCCAATGGTAGCAAAAGTCCATCCAGCAGCAAACTAGAAAGTGTCGATATCACCACATGCTTTTGCGATGTATTCGTCGTCGCATCACTGTTGCGAATTCTCATCATCTTGTCGTAGATGATGGACAAGGTCGATACCCAGGCTGTGGAATAGGCGAGTTGACATAGCCGCGGAGCGTTCGTAAAGAGACCATTTAAAGCCCTGCTAGCAGTCTCTAAATCCTCCATTTCATCATTATCATGAGCGAGCCGATGAATCGCCTTTTGATGGGCCGTCAAAATGTACTTCCAATGAAAGTCGGGCAAGGAATCCACCAAATGCTGGTAGGCAAACAGGAGGTCGTTGCCGGCGCTCTGTTGCTGCTGCGACGTTGTTGTTCGAAAAAGAATTCCTCCAATCACAAACATTTGTCGTGGCGTCGGAAGAAGAGATTGGGTAGTACCGTGTTTGTTGTTGTTGTTGTTGTTGTTGCCGCCATCTCGGGTCAGACGTTCTAGCTGTGATATCAGCATTTGAGCATCAGTCGATGGTGATGGCGATGATTGATCCATGATGATGGCTACTACTCAGCTCAGAAGGGCAAGGGAGCAATTTGTGATTGACACTATATGCTGTATACGGATGTGAGGGGCGTCTTTTTACGAGTGATGATGATGATGACGATGTACTGTAGATTGTAGATTATTCATGGTTGACGACTGACGACGATGCAATGGTCGACCGTGCTTTTTCGAGAGCGATCAATAAGTTTGCGGTTTGCTGATGCGGACGCGGGACTGTAGTCTGGACAGACGATGTACCGGTACAGTACGTGTAGTTAGTCCCGCCCGATTATGATTTATTGGATTGATGAGATGGCACGCGTGTGTATGCGGCACACGGTGATGATCGGGGATCGGGCGTTACGCGTACCGACCTTGTACCGACTATTAATACCGACTTGTGATCGGTGACCGACTTTGAATGATCGGGAAGATCTTTTCGTGTTTTTTGTTTGGCGTTTGGTGATCTATCTTCTCAATTGGACGAAATCTCATCATCTTCTTGCTCTTGATGTTTCACATGTTGTATCTTTGCAGTACCAATGCATCTATCCATACCTACAACATTCAGAGCTACACAATGAGATTGTCCCATCGCATTGTCCTTGGCATATTAGCAGGTTTTGTCATGATATTGTGTGTCAATGCTTTGTCGACCAAAGACAACTTTTCTCGACGAAAATGGCTTTCCCAGGTTGTGGCGGGAGCAGGGCCTTGTTGGCTGGTTGGATCTTCCTCTTCTGGAGCAGCTCCACAGGAGAATAATGAGCTTCCTTCTTTTTTACGAGACTACACGAAACTGGCCCCTCTCGGTGCCAAAGTGACATCATCGTCCTCTTCTGATCATAAGACTCTGGGCCTCTCGCTCGACGAGCTGGCTACCCGGTTGACGAAGGATCTGACTATAGGCAGCACCGGCCAGGGTGGCTACTTTTTGACAGGGGATTTATCACGAGACATCTTTCGGGATGATACTGTTTTTAATGACCCCACGAATCGAGTGTCGAGTTTGAGCCAATATCAACAAGCATTGCGCATCTTGTTTGACCCCCAACACTCCACGGTCGAGTTGGTCAATCCACTGGTAGTCGATGAATCCGCCCGAACGATCACGGGTCGCATTCGATCCCGAGGCTATCTACAACTTCCTTGGAAGCCCTATGTGACAGCCTACGAAAGCAAAATTGTTTACGCCGTCGATGATTCTGGGTTAATCGCTCGCCAAGATCAAACCTGGAGCAAGGCGGCGTCCAAGGCCTTGCAAGAAAGCTTTACACCATCGTGGGGGATCGATCCACCCCTTCGGTCCACTCGATCCGCGTCATCATCGTCGGAACCAGAGGCCGTGACTCGTTTGTTTCACATTCTCAATGGTCGTCGTCCTTATGAATACAGTCCGGAGGAAAAAGAAGAAATTGATCAACTCGTGGAAGAAATCGTAGCCAGTTCATCAAGTCATTCGAGGAGAGGAAAGGAACAAGGATTATTTTCTACCGAGTTTGATCGCTCTCGTTTACCAGGAACTTGGATGTTGGCGTATATACAGCCAGGTCCCAATGGTGCAGGGATCGACCGTCGCATCCCTTTTCCCGAGTTTGATTTCAATGACAATTTTCAAGTCTTTGGGGACGACAGCTCCGTTGTGAATGTAGGTCAAGTCTTGGGACCATCGGTCAATGTCCAAGTTTTCGGCAAGTTACAAGAGGACGATCCAGAATCATCTAGCATTCCCAAGCGCTTTCGAGCCAATATTGAAGGTGGGAAAATATGTGCCTTTGGTAGCCATTGTATCGGCTTGCCAATTCAAGGTGAAGGCCTTTTTGACAGCTTGTATCTGGGTGACCGACTGCGAATCGGTCAGAATCTGAATGGTGGAGGAGCCAGAGTGGTTCAGATCCGACTGGACGAGGGCACATCTGTCGTGTGAGCAAACTAGACTATCTAGACAAAGCTACGAGGGAATTGAAACTATTCACTGTTGTTGATTATCTCGAATCAAACTCGCCAATCGCTGCATGGCCATTTCCATGTCCTTGTCAGACGCTGTGGAAAAGGAGGCTCGAACAAAGTCGGAATTCTCATCCAATGGACTGAAAGCCTGACCAGGTACTAGCAGAATATTGCTCTTGGCGGCTTTTTCTTCAATCAACGTTTTGGTGTCGTCAATCCCCAACAACCGGAACCACAGAAACATGCCAGCGTCTGGAACGTGCCATTCGGCTAGCCCAGTCAAGTACTTGTTTGCGGCAGCTACCACAGCGTCCCGTCTTTTACAATAAAACTCAGCAACACGTTGACAATGAACATTGAAACCGTCTTCTCCCCATTCTTCCAAAACCTTTTGTAGAATCACTTGCGACACCCCCGAATTGTGCAGGTTGGTAGCTTGAATGTGAAAATTGAGTTTTTCAATGAGAGGAGCCGGCCCCGTCACAAATCCGATTCGCAACCCCGAGCTGATGACTTTGCTGAAACTATCAAATCGCAAAACCCGACCATCGCTGTCCAGTGATAAGAAGGAATCAAAGGCGCGTCGATTTGGATGCACAAACCAGTAAGGATCGTCCTCCAAAATGATCAGGTCATATCGTTGAGCGAGCTCGTAAATTTCTCGTCGTCGTGACTGAGCTAAAGTTGCCCCTGATGGATTTTGTGCCGTTGGTATCGTATACAAAACTCGACGGCTATTATGGCTTTTTGTGTCACCATTGTTCGCTACTAGTTCGTTCTCCAGCGCAGCTTGTAGCTCGGACGGGATCAGTCCATGTTCATCAATTCGGACCGGTACCATCTTGGCACCGTAGGGCTGCAGAAAGGACAATGCGCCCGAGTAGGTAGGAGTTTCCAAAAACACAACATCATTTCCGTTTGGCTCGATCAACATTTCAATGGCTCTGCAAAATCCATCTTGACTGCCAACGGTTATTGTGAGAGCCATATCTTTTTGGTTGTCATCAGGCTTTCCCAGGCCATGTTCTCGCAGTTGTAGCTCTATCAACTGCGAATGTAATTTGGGTATCCCAGAAGTAGGCGAATACTGAAGAGCATCATTCAACTCGGAGTCTGAAAGCGTAACACTGACGGTACCCGTTTCTTCAGCTTCGGCTATGAACTGGGTCATTGGCAATTTCAAGTCAAAGGAAATGCCAGTGATGGGAAACAACTCGGGGTTTGGGAGCCCGCCACCTAGGGAAATCATACCAGGAAGAGACACCAAAGGTTGCAATTTCCGGATGGGACTAGGCTGCCGGCGTTGACTTGTGGGAGTCAAATAATGATCATAGGGATTCCGTTGTTCGTACCCTGCCAGCCCACGAGCACTTTGGTGCCGGTAGAACCACCAACGGTCGCCACGCGAGAGGCTACGGATACTTGAGAAAATCCTCATCCTGGTATTTTTTGTGTTCCTACTTTTAAAATATGCAGCAGCCCTTTTGACTCTTCCTGCCCTTATTTTGTTTGTGAAGCTCGCAGGATTATGAACCGACCACTGCTTCACACTAAACTTCACAACATCATCATCATGGCTTCACTGCAGTTGTGAAAACTCCGCTTTTTTTGTTCTTTGCGGTTTGCGGTGTTGTTGACATCTGTGTTTTTTTAAGTCACGAATAATGGAACGCGGATCTTTCAGTCCCACGAAAACCACGTGCGAAAACGCACGACGAACGACGACGGCAAAGTTCCATCGTATCCGAGAGCGATGAGACATGAGACGACAGACGATGGTCATTTAATTTTAAAATAATCCTCTAGCATACTAATAGAGAAGCTACACTCACTCCATTCTTCAACGCCATCAACCCGCCGCGGGTCTATCATATATTTTTCCAACAAAGAAAGCCAATAAAATGAAGAAGCCTCTGTTCTTATTATTGCGGGGAACGACTCTTTTTTGTTGCGTTGTCGTCCTGGTGGAAGCCTCTGTGGCGAAAAACGTACTCTGTGGCTGTTTCGCTGGTAATCTCCAGTCATCGAGAAGCACCGTGGTGAATGACATTCTAAACCTTGACGCTCTTGCTCTTTCTCGAGCCATTGAATCAAAGCAAATTTCTTGCGAAGAATTGATGAAAGCCACTTTGGATCGAATCGATGAAGTCAATCCCCAATGCAACGCAGTTATTCTTCTACGAGATCGAACCGAACTCATGGACGAGGCCCGATCGGCAGACCAAAATCCTCGTCGAGGCTGGCTCCACGGAATCCCAACAGCCATCAAAGATATCTCGAATGCCAGGGGAATTCCAACGACTATGGGAGGAAGCAGGCTTTCGAAGAATTTTGTGCCCAACTTTAATGATTTTCATGTGGAGAATATGGTCCAAGCAGGAGCCATTGTCATTGGAAAGACAAATTCACCTGAAAATGGGCTGGGATCTCACACGTTTAATGAACGTTGGGGGGCTACACTCAATCCCTTTGATTTGACCAAGAGTGCTGGAGGAAGCAGCGGTGGAGCAGCGGTAGCTGTAGCTTCTCGTATTCTCTGTGCCGCCGACGGAACAGATATGATGGGATCCTTACGCAACCCTGCTGGATGGAACAACATTTACAGTCATCGACCGACGGCTGGGATGATTCGTGGGTCCTTGGCGTCAAAGAAAAATCCTTTACCTTACCCGACTTCTACGGCAGGCCCCATGGCTAGAACTCCCATGGATTGCGCCATGCTGTTGGAAACCATGGCGGGTAAAGAGCATTTTGATTCAACATCCGTACTGGGAAAGGATCTGGGTCTAGAAACTTTGCGAATAGGTTGGCTAGGAGATTGGGGTGGGCAGCTACCGTTCGAAGATGGGGTACTTGATCTTTGTCGCAACTCGCTGTCGCGATTGGAAGAAGGAGGTGTTATTGTTGATGAAATTGCAGAAGAAATTTTCCCACTCAATGAACTCTGGGGCAGCTGGAATAGAATCCGATTCGGTATGGTAGCTGCTTTATTTTCACAATCTTTCAATATGGACATTCTTTTGGGCAAGCAGTCTCCTATAAAGGAAGAGCTACAGTGGGAAATACAGCAGGGGCTCCAGGTATCTGATGAAGACCTTTCCCAGGCCAAGCAGGTCCGCGATGACTACGCTGAACGCCTCGATACCCTCTTTGCTTCGTATGATGTTCTTGCTTTACCCAGCGCTCAGCTATTTCCTTTCCCTAAAGACTGGAACTGGCCCAAGGAGGTTGGTGGAGTGACTATGGACACCTACCACCGATGGATGCATGTCTGTGTCCCGGTGACGCTGGGTGGGCTGCCCTGTTCTACCATTCCAGCAGGTTTCGGAGAAAGCGGGCTACCCATGGGTATTCAATTATTCACTCGAAGAGGGGACGACGCCAAAACTCTGCTGCTCGCGCAAGCCTACCACAAAATTGTAGATTGGCCCTCTATTGTCAAACCCTCTGGAGGCGGAAATGCGATATTCTCTCATTGTGTGGAAACTACCCCGAGTGATACGGTTTAACTAGCAATATTGTTGTTAGTACCGGAGGCTGAATCTATAGTACACTGGCGACTGCACTTGGTCCTGCAGTTTTCACTGGCATTTCTAACCCATCAAGGATTCAAAGGATTCACTCAATCGAAGACCTTTCCCGGGGATGAATTGTCCCTTAGTTTTCTTTCCTCCCTTGAAGGTTTCAAGAGCAGGGTTCATAGCCAAGAGAGTTTCCTCTCGGTTGCGCATCCCCTTTCCAGGGATGAACTGTCCTTTCGTGCCTCTGCGACCCTTGAAGGTTTCTAGAGCAGGGTTCATGGCCAACAATTCTTCCTCGCGGTTTCGCATACCCTTTCCAGGAATGAACTGTCCCTTGGTTTTCTTTCCTCCCTTGAAGGTCTCCAGGGCGGGGTTCATAGCCAGCAGTTCCTCATCTTCGCGCATTCGCATGCCCTTTCCAGGAATGAATTGTCCCTTGGTTTTCTTTCCTCCCTTGAAGGTTTCTAGAGCAGGGTTCATGGCCAAAAGTTCCTCTTCGCGCATTCGCATTCCCTTTCCAGGGATGAATTGCCCCTTGGTTTTCTTTCCTCCCTTGAAAGTTTCTAGAGCAGGGTTCATAGCGTTACCAACTCCAGGCATGACCAAACCACCGAGGGCAAGTCCAATGGCGGCGAGAGCTTCTCGTCGGCTTTCGGCATTCAACTGAGTGTTCGAGGGAGCAGCAGTTTTGATAACGGCCGGGGCAAAGGCGCTAGCCGAGGCAGCCAGAGCCAAAAGTCCGAATGCGGAAGTCTTCATGGTGGTGGATTAAATGGTACTAATTACGAAATGATCTTTTTACTTGACTCAGTCGTCAGTTGTCTTCCCTCGACGAGGATCGACCTCGATCAACCAAAGAGTCGAGGAGGAGAGGAGTCATCATTCATCGATCTTCCCGCATCTTCTCTCTCTCTCTCTCTCTTTTGCTTATTCTGTTGCACTGATTGGAGGCAATCTCGTGCGTGTTGAAGGCAAATCTAGAATGACGGGTTGTGCGTCTATCTTTGTGATCGGGCGTTCTGTGCACGGCTGAGCGCATATTAAGGGAATGGAATCAGGAATTCTGAATTTTATTCCCGAACGGGTCACGAGATCAACGGTGTCCGACTGACTGACTGACTGACTGACTTTCTTAGACTACTTCTATACCGGTACCAGGTACTGGTGTACGTACTCGGATGATAGAGGATGATTATTCTCTCTTGGGCTATGAAGCACTTGTTACAAGTAGAACGATGAAGAAGCAAGACCACATACCGGTACGATTCGATAGAAAAAAATAGGTTTCTGTTGAAGTCATGTGTATTTACTAACATTACTATACTGGGTATGGGGCTTGAAGTTTCCTGGTATCTCAATTTTTTCGATCTTCTTTATCCATCAATTGACAGACCGTATCCAAACCTCATTTCGTCCTTCATGTGATCCAGTTCCGCACACAAGCTTAGTTTGGGTTGACCTGGCTCCTTTCCAAGCCTAGCTTCTAGCAAACTCTGCATCTTTCCATTCCCATCCAAAGTGACACCCAACTTGGAGCGACTCCAGGCAAACTCGGCACCCAGAACGACAGTGGATTCCAAAGTCATGGGATTGGCGCTGAGCTCGGCACCCAACGTCACCCTTTGAGGCGTTACAACTCGCTTATAATTCAAAGTAATACCCTGATTCGGGTTGAAACTAGCCACCATGGTGGAGGATGGTGGTTCGGGACCGGGCATGCCTGGCGGCCCTGCCTTTTTGCTGGGGGGTTCGTCTCCGACCGCTGGAATGCTATATTTGAGGACGTAACTCGCTGCCAAGGCATTGTTCACACCAATATACAGGCCTTCCCCACCCATACTGAGTTTAGGAGTGATTGCTTGATAGTAATTGCATCCATACATGGGACCTCCCGCGACACTTCCATATTTGACATTGGCACTCCAAGTCATGCCATTGATATCGGCTTCTGCCAGCATTTGATCTCCCTGACCTTCCGGAGACACTCCAACCTGCAGTTTCGTCATGACAAGTCCTCCTAGCAAGGCCTTGTGAATGCGCCCATCCACACTTTGACGTCCCGGGTCGACGCGGGCCATGTATAGCGAGGATTCATCGGCTACTTGTGCCAGCCATGTGTATGTTTTGTTGCGTCCGTCAGGGATCATACTGGTGCCCAGCCAAAAACTGTGTACCACTGCCATGTAGGGACTGAGCTGCTTGTTGATATCGCATCGAAAGCCATCGTGAGTATCCAACATGACCAGCCGCTTGGCATCATTCGAGGCTTGTTCGTAGGGACCCGGGGGCGAGTACGCCGATGCCGTGGCGGCAGCTCGGGCGATCGCGTCGTCATCTGAACCACCACTTGATGAGGGATCAATCGGCAATGACTGAGACGAGGGGTCCGCTCCTGGAGGTGGTGGCGGCGGCGGCGCGGAATCATCACATTGCGTGGTAGTGGGCTGTGAGAAGAACGAAATCGCCGTGGGCGGAAAGGAGGGGGAGCTATGCCGCTGCTGCCGCTGCTCTACTTTCGATCCAGTAGCTCCCATATTAAATAGTCTAGTAGTCGCTGTTTTACAATAAAGCGCCTAGTCTACTAATAGCTCGATGGTGGCAACGAGGCTGCTAGCTTGGCTCCTTACTGTTGGTGTGACTGTGGACTGGTTGCTGCGGCCCGCCGCCATTGCCGCCGCAAAACGAGCAATTGAAAGAGAAGAAGAAGGAGCGGTGCACACCAGCTAACAAGATCACGCCTGGCCGCCCACCGACCGTCTGTTCGTCGTCGTCAACGGCGATTTTTGACTAGATGGACCCAAATATTCCAGTGACGTGTGGTGACGTGTGAGACGCGTCTTGGCGCCATTTTTCCGTTCCCTTCGTTTCTCATCATCAAAAAGATCTTTCTTTTTTCGTCCTGCTGGGTAATACTGATGAGTACGTTGGCGCTACCAACAGACGACCGTGGCGGTGTCGAATGTTCTTGTCGAAAAAAGTCATTGATTAGGAGACAACCTATGCTGTTCACAGACCCTGCTTGTTGGAGCGCAAACAAGATATCCCCTGCCTGCTTCGAACTAAACGTCACCAGCTCGAAAGTCGGGAGGCTCGGAATACGGTACGGTGCAGTGGAGCGACTTCAACTCCGCTATCCATCCATCCTTGTGCGACGATAATACAACAATGAAATCATGGGCTGTTCAGAGAACTCTGATATTCTGTTTGGTCTGGGCCTATCACTTGACCGTTCACGCCTTGCTTCCACGAAGTGCATGTATTATATCGACAACAGCAACAGACCTAAAAGATTCCTCCCCCACTTCGAAAACATCGGCATGGCGAGTGTTTCAGCCGAGAGCCACGACCGATGGTAATGATCCCGATGCGAATGAGGCCTGCAGCTGCAAAGTTGTATCGAGACGAGACTTTGTGGCGTGGAGTACAGTAACCGGAACTAGCTGGAATGCTTGGAATGTAGCACACCCACCTGCTCTGGCGGCAACAGTGACAAAAAATCCGCAGCAGCAACAACAACAACAACAAAGAGGCGAGATGGACGATCCCAGCATCCCCGAAGTTTCCATTGTTCCTTTTTCTTCCAACCGACAGTACAAATCGATCCGACTTGCCAACGGAATGCGAGTTTTGTTAGTCAGTGATAAAGTAGTCCGGCAGGCGTCAGCGGCATTGACCATTGGTGGTGCTGGCCAGTTCTCAGATCCACCTGGGTTGGATGGAATGGCGCATTTGATGGAACACATGACATTGTCATCCCGGACATCCCGACGACAACTCGCTAGAAACAAGTATCAAGATTTTGAAGAGTGGCTAACAGATGTGGACGGAAGTAGCAATGGATTCACGGCATACGAGAAGGTGTGCTTTCACTTCAACTGCCCCATTGAAGCATTTCAAGAAGCCTTGGAACGTTTTGCAAGAATATTTCAACAAGAGGTCATTACCAAAGTATGCAGAAACGAAGACACCTTAAGACGAGAGATTCGAAGGGTGAATTCCGAACTTATCAGCGACGATGGATTTCTTCGGGAGCTCTACATGACAAAGTCGTTGATAAATCAAGACCATCCCTACGCAAGACAGAGTGCCGGTAGCTTAGAGACACTGGAAACCATCCCAAATGAGCAAGGAATCGATGTCGGGGAAAGACTGATCCAATTTTTCAAAGAGCACTATCAACCAGATCGAGCAGTCCTCGTGGTGATTTCACCTAACGAAATATCAGCCTTGGACGCATGGGTGGCACCGTTTACCGTGGCATTGTCCAAAGAGCGCAGCCGGGTCGATCGCGGTAAGCGCAACTTTCCAGAGTTCTTTCCTAGACAAAACAAGCTGGCTACGATTTGTTTGTTCCGAAGGCAAACTGGAAATGGCCCCGGCGAAGACCTCGAAAAACTTACATTTCAATGGGGCTTGAACCTTGACTATGGGGAGATAGGACAAGGTAAAACCACTGTGACAGCTACCCAGATCGGCTTTATTCTGTCGCAGATACTGGGAAGGAGAGGACCGGGCTCCCTATTCACACTTCTGAAAAGGCGCAAATGGATTCCTGAAGGAACCCAGGGACTCCCAAGGATCTCGTTCCCGGTGGACATTGCAGGATTCCAGATTCTCAGGCTTGAAATTACGCTCACACAACAGGGCTTTTCGAGTCGATCGTCAGTGATTGCCGCAGTGTACGACAGTATTAACTCCTTGCAAAGCAATCCCCTCAATCCATTCCTTCTACGAAGGGAGCTTATCACGGAATATGCAAATGTGGCGCAGCTCTATGGCTATGTTCTTGCACCCCGCCCTCCCGATGCAGTCGAACTTGCATTTGACGCTCAGGTGTACGGGATCGAAGTACCCAATGGGGTGGGCACTCCAGGATGGCGACTGTTTCCTTTGCCTCAGGATAGAACTGGAATTATCTCCATCCAGAAAGCTCTTCAACAAACCTTGAATCTGATGAGTGACCCGGGTAGCGCAATCATCATTTCAACCGCGTCAAAGAAAACAATCCAGTTTGCCGAAAAGAGCCTCCTTGAAAATTCATTTCCACCACTTTCACCAGCTAGTTGGAGCATCTCTAAAGTCACCGGAGCAAGATATTACTTTGATAACATGTTTCGATTAACTGGTAAGGTGAACGAATGGCTGGTGGCAAGGCTTATGGAGGATGAATTGTCACCCCCAGTGATCAATCCATTAATCCCTCCAGCAATCCGACCTCCAAGAATCCCTGACATGCTCGGATCTGGTGGTGATGATCCCAAGACTGAATTACCGCCTTTGTTGAAAAGAGTGTTGAATCGTGATATAAAGAACGATGAAGACGACTCGTTCCTTGACTATTCTGAGGACCCTGCACAATCCTCTATTCTTCGAGATTTTTGGAGCATCCTCAGAGTTTCATCTCATGGGTCTCTTTCGCAAACACTGCAGCTCCCGCGCGCGCCACCTGAACCGTCGGGTCGTTGCGTATTTGTATTGCAGCTTCTCTCCTCGAGGCCGGCGCGGGCGAATACGCAGAGTGCGGCCAGAGCCGAGCTTTGGAAGATGTCGCTCGAATATACTATCAGTGACTTGGTGCGTTTTGACTGTCCGGTTTGAGTGTTCAAGATCGATCCTATCTCACGCATTGCGACAACTTTTTCGTCTATACAGGCCGAGCTCGGAGCTCCAGCTGGATTGGCCTATGAAATTAGTTTTAACAAATTCGGCATGCGTGTGTCTTTCCTAGGCTTGAGCCAGAACATCGCTTCCTATACACGCCGACTAAGCAGAAGAATAGTGGAGCATCAGAGCAGATTGCTGGAGGGGCCGGAGAAATTGCCGCCTTCAGTGGTAGATGCAGCGGTCCGTTCAGCCGGTCTAGCTGTCAACATTTCGCCCCAACGAAAGCGACAAATTCTCAGTATTCTTCGCGAATCATCCGCTGCCGATGCTGCGGTAGAAGGCGTTGCATTCTTCAAATCTTGTAGCGGTGGAGTTTGCTTTACTCAGGGGGATCTCCTACCAAAAGAGGCAGCAGCAATTCTTGGCGACGTGAAGGCTATTTTTCGCAAGGTCATTGGATCTAATGTTCGTCCAAACCCTGCCGTACCAGAAGTTGAGGATTTGATTTACAGAGCATCCTGGATCCCACGGTCAGCTTCTAGTTGCACTATTGCTGGAGCAAGCTTGGTATCAAATCCCTGTGGGCGGGTGCCGCGTTGAGACATATAAATGGTCATTTCTCCATTTTCCTGCTATTACTAAATTATTAGGAAATGTCGTGCGTTGTTCCCCTCCCTCAAGCGTTATGGTGGGTACGTTATTACGTGCTAGTTCGAAGTAACGCCACCAGCGAGGGGTGGAGAAGCGCTTCTCTTCCTCCGTCTTCGTATTCTACCTGATAGTAAGGATTGGAACTGTTCGGAACTGCGACGACCACCCCCTTGAATTCGCCGAGCACATCAAAGTTTTTGGTGAAGACCGTTCCATTTGGAATGATTTTCCCATAATCTGGGACATTTGATGAATCTTGACGATTTCGTGGCGGTGCTGCGACTTTTTGAGCCATCTCCATCCTTTTCCGTTGCTCCATTAGGATTATTTCTTGCTCTTCCAGCTCCCTCAATTTTAGCTCGTGCTCAATCCTCTTTCGATTTTCTTCCTTCCTTGCTAACAAGCGAGCTTCCGCTTCCGCAGCGCTGGTAGACTGTATTACCTTTCCCACCTGTTCCTTTACAATTGAGATTATTTGCTTCGCAAATGTATCAGTTCTATGTCGTTTTGCTTTGGGAAGGCGTGTGGAAAGTGCCCCATGGATGTTCTCGGAAATCAAGGCCACTTTCATTTCCTCGAATACTCTTTTCAAAATGACTTGCTTGCCGCCATTGTCACCATTCATTTCTTTGTCTGTTTTCGCCAAAGCAGTTGTCATGGTTGAGGGTGGCAACATGTCGAAAGCGATGCCGGGTAGTACGATTTTGTTCTTTCGAAATCGTAGAGGTACTGCTGTTGCCTCCAATTTGGCACTATTAGGAAGCTTTACAGGTTCCTGTTTCTTGTGACCCATATCATACTCTATATGGTCTATTGGTTGGTTTGCGCAGTCAAGACAGCTGCAGTGTTCTCCACAGGGTCTTCCATTTCGGAAGCAGAAGCAAAATTTCTGTAAAAGAAAAGAAGAAATGAAAAAGTCCATAGATGAGAATTCACACGAGTCGTCTAAAAGACGTGATAATATCGGAACTTTCTCCCAGTTAACTCACCTTGAGGCATTGACTCTTTATACAATTGCATTGTTTCCCTTGTCCCGGCGCGCCACTACTTGGAGATGCAACCTTACTATTCTTGGCCTGTACTTGTATATTAGCTTTCCGAAAAAAATTCGGATTCGCCTTGATATTCTTCATAATTGCTTCGTTGCGTTTGTCGTGATTGGCTTCTGTCAAGTCATTGTTCTCACATGATTTTTGACAGTCGCATTTTGGAGTGCACAATACACCCAACGAAAAGCACTCACAATATAGTTTGAGGCAACGGCTTTTCATGCATTTGCATTGCCTATTACTGTGGGCAATATTGGTGGGGTCGGCCTTGAATAGCGGGCTGATTTTTGTGAACCGTATAGCCGGTGCGAAAATCCCGGCCACTTGAGGCGTCACAGCGTGCTGGTTTGCGTCCGCATTACCAGGAGTATCAGTAGCATTATCAGTAGCAGCAGCCGCAGCACCGGCGGCATTCTGATTTTTCGCCTTGCCTGTGGTGGATTTCTCCTTTTTCGTCGAGGTCGCAGCTTTCTTCTTATCAGCTGATTTTTTGTAGGGGCCGCGTTTTTTCCCTAGTAACCCCATAATTTTTCGTATCTTGAAACAATACAGGATACAGTACTCGTGACGGAGGGCAGTCAGATATTTACAATTCGACAACACGCGCTGTGCAACAACGAAAAATATTGACCAAAGCGAAACACACGAAACCTGTGTTCAGAAGGAGGCAATCAATCGATCAGAAAATAGTACCAATGCCTCTTCTTGTTTTCAACTGGCGAATTCTGCTAATCAAACTTAGGCAATCAATCGACATCCACAAACAATGTACGAAACCTGAGCCATCCACGACGTTGTGGCTGTTGTGGATCGTTGTTGTGTGTTGTTACTGTACCGGTAGGATAATGATCTTTGGGCGTATCTGCGCTACGTGCCGGGTTATTAACACTTTCTACGTACGTTATTGTTGTTCAACGCCGCCGCCGCCGGTTTTTTTCAAAGTTGGCACATGCTACAAGAGCACGTATTTCCGAACCGGTTGAAGCAGTACCAGATTTAACGATGACCGGCCCCGCTCTCCTATTCCGCCTCGGCGGAACCCAGTCGACTGTACTACTGATACGGTACAGTGTGACACTACTTTTTTTAATAAACAATGCCTCGTACTGCATGCGCGACCCAATTGGCATACTCAGTACTGGTACAGCAGTACCAGCACTCGACGAAGGAAAAGAAGATCCATAGAAAAATGATTGTCGTAGTTCACCATCATCTCCTGAAGATGCTATATCCATTAGTGATTTTTGTGGTGCAAGCTGCATTAGAGCAAGAACTAATGCGTAGACGCGGCGCTTCCTTTCTTGCCAATCGAGGGATAGACAACGGCCAGCGTTCCCACGACCACCAAGAAATTTCCAAACCACCCAAGGGGACCTGGAAGCAGTCCAGCATGGAAAATAAATGCGATAACGGACGCCAATAATGGCTCCATCAAGGTGGCCACTGCGATCACAACAGTATCAAAGTATTCCATAGCGCGCACGAAACCCATCGTCCCCACCATGTTGCACACAACCGCTAGATAGATAAGCACCAAGATACGGCCGTGAAATAAACTGAACCCACCAAACACACCGTCGTATGGATTCGCCGTCCATTCCAACCCTTCTCCCGAATCCGCAGCGATGAACGCAAGGATAGCAAAGGATCCAAAGAACATGACATAGAAAATGAAAACCGTAACCGACATTTCCGATCGAATGGCTTTGGCAAATGTCAAATAAGCGACTCCAGCGACAGCAGATGCCAACGCCATCAGATCCCCGTAAATAGCATTGGAGCGATCCGCCGCTTGTGAAGAGCTTTCAGAATCCTTGGAACAAAGCATCGCTCCAGTAAATGCAATGACAACGCCGCAGCCTTCAAAAATGTGGATTGGTTCACCAACAAAAGCTTTTCCGACAATCAATAACAGTGCTTGACTGTTCGCATAAATCACGGCATTTCCAATAGTGGTAAGCTGTAATGATGAGTAAAATAAACAGTTTTGGGCTGAAAAGCAGAGGATGGCTGAGACGAATGTCATCCAGCCGCCGAGACTCAGTTGTGGGATGCCATCTTTCATGAAGTAATGCAGTGCCATCGGCGACAGCACAATATATGACGATGTCATTCGCCAAAATAACTTCATCGGGGGTGCCACACCATCCAACATATGCAAGGCGGTTGAGTTCGATGAAATACCGGCAACTGCACTCAAAAGCATCAGATACTGGAAGATGGGGACTCGGCCTTCCTTGTCTTCATCTTGAACGCCGGCTTCATGTGCCAATTCCGATATATTATCTGGAAGAATAGAAAGCGATCTCGTCAAGCCCATGTCAAAATTTCCCGTTTCACCACGGTCCATTTGTTCCAACCCGTGGAGAAATTCTTTCCTCACGCTAGCTACCGATTCCTGGAGATCTTCGCGGATTGGTTGTAAATCGCCACTTGCAAAGGCCCCCGCCATCAACTCTGAGATGCTCGATTTATTTTTGCGATGGGCGCGAGGAAGGCGACGCCTACTGGTACCAGCATATAATGATCCTCCCAAACCGACCGAATGCGATTTCCGATGAGACGATGGTATCGTGGCATTGTAATTTTTTTGCGTGGTGTTATCGACGTCATTGTCAGACTGATCCGTCCGCTGGAGAAGGGCATCAAGCTCGTCTGGCTCCTGATCTTCCTCCTTTATTTCATTCATTTTGAGTTGAGTTGAGTTGCTTTGTTGCGTGCAGTGAGTTGATTTGCAATCAATTTGGATGAAGACAAAGGACAAAGTCGTACGGTAGTTGGTGTGCCGAAATAAAAGAGGCTGCTGTAGAAGCCGTTCCTCTTTCTGTTGGATGGAGGTTGGCTCGTCGTCGTCGTCGTCTCGTCGTCGTCGGAGTACAGTATCCGCGCCGCGCAGCCATCTGTCAATAAACCATAATTAGATATCCACGACTGGAAAGTACACCTTAGATGGGTCATGGGTCGAAATTGCAAATGTTGTCGTGTTCATGTGGCTTCTTTTTGGTGGTGTCTCTTCGTTCACAACAAACCTACAGTACCTGGTACTTGTACCGTTGGTACGAGAGTAAATCGAAATCTGTTCGCACTTCGCCCTTCTCCCGCCCTTCTCGTCGGCTCCTCCCGACGACCGACGACCCCGAGCCACCACCAAACACAGCAATAAGACAGGTGGTGTCAACAAAACCGATTGCCTTCCAACGATCTCATCATTTATTTTCTTGTTGATTGATTCCCCAAGATAAAAATCAGAGCAGTGACCTAAAGATGACTGACAATCGACAACCCAATGAGAAAGACGCCCTTCTTTGCAAAGTGGAAGAAGGGGCCCACGGCGGCCCATCAGGAGAGATTCCTGGGCACCGTAGGTCCCAGTCGGTAGATTTCAAGGATGTCGATGGCAGGAGAGCCCCGATGAGGACCATGAAGACGCGGCATCGAAAACACATGTCGAGCATCTCGGAATTGATGACACGCCTCGATCCCGTCCGAGAAGAATTCGAGGCAACGGGCAAGCTTATGGGGCAGTCCTTCAGGCGACGACTTAATTCGATGGACCGTGGAGAAACGGGTTTCTTCGACATGTCCATGACTCGATCATTATCCGTTTTGCCCGATGATTTGGAGGAATTTCTCGAAGATGTTGGCGTCGAAGTAGATGCTGAAACCCTTCAGGGCGGACCGCCACTCTTTCAATACCTCGCCCTTCTTTCTGCCGTGGCGGCTGTGTCGTCCAACTCCACCGCACTTCATATGTTAGATGGGGTTTCGGCGCCGCTCAAGCTCTACTGGCGAATGGTTGCATCTTTTTGCGCCCTTGCACCGTTTGCGATACACGCTATTCGAAGAGATGGACTTCCTAAACTGAACATCAGTGGATGGACAGCATTTGTACTCGCTACTCTGGCCTATACCATGCATGGTTGCCTCTTCGTGTCCGCACTGGACTTCACTACCATCGGAAATGCAGTTATTTACGCAAATAGTCAAGCCCTCCTTCTCATTATTGGCAAAGCCTTTGTGGGGGAAAGAATCCACCCATTTGAAGCATTTGGGGTGTTTGTTGCATTTTCGGGTGCCATTTTGTGTTCCACTGACTCTGAGGGATCCTCGAAAGAGGATGATGCTGCTACCCTTGCTATCTTTGGTGATTTCTTGGCTCTTGCCGCAGCGGTCGGAGGTGTCATGTATTTGACATTCGCAAAGGCTGTTCGCGCGGAGATGTCTGTGACACTCTTTATGTTTTCGGTCATGTTCCTCGGCTCATTTATGATGCTGGCCTACATTGCTCTTGCGGACGGGGAAAAACTTGAATTCAGCATGGATCCATACATCGGCGTCTTCGGTTGGCTCGACATTTCGAAGGGTCGCCTTCCGGTCCTCATCTACTTGGCTGTCGTTGTCAACATTATGGGCACAATGGGCTTCGTGCGTGCGATGGCTTTCTTCGACAATGTTGTCATCGCCGTGGCAACCTTGATGGAGCCTTTGATGGCATCCCTTATTGCATTCGCATTTCACGCCGGCTTGCTTCCTGGCCCCATGGGCTGGCTGGGAAACTTCCTCGTCGTCGCGGGAACATTGGGAGTTGTTTATCCATCCGTTGGAAAAGCGGGAGGAGGTGGAGGAGGGCACTAATCTTGGATTTACCTGCCCACATTATGCGTTTCAACTGAAACAAAATTGGCTCCTGCCAGTGCCGTCGTAGACCCCTATGACATTCTAACCTACCAATACTGAAGTATTCTTGTTGTGAAATCGTCTACTAGTAGAGAGGAAAAATCAGTGAAAGGCTCTTGACCCGTTTGAGCTATGATCGTTTTTATATGCTAATCTTGCCATCATTGTCATCAGATCGATAGATGATGCTCTTACCGGAACAATATTACTGTACTTGATTTGATCCATGCATACTTGTACCGGTACTTGTACCCAGCGTACTCGTAGCACTATTATCTCCGTGGTCGACTGACTCATTTGAGCCTCTTCAAGTACCTCAAGAGGTTGGGATCGGATGGATCGGAGACCAATCCAAATCTTTCCTCGGGAATGACATCAACATCACTTATTCTCGACTATTTTCTCGTACGTTCGAGATCGCGGCGAGAAGGGCGAGAATGACGAGGTGTCGGGTGTCGGGTGTACTGTATAGTGAGGATGACAAGGAAAACGGGTGTAAGGCTCTGGCGGTCTTCACAATAATCAAAGCTACAGCCATATTCAATCGTATTGGATGGAATAAAAAGGGCGTGACAAAGGTTGGATTCCGCGAAAGTAAGACTGGGCGTTGTTTCATACCCCTCTCCGCACGCATTTTCCACCTAATTCAGCCCGCCTCATTCTACCTCGCTCGACTCATCGGGATGCACCCAATTCTACCGATTGGATCATAAAGTCTCACTTGAACGAAAATGATATTCTTACGGTATCTTCGGCGATTTTGGCTCGTGCATTCTATTTCATTACTTATCCTCTTCGGTCTCATACTATCTGGGGCAGCTTGGATGACATCGGCGCCTGCATCATCAGCTACATGCAAAACCTGTCCATGCGACCGGATGGATCTAACCAGAGCCACCCCCCTGACAGCACTGAAAGCAAAGAAAGATAAGAAGGAGGAAGATGACAAAGAAGAGAAAAGAAAATCTTCTGGAATTTTCAGCCGCTTCGCAAGCAGTAGTGACAAGAACGAAAAAGATACGAAAGTCACAGAGGAAAAGGAGGAAGCGGGCGGCATTATGCGTTCGATTACAAAGAGATTTGAGAGCCGGCAAGAAATTAGGGACGCGAAGAACAATGCAAGAAAAGACGCGAAGCTGGCGGAAATACTGGAAAAGGAATCGAAATTAAGCGGAGCGCCTTCGTATCTACCCAAATTCAGTACGTCGGGCGTTTCATCCGCGTTCCGAAATGCGTCTGCCAGCCTGAACCTGGCTAGGGATGAAATCCGCAGCGTCCGAGCTGGCAAAAGATCACTAACAGAAGAAGAACAAAAACTAGAAGACTTGCGCAGGCGGACAGAAGCTCAAAAACGGAAAAGAATCATCGCCCAACAATTGGCAGATCAGCGGACCGTGGACCGTCGAAAGAAGCAGCTGGAAGAACGCAAAGCCAAGACCACCAAAGAGGCCGAATCAAAATATGAAGATGTGGGTGGTAAGGGTGAGGGGGGCGTCGACTCCGGCAAACGCTCCAACCCCCTTAGTGTCGCTCAGGCATTTTTCTCGAACTGGTTTGAAGGCCAGAAGGACGAGGAATGGCTTGTCGTCGCACCCAAGACGAGAATTTCACCGGGTGAAATGGTCCCTGTCACAGCAGCAGGTTTGGACTTATTGTTGGTTGCTTCCAAAGATGGTTCGGCTTTGTATTGTATAGAAAATTCGTGTCCCCATCTGGGGACACCCCTCGAAGTCGGCGTTTTAGAGCGTCGCCCGATAGAAACTTCAGGAAATTCAACGTCAAATGACGCCTCCAATGTCGATCCTTCACTGCTACAAGAAAAAGATATTACAAAACTTCTTACTCAGGACGGGTGTGAGGATTGCATTGTTTGTCCCCTCCACAAGACCGCCTTCGCACTGGAAAGTGGCGAAGTGCGCGGGGAGTGGTGCCCCTATCCGCCAGTGATTGGCAAAGTCATGGGAACCGTCAAAACCAAATCAACTTTGCCAGTATTTGATGTGCGAACCAAGGGGAAAAACATCGAAGTACGCCTCAACACGCCTTTTAAAGTTGAAGATGGCGACGACGACTAATATAGATATGCCAATGCTATATCCAGCTCTTTCTTCTATTTTGGAACGATCCTGCGAAGCCGTAACTAGTTCAGTTGAGAAGTCAGAAAAGTCTAAGTTGAGACGGAAAAATGTATTTTGTTTGGCTAGTCTCAACTACTGTTGTGTTGTGTTTACGCCATTTCGCCCTTGACGGTCTCATCATCGTCAAGGTCGAATACCTCGAGCGTGATGTCTTTTGTGGCTTCATCGAGCTCTTCCTTCGTTATGCTTCGCTTACTCTCCCTTTTGCGATCGTATATGATGTAACCGAATCCGCCGACAACACAGCCCACTACAAGAACAATCAGAAAGACAAAGAACCTTTCCGTGCTATGCTCTTGTGTCTCAAATGCAAATTTCAATTCAGCGTCCGGCGCTGTCCCCTTTCGGTACTGGCAGTGTCTACCCTCAAATTCAGCATGACAATTGCAACCTGAGTGTGGTTCCCCCGATTGAATCTGGCTGATGCATTTTCCGCCGTTGGTGCAAAAGGAATAATCGCTGGTCTTCTGCCCTTTCACGCAGGCTTCAGATTGTGGAGATTCACACTCCTTGATTTGAAAGGGGCTAGCCTCTGAGACAGTTGAACAGTCGCACTGGTACTGGCTTCGGCTGCCATCCTCCAGCCTCAAACTTAACCGGGTGCACTGAGCGCCATCAAAGCACGTCAATATTCCATCCGGACAAGTCTGGTAAGGGAAGGAACAATCTGCGCCAGCGAATCCTTTGTCGCAAATGCACTGTCCGCTTACGCACCGTCCGTTGACACTGCATCCAGTGGGACAATCGCCTGCCACATATGAGATGCCTAGAAGGAGCACTAGGAGCTTGTATAGAGCGATCATGATCGAATTCCGGTACAGGGAGGTTACCTTCAACTACTATCTTCCGTTGATTGTTGATTGTCTTTGTCACTTCGTTGCCTAGAGTAGAGCGGTACGCGTAAAGGTATTTCCAAAAATCACATCATTGTCTTTCTTTTATGAATTCAACGCATGCATGCATGCATGCATGCATGCGCCGTCGGTGCACCGCGGTGCACGGCCAACATTCCGGAAGCAGTTTGTTCGATCTTCGTTTCTGTATGATGCATTCAGATCGCCTACGTTTCGCGCCATTATTCCAGTCGTGGATACTACACGATTAGAACGAACACAGAAATAGGAGCAAACCGACTGATTGGACTCTAACTCTGAACGCTGACGCCTGTTGATGCGCTGCGCGGTCTCGGAATTCCCTCTCAGTGTTGCTGTGCTACGCTGTATTTTGTCCCTCTTGTATCAAGGATGTACCGGTATGTTGGTTTACTTCCTGGCGGGGGGGCACAGACCCTGATGGTAGATGCTAGTAGAGTGTAGAGTGGCTCCTTGACCAGTCCTCTCATCGTAATACCGATACTGGCTGATTGATCTCATGAAACGCCGGCGTCAAGTCTGCTTGTTTGGAACTTCGGCCAACCCCCCTACCGGCGATGGAGGGCACACGGGTATCGTCATGGCGCTTTGCCAGATGGAACGATTTGATGAGGTTCGAGTATTGCCGGTTTACAGACATACGTTTTCGACCAAGCGCCACTTGCTGGCTCCCTACGACCATCGAATAAAAATGTGCCGTCTGGCTTTTCAAAGCCTCCCCAAGGCGGTGGTTTCGACTGCAGAACAAAAATCCTTCCAACGGATGGTCGAAGAGAGCATGACGCAGCAAGAAGTCGAGGCATTACGAGTTGGGACCGCTGATTTGTTGGAAATGTTGATGGAAGAAGAACCCGATACAGACTTCTATTTTTGCTTGGGAGCCGACACCTTCATTGACTTGACAGGGTGGAAATGGAGGAGATCAAAGGATGTGCTGAAACTTCTCGACGGCCGACTGGTTGTACTGCATCGCAAGGGCATGACTAGTGATGATCTTCGGGACAGAATTGATGCGCTGAACAAAGCGGATGGCAGGGGACATGTCGTAGCGATGGAAATTCCCACATTGCGAAACGTATCATCATCCTCAGTGCGATCGAGCACTGAAGAGGCAAATCTGTCAAGCATGGTGTCACCAGAAGTATTGGAGTACATGAAGGAAAACAAGCTCTACGCCTTCTCGGAAGATCCTTGCGAAGAAACTTAGTTTAATTTAAATGATGTTTCATGGGAATAGCTCTGGGGACATGATTATTCTTCGAAAATCCAGCTGTTCTGGTACAGAAAGTCACTGTCTTGGGGCAAGTCGTCCGATAGCGTGTATCGTCGGGAAGCAATCGCACTCTCTTGGACACTAAAGGCCATTCGTGGACCTGCAGATGTTGCTGGAATTGCAAGGTAAACTTTAGCCAGCTTCCAAAGAGTGGGAAATGCGACACGGTGGCTCTTCCACCATGACAGAGGGTCTTCTTTACCATTCTCGGTCCGCATCCCCACAGTAGAATCTGACCGATACAGCTTGAGCTCGTTCATGCAATCAATCTTCCACGCATTTTCGTCCTTTACCGGGCCACTCTCTAGAACTCCAGCGTACTGATCGAAAATGTTGTCTTTTGTTTCCTCTCGCTTGCCTTCTTCCTTCTGTGCTACACCTCTGAGAATTGAAGCCGCCGCCGCATCTCCCGCAGCTTCTGGAGATTTCTTCTTTGTTTGATGTGGCTTCGAAGAGCTGTCTAGCGCAACCATTTCTTCGAGGATAATTTTCCAGAGTTTTTCTTTGTCTTCATCATCTGCCAGAACTTTTAGTTGTTTGAATCTAGGATCCAGCGCATGCGCGAGAAGAAAGTGTTTGTGAAGTCCCGGAGAAGTCTTCGGGTCGCCTGAAGCCACAGTGACACCTTTTCCGAACTTGGCTTCGAAACTCTTCAATATCTTGGCCACGAGGTTTGATGAGGTCCCAACGGCTTTCACCAAACGCGAGAATTCGCTGTGGGCCACGAATAGGATAAAAGGAACAAGAGAGGCAGTGCAGTTCGTGTTTCCAGTCAACATTTTGATTGCTGTAACAAATGGTGCGAGAGTATCCTTCATGAGTTTCAGCTTTTCCCAGTCGCCATCCTCCAAAGCATTATCTTCCGAATCATCGCCCTTGCTGTTGTTGGCATCCACCAAAGCCCTATGTGCAAGCAGACTTTCGATCATTGCAAAGCATGACCACCACCGACTGACGCTATCCGAGACAACAACGCTTGCCGACTTCATAGCAGACTTTCGAGCCTTATGCATCACTCTACCGAATTCATTTGAAGTGGTTTCGCCTTCCACGTCGGTGGCACCAAATGCAGGGCTCAACGAAGAGTCGATGACCGACTGCAAGTCAAAGTCGAAGCATCCGATAAATGCGATATCATGTTTGGTACAAAACTCGTTTCCAGATAGATCCACATTTGATACGAGGTAGGTAATTCTGTCATGGATCTCAAATTTCTTCAGATCTTCAGTCACAGTTGTCATAATCTCATCTACACTGGCGGCTCCAACATACTTTACAATGTCGAGGAAACAGTGGTAGAGTTTGAATCCCTTAATCCAACGAACAGAAACGTAAGCAGAATTCTGATTGCTCTGGTTCTCCCAGAAATCGATGGACAACACCACATCTTTGGCTTCCTGGAGCTTCTCCTTGATTGTAACTTGCGCTTTCTCGACTGCCTCACTGGCGTTGCTCCGGGCAACTACTGCGCTGGGCACGAATCTACCACCCGCCCGTCCTACGTTGCCACATGCCTCCGCAAAGACTCTCATCGCCGGTTGGTCCAAATCGGAGAAGGGTCGATTCGCAGCAATGCAATACATGGCCTGCGCCATTTCTGCCGCCTCAATGGGCATGGCCGCTTTCTTCTTGGCTTTCTTGGGCTTCTTTTGGCGTGCAGGAGAACCAGCACCGGAGGAGGCGCTCCGTTTCTTGTGAGCTGTTTCCTCGACTCCTTGTTCAGATTCTTGAATCTCTTGGAGTCTATCAAATACGACAGGGTGAACGGCTTTCATGTGTCGTCGAAGATTGGTCGTTCCACTGTTGTGGCTAATCAAGACGTAGCCGCACACGTTGCAAACCGCATACAGCTTGCCTGCTTCGTTCCTCTTGTCAATGGCGATGTGGAATCCTCTCCAAAATGTGGCATGCTTCTTCTTGGGTGTTGGAGTGCACTTTCCAACCCACTCAGCGTGTGGCTGCGTGATATCCACCCCATCCACAATGATACTGGTACTCGTATTGGTAGGATTGGTTTCACTCATACTGACAGACGATGACGCGTGCCAGTAGTGGAAGCGTTAGGTTGGGCTTGGAGGGTCCGAGGTGATGGTACAGGTAGACTACGTGGGGCTTGCCGGGTCTTTGAAATGTGTAATTGTTGAACGGCGAAAAACAGAAGAGCAAAATGCGATCGATGCAATGATCAATGGTGATGATGTTATGCTTGGAAAATCTTTCAAGCTTGTGTCATCGTGCAATCAAGCATTCGATCCGTCGCAAGAGAAAACGAAGACGTGGGGACCGCTTTACGCCGCGCGGAGAGCAGTCCAGGGTCCTGGATCCGATCCGCAGGCCCAGCCCGATGGCAAGCTCAAACCTCTAGCCAGTCGTCATCGGCTCGGCTTGTCTGTCGTCCTCGCGCGGACTTGATTGGTACGGTACAGTACTGGAGTGAGCATACCGGTATGTACCAGGTACAGAGTACCAGTACATTACCCCGGAAATACAACGAAGTACTGTAGTACTTCCTGGTAGCATGCCCACGCGGTCTACGTGGGCGCACCATGCGATTGAATAGGTTCGCTCTCGTGTAATGTCGCATTTGCGCCTGGCACGAAATGGTACGAGATACAACCAAAAGTAGCACTCGGAGTTGTATAATTTCAATGAAAATACAACTGGCACCGCCCTAATAATATCCCAAAATACAACTGCTCGCTTCTCATAAAAAGAAGGAAGAATACGACCCCCAAAGCTGCATTCTCAAAGCTGCATTCTGCTGACCCAGGGGTCCATAGCTCAGATGGGGTATGAAGCTTCGAGCTCCTGCGCGCAAATTCACTAAGAGTGCTTTCAACCATGTTAGGCCCGGACCTTGCGGGCTATCGCGTGTTTTCTCGTGTTGTACGATTCGCTAGATAACACCGTAGTGAAAAATTATCTCCGGATTACGGTCGGAACACGCACTATTTCCAGACGACCTGGGTCAGTGATGCAGTCCGAATAGACGTTGTTCAAATGAATATGCGCTTTCGGATCATGGGGATGCGGCTGGAAGACGATGAAGACATCGGTGATCGTTGAGAAGGTCATTGTCGTTGTTGGAAGATTGGGGACTAAAAATTGCGCTCTCAGCAAATATCGATCAAGTACAGCGGGTGTCGTAGATACCCTTAGGCAAATCCGTTTCGCTGAGTTGAGGAATAGTTGTTGGGGTCGTAACCTGTCGTGGTCCTTTCAGTACCGATACAATACAATAGTAAAGTAGAGGTGCGGTGAAAAGAGTGAGCTATTTTAGATTGTTGTTGTTGTTGTTGCTGTTGCTGTTGTTGTTGCAAATGCTTCTCATTCCTTTTGAATGTTCGTCGGATGATGACTCGCGCATGATTCAATTTGTGAGTCGTCTGTCTGTGGTGCGTAGATTCGGTTGACACTCGCTGAGAGTTACAACGAGAGAGTTACACTCCTAAGGAGAGTTGTTACACAATATGCCCCGACACCACCCAGACCTCTCCATGTGACCTCGAGCTCCAGCAAAGGAGCGGCGGCCAGACGAAAAAGAACACGTGGTGTCAATCGGAACTTGTCACTTGATCGGAATCATCATGCTGGAATCCCACCCTTTTTCTTTTTAACTCAAGTAATGTAAACCTTCGTCTCAAACTCGAGATTATGACAATGTTATTCTACCTTTGATAACTCCATTTGTTGGATTTGGATCTTTGCTCTCGCCGATCAGTCTTGGAACTGCCGGATCCAATTAATCATATCGCTCCCAATCTTTCCTGTTATGGTAGTCTTTCGCTCCGTTTAGGGAATCACAATCGTTGGATTGCATTGTTCATTCTTCATGTATAGTAAACAATAGTTTCCGCTGGAACGTCGCTTCCAAGACCACCGTCCGATTGAATCGCAGACTCATCCGATTGGATCTCCATTTGGGACTGTTTCTGTACATCGCGAATCCAATTCACGACATACAGTACAGCACTGTACTGTAGAGTAGTTTCGTGATGACGTGTGGAGTCTGTCCGTCGGCAGTAAGAGTTACATTCTCAGTAAGAGTTACACGGTAGCTCCAGATACCACCTGTAACTCTCAGCGAGAACTGGCTGTACTGTACCAGTACTTACTGTACGTGTGCTTGTGGTGCGGTGTTGGGTGCGTTGGGGGGTACAAGTACCGGTAGCGAGTGAGGTGGAGGAGGGAGGGGGTACGTAGGTTTAGTACTGGGTCTACATGGTTGTGCGGAGCGTTGTATTCCTGGGTGGTACATCCACAGTACCAGTACTCATACCTGGTACGCCGGTACCCGCCCCTGGTACCTGGTAGAGTACGAGTACAAAGTACAGTTCAAGTACAACAGTGGTACAGTGGTACTTCGCACAGTAGGAGGGTCCGCACCAGCAGGAACAGTACAGGTAGCTGCGGGACTTGTACTGACTGTACCAGGTCTACTGTACTGTACTGTCTACTGTACGCTGTACTGCCCTGCACTGCACTGCACTGCACTGCACTGTAGTTACTACTTGTTCGTGGTGCGTGGGCGGGATAGGTCGGTGTTGGCGGGTCCCCGCCCGTTCAAATAATGTGTGAGGTGGCACGTGTTCTTTTTTCTCGCTTCTTCGGCGAGCGGTGCCAATGAAGAACATTCTGTTCATCGGCGGGAGCCAATTTTTCGAAACTATATTATTGCGATGTATCGCTCGCTACTGTATGAAACCCGCCCGTGCATCCCACCCAGGGTGAGACTGCATCTGTCAGATAGAGCGAGCACCTCTCTACTACCGGTAGAGCTAGAGTAGAGACATTAGACATCTACGACTACCGTACCTGGTACCGGTAGATAGACTACTAGCTAGTCGAACCACACGAACTACAGCTCACTCCAGAGAAGATAGTAGGAATATAGGTAGACGATTTTTCCTTCTTGCCTCCCAACATGCCCACAAACGAAACTGCGCTCTGGTAGACGATCAAGTTTAAAGCTGTACTGGTAATACTAGACGAAGATCAATTCTACTGGTTCAGGTCTCTAGTAGTGTAGGTCCAATTTTTAACTCCCTACGTACATAGTAGCTGATATAACATGATACAACATGAAGCACAAGAATTCGAAGTGGTGGGCACACTCCCTTGGACTTTTTAAGGAATAGGATCGACCCCAAAGGTTGTGACATTTACGGTTCCAGTTCCACTGCCAAGGCCAACGTCTACTGCAGCCCCGGCTGCGCCCCCTCTGCCTGGTCCTCGAAGACTTGATCTTGTGACCTGGAACAAGTAAGCTTGGCATTTATTCATCATGCAGCGGCCACTGCAACATTCCAACGATTCCTCACAATCAGCGCCCCTCGCCGAACAGTTCTCCTCGGAACCAGTTGGTGTGGAAACAGTAACTGGGGCAGTAACTGGAGCAGCCGTCACTGGGGTAGCCGTCACTGGGGCAGAAGTTGCTGGGACAGCAGTTACTGGAGCAGAAGTTACTGGAGCAGCCGTCACCGGGGCAGAAGTTGCTGGGACAGCAGTTACTGGAGCAGCCGTCTCTGGAGCGGCGGCAGAGGAGGGTGCGTCAGTTTCTGGAGCGCTTGTACTAGCCACCGGCGCAGGAGTTGGTTGGCGGGCAGGGCAACCAAAATAAGCCGGAGGGTCCATAGAAGTGCCACAAACAGTCGTCTTGATCCAATCATAAGCTAGCGATGTTTGTGTTCCTTTGGTGGGATACCTGCTAGCTCCACTAGCGGCGCAAGACCCCGAATTCCTGATATTGTAGGAAAGCGACAAAAAGTGAGCAACAAGAGGATTGATATTGGCAAGCACAACCCAGCCATTGAACTTACATTGCCATGACGCCGACGATTGTGTCATCAGATACAGTTTCTCCTGTTTCAACCATAGGGCCGCCTTCATCTCCTGTGCACTGGCCGTCCATACCGACAGAATAGTCCGTCAAGCACATTTGGTCGGAAGGAAGGTTCCGGAACAACGGTCCAGTCGCTTCGCTCACTTGGATCAAAATATTACAAGCCTCGTCAACAATAGCAATAAGCGGGATTTGCTGCAAGGTAGTGGCAAGCCCAGTGGCCGAATACGAAGTCTGGCCGATTCCAATTGCGTCAATCTCAACAGCTGGGTTCTCTGGAGGAAAGGCCGGATCCGAATTGACGGTAACCCATTGCGCAGTGGAGGGAGACTCTAACTTCACAATCATTAAATCGTATGACCCTGTAGAAGGGCTCCAAGAAGGGTGAGTATAGTTGCTAACGATTCCAATGGACTCGCCCAGGTTGGCTGCTGCCTCGTATCCTATTTGCGCAGCGCTGCACAAAGAGAGAAGTGTGAGGAACAGAAAACAACAACTTCATAGCAGTTCAAAAAAGAGGAAAACCATCAAAACTCACACCGGGATTGGGAAACAACTCGCACTGGTAATGATCAGATCTGGAGCAATCAAAGACCCGCCACATTCATGTGCACCGCCGGAACCCATCAACGAGGTGAAATAAGGAAATCTGCCGGGCTCTACATCCGCGCCACTGATAATTCCACTGCAAGGAGCAGTGAGTGTTCCCAGAGCAACCGAAAGAAGAGCTGATGCTATTTTCATGGTTGGATGTTTGTTTTGTGAATGGCAAATACAAGTCAAAAAGTTATTGAATGGGGTGAGAAGTGTGAGGTACCTGTACAGGATTTTTTAGCCAGTGGTCGGAATCGAAGCGGGTAAGTCTTGCTATGGACATCCATAGAATAAGCAATTAAGAAATTATCACTCGTTGCCATTTTTAGTCGACAATTTAGGCCGAACGAGACACTCCGCATCCCTTTCAACTTACGCGCCTGTCGTCGTAATCTTGCTAAAAGCTTGGTTACTTAATTACCAAAAATGCCATCCCTTCTAAGTAATCATCCGGTATGCTAAATGTAGATATACAATAATGAATAAAGTGTATGCTTCTTTGGTGGCCTCAAACAACATGAAACACATGAAATAATGATTCATTCCAACCACCATACACAGTATCACTATTGTATTCTGTAGAACTTGCGTGTCTGAGGTTCGAGGAGCGCATTCCCCCACGCAGACATCATAATCATTATTTATTACAGTACCTGGCACCGGTACAATCTTTATCTTTGTCTCTGGGACGAGTCTGTACCATAAACTAACGAACTCGACAACCCTAGAGTAGTAGGTGGTGGTCTACGCCCACTCGATCAATCTACTACCCGGAGTATTTTCAAAATATGCGTCGGAGCTGGCCATCATCACGAGCGGGGAGTGGTGCTCCACTAGCTAGTACTAGTAGCACTACTCCTTTCAAATTACACTGGGCGTTTACCCTGCATGCAGGCATGGAATCAAGAGCGGTTTATTTACGACGGTACTAGTCCAGGCAATTTTGAGATATGAACTCAAGCGCTAGAGGGACCACTTGTAATAGGTCCCAATGTTGTTGGTCCTGCCGTTGGTCCAGCTGTGGGTGACGCAGTAGGGCTAGGAGAACCTTGAAATGAAGGATCGGCACACAAGATACTCGGTGGATCTGAAGATAACTCACAAGTTTTGTCTTTGATAAAAGTCGAAGCGCTCGTACGAGATCCAACTGAAGGAAATTCATCCATCCCACAATCAACACCCCTGTATTTCGTCAGATGAGAACCAAAGATCAGATGAGTTTTCACCACCTCGATCAAGACTGCAGCTCATTTCCCACTCATGAGAGCTCAACACGCACGTACCATGAAACTATTCCCACTTGAATATCCTCATCTGCTGTCGCCCCCAGCAAGAGCTGCGGTCCTCCCGAGTCTCCATAGCATTGCCCCCCAGCGTTGTTTTGTCCTTCGACACACAGATGATCGGGACGAACGAGTATGGCGTAGTCGTCGTTCTTATTCTTGTACGTCATACACTCATCGTTCGGTACATATTTATTGGTGACCTCTTGTAAAACGTCGGGACGATCGCCCGTGAGGCTAGTGACTCCTAGTCCAATCGTGGTAATGTCGCCTCCTCCGACAGCTGGGAGACTTTCATTCAAATTAACATGTTTCAAGTATGAAAATGTCGATGGTGATTTGAGCTTAAGTAGCATCTGATCAAATTGTGCTTTGTCGTAATCAAAGTCGGGATGTATAAATGTTCCGTCGATCTCTCGTTCTTCTAGGGCGTCTGTGTCACTATCGAGACGTGAGTATTTTCCAATTACCGCCGATTCCAAATCGTTGGTGAAGCAATGTGCAGCGGTAAGCACGATGTCTGGAGCAATAAGCGTTCCACCACAAATAAATGACCCTCCCTTTCGCATCAATGCGACATAGTATGGGTATCTGTCCTCATCAGCATCATCCCCACCAATGATAAGTTCTGGTTGAGAATCTGCCAATATCCGCCGAAGGTATCGACGTTCTTTTTTGCCTTGAGCACCTCCTTCTGTGGCCCCCATTGCTATCGCCAACACAAAGGATGATAAGGCAAAGGCAGTAAGTGGGTATCGTACCATCATTTTTGCATTGACCTTCGTGATATCTTTTTTATGACAAGACCTGGTCTGCAGCAGTACATGTACGGCCGGTATGGTTCATGTTTTTTGCCTCACTCGTCGCTTTCTCATTTTTTTGACGGCGGGCTCTCTGCGGGTCGGCATCATTATTTTTTTGTCTTTCACTCCCGCCGGCCGTCTATCGTGTAGCCAAGAATTGGATCCAAGATTACTTATGGGGTTTTCTCTACTATTGAAAGAAATTTAGCTCTTAGCGCGGGACCGCGGGACACGTCTCGATTTCGACATACGAGTATCGGTACATGTTCATGGAAGATGGAAGTGTCTAGTAGCTAGAGTACCGGTACACCCATTGGTGTTTCTACGAATAATGCTACACCAGGTTGTGAGAGCATTCCTTACAGTAGACGAATTCTGTACCTGACCATATTATGTGGCTCTCATTTGACAATAGATTAGGTGCTACACTAAAGAGGAGTTCGATGCTCTACTAGCTTGAAACTTTCTACTACAAGGCCTTGATACTAATAATCAGAAGAAATTCCTTGTCCACGAAAAATCCAGATGCAAGGAATGAAATCTAAATGACGATGATCCACGTCCCTTTTTACTGGATCCCAGGATCCAGATTTGGACGAAAGTCAGCTCGCTTAATGCTAGTTACCCCCCGCCTGGACGATTGGCTGCACCTGCGGCCCCACCTCGGTTGTCTGCCAAGGACTGTCGCGAACTTGAGGCAGATGTCCGACAGAAGCCATTTAAACAGTTCTTACTGCAACAAGCGGCATCGTCTGGACATGGCTGCAGCAGGAAGACGCACCCACTGGTCTCAGGATTAATCACAACCTGGGGAACTTCGGTAGGCCCCTCACCTGCTGGTAGCGTCGGGCCAGGATTATCTGGAACAACAGGAGAATCGGCACACAAGATACTTGGCGGATTTGACGATAACTCACAAGTCTTGTCTTTGATAAAAGTCGAAGCGCTCGTACGAGATCCAACTGAAGGAAACAGATCCGTCCCGCAATCGACACCCCTATATCGGTGTTTCGCAGAACAAAAAGGCTGAGCTTTCATCTCAATCAAAACTATTACCCAGTGCCTACTTAATACAAAGCTCAACACGCACGTACCATGAAACTATTCCCACTTGAATATCCTCGTCTGCTGTCGCCCCCAGCAAGAGCTGCGGTCCTCCCGAGTCACCGTAGCATTGCCCCCCATTGTCAGCGACGCACATATGATCGGGTTCAACGATATTTGAATAGTCTTCGTCTTGGTCCTTGTACGATGCGCATTCGTCGTTCGGTACATATCTACCGGTAGCCACCTGCAAAACGTCGGGACGATCGCCCGTGAGGCTAGTGGCTCCTAGTCCAATCGTGGTAATGTCGCCTCCTCCGACAGCTGGGAGATTTGCATCCAAGTTCACATGTTTCAAGTATGGAAAGGTCGACGGCGATTTGAGCGTAATTAGCATCTGATCAAATAGTACGTCGACGTAATCAAAGTCGGGATTTATGAATGTTTTGTCAATCTCTCGTTTTTCTAGGATGTCTGTGTCGCTGTCGCGACGTGCGTATTTTCCAATCACCGCGAACTTCAAATCCTTCGAGAAGCAATGTGCAGCCGTGAGCACAATATCGGGTGCAATAAGGGTTCCACCACAAACTATAAAAAATTCGTCCTTTTCCATCAAGGCGACATAATATGGATATCTGTCCTCATCAGCATCATTCCCACCTATGACCCTAGGTTCTGGTTGAGGATCATATGCCAAACTCCGCCGAAGGGACTGCCGGTGTGCAGAGAATGATGATGATGATGATGATGATGATTCGTCATTTTTCGTTTCATCAATGCTTCTGGCTTCCGCTACTACCTTTACAACCAAGGAAAGCGAGAACGTCAATACAAAGAATGAACACCGCATCATCTTCCACACTTCTCAATATCGGCGGATATTATTGTGGCAAGTGGCAAGGCAGGGCCGGCCGATGGAGTGAGTAGACTAATTGGGAATTGGGAGCTGTTGTGTCTGTTGTGGCTCTCTTTATTCTCTACTCTACTACTAGAGTAGAGAGGTTGTGGTCGTGTAGCACGAATTTGGATCTAGTTTACTGCAGCCGTTCTGTTGAGTCTTTTATGTGACACGCAAGCAGCACTTCGAACGGACATGCATGCACGAGCTCGCTAGCTCGGACTGTACGTGTACCGGTAGAAGATCAGGCCCAATCCTTTGTCTTGCGATAAGTGTGTTCGGAAGCAGTATGTCTGAGGGCATATCCACCGGTACCAGCTACCAGCTACCAGCAGGTCTCTATCTAACCCAGCACCTCTATCTGCCGCTCTACTCTACTGCACCGACCGGTAGAGAGAGTAGGTATTCGTACCGTTTGGTACCTGGTACCTGGTACCGTCCTCGGCGGCGGTGGGCCGGCGGCGTTGAATGAAGGACGATCGATCGGGAGGCGTCACCCATCATCAGCCACACACATGCTTGCCGCCAGCGGTCACAGCAGAGGTGTTGATGCCTTGCTTCGCGCGCACAGCAACACCCGGAGGCTGCAGCTGAAACAGAAGAAAGACCGAAGACCCACAACCCACATTCTGGTATCAAAATACGAGTAAGCAAGAGCTAATGTCCGATTGAATTGCTACTAAGCTTGCCGACACCCAGAAACGAAATCAACGTATCAATAACAATACTATCGTTGCAGGAGAGCAACTCATCACTGAAGTAGACAGTAGACCATGGGTATCAAAAACCCAATAAAAATCCCTTTGCACAAGAAGAAGGGAGGCGACAAGGTCGCTGACAACCCTCCTCCGGTCTTCAACAAGCACGCGCAGGGTGACGAGCTTCTCAAGGGGCACAAGAACAGCTATCAGAAGCATGCTCAGTCACCTGCTAACAGTGCGAAAGATCTGAATTCCAGTAATCATAGCGTAGGAGAAAAAAGCGGACATTCGACATCCAGCACCGCTCTATGGATCGCGGCATCGAACGCGCAGGCAACCAAGCCGCCCGTGAAACGGATCTCGGAACCAACTGCGAAAGTAACGCGGCAGGTCTCGGATGATACGTACGAGGAGGTAGAAGAGGAGTATTACGAAGAAGAGATCATAGAGGAGGAGTTCGTCGAGGAGGAGATCCTCGACGAACTGCCTCCGCGGAAAATCACGATTCGCTTTGACGAATTCGATGAGATGCAAACCATCTTGCACATCAATGACTATACCAAGCACGAAATCAGCCGGTCCTGGTATAAACGGGACGACTATGATAAGATGGTTGCCCTCGCCCGAAAGACGGCGGAGAAGGTGGAGGAACGGACCCGAGAACTGGGCCGGAAGATTGACAAGAAGCACTCCAAAAAGATTGAGTACCGCGGCCTCGAAGCGTGGACTTCCATGGGAGCCGCCAAGGTTAAAATTCTGAAAGAGAGTGCCGTTGAGGCAGTATGGAACGAACAAAGTCGGCAGTGGGATTTGGGGACCAATGATATTGAGAGGATTCGGGAACTCTATCAAATCGTAAGCAAAGGGGCACAGCAAATTGCTAATGATCGAGGCTTCTCGGACGAACTTATTGCGAAGCGTATCAGACAGATCGAGGCGCAAGAAAAGGAAAAGAAGCAGAAGAGGAAGCTCCTTGGAAAGTCAAAGGCTTTGCTTGGCAAGTCCGTCAAGGTAACTGCTGGTGGAGTCGTAAAGACTGCCAAGCTCGGAGTCAAGACAACCAAGCTGACCGGAAAGGTTGCCATGAGGACAGGAAGAGTGGCCACAAAGACAGCAGTGGCGACGGCAACGCTTGACAGAAAAATGTTCAAGGAAGCTATCATTCCTGCCAAGAAGAAGCGTGAATGTGAGAAGCAGACTATCAGAGTTGCCTCGCAAGCCCAAACCAAGGAAGATGTGCCAGAAGATGGTAGGTCGATGATGCGATGCAGTAAGCAACCTTTCACGTTCAAAAGCGGGTTTCCTAACGCCTGTTCTATTCGTCACAATACATCTTGTCTATTGTCTGCAGATCATTCCGTGTCAGAGATGCATGAAGATGACGATGAAAGTGCTGCTTCTGACAACGGTAAGGGCACGAAGAAGAAGAAGCTGAAGCTTTTGGGAATGGTGCCAATTCCAGGAACGAACAAGACCTACCGAGAAGATCGAAGACAGCACAGAATAGAAAAACGTATTGAAAAGCAGAAGACTCGGCCATCTTGGGAGCAAAATGTCTCTGCTGGAAAGTACTAGCTGGCTGGATCGGCATGATTCATAGCGTTTCATTTTGTGGTCTGGTCAGCTGGAGTTTGGGGTTTGGGTGACAAGACTGTCCGCAGAGGTCTGTGAAGAGGCTTACGAGGTGGCAACTGGTCATCATTATTTCTAAGCAGACAACTTCCAACTATTGGAAGAACAATATCTCAACCTAGCTCGCCAATTCAACAAAAGCATTCCGCCTGGCCGGCAACACGTGTTCGTGATGTACGAAGTATCACACGTGTTTGCAACAACGTCATGCAAGCACGATTGTGAAGAGATTTTTTGGCGAAGGTCCTGTAGAATCGGCGGCTTTGTTTTAGGAGCAATTTCAGGAGCAAGTACAAAGGCTCGACATCATCCCCGTTGCCGTACAGTATTAAGGTCAAAATAGGTTGTGTTACGCAATCGGGGACGTTATACTATAGGTCACTGCGTATGAAGTTGATCAATAAGAGCAGCTTAATCTAGATTTATGAGTTGGGTGGTGAGGGAGAGAGCCTTTACGACGATACTTCGTGTACGAGTACAGTACTGTAGTCCATGACGACTCTCTGCTGATGTGCAGACGCTACGTACTGTACGAAGCAAGTAGAGCGCTGATGGCTGGATGATACGGGTGAAAAGAAAAGCCCATTGAGTCAATCATTGGACTGTCATACCGCTTCTTGTACGAGTAATGTCGTTCCGGCGCAAGAGAGATTCATTGCTCTCGACCGTCCAGGTATTCATGGCTCTCGACAGTCAAGGTACAAGTATGGTAGTAGCTAAATTAGACAGTGCACTTTTGTATGGTAGTAGCTAAATTAGATAGTGCACTTTTACACTGCTTTACGATACGGTAGTCTTTCGGTAGGGACGACGACGGCTCCTGTCTACTACCGGTACCGTACTTACTTGTATAGACCGGTAGAAATCGAGACAATGAGGAAACAGTCTCTTGCCCCCGTTATGAAAGCTGCAGCTCCCCCCCTTATTTCCATCTCGCACGGGAAAATACACGTAATCACGCGCCGGCCGGCTAGTACACAAAGATGCTGTTAAATTTGTTTCTCATCTTTTCATTTTTTTATTTCTTGCCCTGGCCATGCATGCTGGTACTGTAGATGGTCTCTGTTCGAATAACTACATCGAACGTCCACGGAACGACGGACGGACGCAACCAGCGTTCGCAATTACGCACGATCACGCACGACGCACGTTTCGATCACGACCCAGAGATTCATTCTAAGACCCTCTGAGACAGTCTATGATCCTCCAAGAAACTATAAGAAGCCCACAGACTTCTATCGAAATACATGTCAACGATTCAAGAAAAGTAGAAATGAACAAAAGTTCATTTCATCAGTTAGAGCAAGAGCTCATGGCCGCAAGAGATCTCCGCAAACTTATGGCCGTACGCGCTCCGCATGGCCAACGAAAGCATCAATGCAACGCCGAACATGGCGGACAAAACACGAAGGACTCCGAACCAAATGTTCTCCGGCAGCGACGTCGCCGACAATCCCAAGAACTGGAGACACTTCGGTTGCCCGACGTACGTGCTCGACAGGGCGCTACGCGGTTCTACCGGGATCCACCACAAGTGGAGGGACCGAAGCAACGTCGGTATCTACTTGGGTCAATCACCCCGCAATTACGCACGATCACGCACGACGCACGTTTCGATCACGACCCAGAGATTCATTCTAAGACCCTCTGAGACAGTCTATGATCCTCCAAGAAACTATAAGAAGCCCACAGACTTCTATCGAAATACATGTCAACGATTCAAGAAAAGTAGAAATGAACAAAAGTTCATTTCATCAGTTAGAGCAAGAGCTCATTAATTTAAGATAGCGCACTTCGTTATCCCACAGTCAAATTAGTCCTTTAGCCCGAATCCCTGAGCCGCTAGCCACTGCCTAGAACTCACGGATTTTAACAGGTCTCTCTCTCGGCTCTCGGTCGTGTTACCGGACATTCGTGTCTTTACTCTTGCATGCATAATGCATACCTGTACTGTACCTGTACAGCACGAGTACTATTGGCAGCCCTACCATCGATACGAGTACAACATTGATACTCGTACTCACCAGGTAAACAAGCACAAGCTGGAAGAATCATCACTGTGGCTCTCGATTCAAGTCCTTCCGTTCCTGTGACGCTGGAAGATTTTGATGAACGATGGGCATTTTTTCCAAGAATGGCAAATCAAATAAGGTCCCAGTGGCTCCACCAATTTTCATCAATCACACCGGGACGAAACATACGTTATTAAAGATGCCTTCGAGCAGAGGGTTAAATTCCTTGCATAACTCATCCCCCATTTTGGGGGCTTCATTCAGGCGGCAGCACTCATCGCCAACCAAAAAGCGACGAAGTTCTTTCAGCGATGTCATTGCGTCCGCGTCCACACAGCAAGAAGCATCCAAGCCCAAGCCCACTATCCCTATCAAAAGAGCGAATTCCAATCATTCCGGTGATGAAAGCTACATCGAAGAGGTAATTGTGGATGACGACTCCTATTATGAAGAAGTTCTCATTGAGGAAGAGTTCTACGAGGAAGAGATTATTGAGATTATGAACGAGCTCAAATTACCAGAACGGGATATTACGATCAAATTTGAAGACTTTGATGAAATGCAGACAACATTGCATATCAACGACTACAGTCCTGGGGAGGTGGAAAAGTCGTGGTACTGCCGTGCTGATTACGATAGGATGGTCCAGAAGGCTCGATCAACGATTGCAAAAGTGGAAGCTAAAGAAGCCAAAAGATCCAAATCCGACGACAAGAAGAGAGAGAAGGATACGAAGTCAAGCGAATTCTCACAGGAGATGACGCCATCCAACAATGGTGAAAAGAAAAAAGTGTTAGAAACACGTGGCTTAGAAGGGTGGAGCACCGAAGGTGCGAAAAAGGTGCGAGAGTTAAAAGAAAAGGCGCTAGAGGCCGTCTGGAATGAGCAGAACCGGCAGTGGACGACGGGGGATTTCGACAAAGAAAAAGTTCGTGCTGCCTATTTAACGATATCAGCTGGAGCTCAAGCGATAGCAGAGGAACGGGCAGCAGCAGATCAGGAATCTGCCGAGAAAATTCACAACAAAGATCTCAAACGAAAGAAGACAGATGTGCGTGGAATGATGAAAATGGGCAAATCAATGTTAGGAAAATCGATGAAAGGTGGTTTGATAAAGGCAAAAAAGCAGGTTTCGAAAGTTTCCCACAACAGCAAAAGAATAGAAGAAATAGAACAGAGACAGATTATCCGGCAACCTTCTCAAGGATCTCGTTTGTTACTTGACCATTTGGATGGTGAGTCAGCTCCTTATTGATTTGACCTAAATTCCTCCGCAGGGACAACGAAGGATTTTCTAACCGATATTATTTTATCGTCATTTCAGATTCACAATCAATCGAGCTTTCGGTAAATGAATCCCAGGGGCCTTCGAACAATCGGAGCGACCATCAGTCATCGAGGAGAACTCCACGAAAGGTAAATTTATCCAGGACGGCCTCTTGGGAAGGTGGTTTGGCGTCAGGAAAGTATTGATTGACAGAATAGGCTACTCCCGTGTCTGCACGTATTTTCACGACTCGAGCAACGGTATGTACTCTTCAGCACAGGAGAAGAAGCTCAGCAAGCTCGAATGAACGCTGAACACTCAATCTGTACATGGATTCATTTTAGACTGGATAGATTGCGCCTACTTTAAAAAGTAGAGACATTATGCGCGAATGTGTCTACTGATGATGATTCATGTACAACTCGAAAAGCTGGACAGACATCAGGGCAGCTAATTCTTTCTTGTGGCACCAGAACGGAATGGCATTCCTTTGAGCAAAACAACGTGTCGATGAGTTGAGTTGCCACATAGTTTTTTTCAAAAATAAACCATATCAATTATTATTATTATTTACACTTGAGCGCCTTCAAGCTCTTTCGCAGAGATGCCATCTCTCTTCGATGACGTAGTTGCTGCACCATCTTGCGTCGCCGATCCAACTTGTGGGTTTTCGATTTGGCGGTGGCTGGCTTGTAGCCCGCCTTGGTTCTTGAGGGGCGTTTCGGAAGTCCAGCAACGTTGACAGCTTGTCGTCTGAGGCGTTGAAGTACCATGGATTGGTGTCCTTTTTGGATTTCCTCTGCCAGTTGTCTTCGTTGTGTATTGTTCGTAGTGTTTGGAGGAACGCGTTGCCAAGTAGCCCAGCCTTCTTCGCCGCACCAACTATCTGGAAACTCAGGAAAACCGGGAACTCCATTGTTATTGTTTCGGATTGGCGGTGCTTCATCTGGTATCGTTGCAGTCAAGGAAGTATCGACATACAAAGTCTTCTCAAGGCGTTCGTAAAGCCCATGGTGGACCTTCTTCGGAAAACAGAACGATGACGTATCAATTTTGGTGATTTCTTTGGTTTGTGAAATGGTCAAGCTCGTGGATATCATGTGCGACAAGTCTTCTTCGTCAGCCGCCGCCCCGTTGCCATTTTCCTCTTCCATAATACGATCCATGGTATCCAGTGATAGGCTGCTGCGTAGTAATGATAACAAGATGTCGTCCACTCCCCGCCACAAGGACGGCTGTCATGTGAACAATGGAAACTGGAATTCCAATTTTCTACTTCCTACTTTGGTGTGAAGTGTGAAGACACTGTGATACCGGCAGCTACCGGTGTGTGATCGTGATGCGTGCTTTGCGAGGGTGACGAAGCGCGCGCGGCGGCTCCTTTTTTCTTGTTTGTGTTGGCGATAGATATTCGACCCAAAGGACTGCTTTGCTTTGGCGATTCAAACGACTACTTCGACCCGGAACCTTGCCAACTGCCAACTGCCAACTTACTGTCTGATCGTGCCAAATCATTCACGAATCCGAGTCGGCCGGTCGCGCACATCAACACGGATCGGCATTTTGAAAATGATTTTTTGTTTTTGTTTTGATGACCGACCCTTCCTTGTGCCTTTTATTGCGCTTGAGCACGGAGCATGACACCCTTCTTTACTACCGGTACGTACTTGACGACGACTCTTGTCAGGGATGATTCTTCGACAGTACGAGTACATCACAACGTTGCAACAACGAGTCAGGAGCTACATAAAATCAGCAGCAGCAGCAGCAGCAGCAGCAAGCAGAAAATGACGAGCAAAATTCTCAGAAAACCTCCTGTGCAAATAGTGCACTCGATGGTTCTGCTGATCATCGGGTGGACTTTGTTCGTTGGCAATATTCACCAGTGCCAGGCCGAGCTCAGTGGTATTAATAATAAATCAAGTACTCGTAGATCACACCGACGACGCCTCGATCCTTTGAAGGAAGCATCACCCGAGTCTCATAGGCGTGTTACAAAGTTGCTCAATCAACTGAGCAGCAGTACACGTACCGATCCCCACCACCAGTCGTCGTATGCGCGAAGGGATTTGAAGCTTGTGGATCATCTGAATACAAATCGATTTAGCAAGATACCAGTAGACGAACCCAATAACTTCCCGTCGAGACGCACTTGGACTATTCAGCTCAAGTCACCTCCTATTTGGATATGTCGAAATAATAATGGTCCAAGCAACAACAATGATAACAACAAATCGGATTGTGGAGATGCGGTGAAACAAGAGCAAGATGATCTCATCTTCCAGCTTCGAACATTGTTTCCATCCATGACACTTGTGGGTCAAGCCCAACATATTTTGAATACGGTTTTTGTGGAGCTACCCTTTTCTGCCGAAATTCCTTCGGGTCTGGAAGGGGTTCAGAATGTGGAATTGGAAGAAGTCTACGGCGTAGCTCAAGTGGAAGAATCAGCAGTGCTAGAAACCGTGGGAGCCAAGTTCGCCAACGAGTATTGTTTGACGGGTGCGGGGGTGAAAGTTGGTATTTTGGACACGGGAGTCGACTATACCCATGAAGCTTTTGGTGGAAACGGAACCAGCGAAGCTTATCTGAACGTCTACGGGGTAGATCGAAACGCCGCTGCAAACAAAAATCGAGATGGATGGTTTCCAACTCCGACCGTCGTTGAGGGTTTCGACTTTCTTGGAGAGGACGATGAGCTATATATAGAAGATGATGACCCAATTGATGCCAATGGGCATGGTACGGCTGTAGCTTCAGCAGTTCTTTCTGTCGCACCCGATGTTCAACTCGTGGCAGTCAAAGCCTGCCTAACAGGACCGACGGCTACGTGCCCTGAGAGCGCGATGGTCCAGGCTATCGAGTTTATGCTTGATCCTTTTAAAACTGGTACTATTGATGACAAGGTAAGAAAACACACACACACACACACACACGACAGAATAAATCAGAAACGCCCGCCACATTGTTTCCAATTACATGGCCACTGACACTATCTTGTTCAAGGTTGACATTATCAATCTAAGTTTGACGGCTTCGTTCAATAAACCTTACTACGATCGGGTAGCTTTGGCGTTAGAAAACGCGGCTCAACTGGGCGTTTTGTGCGTCACTGCGTTTGGAAACTTTGGGAATATTCCGTACATATCTGGGGCTATAGGTGGTACCCCGAACGCCATCTCGGTAGGAGGAACCAATCGGCCTTCCGACCCCAACTCACCACTTTACATGGATTCATACTCAGCACGTGGACCGGGTGAGGCCAATCTACTCAAACCAGACTTGTCGGCACCTGGGACTCTCACACTAGCAATGGTTGGTACAGGAAATGGATATGCTGAAACTGCTGGAACAAGTTTTTCGGCTCCCCTCGTGGCAGGAGCAGCCGCTTTGTTGCGACAGCACTGCCCAATGTGTGATCCATTTGCCATCAAATGTCTTTTGATGAATACTGCGGATAGAAATATCCTGTACGGCGGGGACGAAGGGGAAGAAAGGATGGCCCCAGTGACTCGCATGGGAAGTGGAATGCTCCGTGTTGATAAGGCGCTCAATGCAACTCTATGGGCGTTTTCTTTGGAAGAGAGGCAACCATCTCTGTCTTTTGGCGTTGTGGATGCTTCCTTAGATATTATTTTCACGAAATCCATCCGTATCCATACCATTGATTCTCGAGCTCGCACGATACGGTTCGACTATGAATTTCGGGATCCGACTAAGGGCAACGTTGTCAATGTTACGTTTTTTCCTGAGGAGATGGAAGTCCCAGCTGACTGTAGCTCTCCAGTAGATATTCAGGTACAGTTTTACGTCATTGCCCAAAAAGCCCCTCCAAACACCATGACAACGGCAGGATTCAGAGCTTTTGACGCCGAGCCCCTTGATCGACATGAATTTGATGGGCATATATTGATTTCATCCGAAATTGACCAAGAAGCAAGTCTACCATTCCACCTACTGGTGCGTCAAGCAGCTGCACCAGAGCTTGCAATAGGAACGGCTCTCCCATTTGAATGGGGCCCAATCGATCAAAATTTTACTATCATCAATCAAGGCTTGGGAACGGCACAGATTGATGCCTTTGAACTTGTGTATTCCGATAAAGACGATGAAGAAGCAATAAATAGCGTGCTCCTTGAAGTGGACTCGGACATTCGGTCGATTGGCTACAGGACAATACCCGTTGGTGAACCTGGCTGCAACTACACTGTCGAGTTCAGCTTCCAGACCTGGGAGCGGTCCACCCATGTAGGACACCACATGTACATGGCAGAGATCTATCCCAACGGGACGGATGCGGACTTTCTGACTCTTGTCATGCTGACTTACCCTTTTGTAGCCCAGACTTATGTGGTTGATGCTACCAATACTAGTGAATGCACGGGCTTCACCACCGACCACGCGTCGAACACGGTAAATACAATCTTGCGCGCATGCTCGGATGATTTATTATTGGAGGACCAGACGGAGTTCACGGTTCAGTTTCGGGCATTTGGGTACCCACGTTCGCTTTCGGCTTCCTTCCTCTCGTCGCCTGTCGAGCTCACTTTCCCAGAACCTCGACTCTTTGCCCCGTCTTACGATATTGGTTCTCAAGAGACGCTGCGGGTGTTTAATGTAAAAGGGGAAATAAGCCCAGAATCCTATGGATTGCAGTTGGTGACCAATTCGTTTCGAGATTGGAATCGGACAGGTGCCGCATCCAGTTCTACAGAAACTCTCCTCCTTGTCAAACAAGGCGTTGTTCTAGAATCCGAAGTCACTCCGGATGTTAGGATTTGGCCTGGATTGTTCAACCAAAGTGGGCCGACGTGCGACTTGGCTCTACCAATTGAGCCAGCCTGTCAGGCATCGGGCTCGGCAGGCAATTCTGGAGAAGGAGAAACAGCACAGATACTTGAATTCCCGGATCTCCGACAGACTCCGGCCCCAGCGTGTCCTCCTGTGGAGGTCCCACGTCTGGTCGTTCCCACACCATCTCCGACGGAGTCACCAAGTGATTTCCCCACAGCTGCCCCGGTACCTCCCACACCAATGCCTACTCCAGCACCCACACTACCGCAGACTTCAGCCCCAACCTTTCGAACACCACCACCAGTTTCGTCGTCCGCTTCGTGCACTAGGGCTGGGTTGCTTTTTGTTTGGGCTACTGTAATTGCCTCCATCTTGCTTCCGAAGTAAGTCGAAGAGTACTGTACAGTACAAGCACGGTCCAGGAACCTTCGTCAACCTAAAAATTACTCCTAAAAGTATATTTTAAAATGCAATATTTTGCTCTATCTCTTACGCTTGTCTTTGGAACCTACTCTGTGCTGTTACACTACATCTCTCAAGCGTCAAGGTAGTAGCTAAAATAGACAGTGCACTTTTTCGCTGCTTTACGATACATCGTACGGTAGGGAGAGCAGTTCTCTCTACTAGAGAAGTAGCGACTTTAGTTCGATGGGTAGTCTACTCTAGTAGTGGCGGAGTACAAGTATTACCGGTATTACCTACCGGTTCCGGTACAGTCTAGTAGTAGTAAGTGTTACCTATCACATATGGTCGGTGCTTGTACTGGTACTGTACTCGTCTCTTCAAATACAGTACAAGTGTAATAGTATGAGTACCCGTACTACCCCTGGAAGTTCGCCACGTGGAAGCCGTATGTTCGTGCTTACGTCACACATCTGCCAGCGGCGCGGCGAGTAAAAAACAACATTATTTGCTCTCGAGACAACCAGACTTTTTCAGTCTTTATTCCCATTCCCATCCATTGTAGACTATTTGTTCTTTGGTGGTTTCAAACGTCCCTCTCCGTTGCCAATATCAGTTGCATTTGAGCCATAGAGGAACTATAGCAATGGTCAGACGAAGATACTACAGCAGGCTTGCCGTTATGCCTTTGGTTCTTCTATGGGCGACATGCCCGGTTCATGGCGCGCTATCGCTGAAACAAAATCAGGGACGAGAACAAGACGATGAGACTACAACAATTTCCATCAAGCTTCCGCAGCAAACGGTGAAAATCACCAAGCCCAACAAGGAGGAGAAATATTCGATTCGACTGCCAAGTCGGGTTTTGCAGTTGTCGGAAAAGGCGAAAAAGCTGAACGATGGCCAGGATTCCTCGTTTATCAAGCTACTAGAACGCGAAGAACAGGTCCAAGCGGCCCGAGCCAGAAAGCCTAACCCTTCAGCCAGCGGTAGATCTAGAATTGAATCCTCCCCAATTCTGCATGGTAGCTTGGCACTTTTGGCGATGACTTCTTTTGTGTTTACAACTCACGGCTTCAAAGCTTTGAAAGAACTTGCGATGTCGTCGCTCAGCGCTCTTGCCCTCGTGTGGGTGCCCACATTTATTGTACACGGAGGCTGGGCTGAATTATTCGGCGTTGCAACATTGTTGACACAACCCAATGTTAGGCGATTTATGGTTAAGGAATTCTTCCCAAAGGCGCTTAGCACACTCAAAAAACTATTTTTGACAGAGATCTGGCGACGAGTTTGGGCGCTCGTCTTGGCACCACTACCCAAACCCTTGTTGGTTCCCTCAGAAGTTGATATAATGCGAATACGATGGCTACCAGATTGGATGAAGGAAGGATTTCTTTTCTTCCGAGACAAGGTGGACAATTTTGCCCTCTCCACATTCAAGAGCTCGGTCCAGAAATCAGTTCACGGGACAATGGGGATTTTCTACGACTCTTTTTCTAGCTCGGTCCTGGAAGTCAGTATGCTATATGAAGAATCCGTGGACGCAGAAGAAATGATGGATGGAACCGAGGATTCGACGACGCAAGATAGTGGTGATATTTCTGACGCCGAGTCGGACGACGATGGTCCACAGCTCGTCTGTGATGGCGACACTTGTCGCTTTGAGTAAAGTTCGTGGCGCAAACCACGGTTCTTCGATGCAGCTGGTTCGCTAAAACAATGCGTAGGTTCCCAAAGATGGATTCTTATCCGAGACAACACATGAAGTCTACAGTATAATGATTTGATCGATACAAGCGTTTGACGAAACGCAAACTTCGTTATGATTCTGCAGCAGCAGCAGCATCATCATCGTCGCCTTTGTCCCCATCCTCTTGTCCCTCTTCAATGATGAATTGTTTCAGCTCATCCCAAAGCTTTTGTCGCTCGTCGCCCTCCAATGCTCCTTCCAACTTGGCAGATCGTTCGGTATTGTCGGAACTAAACCACAGCATGCAAACATGTGTATCTCCATTTTCGGGTAACGGAAGGGCGTGCTTATCACTAACATAGATGGGAGGTCCTGTGGCTAGTAATCTTCGGAGTTCTGCCTGACAATCTGTAGTCTTCACCTTGTTAACAAATGTCGAAAATTGATCTTGCTGTAGCTGCAGGATGACACTTTCTTCATATTTGGCGGGGTGCCACTGCATGGAAGGATACGTTTGATACTCCACTGATGGAATTATTGGGTAGTAGAAAAACAACGTGGGAGGGGGTCAGCATTTTTGCTTGTGGACCAGCGACATGTTGTGCGATACAGTCTTCACCTACCGTAGTTTCCGTCCTCGAGAGTAATATCTTCCATCGTCGCTAGACATTCGAGGCCTTCCGGTGGCGGCCCATGCTTTGAAGAGGAGTCATCAGACATGATCGTTGGGTTTGCTTTATTTTTCTTTGAATCCAAAATCTTAGACGAAGGGACCTGCTAGAGGAAGAGTATCTCTCCAGTATCACAGAAGGCCAAAGATTGCAACGCAATCGATCGATCGTTAGTTGCAGGTAATACCGATACGGCATCGGGAGTTCAAGCCATGCAGTGCAGTGAGAACATTATTTACTCGTACTGTACCGGGAGTCTTGGGGAATAACGTGGATTCCTGCAGACTCCACCTCTCTCACGCGCGCCTTGTTCTCCGCACCTCCACGTGGAATACCTCATCTCCATAAGCTATCTACAAGTCCGTATATCCTTATGTACTTGGTCTATGACAGAGCGTGTGATCCCCGATTTGCCGTTATTTTCGAGTAAATTTCGAATTACTGGCTCATCGGGGAAGTGCTCGCCCGTACCCTTGGTGTGGGTGGGTGGGAAAGCTTTTACTCTACTATCTATTCCACTGATCTCGATGCTCGAATTGCGACGATTTGCAGAATTGTGAGCTCTCGGCTCGTTTGCAGATCGATCTCGAATGATCCTGCGATCACTCTTTCGATTGCTCGCCGTCCTCACTCATCTCTGCAGCCTGCGCCATTTCTTCCGCCCATCTACCAATCAGATTCATTTGATGGCGTCATCATTACTCCGTCTGTCAGGCGTGCGCCTTCCATCAGAAGCTCCTTCTGCCTCCGTCTGGCCGGCTGTCGAGTCAGAGTCTTGGGGAATAACGTGGATTCCTGCAGACTCCACCTCTCTCACGCGCGCCTTGTTCTCCGCACCTCCACGTGGAATACCTCATCTCCATAAGCTATCTACAAGTCCGTATATCCTTATGTACTTGGTCTATGACAGAGCGTGTGATCCCCGATTTGCCGTTATTTTCGAGTAAATTTCGAATTACTGGCTCATCGGGGAAGTGCTCGCCCGTACCAAGCTTTGAAGGGACGCTGGTCTTGTTGACGAAGGAAACTCAGAGGATGATCATGGCTCTGTCTCCATGTGGATGCAGGGGAACGAAAAGGAAAAATTAAAATATAAATTCTTGTTGAAAATCAAGCGTTGGTGGCAGTGGCTTCGTCGGTCCGCACGGGATCGTCGGTTGGCACGGGCACGGGGCTCAAGATCTCCAGAACTTCTACACTGTTTTGAACAGCCTGCTTGCAGAGTGTTGTTTGCAAGACTATTTTAGAGCGTACACTGCGAGGAGGCGGTAAATGATGATGTCTAGGTACCCATTATGAGTGTCGGCATTGTGCCATGGTCGATCGACGTATTTGATGGATTTCGTCGTGATCTTGCGCCAGAAAATTCCTCGAGCTCTTGCGAAACGCGAGGTCTGGAGCGCACGTACAGTAGATTCTTCTTCTACTCGTACGTGTACGGCGTTGGCACCCATGGCTGCTTTTCTCGCCCGTCCTTGAGTCCATGAGATTAAAGACAAAATGCGGGGAGCTGCGAGAGGCGATAGTGAATGGTGATGACGGGATTCTTCTTCTCGACAGCATCGTATTAATAGTTCGACGGTGTTGCTTCGATAACGTTGTTCCACTTCTAGCTCGGGCATAGCAGTAAAAGAAGAACCAAGAAAGAAAGAACCATGGGCAGTGGCCGAAAGCGACCCTTAGATAATCGCATCCCCGCGCCATCGAAGGAGGGAGGTGAGTGTTGAACGCTTTTCGTCCGTCTCAACGTCAATCGAAAGGTCTGGAGTTTTCTCACTGTCGTACTCCTCTGATCCTGCATTGATTGCTTCTGCGTTAGATGGTCGCAAGAAGAAAAAGGGGAAAAAGTCCAAAGATAAGAACAAGGAAGCAGCGTCCACTTCAGAGCAAACTCACAAGACGTCTCTCGAGTCGTAAGTCTGTTTTCCCCTCAAGAATGAAAACAAGTCGTCTCTTTCTCTTACTCATCAGTTGTTTGGATTTCTCGCCCATAGTACAACAACGGCAGAGGGCAAAATCATGGCACAAGTTTGTTCCACCTTCAACCGTTTGGAGCAGTCTCGGTTTGAGGCTTTTCGGCGGGCAGCCCTTCCGTCGGATGCAATTTCTAAATACGTCGCTCACTGCCTTATAGACGAGCATACTGGCGGGGGTGCACCCACACGGCGCGCTCCAATACTTTCAGAGCTCTGTGCACCTGGTCAAGCCGATGAGATTTGCATTGTAGTATCAACTTTGGCCAAGGCTTACGCACAGCGATTGGTGACAGCTGCGCGGCGTCTGACGGATTCGTCAGCCGATGAACCTATTCAACCTGAACACATTCTTCAGGCCTATCACAATCGACAGGCAAACGGTCTCGATCCTGGTTTCTTCTTGCAGGCCGCACCATCGTCTACGAAGGTGTTGCTAAAGGATGAAACCTACAACCGCAAGCGTTTAGCGACACTGAAGGCGCAAGAGGATTACGACAAACTTTACCCCCCTATGGTGACCGAAGAGGAGAATGCTGGAGAAGATCCTATGGATATATCAAGTCCATCCAAAAGCACCCAACCTGAGAATCCATTGACACCACAACACCCTTGCTAGGAGTACAGTGGAGTCTCGCACGAGAGTGCGCTACAACGAGCTGAGTCATGGTAATTTTCTGCGAGTGGACCCATGACCATCTGGAGAGGTGACGCTCGATCTCATGTTTTGAGTGAACCGCTCTGGGCAGTCGATAGCGCAAGGTTTGTGAATGAATACCGTACCAGTACTATGACACGAGGCCGCCTATTACAGTCAGTACGAGTAGCACGCACTCCAGGCCCACATCCAAGTATGCTACGAAGTCCTTACATAGAATGCTTTTGCACTAATAATTCGTTGTGTATTTTTTCATAGTCTACTCTCCTTGTTCTATTACTCGTACTGGAGTAGATAGAGAGAGTAGAGCAAAGCACAGCCGTTTGCTCCTCTCGTCGCTCGATTCTCTAGTCGTATGATAGCCTAAATAGAAATTCACATTATGTACACACGGTATCCATACCGGTACAGTACAGAATGTACTAACTACTGGTAGTCGACTAACAACTGTACCGGTAGTACATTATGTGTGGACGGTGTACTGTAGTATGAACGTACAGGTACAGTAGTAGAGAGAGATAATTGACTGCTAGGACTAAAGTTGATATAGCCGGCACGCTCGTTCCGTTATAGTCCGGCTTGTACGCTGAAATATTTAATTAGGGCTTTCATGTGTATTCGCTAAAACACTATCGTCGTCACATTTTCCATCATCGATCTGCAAAAAGAGATGATGATCTCCCTCACGAAACGCACAAATGCAAATACATTAATTCTGTTCCCGTCCACAGACTGTACTATCCAAGTTTCTCATCACTCATCTAAGGGAAGATGACCGTTTTCAAAGGATGTTTGCTACCAGTCGCCTGTTTCTGCTTGTTGACGACGCCAAATGCTGTGGCATCGAATTCTCAAGAAAGCACAAACAAGGAGGAACCTTCGCAGGGTCGCCGTCGAAGACTTGACCCACATATATTCACTATTCCGGATTCTTGGTACCCACTTAAGACCTGTTGGGGTCCATGTGAGAGTGATACCGATTGTGGCGATGGCTTGTATTGTTTCGAGCGCACGCAAGAATTCTCGCCTGTCCCCGGTTGCTCGGGAGGCGAACTCGAAAAGTCATTGAACAATTACTGTACAAATGTCACCTCCGAGGATATTCCACTATTCTATGATCCCACTGATTCCGATCCACAGGTCTTCATGACTCCGCCAACTGTCTTGGGTCTTTGCGAAGGACACTGCAAAAAGGATCAAGATTGTTCCGATGGCCTCTTCTGTTTTAAGCGCAATGAAAGTTTTATTGCCGTTCCCGGCTGCACCGGTGGAGAAGATGATTCAACTTTAACAAACTATTGTACAGATGGAGTCTCATGGAGCAACAGTCCCAGCTCATTCCCTTCGCAAAATCCAACGAGATCCCCAACAAAGAAGCCAACAGCTAAACCCACAAAGCGGCCCACACGTTCTCCATCTTCGGCTCCCTCGCTGATTCCGTCTTCCACACCTAGCGCAAATACAGCACAAGATATCCCAGTCTTCGCTGATTCCATTCATTCTGATCCACAAGTTTTCGTCGATCCACCGACTGGTTTGGGTCTTTGCGAAGGACACTGCAACAAGGATCAAGATTGTTCCGATGGCCTCGTCTGTTTTAAGCGCAACGAAAGTTTTATTGCCGTTCCTGGCTGCACCGGTGGAGAAGTTGATTCAACTTTAACAAACTATTGTACAGATGAAGTGTCTGCCTCTCCAAGCTCGGAACCATCGTCAAGGCCATCGATAGCACCGTCAATTTCCCCAACAAAGAAGCCAACCACAAAACCGACAAAGCGGCCGACACCCACGCCTAGCGCAAATCCATCACAGGATCCCTCTTCGACACCATCGTCGCACCCATCTTCCTTTCCAAGCTCGGAACCATCGTCAAGGCCATCGATAGCACCGTCAATTTCCCCAACAAAGAAGCCAACCACAAAACCGACAAAGCGGCCGACACCCACGCCTAGCGCAAATCCATCACAGGATCCCTCTTCGACACCATCGTCGCACCCATCTTCCTTTCCAAGCTCGGAACCATCGTCAAGGCCATCGATAGCACCGTCAATTTCCCCAACAAAGAAGCCAACCACAAAACCGACAAAGCGGCCGACACCCACGCCTAGCGCAAATCCATCACAGGATCCCTCTTCGACACCATCGTCGCACCCATCTTCCTTTCCAAGCTCGGAACCATCGTCAAGGCCATCGATAGCACCGTCAATTTCCCCAACAAAGAAGCCAACCGCAAAACCGACAAAGCGGCCGACACCCACGCCAAGCGCAAATCCATCACAGGATCCTTCGTCGACGCCAAGCGCAAATCCATCACAAGATCCCACTTCCAGACCCTCATTACGACCATCCTCGAAGCCTTCAGGTCCGCCCTCGCCGCTTCCTACTTTGCATCCGTCGCAGGTGCCAAGTAGCGTACCCTCGGGTATTGCCCCATCTTCGTCCTTTCGTTTCAAATTGGACTATACTCCTCCTGTGGATGACACCGCGGAGACGTTTTCTTGGTGCATGAGGTGTCCCAATAACTGTGCAGCCGGCGAGTTTTTGTACATCATACCATGCTCCAATATTTCGACAAGATTTGAACTCCAAACAATAGCGGGGAACACGCGAGAAGTTTTGATTCAGGTGGCTGATACATCATTGTGCCTTGAACAGCAAGATTTGAATATTAAACTACAGGTTTGCAATTTGGCTCAAGTTCGGCAACGATTCACCACTATGGATACAACAAATGGAGGCACTCCCTTTGGTTCCTCATCATTTGAGATAAGTCAAGTCGGAAGTGGTGGCTACTGCGTCACTCCAGAGAAGGTCCCACTTCCGTCACAGGTAGTCATGGAAGACTGCACCACTGCATCCGCCCAGGATCTCTCCTTGTGGTCTATGATTAGATGATATCGTAAAGCAGCGAAGAAGTGCACTGTCTAATTTAGCTACTACCTTTACGGTCGAGATGTACGTCACGAATCATGATCTGCACCGACACCACCATGCACATTCCGGTATCATACCACGGACACACCACTCATCCTCCCACACATCAGCACGCCAAGGAGGAGTCGTCCAGCAGTTTCACTCAGTTGACTGACAGACTGAAGCGCCGAGACGCTTTGCCTGCTGCCTCATACCCCACCAGCTATGTTATACACCATACAGCATACACCACACGTACACCATACAATAGAATATATTACAACATAAATGATATGCAACAAAAGTCTACCTGTTATCTTCAGCTAGGATGACCAAAACTACTTCAGCAATTGATCGAAGATCATCTATTCTATTCGTCTACTCATAGCGCTACAAAAGCTCCAACCGGTACCAGTAGTCTGGGCTCCTCGCTCCTCACCCCTCTCGCATTGCATGTTATTGCCGTTCGACTACCATGACTAATGACTATCATGTTGATCGAACGAGTCAAAACATTCACCGGATGGAGGACGAACCGGATGAACCTGCTGCGAGCTGCGAGCGCTTGCGCGTGCTGCGATCATTTTTGGCATTTTTGACTTTCGACCATGATGAATGATGACAGCGCAGCGTTTGCTTATTCCAACCGACGACACCTCCTTGACGACACCACCTTTATCGTTTGAAACTACTACTGTATCGGTACTGGTACAGGTACCGTGACCGTTAACTAGACTATGAAACGCCCATTAGAACAAGACAAAGAAGAGCACGAGAAATTCCTACTCGAAAAGTCAGGACTTTCCAATGCAATCGATCTCTCGACCCTCACCAAACTCAATCTTCCTAGATGTAATCTATCAAGCCTTCCTTCGGAACTGCCGAGCCTGGTGCCAAATCTGTCCATTCTTTTTTGTCCAAATAATAGATTCGAGGAGCTACCTGCGCTTGTGGGTCAGTGCTCCAAGCTCCAAATGGTGTCGTTCAAGGACAACGGCATGAAACGCGTCCACCCAGATGCCCTGCAACCTCAGCTTCGATGGCTCATTCTCACGGGCAATGCCATAGAAACCATCCCAGAAACGATCGGACGGTGCAGCAAGCTACAGAAACTCATGCTTAGTGGAAACGCCTTGAAAGTGCTGCCGGAATCGATCGACAAGTTGACGAGCCTTGAGTTGATCCGGTTGGCCTGCAATGATCTGCAGGAGGTGAGGATGATGGATGATAGGAGAGTACTGATTGTTGGTACCAGCATTATATGTATGATCATATTATATTCTCACATTGTTTCGTTTCTTCAGCCACCTATGAAACTATTGCGTCTTCCGGGCCTACGCTGGGTAGCCCTCTCGAGAAATCCTTTCCTGGAAGATGTCATCTCCAAGCGAAACCCAGAAACCTTGGCATCCTTGGACGACCCTGTACTGATCGACACGGAATGGCCCATTTTGGGTCAGGGCGCTGGAGGTATCACTAGAAAAGTCACTTGGAATGAAAAGTTCGTAGCCGTAAAGACCTTTGCTGGAGAGCTTACTTCGGATGGCTCACCACAAGACGAACGAGCCATTTCAGTAGCGGCGGCATCGTTGGAGGATCCCTCGCTCATCAAATTGCTAGGACAGACGGTGAGTGCAGGCTCGTTAGTCATGGAATTTTTGGATGGATATGAGGCGCTGGCAGGACCACCAAGTATGGCATCCTGTTCTAGAGACGTGTATGGGGATCGAACACTTTCTGCAGATATTGCGTGGACGATTGCGAAGAATCTCTTGCGGGTCCTGCACAAGCTTCATTCCGAAAAGGCAATCTGTCACGGCGACTTTTATGCACATAACATATTGGTCAACCTTGATACACAGTCGGTCAAACTGAGTGACTTTGGGGCGGCGTTCTTCTATGATCCCGACTCGGACTATGGAAGGCTCTTGCAAAGAGTAGAGCTGCGGTCCTACAGCGTTCTCGTAGAGGAACTCCATGGATTGGCATCGAACACGGCAACCGAAGATTCCCTGTTGGCATGGAAGACTCTGATTGTAGCTTGCAACGAACCAAATGCAACGTTTGAGGGATTGCTTAAACATTGTACATAAAGAGGTCTATTACGATATCTATGACTTCTATCCGACTCCTTGCGCAGCTTATGAACTGTACGATAGAAACACTGTATCGTATTGTACAGCATTGCCGTCAACTTGAGAGTATACTAGAGTACTGGGCAATAAGTGATTTTATCGATGCACACAGTACTCGTTCCCTTTGACAGCAGGGGGTGTCGCGATGACTTGTTGCAGAAACGAGAGAGTCAGTCAGTCAGGAGAGGGATATCAGTCAAAGTCGCCCAGGTTTTTCACCGGCCCAATCAATAGTGCTGAAAGTTGATCCAGTAGATCGCTATCATCCTTGTCCAAAGAGTCACGCATGAAGCCCGACTCTTCGATTTCCAGTTCCAATTTATCACGCTGCCACCGAAGCGAGTCACGTATGGACACGAGACTTTGCGATTCCGACGATATGTCAGATTCAACCTCCCGGAGCTTTTCGTTGAAAAATTGTATATGCTGCGATAATAATTCTTGTCTGATCAGCGGATCAATCTCCATTTCTGGCGCAGTTTCCTCACTTTTGTGTCTCAAACCACGTTTCCACCACTTATCATTTGGATCTTTCGTTACTGGGAACTCTGGGCTCTCCACGACGCGAGCAACCAGAAAGAAATCTTCCCTGAGCTTGCTCATCTGTTCTTTATTTGTCTCCAAAATTTGATGCACAAAACTGACCCAGGCTTCCTCGACCCTAATATGATCATGTTCCATCTGCTTCTTATCGATTTCATCCGTCTTGAGCTCCTTCAGCTGATCCATAATTTTGGATAGCTTGTTCGCTGCTGCAGAGGCCGCCTTGGCCTCTGCCTTTGCGTCTTCAAGTTCTTCGAGCAATCTTGCGTTCTCTTCTTCGAGTTCTTTTGTTCCTTTCAATTCTTCTTCCAGTGTTGCTACCTTTCTATGGAGCTCAGGAACTTCAATGGCGTTTTCTGCCATTGAGTGCGTGATATCTACTTTCTTGCCAGACTTGCCCAAAGCCAATTTGAGCTGTCTGACCTCATTTTCCAGATCATTGATACGCTTCAGTTCCTTCGATTCGGCAAGCACGACCTCATCTCCAAGATGGTCGTCGCTGCCTTCACTGCTGCTGTCCGTAGAAGCCAGGGATGGCGTCATCTCCTGTGACATCTTGAGAATAGTTTCCTGCAACTCCTTGACTTGAGCTGATAGCAACTGGTTATCTCGCTGAATCTTTGCCGCTTCTTCAGGGGAAACCGACTTGATGACGTTGCGGGTCGCGGTATTCTTGATATTGCGAGCACTTGTTGCATATCTCAAAGTGTTGATGGTCTCGTCCAAGTTGAAATCGGCCGGGCTCACACACGCTACCATGATCGTGCGACTATTTCCTCCAAGCGAGTCCTGTAGCAGACGTGTCAATTTGGAGTCTCGATACGGTGGCTTTCGTTTGTACTTTGGACGTTGTTCCGCTAAGGCACTCACGACCTGCCCGAGGATGAACAAGCCCTTGTTGATGTTGATTCCTTCTTGTCTACGATTGCCTTCGGCACCAGTCTTTTTGATACGTTCGCTACCTGCCAAGTCCACAAGAGTCAACTTGGCTTCAAACTTGGTGGAATCTTCTAAGACTCCCTGGATTTTGAGTACACATATAGCATGACTTCGACTCGAGACGGCATTCATTTTGGTGGACGCTGTAACACGACGCTTGGAAGCTTCCTCCATACACTTGCCAATCTCCTCGGGGCCGTGGACGGGCTTTGACTTCAGACCGGATACGTACACCTCTCCATTCATGGTTTCACGAATCCGTAGATCATCTTTCTCTTCTCCGTCGGCTACCATCAAATCACGAATCTCTTCGTTGTAGATCTCTAAGTACGACAGTTCCACTTGCGCGTGCCCATCACATCGTTTGTCGATCATTCGAAATAAATCGGCACAAGCCCTGGGGATGATGCCATCGTTTTCATCAACCTCTTGACTTCCGGAGGCCGAGCCCATGGTAAAAGTCTTACCTGCACCGGTTTGCCCGTAGGCCAAGATGGTGCAGTTGAAACCCTTGAAAATATCGTTCTGGACAGCGTTTTGCGCGCCTGACTGGACATACACATTTTGCTGGGTCGACTTTCCGTCAAATACGGCATCCAGTTCAAACCAACGTTTGTCCGTGTCGGGTGGATTCACTTCCAAAACTTCTGGCTCCGTGGACGGGCCCGAAAGTGGGCGAGCCAGGCCTCCCAACGAGGGCAACGAACTGACGATTTGTTTGCTTCCATTTTCGATTTCGTATGTGGCCAACGGTCTGATCCTGGCTACAACTCTGATCTTCGACTCATTTTCTTCTTCTGATGATGATGATATCGATGATTCCTTTTTTGTTTTAGCTGTCATTCTTTTGGTGGCTATGCCTTGCTTGGTTGTGGCTGGTAAAAGGTGCTTTCTCTGAAAAATGGGAGAGGCTTCACACAATAATGATGAAACTCTCACCAATTCGTGTACGAGTACCGGTATCAGTAGATGCGAGATGAGCCCAAAGAAATTCCTCACCTCGCGTTTACACGAACTCTAACGGTCTTTTGTCTTTCTCAAAAGGTCACTCCGCAAATTTTCGGCGAAACCATTGGCTCGTTTTCACTTCATTTGGACGTGAAATTCTTAAGAATTCCTACTGAGACAGTCCGTCCATACGGAACGCTTGTGTCTTGTAGAAAGGCCGCCGTCATCGTCATGCTGGCTCGCTTTGTTCTTGCGGGCTTGCGTCGCGGGACTTGCGATGCGCGCGAGGTTCGCCCATCTCCCACAGGCCGTACCGGTATGTAGGTGCCAGTACGTACATAACCAGACTCGCACCGGTAGCGGGCGAAGGGGAGCACTCGATTTAGTCAATCACGCTCGTGACTCGTGGAGGAGGAGTGAGGAGGCGGAGAGGCGGCGGATACCAGTCTCTCAGCTCTCTACCGGTATGTACAGCAGACAACGGAGCCTCTCTCGCTCTCTCTCTCTCTCTCTCTCTCTCTCTCTATCTACTACTAGTAGCTCTAGTAGTAGTAGAGCTCTAGCTAGTAGAGAGAGAGTAGAGACTATCTTTGCCATCATCATTCATTCATGATATGTGCATCCATCCATCACACCGAGCGAGAGAATCAACACTACAGCAAAGAGCAAGCAGGCATCAACCAAGGTTGGTAGCGATGTCCCCACAATAATACTATGAGGAGGGTCTTATTCGTGAGGGTTCAAGTCTTTTTTCTGGTCATGTTGGCTTCCGCTTGTTTTCGCCGAGTAGTCTCTTCGAATCTGAATGTTCGTGTGCAAGTTCCGACAGCTTTTGTACACGTACCGAACGTCGCGAGGAGAGGGCAAGCTCGATATTTCTCTTCGAGAAATAATCATGGAAATGCTGGAGGAGACTCTGATAATAATGATCCAAAACGCACCGAGTACAGAAGCAGGTCTACCAACGATCCAGAAATTTCAACCAAATTTTTCCAAGGGTCAGAAGCCCGCCAAGCCCGATTACACGAGGCTTTGCAATCTATCGGCGTGGATCCAGAAGATCTACTACATTTACCAGAATTTCGTGGATCCGCGGCTCTACGTACCTACAATTCCTTCGTCCTTCCACGATCGGAAGGCGCCTTGGCCATGGCAGAGCAGCCTCACAGAGCCGCTATTGTGGCAAACAGCATTTCATTTTTGCTTCGAGAGCACATATCACACCAGGAAGAGTGGCTTCGAAATCATGATCGGTCGCTACAAGAAGCTGAGGATCAATTACATGGACCCAGAAATCCGATTACACTCGTGCTGGACGACATTCGTTCGGCACACAACGTTGGGAATATAATTCGTTTTGCAGAAGCAGCTCGTTGTGAGAGCGTCTATCTTTGTGGCTCCATGACGCCAGCTCCACCTCATCCAAAGGTTCTCAAGACAGCTTTGGGAGCAGCAGAATACATACCATATGAATCTTTTGGTTCCGCCCTAAGCGCCGTCCGCCAACTCAAGGAAAGAAATGTTCGAGTGTACGGCGTGGAGACGACCTCGTTGTCTGTCCCAGTGTGGAAAGTGCCATTTTTTGAGAGGGGAGATGGGGAAAATGGGATGACCGCTGAATCGCATCAGATTGCATTTGTCTTTGGTAACGAGCTCGTTGGAGTTGCAGTCAACGTTCTGGAGGAATGTCATGCCATTGTATCTGTACCAACACACGGCATCAAGAATAGCCTCAACGTGGCAACTTGCGCCTCGGTGGTGACTTGGGAGGCTCTGCGCCAGTGGGAAGCTGCTAACGAAGATTGCGAATAGTATGAATTGTAACACGACTTTCCCCCACGAATGGGGACGCTTCTATAGTACCACTTTTGACGAGATTTTGCCGCAAAGCATTCTCCAGGGTGACCGATATAATGTGTGAAGCAAAACTATCCGCATCTCTCTATTGACGTTTTCAAAAGTATAATTAGCAGCTATTGTTATCAAGATGAATAGGAGTGGGTGGTAGCCTTAGCCTTCTGGTCATTGAAAAAGGTGAAGGCTTGCGTGGTGACAGCTCGTGTGCTCTTTTCTTGTTGGACCCTGATCCATTCATCTATTTCGGGTATAATATTATATATATATACGTGGATAGCGCGTTCTTACTCAAAACCCATCAAGTCTTCGACTTTTACTCCTTCTGGTAGGCCCCATGGGCCGACTTTTGATTCGGGCTTTTTGTCCACGGGCCTATTCACAACCCGTTTGACTGACTTTACGGCTTTCATATCCTTTTCTTCGCTTGCATCTTGGAACGTTGTAACCTCTTGGGGCTCCGAAAAGTATACGTCGTCGTCTAGACCCCATCCTGAAATAATGAGAACAGTGATGCAAGATACATAGAACGAATAAAAAGAATAGTGAGAATCGTGATTTACGACACATGGATCTTCCGTCGAGGTTATTGCAAGAATTTTGGTGTGGGACCAAATTCATCAAATTGAAACGATTAGACTTACCCATGCGATGAACATTATTGCTTGGGATCGGAGCCATTCTTCGAGCAGACACGATGGTCACGATCGATAGAAGTAGAGTGATCTTCATGATTCTGGGTTGGTTCTTTGGCTTTCGGAACAAATGTATTGGAATATTCTCGACAACTTGAGGCGAGGATAGGCTTGATCTGATCGGTTGTTTTTCTGCAGTTGCTTTCGGCTTTTTATGAGATTGTGGAAGGAGGGTATGTAATCGTGTGGATTTGTTCGGCTTCGGGACGCTGAGTGTCACCACTCAACAAATAATACTTCTGCACTTGCCGCACTTTGGGACCAGACTTGGCCGAACCCGAGTGTCACAACATCTAAAGTCCGTGCGTTCCTGTCATTATTTGATTTTAGGGCACAGTTGACTCTCTTGTTCTTCGTGATTCCACCCTGCGAGTTCGCCCGGCTCGTCGTTGCGTCTCATTGGCTATTGTTGCACTTTTCGAGCTATGATATGCGCCACAGTCAAGATAGGATATGACGCTTGACATCAGGTTGTTTGGCGAATTCTCATTCTACTACCGTACTTATACTATATTTGGAAACGAAAGCACATGTTGTACGTACCGGTACCGTCGTCGTCATAGACAACACACCGAAAACAAACTTCGAAGCAGAACTCAAACGAACGTTCCTTCTTCTTTGTTGTATCTGGAACATCTAAGATCGATAGATCGAGCGATTGCAGCATTCGATTTCAAAGCTTGAATCAATGACGCTACGCCTCCACCGTCGACATCACCAGGCCCAAGCCTTCAAACAAGCTCCTCAGTTCCCTTTAGTTTTAGTGCATGGCACTGCCGTACGTGCAGCTACTCGTACCGGTAGCAGCCATTCAAGAGAGAATGGCGGGAGTAATCTCTACTACTGCTAGTAGTAGTCTACTCTAGTAGCTAGCTAGTAGAGAGACTTTAGTAGTAGAGAGCTGGTACGTTTCAAGGATAACTCCTGCTCGAACTATTCTTGCTTGTCGTTGCAAACCAACAAGTATCATGACCACGAATCGTCTCTACTGTTTTTTCTCTGAAAACTGAAATACCATAGTCTACTAGTGGTCTACAATGTCTCACCAACTACTCTTGTTGTCGGAGAAAAGAATGACCATCTGCCCTCCCGATCGACTGCGGTTAGGGCAAGTTGACGTAACGAGATGGTCGCGAGTATTGAACGCTTCTACAAAATGATCGGGTTGCGATGATTCAATTTCATGCATTAAAATAAGTGGCTCTACAGCTGTGGTATCTTTCTCTCTGGATGGAGTGCAAACTACAGTATTTCTCTTGGCACGAGATATCACGGACGCGTATTCGGAATATTTCGTCGCGATTTTTCAGGGCTTGTGTCGGCGCATTTCATAGCATCCAAGGAATTCTCTGGGCGGGTTTATCCTCTTCGGCGTGTTTTGGATCACCCTTCTTCTTATCATCCACAGTAATCTTCTCTTTGTGCATCCGACGAGAGACTTGCTTTGTGTCGAAAAGTTGCTCCTTCTGCTCCATATCTTCAAAGGCTTTGTGCACGGGTTCGGGAAGTGATGGCTCCATCTTGCCAGGAAATGGAACAGCGAATCTCCATCGTCGCGCCTCAGCTGCGGATAATACAGTTGCGACGAGGGTAATCAATGATAGGGTGCGCATTGTTGAAATTGTTCTTGCCTGGATGTTTGGCTTATTGTATGCAATCGTCGGTGGTGTGATGAGCAAGATAAGAGGCGATGGCACAAGCAAGGTGGTGTTCTCGAAAAGCTTGCCGCGCTACTACTGTACTCTGTACTCGTACTTGCAAGTACGAGCGATACCTGGGTACCGGTAGACTACGAGTAGAGTGCGGTAGACTACGATACTCTAACTGAGCGTGATGGGTTTGTTCTCTTCGCCGCCGCAGCGTCCGCCGGCCGGCGAGGCGGCAGCAGCCGCGACGTTTTTGCTGCATCCACACGCCCAACATCACATTTTCAATCCAATGGATTGTACTTGTACAGGCCCTTATGTCCCCCCAAATCCCTTTTGTTCAAATAAACCCTACCAGGGCCTACGACAGAGCCAAAAAAACTAGCTTAGTACTAAATAACTAGTAAATTCACCGTCATTTCATGAAGAATCACAGGAACTGCTTTGTTTCCATAGACTTCTCGTACTCGTACGGTGGATATTAATGTGGAAATTTTAGCAAATACCGAACCGGTACCAGTACTCTACCGTACCCGTACGTGCCTGTCCTGGTACACTTGTACTCGTGGTAAAGTGACACGTTGACACGTTGACACGTTTATCTGCACAATGTCGCGAGGTCGATAAATAAAACCATTCACTCGTCACAATTTCAACCCACAGCACCCTAATAAATATTGCCTGACAAAATGCGGCCCCGCCGCGCGGTACCGGTATCATAAAGCTCACTCTTTACTCCTCATCGGTTTCTCCACCATTCTCTTCATTCTCCTTTTCGAAACATTCATTCCAACACCATATTTTTGTTTTGCTTGCCTCCCCAAGCAAAGTCAAAGGCGACAAAGAGCAATCAATCGACCAACGGAACGTCCGTCATCCATGCAAAGCCACCAAACACCACATAAAATACTCTCGGGTTCCACCGACGCACAAAATCAAATGGACGATGCTGTTGTTCTTCGAGGTCCGATTTCACCATCCGTGAGAGGTCTCAGCTGTCAGCCGGAAGCGACTGACCGAAATAAAGAATACTTGTACCTGCTGTCAGCGAATGTCAAGAAGAGAGGCTGTGACGGGGATGATTCCTTTGACGATGAACACTCGTCCAAGCTTTGAAAACAGCCTTACCAACAATCAATATGATCCAGGAATCACTCCTGGGCAACTTGTTTGCTCCTTTTTTGCCTGACAGGACGACCTTCAACAATTTTGCTTGCGCTAGTCGGGAGGTACGCGAGGTCTGTAAGTTGCTACCTGCACCATGGCCACGTCAAACCCTTGCTGTGCAGACAGTTGCACAGTCTCTTTCCTTTTCACCCTGTGGTCAGATGCTCGCATGCGGTTCGGGCGAGACTATTCATATTTGGAATCGACAGACGGGCTTGAAGCGATTGATCAACACTTCAGCACAGGTAACAAGTGTAAAATTTTCGCCAGACGGGAAATATCTGGCTTCGGGGCATCGATCGCAGACCTCGTCGGAGCACGATTTCTTCTTGAGGGAGAACAATGATGATGTTTGTGTTGTGCGTCTCTGGGATGCGAAGACTCTGGAATGTATCAAAACCTTTCGGGGCGATCAGCACGGAGGAATGTTTGCTGTTGCATTCTCTCCAGACAGCCAGATCATCGCCACGGGGGGCGCTGATCAAATTATACGTCTCTGGGATATACGGAACGGTGCATGTCTGCATACTTTGCAGGGTCACTCGGGCTGGATTTACTCTTTAACCTTTAGCGCAGATGGAAAGTATCTCGCCTCGGCCGGGGAAGATGAGACAGAGGTGTTTTTGTGGGACCTTGGTACTTTTCAAATGATGGCACTTGAAGGTCATACCGAGTCTGTCCATTGTGTCGCTTTCACTCCTGATGGAAAATACCTCGTGAGTGGGAGCGATGACGAAACCATTTGCCTGTGGAACCTGCACCACAACTTTGCGTGCACGATCCTTAAGGGCAATCTTTGCAGCGTGTGGGCGATTGCCTGCTCATTAGACTCCAGATTCATAGTTTCTGGAAGTCGAGATGCGGATGAAAACCCGGTGATCCGCGTCTGGAGTATAAACGAGCAGTGTTCTGTCTCCATCGTGACTGGACACCTGGACTGTATCACATCACTATCTTTCTCGCCCAGTGGTAGAACTCTAGCCTCTTCATCCTTTGACTGTTCTGTGCGGACGTGGAATGTCGCGACGGAAACTGCTCTAAACGTCGGGATTTGTACAGGAGAGAAACCGGGGGCGACGTCACGACAATAGGAGAAATATAGCGGAACTATTTATTCTTTGCTATGCTGCAAGGTTTCTACTCTCTACTAGCTAGTCCGAAAAAGCCAAGGGTCGCAAGGTCAAGTTGGATGACTTTGCAGATATGATGGGGGGCTACATCTGTGGAAGTGCCAGATACGACTCGTTGCCCATGAAGGGGGAACATGTGACGATCACGTACCTGCAAGATGGACAGATCGGGATTTCTGGATCCTACGGGAAGTCCAGCATGGATTGATTTCTCTAAAAGCTCCTCACACAATATTGTATTCCTCTACCGGTAATGGCTGGAAGAATCTACATCTCGTCGATGATCATTCAAATAAGAAAGGTTCAATATACAACTGTCAGTACTAGCTAGTATCACTTGATTATGGCCTTGAGATTGTAAAAAATTGAGCTCAATTTGGTAGTATAGCGAGATAGCCGTCTTCCCTATATTAAACTACTCTCTGTAGCTACAGCGTCTACAAGTGTCCAGTCGGGAGTACTATAGACTACCAGTATCAAACGAGTACTGTACCTGGTAATGTACCGGCACGGCGAGTACAAGTACCAGAGGTGGGAGGAGTTACTGTACCGGTAGGACGTCGACTGATGACGACTGACGACTGACTCCTCCCTCACTCCTCGACAACATTGACATTGGATCTACCGGTACTGGTACCGGTCATCCATCGTATCGACAATAAAGGACGACTCCTTCGACTTGAAATTGTGCGCCAAAATGAGAAACGAGCTGGAGAGCCAATGAGATTACTGTACACGTACGAAGTACGAAGTACTGTACTGTAAATCATCACACCGGGGTGCGTGGCAAAATAATTGACACTCTCGCGGCAACCGACAATGATGATGATGGACCATGGACCATGGACCATCAGTTGTTGCATTCTGCCTTCTTCACTCATCTCTTTCCAACGATAAACACCACAGCAAGTATTGCGTGCTTGCGTTTCTTCCCTCCTTCTACGGACGATGCATCCAATATACGACATGCCTCCGAACAATCCTGACTCTCTCATGACGCAGATTGTCGACGGTTCCTCCAACGCTACGAGTACTGGAAGCGAAAATTGTCTGATTACAACGATTCATTAGTAGGAGCCGAGATGTCAGCAACAGTTGACTACGGCTGTATGGAGTCGTCTCTGCGACGAATGGAGCACTCTTCCTCGCGGGCTTTGAACATGGAACACGCGGCAAGATTCTACGCATCTACGATCCTTCAAGATCCACAGCAGTTCCTGATGCCTCGTTTGGAACGTTCTTACTGGAAACAACTATCCACGTTGGCGAAGGAACACATCGGTGTGTGCCTCCAAGAATTATTGAACCAGAAATCGAAGGTTCCGTTTTGGAAATTCATTGGTTTGACTCGTGACTTGCCCGTCTTTCAGTGTCCTACGACACAGGTGCAATTTACACTTATTCCTGGAGGAAACTTTCGCATGGGGATGTCTCACTCCTCACAACAACAGCTCCACAATTGTTTACTGGAGCATTTCCGAGTTTCGTCTTTGAACGAGTTGCCTCTTGAATCGTCATCGTCATCGTCATCCAGTCAGGTCGTGCAACTATTGCACAACGGCCAACCTGTCGAAACTGCTGCTTCTTGCGAGGTGGCGCCGTTTTTACTCGCTACGAGGCCCATCACGTGCGATCAAGCTAGACTTGTGCTATCATCAGCCAACGATCAAGAGAATGCTACCTATCATAACAACTTCACTGCTGCTCCAGCAAGTGGTGGTGGAAGCTTTCGACTTCCCACAGAAGGTGAATGGGAGTATGCTGCTAGGGGTGGAGGCTGGGAGATGTTATTTCCTTACTCCTGTCGAATTGACAAACATATGCCTCGACATGATCAACTCAACCATCTGGGTCCTCGAAATGCAATGGGGCTGCACCAAGTCGGGGCCCGGCCGGAGCTCTGTACTACTTGTTATGGCGGTGGGCGAAACGACAGTTCTTGCGTTCACGTTCAGCATGCAGCCAAGGTAGTGGCAAGAGGAGGTGCTGATGTGTGGTCACTGATCTATTACGCACGCCCCACTAACAGCTCGTTCCTGATGGAAGGTAGTAACGGCATGATGGACTGTGGCAACGACGAGGTGGTCGTCCGACTGGCACTCGATATTTTCACCAAAGATGATAATTTTGGGTTATACTAGAGAGTTTGGTTTGGGAAATGCATGATTGTCAATGTTCAAGACGATTGTTGATTCAAGATAAGGCGAGGGAAAGTGTCAAGCGTGCTCAGCTCTCTACTCTATAGAGACTCTCTACGGGTACCGGTACTGTACAAGTACCTCTACCGCCGGTACTATACGATCTACGGTCTTCGTCGTTCTCCAACAACAACAACTACCCGGTACAGTACAGTAGCAGCTCGCTCAACTACCGGTAGGGACTTGTCCGACTACACTACTGCCAATTCCGGTCTGGCCGTCGTCCTTTTTCTTGCCACGTGGAAAGTCCGAGACTCACTCCTGCGTATTTTCTTGCCACGTGGAAGTCCAGGACGACGACGACGACGACTCCTCGAAAATCTGCCGCGTGTCCTTTCCAATCCCAATCCTGGTCCCTGTTGGTGTGGGACTGAAGTTTTGGTATCTTATGTGGCTTCCAATGCGACGAGACTATTAGGGTCATAAATTTGAGTCTTCGTATCAGATCAAATCCACAAAAGGAAATAATCGAAAGAAACCAAAACCGACGACATGTCCGCCGCCGTTGAAACTACCAAACGCAAGTTGCAGTCTCGCAGCTTGCGCCGTCACCGATCCAAGAAGAGACAGAGCAGCCTTGGGTTTTCTTGGACCGTCCTCTTTGCTACCATCTTTGGTATTTACTGTGTTATTCTCCCCTTAGTTCTTGCCCAGCAGCAGGGACCAACCACATCTCCCGATGATCCAATCATTGGTATCGATCTCGGTACTACCTACTCGTGTGTTGGAATCTACAGGAATGGGAATGTAGAAATCATTGCCAATGACCAGGGCAACCGTATCACCCCCTCGTACGTGGCCTTTACTGATACTGAACGTCTTGTCGGTGATGCTGCCAAGAATCAGGCAACTATAAACCCAGAAAATACTGTCTTTGATGTCAAACGTTTGATTGGTCGTGACTACAGCGACGAGTCAGTCCAAGCTGACAAGAAGTTATTTCCATTCGACATTATTCCTGGAAGTGACGGTAAGCCTCGTATCAGTGTCACCCAGAACGCTGAAAAGACTACCTATGCTCCAGAAGAGATCTCGGCAATGGTATTGAGTAAGATGAAAGCCGCCGCGGAGAGCTACCTTGGACAACCTATCAATCGAGCTGTGGTTACTGTTCCAGCGTATTTCAACAACGCTCAACGACTTGCCACCAAAGACGCTGGTCGCATCGCAGGCTTGCACGTGGAGCGCGTGATCAACGAGCCGACTGCTGCTGCAATTGCGTACGGGTTGGACCGCAATATGAATGATAAGAATGTGCTGGTATTTGATTTGGGCGGAGGGACATTTGGTGAGTTGCAGAGTGCCACGGTCTTCTCATTGAATCGTGTTCGTTGTATCGTCTCTCATAATTCGTCTGTCCGTGCTTTCACTCAGACGTCACCCTTTTGAACATTGACGATGGCGCATTCGAGGTTCTCGCATCACATGGTGATACTCATTTGGGAGGGGAGGACTTCGATCAGCGGGTAATGAAATACTTGATCAAGAAGATCCAAAAGACCCATGATGTGGACATTTCCAACGACAACCGCGCCCTGCAGAAGCTTCGCAAGGAAGTAGAGCGCGCGAAGCGTGCTTTATCGACCCAAAGCCAAGCACGTCTTGAAATCGATGACCTTGTTCCTGGATTCGACTTGCAAGAGACATTGACCCGTGCTCGTTTTGAAGAGTTGAACAATGACCTGTTCAAAAAGACTCTCGGAGTGGTCCAGCATGTCATGGACCGTGCAGACCTGAGCAAGTCGGAGGTGGATCAAGTGGTGTTGGTCGGTGGGTCCACTCGTATTCCAAAGATCCAGGAGCTTTTGTCTGATTACTTTGGTGGAAAGGAGTTGTCGAAAGCCGTAAACCCCGATGAAGCCGTGGCCTATGGAGCCGCTGTACAGGGAGCAATCTTGAGTGGTGCTGCCACGGGCAAGGCGGACGGAGTCGTTTTGCTTGACCAGACGTCTCTCTCGATGGGAATTGAGACTGTTGGCGGCGTTTTCACTAAGATCATTCCCCGTGATACCACCATCCCGACAAAGAAGTCACAAATCTTCTCGACTCATCAAGATAACCAGTCACGAGTGATGATTGATGTCTACGAGGGAGAGCGCCCCATGACTCGAGACAACCACCCGCTTGGAAAGTTTGAACTCACTGGCATTCCACCAGCTCCTCGTGGAGTTCCGCAAATCGAAGTTTCTTTTGAAGTCGACGCAAATGGTATCTTGCAAGTCAGCGCAATGGACAAGGGCACTGGAAACTCGGAGAAGATCACCATCACCTCTGAGAGTGGGCGATTGACCGAAGCTGAAATCCAACGCATGATTCAAGAAGCAAAAGAATACGAGGAAGAAGACCGTTTGCTTCGTGAGAAAGTCGACAGTCGCAATGGGTTGGAGTCCTATCTCTACAATTTGAAGAACAGCCTTGATGGTGACAGTTTGGAGACCATGCCTGCCGAAAGTAAGAAGGAGCTCGAGGATCTCGTCGACGAAACCTTGGATTGGTTGGACCAAAATCCAGAAGCGTCCAAGGACGACTATGACAACCAGAAGAAAGAGGTAGAGAGGATCGCCGTTCCCTTGATGCGTGATGTCTATGCAAGTGGTGGCAGTGATGATAGGGATCAGGACTTTTATGACAGCGACCTTTAGATCGAGCGCCACCGATAGTTGGAATTGTTCGAAACAGAAAAATATATAGTGATTGTGTTTTATCTATCGGTGCATCTGAAAGTTATCGTGCGCCCGTCCTTCGGAAGCAATTCTTCCTTGGTTTTGCGTTGATTTCTAAACACTGTGGAAACTTATACAATTATCCCTTGTAGGGCTGCAAGTAGGAGCACGCCACTCCGTAGATTAGGTTTCGGAGAGAGAATGCCAAAAGTGCCGTATATCTGCCACCCTTAGCCCAAGCAGGCATGAGCCCATACACGAGCGTAGCGCCAAGGATACTGACAGTTACACCAAGAAGCCACGCGACCTTGAGATGAGATTTCCCCCCAGGACCAGAATCGAACGAAATTCCCAAACCTCCCCCCATGTTGTCGCGCGGCATTCCACGGAACGAAAGTTGAGCGATACATACCAACCATGTGAATCGATTGAGGTAGTCAATAGCAGGAGGGAATGCCAAACCAGCAAAAGTGAGAGCACCCCAGAGGCGGGCCTGTCCCTTGATCTGTTTTTCGTCGGGCTTGACAATCAAACCCTGAGTCCACCTGGGAGCTTGCCACTCGACGTCCTTCTTTTTTTCAGCAATTTCCTCACCAGCACTGCAAGGCAATATATGGAAGCAATAAATATTGTGAGCTGGCTATGGATGGCGGTATAAGCAAGTTCACAGAATACAATACGAGTACGAGCGTTGGACTCACCCATCAACCTCGAAGGACGACTGTGCCCGAGCTTCCGTCGAAGCAGCTGCCAATCCAGCAAGGCGTTCGTTCAATCGGATCTGCAAAATTTTATCTTTGGCAACTTCGATCTGAATCTTGCGCTTCAGATCTGAACCGGCACGAGCAATCAAGCTGTCAGTGGCGGCTACAATTTCCTCGTACGACGCATCCTCGGCAATTCCCAACTCTCGATGCAATCTGGATCGCTCGAACTTTAGCTTTCTCGACTGTCGCTTTCTTTCCTTTTCTACGTTCCACGGCAGTTGCTTGAATGGGTTCGGCACTGCATCGAGGGTAGTGCTTGTGCTGAAGAGGGGACACGACGCTGCAACTGATCGTGATATTGGCGAATTGGAATGAGCGGGCGCAAAAGCAGAGGCTACCGCCGCCAGAAGAATCACGGCAATCGCACTTCGAGAGAAATCCATCATGTTCAATTAATCAATCAATCAATCAATCAATCAATCAAAACGAAATAGAAGAATTGATATTCTCTCAGTCAGTGCCCAGAGCTTTGAAGGAGATGGAATAATAAAGCAGAAATCACTTCGAACGATTGTCTGTTGAAGTTCCCGTGAGCTCCCATCATGTCGATCGGCGTTCGTTCGTTGTTGTTTGGTGCGGTGATGGGAGATGCGTGGCTTGTTGCGTGCCAGGTGGAACGGGGTGATGTGAAGATGTCCAACCCCGACCACGTATCCATTTTCAAAAAGCACACACGCCGCTTAATGATAACTAATACTCAGTCGAATGAATCAATCATTGGAATTTGGACCCACAGAATAGGCTAAATAAATCGATTCTGCAACCAGCTGCATTCGCGGGCTTGCGCGCAGAAAGGGCGCCACACGCGACACGCGCTACAGTAGGTAGAGCCACCGAGCCACGCCCGCTCATTTTTCCGCGAAAACTACTTTTTGGCGAGGAGGAGGAGGGAGGAGGAGCGAGGGAGTCGTCAGTCGTCGTCGTCCTCGCCTCCTGCTTCCGACGCGCGCGTGACTTCCGTCGTTCTTCGTTCCTTCGACATGGATCTGCAACTTCGAACAGCTGCTTTGGTTCTCATTGTCATTGATCTATCTGCAGAGGTATCTTTCTTGTCGATTCTAATATACACTGCATTTGCTGAAGGATTTAATCATTGATGCCTGCAGAAGAAACTCACGCAAAGAGTCAGCTAATGATGAAACTGTTGCTTACAATTTTGGGTGTGTGTTCTCTAGCCGCGACGACGGCAGAAGGGTCCTCACAGTATAGAAGCAGCAGATCGTCTGGCGCCAGAGACTCTTTTCCGTTCTCGGTCATGGATGATGACTCTTCCTCGCATTTTATGTCGAGTTCTTTTGATGAGGAGGAGCGTGTTATTTCAGCGTTAGAAAGGCTTGAGGAAAGCGATGAAGGGATTTCGGGGCTGTCTTATCGTCCAAAGGCAAGACCAGGGTTCGGAACCATGTACGAGGCTCCACCGCAACCTCGACACCTTGACGATCGACGAAGTGCAAACAAGCACACGGCAAGGAAAGTAGAAAAGAGAAGAAGAAAAGTAGTATCAAAAGCGGCCACATCACCTGTGAGAAATAATGACGATGACGTATCCCCAGGAGCTGAAAATAGTCTCGAGCGTCATGCCTCATCCAGCGCCCCACTTCAGAAAGAAATCCAAGGTGATTCTCTGTGCCATGATGTATCCGGAGTGGTGAAAAGGAGTCCACAAGAAATCCACACTGTATCGCCTTCTACCTCCTCCATAAAACCAGCTCAGTCGGGCTATCCTGCCCCTCCGAAACCTGCTACACCGCACCACAAGCTTACCCCGAGCATACATTCGAACAGAGGGACTGGACCAGCAACTGCTGTGGTCCATCATGCTGTTTCTTCGACCACGCCATGGGTGCGCCGCTATCTGAATGCCCGCCCCAAGGATGTGCTTCTACCCGTGCCGAAGGAATATATCGCAGATGGGTTCAATCTTGCACAGCTTGCCCCAATCGTTGAAAGAATTGGCTTCCAGGTGTTGGGTGCCCAAGCAGTGGACATCGCAAAGCGTCTGGTTGAGCTTCCATCTCCCCAGCCCTCCTACCCAATTTATCGCCTAGCGTTGCAATTGTTGTTGAACGAGAACGAAGCACAGGAAGCCATGATATTGCAACATCCCCTCATACCACAAGAAGCAATCCAGCAGGCTGCCGAAGCGTTGTACTTGCTGGTACACGCTCGTTTCATAACCAGCCCACGCGGATTAGATGCGCTGCGTCGGATTCTGCTAAATTCGCCGGTCTTTGGGAAGTGCCCTCGTATTCAATGCGAGGGTTCAACGCTTCTGCCTTACGGAGCTCAGCATGACTACACATCCAATGCGCACACATGCCAGCGCTATTGTCCATCGTGTGGTAATCTCTGGAATTGCTGGGAGTCGAAGACTGATGGCTGCGCCTGGGGTCCCTCTCTTTGCTACCTACTCCTGTTGGCTCATGGTCATGAACTTTATCCCGTGGCCAATCGTCCTCGACTACCCCCCTTGATGTCGACAGACATGATACATCACCCTAACAATCCAAGTATATTTGGATTCCAAATCCACCCTGCTGCGACATGGGGCCGTCCATTGACCAGTTAACGACTGGACAATTGACAAAGTACTCGTAGTTATCAACAATGCAAGGTCGTCCTCAATCGCCAATGACTTTTTCACACGATCAATCCTGTTTCGATTGGCCTGACTGACTGACTGACTGACTCTCACTCGCTTGCACGTCGTTGTAAGATATCGACCAGAATTTCGATGGTACCACCACGGGCTTTCCACTTATAACGTTCGTTCTGCCAAATTGGAAAAGTACCCGTCAACAGCAATTCATAACACACTTGCACAATTCATAGCATTATTCATTTTTTATCATTATTTTGCCATGAACCAAAGTAGAGCCGACAGTTGTAGACGAGAAGCAAAAGGGGTAGTCGAAGAAAAAATCTTGACGCGGGCCTGCCTCCATGGCTTCGATGCGCTCTCGTCACATACAGTAGCATCTGAGCGTAGGAATAGACGACTCTATCTACTAGCTAGACCCGTTAAAAATACAAATCGTCATCCGACAAAAACGGAATCTAAGCTACGCTAGTAGGACGATGTAGTATGCAAATCCAAATAACAATGCTATTAGTATTGTCATCATCTGGTATGTACTCTCTAGAGTAATAGCTACTGTATCTCTTTACTCTACTAGCTCTACTGCCCGAGAGAGTATCTCCCTACGTACCGGTACTACTACTGTACTCTCTCTAGAGCTACTAGAGTAGTAGAGTAGTTGCTCTTCTACAGTACTTGGAAGCAGGTACGGTACCGGTACGCCACTGTCGGTACCAGTACCTAGTACTGTAGTAGTAAACAACTGTTCGCTCTCCCAAACCTCGCTCGCGCCCATGTATAGTTCGACAAAAATAAAAATACCTTCAATTCACTAACTACGTATACCTACTATTCGTACTGCACCTTTTGCTAGAGAGAGCGTGCGACGTCTACGACAGGCGTATTTGGACAACGAACTCTCCGAACTTGCTCCGAACTCCTCCCTCCGAGACCTCGTCAGGCGCCCCTTCAATCCCAAAATTCTCCCCCAAGGCTGCGCAGATACGCGCGTGTGGGCAGCGGCCCCACCATCGCGCTCCAGTGGCTAAGTTTTATAATTCTTTCATCTTAAGGAAAAGCTCCGGAGGACAAATTGGGAAAAAAAAAGTTGGAAAAATTACTTAGGCGGTACTTAGGCAAAATGGTTGACAAGAGCTACCTCTTTGGTTTTGTAACCTTTCGGCCATGAAGTTGCATCAAAATTTACCTCTTAATAAGGAGTTTCGGGGTATGCAAGAGTTGGAGGCGTTGGTTGTGCCTGTGGTGAGCAGGAGGGGATCAATTGCCGTTGATTAAATGTTATCTTGGTGGAATGAATGGCGAATTTCTTCGATGGGTGTTCGGTAAAAAAAAAAACAAAAAAAAATCAAGTGAACCCCATTTGAACTCCTGACAAATTCAGGACGTAACTGCCAAAAGTGTCAATCACAGTTGTAAAGCGCTGATGGAGGAAATTTTATTTCATGTGGAGTCGTTTGGATTTGGTTGAGAGGAGCAGGAATTGTAACGATGTGAAAGTCGCCCGATCCTGCCGGCCATGGTGCACGTGTCTTTTTGTTTGGATTGTGAATTCGATGAGGGAAGAAATTACATTGTGCCGAATTTGCAAACAGTATCTCAGGAAAGATAACGGAAATTATGCGAAATGGAAAAATAGCTGGGCACCCTATCTTTATTACATGTTTCGGAATCTTTCCAACAGGGGCAGGACAAAAATATGGAAGATTTTGCCTTTGGATTGGCAACGACCATCTACGATAACTAAAACATAATTGTATCGGTATAACTATGATTAATGTCAATTGCAGTAAACATGAAAATTGTTCTATGATATCTTGAATTGCAATATTAATACGGGTGTTTTTACATAGTTTCCTCAATGAAAGATTGTTAAATGATATATTTCCTTACATTAATCGGGGTGATTTTATATTAAATTGATCTATTTTTATTTATTATTGACATGCGCTACAATTTAAATGTTTCATGTTTTCAGTTGACAGCTTCCTTTGGTGAGATTCCATTGAGATACCATTGATTCGGTATTATCGCGTGCACCGTGCTGCACTCCCATGCATGACTTACGCAATCTCGCGCTGCCAGCGCCAAACCACACTCGGACATTCTGAAGGCCCCTAGTATGCATTCACCGACCCTGCCTTCTGCCGCGCTAAAAGACGAATAGCGCTTGCTTCTTGGTTCAATAATTCGTTCAATTCACAACCACTCCGGCCCTGTGACCGCACTGACCCCACGCCTCTCTCGTCATGCGCGTCTCTTTTAGACAGCCACTCCTCATCATTTCGGCCGCACCATTTTTTGTCCGTTCAAAACAAAAACAACAACTGCCTCTCTAGAGAGAGGGACAGAGCTTATCCTCCTGAGAAAAATATTCTTGTATAATCGTACGTCTAGTTTCAAAACCGACCAGACCATCTAGATGACAATTTCAATCTTTCAATAGCTCTTGAAAGCCAGAGACTGCTGCAGATCCACGACTCATTGAGAGAAAGTACTGTACGGCTCTTTCTTGTGACACGGCACGACACGATGGGAAGCAGTGGAACGGAGATCAAGCGGCTTGCCGATGACTCAGTGAGGCGGATCGTTGCCGAGCAAGCCATTACTGACCTATCCAGCATTGTCAAGGAGCTTGTGGATAATGCTCTCGACGCTGAAAGCACCACCATCAAGAGTAAGTTGCACTCTTCACTTTCTTCATTCATCCATCGATTCACTTCTTTAGAATCCTCTGCTTTTCCAAAGCGCGCGCTCACGTATGTATTTTCTCCCTACAGTTCGACTCTTTGGCCAGGGCCTGGATATTGTGGAAGTTTCGGACGATGGGAGTGGAGTCCCACCGGCATCCCGGCCGTACCTAGCCGAACGGTACGCAACATCGAATATCTCGCGCTTTGAAGATATTTATTCAGGGACAGGCTTGACAATGGGCTTTCGGGGTGAAGCACTCTTCAGTATGGCATGTTTAAGCTTGAAACTAGTGGTAGCTACTCGGACGGAAGACGAGGAAACGGCTCAGAAATTGGAGTATCTAAGAGACGGAAAACTCGACCCAGCTTCTGTGCAGACGATACACCGAAAAATCGGAACTACCGTGGCAGTAGTTCAACCTTTCGCGGCGCTTCCTGCAAGGCGAATGGACATGATGCGAAGGATAAAAGGCGAGCGTTCGAAACTTTTCCGATTAATGGAATCTTGTAAGTGCGCAACAAGGCCAACAACTGGTGCATGCATGCATGCGTGGAGAATTATTGTGACAAAGTCCTGACTTTATTATGATTATGTGTTCTCTTAGATGCCATATTCAATGTGGGTGTACAGCTAATCTTGATTGACATCTCTCCTTCGGGGAGAGAAGATGTCGCGATGACTACCAGCTCTACGAGCACCAAGCTAGAAGATACTGTGAGCTCCGTTTTGGGACACAAATTCTTGGGCACGCTTTCACCGTTTGATCTACCTTTTGATGAACTGCTAAAGCGGGATGACAACATTTACAACTGGGGGGTCAAAGGGTTGGTATCCACAAATCCAAAGGGGGATACACCGAATAGGGCGGTTGGTTATTACAGCATAAATGGCCGTGTCGTTGACATTCCTAAAATCACTTCCGTCCTGCGACGAGTTTGGAACGGATTCGGTGGACGAAAAAAGCCATCTTGCATACTCAGTTTCACGCTTCCCAACGACTCTTTTGACATCAACCTCTCACCAGACAAGCAGCAAGTATTGTTGACGCACGAGCAAGAGATCTGCGAGCTGATAGAGGAAAAAGTTACACAGTTATGGTGCAGTCAAACCCAGGGAGTCTTCGAATTACAACAATTGGAAGGCCCCGTCGAAGAGGATGTTACTGAAATGGATGACGATAGAGAGCGTCAAATGCACAAGCGAAGATTCGCCTTTGTTCACGACATAACAAAAGCGAAGATGCAACATGACTCTGATGACAGGCAGAGGTCCACCGAAGGGGAGGAGAAGAAACAGGCCGAAGCTGATGCCAATGTCGAAGATACTTGTTCCAAATCCAATGAGGTGGATGCACCTGTATCGAAAAAGGCAAAGCTTTCGTCGACAGATGAGGATGGTAACGAGAAATCAAGTTCGGAAGCCACTGCCCCGATACCAGATGTTGAACCAGCGTTGCCGCCTGTGGAGAGGGTATCAGACATGGAACGGCGCCAGTGGACAGAAATGAAATCGAAATTCAATTCAGGTGACTTTCAAGACGAGATTTCCGACATGGCACCAGTGACTCCGGATGATCCATCACAACCAAAAGCATCCCCACCTGACAGCGGGGTGAGAGTTGCAAGGGCTTCGATGGATGCTGGTCGAAGAGGACCGGGCAGAGAGAAACCGATGGAGTTCACGAAGACTCAGAAACAGCTATCACTGCAACAGTTTGCCTTCCAACCTATTCAACAGCCTACCAGGAGAACAAAGGAATCTAGTACGGGGACAGAACAAATTGCATCCAAGAGAATTCATGAGAATGTGGCGCAACCAAAAACGGGACGTTCGACCAGAGCCACCGTCGAATTAGAAGACCCATACAAGAAGTACCCTACGTGTGGTTCTACCGTTCGGCGGGAAAGCGGTGCAACCACTGACGAGGAGGCTCCTTCCATGAGCGACGGCGGTGAGCTTTTATCCAACAAGGCCAATACAGCTAGTCCAACGGCATCATCGCCAATATTGCCAGACGAGAAAGCGTCGCCCACTGGAAGTGAACCTATATCTGACAAGTCACAGCCCGAAGCTGTTGTCTGGACTTCTTTCAAAAACACAGACGAAGTGTGTCGTAGTTCAAGACTGGAGAGAATGCAAATGATGCGTCGCCGGCTGGATCTCAGGAGCTTACAGCGAAGCTGCAGTGATGGCCAAGATCTTGACCCGGACGCCAACGCTGTGACAAATAGCGTAGGGGTTGCTGGGTCTTCACAAGCAACGAGTATCAGCCTCTCGAAAGATCAATTTCGTAGTGAAATGCAAGTGATTGGTCAATTCAATATGGGTTTCATTCTTGCGAGATGCAAGCGGAATCACCTATGGATTTTGGATCAGCATGCCTGCGAAGAGAGAACAAACTTTGAGAATCTGCTTCGCGATACTGTGATCCACGAGCAAACTTTGCTCAAACCGATGCCCTTGGACTTGAGCCCGGCAGAGGAAGCCTGCATCTTGGACAATGTGGACATATTTGAAGCAAATGGTTTCAAATTCAAGTTTGATTCCTCGGCACCTATTCGTCAGCGACTGTCGCTTACCGGTCTCCCCCATAGTGGCGCACGAGACGGCCGAAAGGCTGTTCAGTTTGATAAGGGGGATGTAAGCACCTTGTGCGCCATCCTCATGGATGGGTCGTCCTATGACGCCGGTGACGGCGGCACGGGCACTGATGGCAGTGGCAGATATGGCAACAATGCTGTCAGAAGGTACGCCAGCACGGCTAGTAGCCAGTTCGATGCTGCAGACCGGATCATAGCACGTCTACCCAAGGCGATCGCCATGTTTGCCAGTCGCGCATGCCGTTCATCGGTCATGATTGGCACTGCGCTATCTGAGAGAGAGATGGAAAAGATAGTGCGGCGCCTGGCGGATGTCGATCAACCTTGGACCTGCGCGCATGGTCGACCCACCATGAGGCATGTTGGAGAGGTTCTTTCTGTGCTCCAGCAAGATGAGCGGAGGGCAGCAGAATACATCACGGACCCCACCGTGACATATACTCCAATGACCCAGGAAGCTACATTAGACGAGAAGCAGGAAAATTGATGTGATGCACCATCTCGCCGCACAAATGATATTGCACAATAGCACATAGTACCATTTCGAAAAGTCTACGGACGGTACTGGTAGAGTAATGGTCCAATGGATGAATGAGGTATAGGAATGCTACAGCTGATTCTTAACTATAGACATACCACTAAGAATATATCAAAAGAAAGAAGAGTATCAGTGCCACTGCAGTGAGAACCAAAATAATGACACAATTTTTCGTCCCTCCCGCTTGCTTTATGAATTCCTGGGTACTTCGTGTGACCAAGTCTAGATTCTCTGCGGCATCATCTAAGTCAGTCTCCATGGATTCTAGCATTTTGTTCTGCAGCCCCAATTCCTCGGATATTCCCATGGACATTTCGCCGAGTCGCAGAACGGACGCGCTCAACATGTCCAGCCCTTCATCTTGCTGCTTCATCAGTTCCTACATTCATGCAACGACAGACGAAATAAACAAATAATCCAAATCAAACAGTGAGGCCCACTGACACATTGATGTTGGCAACACTGTTCATGCCGCATTCTTTTCCTTGTTCGTTCGTTCTCACCTGCTGATTGCGTAAACTTGATTCGACAAAATCGTCCCGGCCGGCATTGTCGCTGTCATCACTAAAGTCATCTAGATGGACTTTTGAATAATTGCTATTGGTATTGGACCCACTTCGGTTGAACATTGTGAAGCAACTCCTAAGAATGAATGAATGAATGAATCAAGAATCAATCACTCGTTCCGTTTGAAAAACAACAACGGAAAGTTAGTCCGTCAGTCTTGCCAACTTCAAAAGGCAATCCAATGGACACTATTTGTATCCGATTTCCGTAACAACGAAGACTCGAAACTATCCTGCGACTACGAAGGAGTCTTTCCGGGCAAGATAACAGCAAGAGTTGAATGGAAAGTTGCGGTGGTTTTGACGGCGCTACAGTCCGGCTCCTTTATCACCATGGTCAATGACCGCGTACACGTACCGGTATAAAACTACGACGGTCCCAGCAATTCTGGGCGCTGGATGCATGCATGGCGTGTGCGGGATTCATACTAATGACTGCGCCGCGACCCGCGACTCACTCCCCCATCTACTCGTTCGTATTTCGCACCGGTACACGTACAGTACCGGTACGCTCGCCTTGCCTTACGTACGTATCTGGTACTTCTTGTACTGTACCAGGTACAAGCACAGTACCAGGAACATCCAAGGGTGCGGGTCACCGCGCACTAACGTGGAACTCGCTTTACGGGCACGCTTGGACAATGCTCTTTCGCGCTAGCCACGCTCCGTGGCAAAGCCCGCTTGGCCTGGGCCAAGAAGGGCCAAGAATTCTTGGCCCATCTTGGCCTGGGCCTACCCCCTTTCTGTAACCCCAAAAGAGATTAAACAGACTAGTCGTCGAATTTCAAACATCGCATCATTGCATCATCGCATCAGCGGTCATCATTGCATTTCATCATCGCTCATTGAACAAATCCAAGATCTCTCGCATCGATTCATTCTTCAATTTTCTCTTGTCTTCCCACCTACCATGGCATCTGTCACTCAAGGTGCATCTAGAGGCCTGAAAAAAGGCCATAGCGGCCCAAACTCATGTCGCACCTGAAAACATTGGCCTAAAACAGTAAGTACTTATACACGCCACTTTATACGGAACGTTGACAATACGGGTGTACGTGACATATTACTATCCTCTACTACACAACCCGCTAGGTCACAGTCCCACAACTGCAAAATAAAAGTTTCCGCGCTGAATAAAAATCCTCAACTCTAAATAAATTCCTTTCCGCACCTCTGCAGTTTTTTTACTGCAACAACCGCATATAAACTGCAAACCACCTCCTTTGGCGCCTAACTGATTATCCGCCCCCTAAAATTGACCCCAAACGAAGGCATAGTTTTCCCCTTCGAAGCAATCCGGGTTTCTATGCTTTCTCCTTGGTGTACTACTTCGATCAACTGGTCGACTATTTCTTTTTTCATCGGTACACAATCGTGTTCTACGTCGCCAGCATCCAAAAACGAGGTCATACAGCGGCGGTGTGCTCGACCAGCCCCTCCGCCATTGACTTTCTTCCTAGCACAATGTTGATCTTGGGAGAGCTGATCACCGATCACAAAGGCCATCTCCAGAACGAGGTGGACATGGACCCACTCGCCAAAAAGAAACAAAGGGAGAAGTCGCGCACATTAATTAATGTTGACCGGTTCTATCAATAAAGCGATTCTAACGGCAGTGAAAAACAAGACGGTGGCCAGGCCCCTAGATGTGGACGCGGCGGTGGACGCGATGTGCGTGGACGCGGAGAGATAGCAGCACAAAACGGCGGTCCAATGGGGAGAGGGCGAAGTGGCGGACGTGCAAGCCAGAGAGGAGGCGAAACGCTTGGGGGGCGTGGCGGATGTAGAGGCGAAGTGCGTGGTGGACGCGGCGGTGGACGCGATGGTGGGCGTGTAGAAGAGAGAGCAGCGGGTGGTCCAACGGGGAAGAACGCTCTGATCTAAGAGTGTATGCAACAATACAATGATTTATAGAATAGGATAACAACAGCAAGGTCGGAAGGATTGTGGGAAGAGCTACAAGGGTCTCGGTGCCACTCTCGATCGAGTGGCCGTTGTGACTCCACCTTGTGTCTTTCCATCTGCCACGCGTAGCATCGCTTCGCCTCACGTTATCCTCTAATCTAGTTGGTCGGATTAATTCGAGCGGACAGATCGTGGGACGACTGAAATGATTATTGAATGACGCAGTTTTCGTTGTTTCGGCGGTTGATGATTGATGATGAAGCTTTCTTTGTCATGTTGTTGTGTGTTCTTGTGATGATGCCCCATCGTAACAGTGCATCAATAATACTTCTACTTCACACGGAAAGTAATTGAAAAGCAACAAGGCCTTTACTGATTTGCTTTCAAGCTAGCGGGACAGCAATGCCACTACCAAAATCCAAGAAACACCTTCTGGTGACTTTGCTCCTACCGGTATCTTTTCGGTGCACAGCTTCCTTTTTCATTATCCGACATCATCATGATCGTCACCATGTCACTATTAGTCGTACGAGTACGAGTACTGCTCGACCAGCTTACGATCTGAATTCTGCCTTTGAGTGGCTCTCGGAGGAAAGGCATAAGAACCCAGGATATAGCAATATCGAATGGCTCGATATTGTTTCAAGTTCAAGTCCTCCAGCCGAGACTTCCAACCAAAAATTACTCACCGAACAACCACAGCATAATGACGAAGGATTGGTGTCTACTTCTACGATTATGCCGTTATACCCTCTGGGAGCTACCTATCTCCCTTCCACTGTCAACCAGACCCTCAACAATGTCGAACCACAAAATTTACAAATGGCCAAAGATCTGTTAAGTTCTGGTTTTCCTACTCCGCGATTTTGCGTGGCGCTGCGTGCTATGGACACTGGCCGCATAGCGAATATAGGGACTGTGTTGCAGATCCTCGAGGCTGACGAACAATTCCAAGAAGATGGTACATTGGTACGCATTCGATTGACCTGTCGGGCGGAGGAGGAGCTCGTGGAGATTTGTGATATTATTAATCCACAAGCCTTTGCTAGAGAGAATCGTTTGCGAAAATCCTCTGAATATCTTCGTTGCCAGGTACGTGTACGACAGACGCTCGATAATGAAGCGGATACGCACACCATGGAAGAAAAGGAGGAACTACTCAAACAGGAAATTGAAACCATGGTTGGAAACTTCAATATGATCAAGACAATATATCAACTAGAAATCGGCAAGGCAGAGTTTCCACCATCCACGTTGTTTCAGCTTGGGAATGCAATGTCCACGTGGGATGCCACTGAAAATTTTTCGTCAGAGGCGGCCTTTTGGGCCTCCGCCCAAGAATGGCAATCCGTGTGCTACACTATTCGACAGGGAAAACAATCCATGCTTTCCATAAATCGGAACGAGTTGATGGTGGAGGCAGCCTCAGCAGCAGGAGGCCCCCTCAAATTGCCGATCCATCTGGAAGATCTTTCTCCGCAAGTCCAACGGCAAATTCAGCTCATGGAAGTCGAAGCGCAAAAAGAATATTTCCAATTAGGGATGGATCCATGTCTTGACTTTCAAGCGTTGGTCAGTCTTCCAAACTACCACGATCAAATTCTAGGGCTGACGCAGCTGATTTCCCGGGAAAGGAGTCGATTGGAAGTGCTTGCGACAGAATCATCTCGAAAGGCACGGGCGTGACGCGTCTGAAAAACTGATGATGGATATTAACTTGGAATGGGAGATACTACTTGTTGTGGAAATATAGACCCAGTAGAGAGGACTTCTCTCTCTCTCTCTCTCTCTACTACTACTACTACTACTACTACTATTACTATATTGTAAAGTATATATCGTAAAGCAGAAAAAAAGTGTACTGTCTAATTTTGCTACTACCTTAACGCTCGAGAGCAATGAATCATCTCTCGCATACAGTATAATAACTCTACCAGTATCGTACCGGTACACGTTCCGTACCGGGTACTGTAGGGGGGAGAGAGCCTTCACCGCTATCTGAGCGCGGCGGCGCGGAAAGAATGAAAATCAAAGATATAACGTCCTAATAACGTTCTAACATCAAAGTTGTCTAAATACCCCAAAATTAGATATATGCCCTTGCGAGCCAGCAGGAAGCTGTCACGTTGATTTTCTACGAGATGGAACCTTCATGTCGTGTGGGAAGGACAAAAGATTTAGCCAAATTCATCGAAGGTTTTTCTAGCGTTTAAGTTTTGCCCCTTCACAAGATTGAAGATCGATTCATTCATCATCATCATCATCGCGTGAATATCGTGGATGTTGTCACGCCTACTACAGTAGCTAGTAGAGAAAGACAATAGCTGCGTCCACACACCCCACACACACCAAGAACAGATGGGAAGGGAGGAAGCAATAGCCTTTGATTGCATAACACTCACAACCGAGGAAAAAGGATCATGTTGCGTCCTTCAAGCGAGAGCTGTTGCCCTCGGGTTTCTCACATCCCGGAAGTGTGGAAATGCGTAGACATTGAAGCGCCCTCTTCGCTCCAAGAAGGTACGTATTCGCAAAGGACGAATCGCTGAATACGGCGATCGGAAGGAACGATAGTATGGAGTATAATCGTGAATCTCATATTTGATTTTGTTTCGCTTCTTGCCTGGTCAGGATATATCTTTTGGGCGACATGGGGTGATTCTTCTTTTCCGGTGAAGGTTCCAGCAGGTGGTGTAAAAGCGGGCCAAACGTTACGGGTGCCGCTGATGAACTCGCATCTTGTTGAGCGCAGGGGGAAATGGAAAGATGGACTTTGTTCATGTTTTCGGTTTGGCTTCTTTCATCCTCACTTGTGGATTGCTTGGGTTTGCCCACAGATTCTTCTGGGACAAATTTTGAAGAGAATGAGAATGACTTGGCTTGGAAACCCTGCTGCTTCCAAATCCTCCGTCCAGTCTCTCGTGGGAAAATTCTTCATTATTTTGGTTATTTTTAGTTTGTACGACGTACTTGTGGCACCACCACTTTTTGAAGTGACCGTGGACGAGAAAGGAGGCTTAATGCTTCAACAGAATATGCAACATCGGTGGCACCAAGTACTATATGTCCTGATGAGTCTGCCCATGACAATTTATGGGGTTATGGTTGTGGCTAAGTTGCGCGCCGCCATTCGATCAAAGTATGGGATTCCTACAGGGAAGCTGGGGATGCTAGAGGACTTATGTTGCGTTTGCTGCTGCAATTGTTGTGTGATCTCTCAGCTGGCACGCCAGACGGCGGATTATGATCATGAACCAGCAGAGTGTTGCTCTCCAACGGGGATACGGCGGCCATCGTCTGCATCGGAAGAAGACTCTATCATCGCTGCAATGCCAGTGTGATTATATCGAGGAGCGTATATCGCAAAACCAGACGATTTCCTACCGGCATCACGAGCACGCGAAGCACGGGAAACAAATTAATATATTTTTCCTACGAGAGTTGTTCCTCTGGCTTCAACAGCAGTTCTCTCATCGTGAGGCCCCAGAATTTGCCGCCGCCACTCTTTCGGGTGATGATTAATGCGTCGCCCCCACCGAGTTGAATTTTGACTGGGTCAGTGTAGACCCATTCACCAATGGAGTACAAAACTGGAACTTCGCACGCCTCTGAGCCATTTATGCTCACACAGAGTAGATCTGCCTCTTGCTCTAAATGAAGAGTACATATCTTGAACGTCAACTCATACTGCTTTGTTGGAAACGGGGTGGGGATTGTGTACTTGAGAGACGAGCCCTGGTTTTCTCGTTGAAAGTGCACCTGACCTCCACCTTCAAAGCACCGATGCACGACGATCCCTTCCTGGTCGGAAAAGGCACACGCGGGTACACGGACCTGTCCTCCTTCTGTAATTTCAATCCGGTTGTCGTCTGTGGGTTTGTCGTTTCGGGACAAAAAGGTGCGGATGGTACAGTCTTCCGGATTTTCGCCATTTTTTGGATCACGTCTATAGCAACCCTGTACCTTGCTTGCTCCGTCAGCCCAGGATCGCAACTGAATCCGAACGAGCGAACGCCAAAGTGACCCATTAGGATCGAGACGATTGGGGCCTCCACCAATCGGTTTCTCTTGACAAGCTTGTGCCATACATTGTAGAAGGGTAACTTTCAGGAAATACTCTTCAAGATCCTTTTGGAAGTATCTAGCATCGGCCTCCATTTTGAAATCGTCCCCAGTTATACCTTCCCAAAAACTCATGCGCAAACCCCTCCCGAGGCACGTTTCCCAGCCGACATCAGGAGTCCAGCGAGCTAGTGCCGCGTGGCCTCGTTGTTTGACGCCCCAAGTTGGCACACCAAAAGCTTTGCAGAGAAATCTACCCATCCATGCTCTTGGACCACATTTACCACCACCACTGATAAGCTTTCTAAAAGTATGCCGGCCGGGCCCCCAATCTGGGCGTTTGTATGCGACGTCAGTCATCACTTCCGCGCAGTACTTATCGCTGGACTTGTCGGGATTGAGAAGATCGGGACGATATCGCTTCAATTGGTCGCGACCCCACTGTAGTTCTTCATCCGTGGCATCGCTATTAACAATGAGACGATATTCCCATACCGTAAAGTATGGGAAGGAAGGATCCAATTCGCCGTTTTTGTGAGCGTTGACGTAATGAAGGAAACGATTCTTTGGATCAATAAGTGCCGTCTTGGTACCGAATGTAGTAATCGGAACAGCCAATTCCAGTGCCACACCCATGGCCAACCGTCTATGACAATCTGAGAAGGATGATTCATCCTCCTCAATAATCTCCATCAACTCGTCGTACAATTTGTACGCATTCGCAAATTGTCCCTTGATAGCTCCTCCGTTCACCAACATTTCTTTCATCACATCTTCATTCTCCAGGAGATCCATGATGTACTTGGGATCGTTATTCTTGCAAAATCCGGGAAGCGATCGGAAGCCCTGTTGAGATATAATTGCACACTTCATCAAGTGAATATGAAGACTTTCTGATTGTCGATCCATGAGTGCATCTTTTTCGAGAATCGGAACCACGACTTCGATGGTTTTCTCCATTTGTTTTTGTGCTGCTTGATTCAGTGCCCTGTGTTCGCCAGCAGCAGCCTTAATCTCATCGGGTGATGCTTGCTGCTTTTTTAGTTCATTCACTTTCTTCTCTGCAGCATCTCGTTTCACAAACACTCCCTCGTGTCCTCTCAGGATTTCCACAATCTCATCCTTGCGGGGTAGCGAATACTTGAGACATTCCGCACGACTCTCGTTCAATATCGATAGGAAGAATTCTTTACTGTAAGTTGGGGTTAGCATTTTTTAAACAGTGGTAGATTGAGATAATATGGATCTAGCAATGATAGAGATGTAATTGCAGAACAGGCAGCAAATAATGAGGCGTGCCCATCGCCCATCGCCCATCGCCCATCGCCCATCGCATTGTCGTCGGTCATTATCATCTACGAGTACTGTATTGGTGAGAAAGGATCGAGAAATCTAAATCTTAGTCGTGCCTTATCTTGCGTCGTTTGCCTGCACGTCACACTTTTCTCGTCTTTTCTCGCGCGCTTCGTCGTCGTCGTTCGCCTTGGTTCCACTTTTACTCTTCCATTTTTTTTATCCCAAGCATGCTACGTGTAGCCTGCCGGTCTCAGACTTTTAATTGGCGCGCCGCCCCCGCCGCCCCCGCCGTCCATTGGATATTCTTCTTACGCGTGGAATTAAAAAGATGTGCCCCTTTCCAGGTGGCGCTCCCATCAAGAGGTGGCGTTTACCGCCAATCGTGCATATAAAAAGTTCAAAATCGCATGCTGGGCCCGTCTTCTACGACACGTTCTTACGATTTAATTACGAGTACATCATACATGCCTGAAATCATGATGTGATGATATGCCGGGCCCTAATTTTAACGATGTCGTATACGACAAAAATGAAATAAGTAATCTTAGAAATAATGAGAGAGCGGAAATTGGAGATGAATTCATCCTTTTATCTTTCTCTACTCGGACCTTCATTTGCTACCGGTACGTGTGAGGTACATATCTGGTACTGTACCGGAATGTGGCTACCGGTAGCTTTATTAGGTACTGTACGTGTGTTTCCCCGACGCACCTTTCATTATTTCCAGTGTGACACAATCCCGACAGTTTTATTCATCCTTCGGTCCAAAAGAGAGACAAGAACCAAGACCATATCCCTCGTGTCGATACGATAATATAAATGAAAGGCAAGCTGCATGAGATGAATGAGTTTGATTTGGTCAAGGAAAGTATGGGGTCGAACTCCAGTGATGGAGTCGGAACGACTAATACTTTTTCCGAAAGTGACAGTCAGGATGATGATGCGAGAAGCTTTGATGAGGCAGCAAATAGCGCGAATGGTGATTCTTCTAACCGGCAATTCGTTCCAGATGATGACCGTGCCAGGTCTGTAGCGACCGTGGTCGATAGTTGTGATGGTGACGCGTCAGTAGATGTTTTATCCGAAACCAAACTCATTTCTCAAGAGGGCTCTTCTCAGGATTTTGTCTGCGATCAACAAGATGAGCCACCTGTCATGACACCATCCCAGGCGGACGGCCACCTTGGTTCATCCGCGTCTACTGAAAGGCTCGAGCGCTCCACGAGCACTGAGCCTAGAGATTTACAGCCGCATGTTGCTGCGCAAAGTTTAAACTTGGGGGAGGAGAACCAGCGTGGGAGCAACATCGAGGCTAGTCAAAATTTGGCGTCTCGGGTAGGGGAGCCCGCTGGTCCTGACAATAATTTTGCAGCGATTGAAAGCAGCCAGCCTGCCATACAAAGCTCGACATTGACACCTCTGCGTGCACATCGTCGGGAACGAAGGCCTAGGCATGCGTCAAGAATCCAACCAACTGATATTTCTTCCCCGTCGGCCAACATCGAAGAAGATGTTAGTACCTCACCAGGAAACAATAATTCAAATCCAGCGAGGGCATCCTCCACCATGTCCGAGGGTACATACGCAGATAGAGTTCGTAGAAAGCTAGCGTCTTATCCGGGCGTTACCCTTTCAGATCATGGCGATGTAGGCAGTACTCAGACACAGACATCGGAACTCCTCCCGCCAGCGGTGGGAATCAGTGCAGACTTATCCTCATCACAGAGTACTTCACATAGCAGCCAAAGTATTGATAACCCGCACAACATGGAGACTGCTGAAAATATTTCCACTTCCAACAACGAACAAAGCTCTAGTAGCAGTGTTGTTCCATCGAACGAATCCGCGACCACTCTGAGTTCGAGCACATCATACGCCGCTCGTCTACAACGAAAGCGAAACCAAGGAGAACCGCCAAGAGCCACATCCGAAATCTCGTCACCCTCGGGTACTGCGTCTCAGCTGTCCGACGATGCACCACCCGCGCGAACTCAATCCATGTTTCAGTCTCCCCCAGTCAGCACGCTATCGTCGCAGCCATCATCAAATCTTAATACATCGACAAGCTCAATCCTACCTAGAAATTGCGGTGTAGCGCCGTCTCGGGGGGATGGTAACGATTGGATCAAACCTCCACCGACAATTGCCAACCTATTAGGCCAACTTTCATCGCCAACGAACTCAACGCAAATGTCTTCCCGGTCACTGACGACTTCAGGCATGGACGAAGGTGATCAATTTTTTGCTGCACTGAACAGGGGCTTAGCCCCAGCCACCTCAAATGAGCTACGAACGGCTCGCCCAGTCGCCACGCCAAGACACCGAGTGCAGGACAGTTTCAGCTATCTTCCCGCAGAGACTAGAGGCGACTATATTACTGGCGGGCAGGGTATGCTGGTGTCGGATGAGATTCCAGGCGCCTTTCAGGCACTAGGTAGAGCCTTTGGAGATGTTCCTGACTGGATTCGTAATCCAAGAAATAACGGTTCGCCACCTGTTGTTGGAAATGTCGAAGGTGCTGCATCGGGCGAGGAAATATCATTGCCTACTTTGCTCGACGTGGTTCCGGAATCAGAATTGGGTGTTGCTGACAAGGGTAACAACGACAACTTTCGTGACATACGCATGAGTACGGCCCAGGGGTCTTTTACCATAAGAGCCCAGTATCAGGATGGGGATTCTGTTGCTGACAACTTTGACTTTGATGGGTTGGAAGTGGTGCAGGCAAGGCTTCTCGAGAAGTCGGCTTCCCAGGCCATCATCGAAGAGACAGAAGAGGGCGATGTAGAGGAAGGGGAGTCATCACCCGAGAATCCAGTCATCCTGAGTCCAGAAGACGCAGCCTATGAAGCAGCTGCAATCGATGATAGTGCTATTTTTTCGGCTGAAGAGGTCACAAATGAAGAAGTTCTCAAAGAAGCCACTGCGAAAGCCACCGTCCGTACAATCTACTTCACGATAGCTATTTTGACAATTGTGTTAATATCCCTCATTGTGATTTTTTCAGTTGGAAAGGATGACGACTCGAATTCAACTGTCCCCGCTCTTGCTGAGCCTGCGGAGCCCTTGGCCTTGTTTCCCCGCTTCACTAGTCTTCCGAGTAGGAAAACGATGTGCAAGACGGTCCCTTCTGATATTTTTGATGACTTTTCTCCCATTGTAGAGTGCTACTGTGGTCGCAAGATTCCGGGTATCCCCGCCAAGATCATTGATTCCCACGCCTACTTGGTGCGCCTCCTGCTTGTAAATGGGATCATCAACTATCCTCCGCTCCCGACGGATTGTTCTGATCCTCAAAATTTGGCCATTTTGTGGATGGCAGAGGCAGAACCTTTGGTAAAGACCGTGGACGAAACAATCACTCGCTATCTTTTGGCTGTCCTGTTCCACAGTCTGGGTGGCTTAGGATGGTCCGACAACACTTTCTGGCTCACGAATCGATCCGAGTGTGCGTGGCATGGCGTCCGATGCAACTCATACTTCGTGATTTCACAGATACAGTTGCCAGACAATGGTCTTGCTGGTTCTATACATGAACAGTTGGCAAAGCTTCCCTATCTTCAAACTTTCAACGTTACTGGTAATAGTCGGTTGGTTGGTAAAATTCCTGAACAAGTCGAACTGTTGATGGCAGATGGCAAACTCAGCGTGTACGCCAATGGCACTTCCATCAGCAGAACACCTGGTAAATGGGTGACAGATGGCGATGTCTAGAGTACGTAGCTAGAAAGGCACCATAGCTCTTTGATACTGACACTGGCCTTCATCATTCTCGCTCGTGCATCCTTTTATTGTTCACTGTTGGTACTGTAGCTCTCTCTACTACCGTCAAGGTTCGAGTATTGTCGATAATCATCATCCATCTGGTTTGCACCAGTACAAAAAGCGCGCGCCTGCGTGACAGATGAGTCATCCGACTTGTATGTATTGATTCGCGCGTGAACCAGGCGACGGAATCGAGAATCCGGAATGCATGCAACCAGAATACGGTACAGTATGGATACAGTACAGTACAGTGCAGTGCAGTGCAGTACATACGGCCACACGTCACACGCCAGTCAAAATTTCAAAATTCAACCTGTTTCTACGAATGAAAGCAGATGACGATGACACGAGAGATCGAGGCTCGTGCTGGAGTCTTCATCGTGTGCTACTCATACAGTAAGGTAACTCGAAGTAGCAACAACGAAGAGCTTCACCTTGCCACATTCAGTCAGTACAAGACAATGAAGCAGCGACCACCGAAACGAGTTACATTCAGCGCCAAAGATGACGTGGCCATCATAGAGTCGTCTTTCTATATTGCTTCCCCCACGTCGGAAGTCCGAGCCACAAAAGGCTTGAGTCGTATATTTGCTTCTACATTCTCGATCGTATTTGTGCTTTTAGCACTTTTATTGCCTGTGGACAACGCCTCACATGTTGCGTCTTCGCTGGATGGTGGGGCATTCTCAACGCCAAATACTCGTAGTACGGAGTCATCACCATCTTCTCACCCGCCACCCAGGCGAGGGAAATTCGTGGGGGACACCTTCGACGCCAAGGATTTGTACGAGGCATACAAGGAGGTGGAAACGGAATATCATACTAAAGCTTTTCGCGACGCAGCGGACTGGCGAGTCCTCGCGAGCCGGCAAGAAGTGGAAGTGTCCATGATGGAGCATCCAAGTGATCCCAACTGCCCCTACGTAAAAATGGTGGCTGTGATTCCAGCGTCTGTTCAAGAATGTTGGAGTTGGTTGTCACTCTCCAACTGGCCAAAGAATATGCCTAAGATGGATCCATTCTATGAAGGAGTGGATTTACATGGCGATTATGATTATAAAGGAGTCAGCATGATTCTGGCGCGAAAGCGAACGAAGCGAATTTTGGCATTTGGAAAGCGCGATATTGTCTTTTTGAGCGTTTCGGATCAGCCACTGTCTGATGGAACGTGGGTTTCGGGGAGTGTCAGTGTGGAAACGCCACAAATACCAAGACAGACGGCCTACACGCGTGCGTTTCAAGATTCTATTGCTTTTTACAAACCGCTTGAAGGAAACACCAAAACTCGGGTGACGATTGTTTGTCGGATCGACTTGAACGACAGTTCAGCAGAGGGCGCGGGGGGCTGGATCCCGATGTGGCTATATGTCAAAACAATTGGTGCGACAGGTGTTCGATCCGTCACCAGCATGCGCGATGTGATCACAAAGGAATATGCAGAGAAACAACTATATCTCCCTCAAATGGAAGACAAAGTTCTGGACCCCACTCGATTCAATTTCTGGAAGCGCAGGATTGCTGGAATAAGCCTCAATAGCGACCCCATAAAAGATGAAACGACAATACCAGAAATCGAAGGTCCAACGCCGGATCATGGCAAACGATGGAAATTTCCATGGGGCAAAGAACCGCAAAGTCCTTCCATTCCGCCAAAGGTCGACCAAGCACCAATTTTGGCAGGTGGTACAGTTAGAAGCCATCGTGTACCACGATTCTTCTTTAAACGATGATTTGTGATGTCATTTGGGTTGCACTTGCTTGTGTACCTTGCTACCAGTGTTTGTTCTTGCAGTTGCTGTCGGCCACGAATGAATGAATACTCTCTAGAGTAGAAACGACTCTATTAGTCTACTATCTACCACCATCGATCTCGCATCATCGTCAGATCTCAAAACAATAACAGAATCATCATCAATGTTCTGTCGTCTGTCATCGGTCCGGGAAATCCATCTTCGTGTAGGATTTTACGTCTTTTATGTACTGGGAAGGGAGGACAACTCCTACACAAAATTTCGAACCAATTGAAGCTTGTTGAGACGCCGGTTCCGCCTGCTGCAATTCCAGACTATTCCACACCGCAGAAGCCTTTTTGATTTTACGATCGATGTTCTTGCAGGTAATGCATACAAATAATCATAACTCCTTCACTGTCTTGCATATGACAATGATATAGCAGGAGTCATTGGGACGATCATTGTACTCCTCCTCCTCTTCCTTATCTCCTGTCCCCCAGCCGCCGCCAAAACCACGTTGGCTCCTGTCAAGAACCGTTCCATCGATCCCTCCACCTACTGACTGTCAAAGACACCCCACCTTCCGAAGACATAACTTGCTCCTTCCGATCAACGATGAAGAAGAAGTCTAGCTTTTCCTTCCAGGCAACAAAACCAGCCAAACCCACCAGCCTCACCACGACGATCAACAAGGACAAGAACAACGGTCGATTGATCCACCCGGAAAATATTAAGGGTGTAGACGAAGACGGCCGATTTTATAATTCGTACGATGCATTAACCTCGGAACAGACAGAGCGACGCGATGAGTTTTATGGTGCAAACAAGCTATACTGGGAACATGAAGGTTGCTTGGCAAAGAACGACGACGAAGCCATGGTGGGAGATAGCGATGGTATCGAGGATGCAGTCGAAGGGCTTTCATTCCTAGATCGGCTACTTGCGGATGATCATGACAAGTTGCAGCCTGGACACAAGCGCAAGTTTCTACATGCAGTAGATGCAGGAGCTGGTGTTGGTCGTATCACTAAGCACGTCTTGCTGAAACGATACGACGAGGTTCGTCTCGTTGAAGGAGACGAAGGATGGTCGAAACGGAGCAAAGTCTATTTGGGTCGAAAGAGGGCTTCTCGGTGTACATTCAGCAATCAGCGTCTCCACATACTATCAGGAGCTGATGTGCGGAACTGGGGAGAGCCAGCAGATCTCGTATGGATCCAGTGGACGCTCCAATATCTCACAGATGATGACGTTGTTGATTGTCTCCGAACATTGGTTGGTGGACTTCGGGCTGGATCGGGTGTCTTGGTCGTGAAAGAAAATAGGCCTTTTGGGTCTGCAAGGGAGGATCGCTTTCAGATGGATTTACCAGAGGGCTTGAATGGGCGATACGACATTACGAGACCTGACTCGCACCATCGATATTTGTTTCAGAAAGCTGGTTTGGTAGTTTGCTTGATGGATAGAGGGGTAGAGACAAATACTTATGCTCTGAAGGCGCAAGAGTTTTAGATTAATCTTTTCTCTTTCTTTTGATAATGACAAGCATCTTCATACCGTAGTTCTACACTCTGCCTGTATCAACTGCGAAAGCTCTACTCTCGAGTAATAGTAGAGATACTCGTAGAGTACATACAAGTACAGCAGCGTGGTGGTGATGATTTTCCCACCGTCATCTATGATCGGAGGGCGAGAGGCAGGAGCGAGGACGAGGGTGGAGTAGTCTCGTCAGTCGTCAGGTTAGTCGTACACGTACCTGGACGGTACGGTATTAGTAGACTACCTGGTACCAGGTCCACGTGTACCGTATCGCTCGTGTCGGGTGTAGGGTTCCGTCGTCTGTCGGCAATCCATTTCCTGGTAGTCCAGGTTCCGAACGCAGTAGAATGCTACGTCTTTTCTGTACTTGTACGGGAAAAAGAGAACCAACTTATAATTTCCCCTCGTGAGGAGTCTGGAGCTATGTACATACCGGTACCCACCATCTGCCCTTTTGTTCTGTCTGCCATACAGTGCGCTAGCGGGCGTCTTCGTCTCAAAGGGCGCAACGAACAACAAGATTTCCAATACAGGATACAAGTCCTCGTATGACTTCATATTGGTTATTGTTGCATAGTACGAGTGGTCCGAGTAAACATCTTCTTCATTGGTTAAACATCTACCGCACTTTTTGTAGAGATAGAAGGCATGGATGGTGGTAAGCTTAATTTTCTGTGTCGATGTGAACGCATGCACGTTTCCCTTCCCTGAGCATTTTGTTGCTGTGACAGACCCCTCTACAAGACTCACCATTTGTAATAAGAATCGAAAATCATTCTGAGCATTTCCATTTGTAATGAAGAACAAGCTCAACCCCCCTCCCTCCCGAGCAACAAAACCAGCCAAAACCGGCACGAACGGCTGCAGATTAATCCACCCGGAAAATATTAAGGGAGTAGACGAAGGAGGAAAGTACTATGATTCCCATAATGCCTTACTTTCGAAGCAAAGAGAGCGACGCGACGAGTTCTATGATGCAAATGAGAGATACTGGGCCAGTGGAGGCTACTTGGGTAAAACCGACGACGAAGCTATGATCGGAGATAGCGATGGTATCGAGGATGCAGTCGAAGGGCTTTCATTCCTAGATCGGCTACTTGCGGATGATCATGACAAGTTGCAGCCTGGACACAAGCGCAAGTTTCTACATGCAGTAGATGCAGGAGCTGGTGTTGGTCGTATCACGAAGCACGTCTTGCTGAAACGATACGACGAGGTTCGTCTCGTTGAAGGAGACGAAGGATGGTCGAAACGGAGCAAAGTCTATTTGGGTCGAAAGAGGGCTTCTCGGTGTACATTCAGCAATCAGCGTCTCCACATACTATCAGGAGCTGATGTGCTGAACTGGGGAGAGCCAGCAGATCTCGTATGGATCCAGTGGACGCTCCAATATCTCACAGATGATGACGTTGTTGATTGTCTCCGAACATTGGTTGGTGGACTTCGGGCTGGATCGGGTGTCTTGGTCGTGAAAGAAAATAGGCCTTTTGGGTCTGCAAGGGAGGATCGCTTTCAGATGGATTTACCAGAGGGCTTGAATGGGCGATACGACATTACGAGACCTGACTCGCACCATCGATATTTGTTTCAGAAAGCTGGTTTGGTAGTTGACTTGATGGAGAGAGGTGTCGAGACCAACACATACGCTCTCAAGGCGGAAACTTAGCCTTTCTTCGATAGCAAGCATGATCACGTAGCGCATCATAATATATGGAACTCAGAGCTGGGTCTATTATTGGGCTGAAGGGCACCTGGTACCTCTCATTTGTTCTTCTGGATATTTTCTTCGGCCGCCATGACGTCTTGTGAATTCACGGAAGACCCCGTGTTGAGTTGTGGGTAGAGTTTCAATGACGTCTCATTAACTGCGGAGGTAACCTGATCAATACCCACTGCCTTTTTGTAGCTGGCAACAGACTCGGCTAGAAAGGGCCACCATCCAGATTGTGAAAACGCTGCCCGACCCATAGTGTTGGCCACGGTGGATGGAATTACATTCGAGGTTTCCAGTACCAACCGGTCTAGGGGGATTTCGAAGGCGCATTCGTGTAGGTAGGTAGCTTTGGAGAAAGAGACTGCACCATCGAGACCTATTGCGATAATATTGTTTGGAAAAGCCTGCAGCATTGCCATCATGTGAGACGCTCGTCCCGACCAGCCGACCAAGTGAACCTTTAGATTGGGGTATTTTGTAGTAGCCACAGTGAGACTGGATTGAAAATCCAGCAATGCCTTGGCATAATCTGTCCCAGCAACGCTGTCTTGTTCTGGATCGAGGGATGCAGCTCCAGGAAGAATGTGAATCTGCAACGGTGCTTCAGTTTGACCGGCGGCCTCCCAACAACAGCGAAATCGTTCCATTTGGCTCGAGGAATCCATACCAGGCTTTTGGAGGGTCTCGCTCGTATAGTCCAGAGAAGTATATATTGCAATAACCTCGTCGTTATCTTGAACAGTAGATACAAGACACTGGATGGTAGGTTCTTGTTCCGTCTCGCTGTCCAGTTTCCAAGCTTCGACCAGACCCACTACAAAATAAACCGACACATCGTCGATTTCAAATGTCACTGGATTGATCCAAGGTCGATTCTGTTTCACCAAGAAAGTTCTGGAGATAATCGCCTTCAAGTTCGATCTTTCTGTGGCAAGTTTCATTGCCGCCTGATACTCTTCTACTGCTTCCCTTTGAGAGATCTTGGCCTTTCCCCGACCCGAGCGCAGATATTCAATAGTAGCTGGTACATCGCAGTGAACATCAAAGTAAGATGGGATAATATCTTTGTCTTTTGAGAATTCTTCTCGGTACTCCAAGAATGCCACGAGACTATCACTACTTGTTTCGTAGCTACCGCTGGAACTGCGGCCTTGTCGGCGCGCCATGTACTTTTGCTTTTCCTGTTTGGGATCACTCTTGCCCTTGAAGCGTGACATGCCTCGTCCATCGTCGGCAATCCCTGGACATTCTCGCCTCACGTGTCCAGCCTTACCGCAAAGATAGCATTTTTGTTTGGAGCGCCGTTTTTCAGCAGCCTGCTGGCGTTGCATCTCTCGGCGTTGCGCGAAATCCAAATCTTCGGAATTGCTGCTGATGCCCTTTTGGGGGTTGTCGGACGACGACTCCTCGCCGGGTGTGTCCTCTGCATCTGGGTTATCTTCCTCATGACTGGTGTGGCTATTCGAACGATTTCGACGTGCCTTTTTCCCCATGATAGAATTTTTTTGCTACTCGAGATATTGTGTAAAGTCACGTGCGGTTGCAAGGAGCTAGCTATGGTGATGAAAAAGCATCAACCGGCATCGCAAATCGCAATGATCGCAACAAGATGGGTCGTCGCGTGTCGTGTCTCGTGCGTGTCATCATCGCGTCATGAAATAATAAGATCAGAAAGATCATCTCAACAACATCATCATGAACGGTTATCGCTGATCGGCGGGAGTACATAGTACGTGTAGTGAGTCGTCGTCGTCGTCGTCCGTGATTTTGAATTTGGTGGTGCGACCTCGGTGCGAAGGCGCGCTTCAAATAACGCATGGATAACTGTTAACGGTCGGAGAGAGTCCGGCGGTGCGCGAAAAGCGACAACTACTTCATCAAACCGAAAGCTCTTGCATTTTGCACTACCTGTCTGTTGGCTGTTGTAGAGTGAAAATGGATTTGATTTTTCTTCTTGACCCTCCTTACCTCCAATTTGCAGCGAGGCCGTATCATTCGCAATGGGATCTAACATTGAAGATGAATGTAGAAGAAGACCTTCGGCTCCATGTAAGAATCGTCCCCAACCACTGACCCAAACGCCTACTACGAATACTACCGGTACAGCAAGACTTCCGTTCTCCTCTAAGTTTACCAAGAATGCCCTGGCAGTTTCACTCACATTCTTGGCTTTAGTCTCCAAACGCACTATCACAAATTCAATTTTGGTGCTTGGTGACTCGTTGGGAGGAAATGTCGACGAAGAAATCTTATTTCGACCATTGTCAACAAAACCAAAAGGCGTATTCGTGTTAAAGGTGTCCAACACTGAGAAATTGGAGAAAACGCTCTGTACCTTGAACGTATTTTTCAATGAACAAGAGCAATACCCAATACGAATATTCACAGACCATCTCTCTGAGACCGACGACATAATCACCAAATTCACAGGAAATGCTGATGTGAAAATTATTTTGAATGAAAGATGGAAAGAATTACCCGCTTCTCTCACGAACGAGCAACGGAGCGAGGTAATTGCAAAATGCCAAAATTTTGACGATCCCGATAAGGCGCGATGTACAAGTCGTAAAGTCAGTCTGGGCTATATTTTCAATACGTATTGGACCTATATGGAAATGGCGGATGAGCCCGATCTGCAAGAATTTGATTATTTTGTTCTCATCGATAACGATGCCTTTTTGACCAAAACAATCCAAGATCCATTCAAGATCATGCAGCAAAATAATCTTGTTGGAATATACAATATTGAATCGATGGAGGCAGGGTTGACGGGAGGGATTCAAGAAGCAGCAGAAATTTCATTTTCGCTAGATGAACGCAAGAATTCATTCTTGGATTCACCACAATTTCCAATGTTTGATGAAAATGGTATTTGGGGTGGAAATGATCATAGGAAACCAGGCGTCTGGATGTGTTTCTTTGGTGGCCGTTTAGACTTCCTACGATCCAAACGCTTCAAAGACTTCGCCCGTCAGATACCGTACCATACGTACACGACCCGGACAAGTCGACAGGCCGTTATACCCGTTGGATGGTCCGTGTTGGCCGGAGGAGACAAAGTTTGGTATTTGCCGAAGCGTGGTATTGAGATGGGAGTGTATCACCATGGATGGGTAGACGACTCGGAGATTATCGTAGCCAATGGTGGTGGTGGTGGTGGTGGTGAATACATGAAGAATACGCTGACTCGATGGCAAAACTTTAGTGAATCCAAAGTCCACACTTTGGTGAAGTGGAAAGAATACATGGATATACAACAGAATACGACGGTGCCACCTGGCAAGGAGTCGTGGAAGCAATGTGTTGGCGCACGAGGCAGCAAGTATGGCTCTTGAGTGCGATTGTACTTTTATCACAAGTGAAATCCGTTCATCTTGTTCTATCCTCGTGCGACGACACAGTGTCTGAGGACAGAAATGTTTGGTCTTGGGTCGTTACATTACTGGCAAGGTCAGGTCGGCTAGTCTGTAAGACTTGCATCCACTTGGGATAAAGTTCAGGTTCCTCCTTTTGTACGGACTCTGTGATGCGTTCCATGGAAGGATATTCGGTAGCATAGTTGTGTGTGATGGCGACAGTGGGTTCCAAATTCAGCACCAAGTGAGGCCATCCAGCAGGAACGTACACAGTTTCTCCTGGACGTTGAAGTACCTCAATGGCGCCCGGAACAGCCTCCATAGCTCGATCATACCACTCAGCAAACCACAGAGCCGAAGGGATTTGTGTTTCATGCATTCCAATCGACTCTTTTGGAGTTCCGTATGGAAATAATACCCATCTTTTTAATCCTTCCACCACCGTCACCCAGGCATGGGTGCCCATGGGATCGATATGCAGACCAGTTCCTGATCGGGCAGGTCCCATTAAAATCCATCGATATGGTGGTCGTTCGTCCTCGCCGAGCTCTTCGAACAAATCAGGAGCTGCAAAGCACTGGGGTACATCATAATCTTCCAAGAGGCAGGCTCGTTCGTCTCCGAGCAATTGCGAATCATAGACTGCCAACGGGGCATCATCAACCATACCCTCCAGTGTTGTGACATACTTTTGATAGGTCTCCAAGGTCATGCCGGCCCCATGTGTATCCGAAAACCGCCAGTAAAAATCTCCAAAACTAGCGACCAAGTTATTCCATCGCCAGGATTTCATGGCCTTCCAATCGTCCGTCAAGCCCTCTAGAACAGCTGGAACATTTTCCCGTTCAAACCAGGAATAATAGGAGAGCTTTGTTGCTTCATCCTTGCCAATGCGAGCGGCCGTGGGCTTTCCCTGTAATGGCTCTTGCATGAATCGATTTTGGAGTTGACGCCATTTGGATAACGCTGAGGAGGAAACCACCGGCAATTGAGTCTCGCGACGCAAAAGAGAACACCCAGAACCCACATTTAAAACAGATGCCAATGGGTGATTTAAGGGAACAAGCTGAGAACTTCGCCATCCAGGCACGTCGCATCCATCGACCAAGGGCAAGGGTAACTCTCTGTCATCGTTCGAAGAATCATCATGATTGCCATCTTCCTCTTCTGAGACCAAAAGTAGATGTGGTCTCTCTACCTTTTTCACCTCCCATATATCGTAGCGTTCGTCGGGGGTAAGATACAGATCCTTTGTTGGTGTCATTATTGTTTTGTGTGGTTTGTTGCAAAGAGAAATGCTGGGAAGAACTCCATCACAACGACGAGCAAGAAAGAAGAAAATGGATGGCCGACATTGTCGATGACGCGGGTTGACCCAGCCGACTCAAAGCCCGGGACCCGAGCCTGCCCACGCGAGCACCAAAATAAAAACACGAAAAATAAGAATGTTCGAGGCCACAGCAAGAATTATTTTGTTGGCATGATGCACAATCGGAAAGCATACCGGTATTATGCACCCACACTGACGATTGGACTATGGTGAGAGGAAGACACAATACGATATCAGAGCTGCTGGAGGAAATCGAAGCGGCTTGGCCATCCCAGGCAGGTAAACTCTCGGATGAGGCCTTGGACGATCTTGTGGATCGTTGGAATCGAACGGGGAAGATATTAAGACATCATCAACAACAACGTCGGAGGGAACAAGAAGAGGAACTAAACTATTGCAATGGTAGTGAAGCGAGTACCATTCCGTCGGAGGTTCTTCGTCAAGTTCTCCCATTTTTGACAGCCCACGAAGCTGGGCGCTTTTTTGTGATATCCTGTAAATCCATGCTACGACGAGTAGGCTCCGAAACAGTCTGGAGGGACATTTGCAAGAAGATGTGGCCACCCCTACAACAAACAGGAGAAACGCATCCCCTCGACTACAGTTTGGATCAAAGAGTTGTGGAAGCGCTTGGTTCCTATGAGATCTACTTTCGACAACGACAAAAAACTATCCTACTGGCGCAAGAGGATCTAGCTCCCCTCGCTGCACCAATGACTGGAATTATATCATCCTCGGACCACAACAAGGCATCTCTCGTACTTAACATTTGGAAAGGATCTTCACAACAATGCTTGATATCTGAGACCGTGATGGATCTGCAGGAGCTTTGGGAGCAGGCAAGTATCACGAAAGAAATTTCGTCTCCCGTCGAGGTGGCCAAATTGCCACGCCAAAAAGCACATGGTTGGGATATTCCTCCCTTTTTTGAAAATGTCGATGATGGAAGGGCACGTCTTCAATTGTTTCCACTAGTGGGCAATGGGAAAGAAGAAACACCATCCTTATCGTCAAAGGCAGCCACCAATGCGCCAGTGTTGCTGGACACAAGCTTCTGCTGGTGGCGTGGGTGGTCGCTCCATGGTGAAGTGACATTTATACAGCGGGAAAGGACCGTGGGGCTTCAATTGACGGATCGAGGACAATGGATCCAACATCGAGTTTCTCAGTGTCGACACCCACGTTGGATGAGTTACTTGGGTTTGCAATTCAAGGTGGTCGTTCTCTGCGAGCGGCTGGCTTCCTCCGATCCGCATGACAATGCAGAATTTGTAACCTATGGCTTCACCAAAGTACGAGTTGAAGCAATAAGGCTACATGAAAACTCAAATGGTAATATCCAGCACCACTTGTTTCGCCAAGATCAGGGATGGCAGAAGCATGGCGTAACACTGTCCCATCTATTGGAAGAACTATGCTGAATTTCCAACCCCGTGTTCAACGTGGTATCACCGATTTTGTGACACCTTTACCTTTTCGGCACCAACTTGGTGGGATTGGTCGATCATCAGTGCTCCATGATGTGTCTGCTATTGTAGAGTCAATAGAAAAAGCCGTCATGTAGAAGTACCGGAATCTTATTTGGAGGAGATCATTTCCCTCTCTCTACTACATCGTTCCGGCGGAAGAGAGATTCATTGCTATCGACCGTCAAGGTAGGATAGACAGTAGTACCAGGTACTGTACCGGCACAAGTACCTACTACTGCATGTAGTACGGGTAGCGGGTAGAGAGTAACCAGAAGCAGTCGATTGAGTCGTCGTCGGTGTGTGAATAACCGTCGCGTCGATAACCGTCGCGTCGATGTCTTTGTATTCGTACCTACCGGTAAACCCGGCACCCAACCTGTACGGTAACGGTACCGGTACGTACGGTATCCATACCGTGCTGTACTGGTCATACTGGTGGTGTGCGGTGTGGCTCCACTACGTTCTGCCACCTATGTTGCTTGTTGAGTTGGGTCCGGTCTAGTAATGCGAATCCGGGGTGTGGCAAAAAGGGAGATTTACTGTTGTCAGGATCCCTGCCCTTCCATCCGATTCGCTTGATTCGCGAGGGTCGGCGGGGGCGGGCAGGTGGGTTCAGCATTAAAAACTCTATCTAAGCGTCTCTTCTGCACGATAGCAGGGATCGAACGATATCGGTCCGGACGAAACAAAGAAAGTGCCATCGTCATGGTCACTCTCCTGGCTTGCCGATGCTGCCGCTGCAGGATCGAGGCTTCGCGTAGGAGGTACGCGGAGGCGCCCTGGAGGCTATTGGAGCCCTTGTGTGGAAGCATTGTGCATGTGGATGATCCACGCCTTGGATGACATCGATGATGACGCTCGTCGCGCGCATCATCTCCTGAAAGACAAAAGGGTCGTCTGTGAATACGACGTCCTTCGTTTTGAAGAAGATTTGTTCGGCCATGGTTGGCATGGCGTCTCCGCGTTCCATTCGGTCGTAGGCATCTATCTAAGCGTCTCTTCTGCACGATAGCAGGGATCGAACGATATCGGTCCGGACGAAACAAAGAAAGTGCCATCGTCATGGTCACTCTCCTGGCTGTTGCTTTCTTGCTAGGCGGATCAGCCGTTGGCCATTTCCGATGACTGGCTGGCGTCTGATCCTCCGGGCGACAATTCAATCTCCGTCTGACCGTCCCCTCAAGCTCGCAACTGGGATGTTGTCTCATCATCTCGTTCGCACCAAAACGGTGAGACGCGGGATGAGACGCGCGGGCGGGCCAAAGAAATAATAATGAAAAGATCCACGATCCATTAATTCAGATACCTGGTACCGGTACCGGTAGATATGCAGGGCAGCGACTTGCCTTTTCCTTTGACCGAGTTCAATGCAATGTTTGCGCAACGATTGCCCAATATAGGAAAGCTTAAAGGCACAAGAGACAAAGCATTGGGTAGAATACCGGTACACGTACAAAATCCATGATGCACCATCAGGCGTTCACGAACTCGGCAGTGACAAGATATGGACTCTCTACCACAAGGAAGACAGGTTTCTGGACGCCGTCCTTCCACAGGAATAGCACCACAATCCTCTTCACGAAACAGTAGTGAAACCTTCGACAGATTCCAGCGTGATCCACTGATCGTACCGCATACAGCTGGAGCGAGGAGGGCTCAACATGATGAAGATGCAGCTTATTCTTTGCATGACATTCCCCACCGTGATGGGGACCAGCGTCGCACCTTACCTATGGAACAACGAGCGCCACCGCGTCACGACTCATTTCGATATCTTCCAGCCTCCACCGCGAGGAGCCCCAAAAATTCGAATACTAGTAACCAGCCACAGAACTTTCGTCGCCGACAACATGGATCTTCTGAAACCGGGACAAGAGCCTCGGTTTTGTCAGATGACGCCACATCCGTCGATAGTGTTTTATTTCAAGCGGTGGACAACCTCTATGGTCCGGACCATACTCGTTCACGGTCGCGTAATAGCAGCAATGAGCCAGACTCGAGCACCGGCACCGACGAGATTCACTTTCAAGCCGCCCCTTCAAACGTTTTTCATGGCGATATCGCCCAGCCTTCGCAACAAGAGGATGACGCTCCTTCCGACTTGTTTCAGGGGGATATCGACTACCCTTCGCAACAAGTGGATGGTGACGGGGTGATCATACCGGAAGACTCGATATTTGCTGTCCTATGCAACGAAGCTGGAACGCTACAGATGAACAAGGACCACACAGAACAGGACTATATCGAACACGATCTGTCATGGAACGCAGTTCGTAGTTGGTTGGAGAGTCACCACGTGAGCGATTTACAACTAGCATTGGAAGTTCGGGATAACAAAGGCCGAACGGCTATGCATTGTGCCTGTCAAAATCAGCCACCACTGGATGTCATCGCACATATTCTTCAGTATTGTCCAGCCTGCTTGCAAGCCACAGACCTATTTGACTGGTCACCTCTGCATTACGCGTGTGCCTTTGCCGCATCACCATCGGTGCTGCACCTGATTGCCGAGACATACGGTGCGGCAAAAACCATTCAGACCAATAGAGGATTGACGCCATTGCATTTAGCTCTGATTGGGCCGTTTCGAGACTTTTCTGATTCGATTGCGGTTCTAGCATCTACTGGTGCCGCCTCAATCGCAGATGACGAAGGGATTCTGGTAAGTGAAAAGTCGGAATTAGGTCTTGCATTGCTGTCTATATACATAAACGAATTCGAGAAGCTGACGACCGAACATCGATTGTAGCCACTTCATTATGCATGCGCCTTTGGGGCGACAGAAGAGACGATTCGAATATTAGTTGCAAGATTCCCAAAGGCATTGTCACAGAAAGACCTGCAAGGACGTGATCCATTAATCTTTGCCATTGCCAATACCAAGACAAACCCCAAACGGGCACCCAAAGTTGTCGCTCTTCTGCTCGATCTGACAGATATCTATGTTCCCGCTGGGACTATGTTCCAGACAACGGAGGACAGCTCCAATCCACTCCAATTCTTGGCGAATTTCGTGTCCCAAATTGAATTTCGAGAAGGGACGCAGGAAATGTGTGCCTCCATCAAAGAATGTCTACCCTTATTGTTGAATTATTCTGAGCCTACCCCGACAGTACTGTCGACTCTTCGCACTTTTCCAGGATGGCTGCTTCCAACAGCAGTTCTGTCACCACACGTACAACACATTCTGGATGAAAAAATCAAAGACAAGTTCCCCACAGTGTTGTTGATGGTGGATTTTTACATGCAAGTAATGATCATTCTTTCGCTCCATTTTGGACTTGAAGCTTCAGATAAAACAGCTCGAGATCGGTGCGCTATAGGTCTGTTTGTTGGAGGGTCCTACTTTCAGCTACGAGAATTCATTCAAATCTTCACTTTAATTTGGTTTGGGTCCTTTCGCACCTTTCTTTTAGGTTGGCTTTTCCATTTCAACGATATGCTGGACCAATTGTACATTTTTGCGGTGATAACATGCGGAGTCTTCATTTTCAAGGATACGACGACAGATCAGGTGCAGAAGATTGTTATGACCTTCTCAGCCGGTATCTTCTGGGCGAAACTTTTCATCTGGATGCGGAGTATCAAGGTTGACTTCTCCGTCTTTGTTTCGGGCGTCTTCTACGTCAGTCGAGCTGTGCTGCCATACGTTCAAGGAATCATTATTTTTTTGGTTGCCTTCACGCAAATGTTCATAACGATCTTCCGATCTTCAGGAACGTATGGCTGTAACGAAATAGATTCCGGTTGGAGCGCAGCCAGGGACTACTACAAGGAAAACGAAGACGAATTTATTGAAAGACAGTGCGGCAACATCGACAACTTTCGGCCCTTTTGCAATTATTGGGTCGCATTTCTCCATGTCCTCACAATGTTCTTGGGAGAAGTTGACGAGGCTTTTTTTGCAGATTCCGACGTTGGAGTATGGCTCTATGTCATCTTCGTGTTCATCATGGTCATTCTATTGGCCAATGTGTTGATTGCCATCGTAACCAACTCATACAAATTCATCCAAGATAGTGAAGCTACGATGGTTTTCTACACTAACCGGCTTCACTTTCTATCAGAGACCGATGCGATCAGTAACTTTCCTTTCTTCCGGCAACTCTTTTCCCTCCTCGACAGCAGTTTTGACGACGACAAGGCCGGTTTTGTTTGGGATAATCTCTTCTCCGTTTTCGCGTTCAAATCCGAATATTCAATACTGTATGGCACCCATTGGACGCTCCGAATCATTCCTCTATTGATAGCAATCATAACTATCCCGTCTTGGTTGATCCTGGGGGCTATGACCTGTGGTTTATTGTGGCCGCCGCAGGTTCGAGAATGGATTTTTGCCTCCACGATATGGAAGAGTGAATCCAAAGCGCAGGAAGAAAAGGATCAACACGAGCGACGTGAGACAGAGAAACGAGTTGCAGCTGAAGTCGCTGTGACCAGAGAAGAGTTCTACCAGAGGTTGTCAGAAAATCGCCAGCAGTATTCGGAAATCAAAGCTTCAGTGATCGAGAGAAAACAAGAAATCCGAGTAGAGATGAAGCGGATTCGTGTCTTGATGAGCAATCTATTTGAGCAGGCAGAACACCTGAGATCCCAGAGAGAGGCACGCCAATCCGATTCTGACTCTGAAAGCTACTAGAGATCAATATTTTACCCTTGAACCTTCCTCCAGTGGCGGGCCTGGGTATTCTACTGCACCCATAGTTCTAATACTTCTTCCTTTGCTGCTATAGCAGAAATATTAGAATGCTCCTTGCTATTGCCTCTATGCTAGCTAGCCTTTCTAAATCCCACCATCCCACTCGGCTCTCAATCGAGTCACGAAGGGAAAAGTCGCTTCTTTACTATAGAGGAGTCGTCGGAGTGTTCGTACCGGTACCGGTGGAGTATGATGAGTTCATACTCGTACCAGTAGGTACACGTACTGTATCCCGTATATACATACAATCAAGACGTATCGCGCACGCACGCACAGAACCTGAACGAAAATGTGGATCTTGATGATTCTTCCCCCAGTTTTGTTTACTGTATGTTTGTTCGAACACCATCACGAACAAACAATTCACCACAAAAGCAACAAGCAACACTCAACACTTCATCCTTATCATCACAAAACTCTCACAACTCGATCTCTCTCGTCTCATCGACCTCGTGTTGTTGAGCAGTTGTGCATCGAATCATTCTCGGTAGTTGCTGTCGTCTCGAAATTCCATATTTTACTTGCACCGTCAAACAATGAAATCTGTGACAAAATGCTTGCAAGAGGCAGGATCTGAGCTCAAGGCAGCTTTGGAAAAATTGGAATCAGGACAACCACTGACTGACGACGACAAAGCTGCCTCTCCTTCTGCGTTTGCCGCGGGTGCTGATAATGATGTGGACCCAGATGATTCGGTTGCTGCCTTCTTTGCCCAACAAGCCCAACAACAACGGGCTGAATCGAAACTTCCTATCAACGCTTGGGCAAAAACGATCCATGCCACGTCTTCGAATGTGCAGCTCGAGGACAAAGTTTCGTGCCGTACTGTTGGTGATACAACTACGACGGATCAAACCCTGCTGGATGCGTCGAAAACGAAAGCCCGTGTCCTCTACAAGATTTTTGAAGAATCAGCCTATGCCGAGTGAGAAGCAACCAGCAGCTATTAATAGGCTAGACTACCGGTCGAGCAGAGCAATGGACGAATCGCCACTGCTCCAAGATTATGGTGCAATTCGTGAAATACAGTATAAATTGAACTTTTTCGGAGGGTTAGAGTTTTGGATTCGGTATGGCTTATTTGAGAGCCCTTGAAGGGCTTTCAGGCACGGATTCGCGGCTACCTCTTACCAAAACCATGCATGCACTATGATGCCGAAGGACCCCGCCTTTGCTGCTGGTGTCTCTGTATCATTTTTGTTCCACATCGGCAATCATTTTCTCCCTAGATGACCTGCCTACTTGTGGAAAGATTGAATGAAGTTTTGAGTAGACCATGTTCGGGTTTCTCTTCGTAGTCGCAATCTGTCGGTGGGATCTTGGCTTCGTCGACCGTTCTTGTACGTTTGAAGAAAGCTAGCAGCAGGCATTGTCACTCCGCCGAATTCGTCCTTGGTTCGCATGACAAAGGAATCCTCAGTGAACTTGGGTTCGGCAGAGAACTTGAAATAGTCATAACAGAGAAAGACACAGAGAAACATGAAACAGTGGATTCTGTCCTCAGGCGAAAGCGGTGCCCTCTGGTAATCGGCTTCAGCATCCTCAATCTCTTGTTCTATTTCTTGGTAGAACCACCATTCTCCTCTGGCAACTCGACCGAGATTTTCATAGAAAGTCTCCATAGATGGTAGCCCATTGAAATCCTGATCCTTATAAGGTGTATCCACTGCAAAACACGCATCGAGGACACGGTAGTCGATTTCGTCGGTGGCCACAATTCCTTCCGCAATAATCGCCGCTTGTTGTGTGGATAGTAGAAGACTCCTGTGACTTACCTGGCACTCACGCGAACAGTAGCCAAATAAAGAGGGCATTTCTTGAGGAACATGCCGCGTTTCCCTCGAAAAAGCTGTTTATCCAGCTTCGCAGCACAATGTTCACAAGTTTCGTCCAGAGACTGCTTCAGGAGAATCGACGTATTTTCGGGGGTTAATTCTGCCGAAGCTTTTCTGCAGAAATTGGATTGCAAATCCTCGCTGAATTCAACACAGGTATCATTATAGTCAACCTCCGGGTAAAGGTTGCGGAAAAATTTTCAGTCGTCCACATCGCGCCTGGCGCCGGGATAGTACCGTAGTCTAGACCTACCGGTAGACTATTATCCACTTTAAAGTTTCATGAGCTGATCCTGAGCTAATGGTTTCGTATGAGTATGGGCCAACTATTCTTTGGCTGAGATGGGTTGAATATTGATAGTATAAATGAAAAAGTCTGACTCAACGATGCTGGAAAATATGATAGCGTTTCTTCAAATCCAGTTTACTCTAGAATACTTAGATTGTTGGATTTCGGATTAGATAGGTATGTGTGACTCATTCGAGAGCTCTTTTAGGGACAAATGCCCGGCTACCTCTCACAAAAGCCGTATAGGCACCAATGCCGAAGGACCCAGCCCTTCCAATGTTCTGTTTGGGAGGCAAATTCCACCATCTGGGCACAGCGCTGTTGGTTGCGTCTCTGTATTTGTTCCACAGGTAATTTCTACAATCATCTGCTCCTTGCAATACACTATCACCGTCAATCAAGACTGGTATCTCTGCCTTGGCAGTATTGTTGGGCAGCTGGTGGCTTGATCCGTTTCCCATGGGAATACTAAGGTACGGGACTTCTAAGGTGCACAGCACCTCCCGCACCAGCCGCGACTCGGGACATCCTTCGGCTTGGTAGAGCACGACTTCGTCATTTTCTTCTTTGTTCCAGAGCGACGGTGTTTGAAGTATGCCACAGGTCGGCCATGGTCGGAAATATGCTGGTGCCGCCAGGGAGAGAAAACGAAATGGAAATGGAATATTGGTCGAATTAACTATCTGGTCTGCTCGGGGAGCCTGCTCGCTGGTTGGTAAAACATTTTGCCCATATCGATCCCATAAATGGTTCAAAATATCATAGCTTTGTATGATAACAACTGGTTCTCTTGTAGAATCTGTTTGGTCCACCAACAATGGAAACGTCAAGTCGTCAGTCTGATGGTACTGCTGAAGATATCCCATGGCCTCGGGACGGAATCTCGAACTGGCATCGAATGCCCCTTCCAAAAATAGGGTTTGACGAGGACATGGACGAATGTGGATTTGTAAATCCAAAATGGTTGCATATTCTCGAACTAATCGACACCAGGGAGATGCCTCGTACTCGTAAAGAATCAGATGATGATTGGGCGGCGATGGTTGATCTCGCGCACGTCTTGCTACCTCGACGGCCACATTCCTTCGACTGAGACTGGCAAGGCGACTAGTGATGCGATCCAGAGATGATGATTGAAATGCCATATGGTGGTCGGCACCAGAAGGCCATTCTCCTTGCTGGACTATACCATATTGTTTTAATGGGCTGCCTCTTCGTCTCTTCGCTCCATTCATCCTCATCACCACCACTCATCATCGTTCGTTCTTGCCGTGTTTGCTCCTTCATCCGATGATACGAGTATCTTCTACATGAACACTGTCCTACGGTATCGGTACTGTACGCACCGGTACGTCATACCCGTACCAGTAGACCCTACAGTACCAGTACTGTACGTACAAGTACATTCGGCCCAGTACAAGTACAAGAGTTCCCATAGCCCAGCCCAGCAAACGACCATACCAGGTACATACCGGGTGTAAGAATATCAGGGTTGAACGAGCAAGTTCCCCCAAATACGAGAAACAGCAAGTTATCCTTGGTTTCAATGTTGAAGAACTTCAAACCACAATACCCCATACGGGGGGGAGCCTTTTGGCCGAGGGGTTATTCGTGGATGCATCATTCCGAGGATTTCTACAACCGGGCTGACATATCATTGCGGCTCGACCATTTCCTCATTGGCACGCATTGATTTCATTCTTGTGCACCATCTATGACAATGGCAGAAGAGTCCTCCTCCCAACAACAACAAAGCCCTAAAGACACAAGCGACCTCGAAGAAGGCGGTGCCACCACCGAGGATGCTAATGGCAATGCTCCCCCGCCGGAAAAACATGTTGCCCCCCACCGCGGAATCCATCGTTCCATAGGCACTCACGCGTTGCCGTGCCTTGTCGTGCATGTGTTTCATATCGACAAAGAGGCAAAAGTGGAACCGTTCGAGGATCATCATGCTGGTTTGCTGGAGGCACTGTCGGCAGAGAAGAATGATATTGACACCCCGCTGGGGATCCCCACTGACAGCAACAAAGAGGGCAAGCATAGGGAAAAGAATGGTGGGAAGGATAAGGATATCAGCCTTCAGAGGTCATACTGGGTCGACATTGATGCCGACGAACGGGATCGACCAGAGGTAAACGAATGGATACAAAAACTTAATTTTGGATCTCTTATTACAGACACTATCACGAAACCAGCAGAAGGTACGTGCGATGGAATAGATTTTCACTGTGGTAGCAGAAGCATTCGTTCTTCTTTGTCGCCGAGGCTAATGAGTATGCTGGTTTTAATGCTACGTTCCTCGCACAGAGTGGGTATCACATGTTGTCAGCACACGGTCCAAAGCTTTGATTATGATTCGGATTGTTCCACTGGTGAGGGATGATGGAAGTTTCGTGTCAGAGAATATTGAGTATCTTGCTGCTGTGAAAACAAAGCACATGGTACTGACCTACACCACTACTCTAAGCGGGGGAAGAGGAAGTCTCAACAAGGCGTCGATCAAATACATGACCATGGAAGATGCTTTACATGATGGGTCTAGCAATGCCGCTCTCGTTGCTTGGCTGGAATTTCATATCTTTCGAACAAGAAAAATCTTGACACATATCCGACGGGATTCTTTACAAATAGCAAAGCGACAGGACCAGGACCCGAATAGTGTTCGTTTGGAGGAGATTACAATTCTGAGACATAGACTTTTGGTGGTACTTTCAGTAGCCGAGGAACAATCCCAATGTCTGTTCATGATCCAGAGGATGGACGAAGACACCGATTGCGTCGATTTCAAGCAATTGAAAGGACCCGTTTCCATTCTTATTTCAACAGCGGAATCGACGGAACGAATGGGCGCGAGACTCGAGAAACGAGGGAAGGCACTCAGACAAGCATATGATGCGAACCAACAAGATCAGATGAATCGGCGTCTGGCTCTGCTGACCATTGCTTCTGTCATTTTCATGCCCTTGACGTTCCTGTCCGGGATTTTCGGAATGAATTTTGCAAACATGCCTGTGTAAGTCAACACTGCTACTGCTGAGGGCCACAGGACTATCAACATATTATGTATCAGATTGCTCACTCACACTTGTCTCGTTTCTATGTACCTTACGAAACAATAGACTCGAGCTGGAGAATGGATTTTATGGTTTGCTTGTTACCATGTTGGTCATTACAATTGCGATGCCGGTTGGGTTTCACTACTATGGATGGTTCGTCTAACGAATTATTGACGGCTGCTACTATACTTTTTGGTTCAACCGCGGAGCGGGACTATTACTCAGAGAGGGGAAAGGAGTATCAGTAGAAACTGATTGTGCTATGAGGCACAGGCATGCAAAAAGAAATAATAGTACGTTTCGCGAGTCTACTGAGTCGAATTGTCGGTCGAGGTAGTCATAGACACCATGATGTCTGTACTTCGTACGAAGAAATGTATCTTTTCTTTTGTGATTTGATGGAGGTTCAGTTTTTGGCCGCGAAATAAGCTCGATCTACTGTGTACTTTCCGTTCCGCTCTCCGCTGAAACAACAATATTCGTACCGGTATCTACAATCACTGCCTGTCCTGCACTCCATATCGACGAGTTTCTTCCTCTGGTTTGTATTTTCGAATGTGGCATCTCTGAATTTCATGAAGGCTCGGTGATGACGAATTCTCGATCCAAGCTGCTGTTGGCCCTCTGCCTTTTGCCGGCTTATTTCCCTGCTTGCTTCGCCTGGGTACGGTCGCTTCTTCAGAGGAGTGGTAGAAACAATGCACGGATGCTTCATCGTAAAACACTATCCGCTTCGATAGAAGATAGCTCAATCCAATATCAATCAGAAGTTCTTTCCATCCCACAAAATGAAGACGGGAGCTTTGGGTGGACAAATGCAGAGTTCGAGGCTTGGATTCTTCAGGAACTTATTGATAAGGCCCCAGAGCTCTACGACAATTACACAGCAGTATTTCACCAGAGTGCTCACTGCATAACGAATTGGCGTCAAAGATATCGAGGGAATAATGCGCTTTGGAAACGAATTTTCAAGCGGGACCGAGTTGTCAAGGAAATTATCGAGGCAGTTCCAATCATCGATGTCGTTGATCGCTGGGTTCACGAGAAACAACAACAACACCAACAACAACAAAACGAAAATGGAATCATCAGCTACAATGTCACAATTATCGATTTGTGCAGTGGTAAAGGATACTTGAGTATGCTTTTGAGTGAGTACTTACCGAGTGGCAGCGTTCAAAAGTTTGTATTGGTAGACAAAGCTTGGCCCATGTGCTTTTCAGAGCCCCAGCCACACCACATGAATTGGGATCACATCTACGCCAACTTTACAGAGGATAGCTCCTACTTTACTACGTGGCCAATACCGCTTCACACATCAAAGCAAAACATTAAAATTGCCTCGGTATTGCGCAACATGGAGAAAAGATTCTCAAATGATCCGGTCTTGGTTCTAGGTGTTCACCTTTGTGGGACGTTGTCAATTCAAGCAATCAAATTGTTTCATCAGCTGCCCCAGTCAAAACTTTTGATTTTGAAGCCGTGTTGCCTCCCGGGTATGCTAAACACTCAGCAACAAGACTACTTTCAAGTCGGTCGGTACCGTTTTCCAACGAAGGATGTATGTGCACCTGGGAAATTCCATGGGAACGAATGGGATGGCCCTCCTCGGTGGCAATTGCAAGGGAAATTCGACAAATGGTGCATGTATCTTCACGAAGCGGTGCAAGAACCCGAGGACGTCAAGTCAAGTAGAATATCAGAGATTCGCGTCCAAACCAAAGGAGGCTACCAGAATACCTTCCTCTTTGCTGAAAAGTAGATAATGGCGAGGACAGCAGCAGATCGAGTCATCAAGATGTGCACAAGAAGATGTTGCTAATAGATTGCGTAGCTACATAATAGACTGGGTGGCGTAAATGACAATCCGGTATACTTCAAAAGGCAGCAGTTGGATGAACAATTTTTACTCCGATGAGCTTGCATACAACTCTAGGCCGTGCTTGTTTGAGAAAGATCAATATTCGACTGATCACCTTTTGCGACTTGGCGATAGTATTCTTCAATATCTTCGGATCGACCACCCTGACGATGATGCTCGAGGACACTTCGGACGAAATGCATGTTTCCAAGACCCTTTTGTGAAGAGGAAGAAAACTGCGAATCGTCGGTCTGGTTCATTCGGCGATTCAACAATGGAGTATTGTATTGCTGCTCCCTCTCGCGTTCCGCATCAAGGGCTCTATGGTGAAAATCGACCTCGCCTGAAGCGTCAGGATCCAGCTCAGCAAGATTGTCCTGGGAGAAATGCTGCGTCAGCTCATAGGAGTCATTGATGAAAGAATCGTTTGACACTTCGTCATCCTCTAGTCGGCGCACTTCGTCTTCCTCGCCGTCAGAGTCTTCCCCTGTCTCGATCTCTGCTTCCTCGAGAACAAACTTCGCAGCACCCGCCCGGCGACGCTTTAGGTTCTCAATCCGTGAAACCCTGGCAGAAACACGCTCACGCCCCCTTTTTTCCGTCCCTATACTCGCATCCATAAATCCGTCAACTTTTTTTCTCTTGAGTCTCTTTGGCTTCGAGGGCTTTCCTAATTGGGCGGAGCGATTTTTCGTCTGAATGACCCTGATGGTAGGTAGAGGACCAGGTTTATCGTCCGATGCATGCAGTGAAATGAAGGTGTGTGCATTGTTTACATGGGCTGGGCAGAAAAGTGTTGCCTTACTGTCCTCCTTTAGGTTGGCAGGATTTACCATCACGATGGTCCAGTGGTCTTTCTGTGTCGTATGTATGGCACAGTAAGGATGTATTGAATCAGTACAGCTGAAGCACCGCGCCCCTCCTTCACAGGAACACTGCAGACACGGACGAGACGTCAACGAGCTGGTGCTCATGAACGGGTGACAGATAGGGTGGCACCAGCCCGTTTCCTGTCGTTTCATGGCGCCACCATTGATCCCGCAAAGCGCGCATGATTTGCTCTCGAACTCGCCTTCGCCTCGTGATGTGCACAAGTCACAGTACCAAGGTTCATTGGAGCCAAGGTTGACTTCGATTGTATAACACGACTGGTGGAAACCAAGTTCGCAGCCATCACAAATGATAAGTGGATCTTCGTCGAGAGATTCACGGGAGAAACAAATCTGACACGAAAGACTCATAGCATCAATTTGGGATGGAGCAGCACTGGAGCTTGGATTTAGAGTCATCGGGGTATCCGTCAATTCGCCTCTTCCAACCCCTGCATCCTGAGCCACCGAGGTATGATCATGATGGTGCCTGGGATGATTCATCCTTGCAGCAAGGTCATCGGGAGTATCCTGTAGAACGTCTTTCGCAGTCAGGCTGGCTGGATTCGACGGGGTTTGATCATTACTTGCACATGGCCCAGAGAGCTCAAAGGCAAGATCTTGTTGGGATGCGCCATCTTCGACCACAAAAAGTCGCTTTTTTCGTTTCAACCTAGCTGTGATCTCCGGCGAAGGGCTCGAGTCCAGGGGAGACGACGTTGAACTCTTGGACTGTTGGCCAGAGGCAGCATCGGAATTTGGTCGGGAAGAATTTTCACATGGTGTTTTTCTCGACTTTTTAGGCTTCTTTTGGCTCCTTGCGGACTTCCTCTTCTTCGTCGTCGTCCGAAGAGAGATTAAGGGAATATCTTCGTCGTCGGTCTCGTCGCCGGCAAATGCCTTTGGGCAAGATACATTGTACATTGCACTATTGGGAGAAGAGGGCGTATCGAAACAGTCCGGGGTTTGCTGTTTCTTGGCAACATAATTGTGGATTGACTCTGCACGGGGAGTGATCGGGGCCTGGATAGAATTGTCGACATCTGGACTTTCTTCATCTCCTGAACTATCCTCGTCTTCGGAAGAGGAAGGTTGGGTTGGAAGACGAAAACTCACGTTGGCTACATTGGGAAGAAGAAAAGCGCCCTCGACTCGAGATTCGGAACCCGTGCTGGTCCCTGCTGTCTCAGGGGGGTTGAAAACATCTCGCAGAGCTGGATGATCGTTTTCTCCTCCCTGCTCTGTGGGTTCTGCAAGTGAATTTTCATCCTCGTCATCTTCATCATCTTCTTCGCTTGAAGACGGTGGGGGGGTTGGAAGCCGAAATACAGGTTCTGAGATGGAATCGTTCGGCTCGGAAACACCCATCGTCCCCTTATCATCGAGATCTTCACTGTCAAATGGGCCAGTGGTAACATTTACAAGTTTGTCCGGTCTGGAATCAGCAAGGACTTCGTTCACGGTATCAGCCACCTGCCGAGCATCCATAAATTGCCCGTCTGGTATCTGCGGTGCCGTGATTGTCTGGGTATTCTGAATGGGACCGAGAGGCCTTTTGTTTACTTCTGGAAGGCAGGATGAAACGTCGTTAAGTGGCACCGTTGGTAAAAGCTGAGGTCGACTCGAGACAGAGTTACCGATTGTCTCGGAATTTGCCATCTCTCCCACACTTTCAGCTCTGACAGGGTCCTCTGGAACCCTCGGTGGCTGTGAAGTACTGACGTGTTGCAATGAAGAACTCGTGGGACGAAGTTGGCTCGGCGTAGACGCAGACTCGGGCGTCGCACTTTGGTTCTCTACTGCGTCAAAACCTGCAATCTTATCTTCCAGCAATTCGCGCTCTCGATCAACTTTGGGCGGTTTCTCGACGGGAAATAGTTTATAGATCGCCGCATTCATACGCAACGCCTTGACAGCATTGTTGGCAGCATCGTGTGTAGGCCCTAAACACTTCAAGGATTGGATGATTCTCATGGTCCTTCCCCCATGGTACTGTTGAGTGGAGCGGTGTCGAATCAGGACTCGTCGCAACGTCCTCCAGGGTGTGGCATTGTTATCCAAGACGACTAGTTTTCCCAGCCGTTGTTGTCGTTCTTGCTCTTGGGCAGCATCCAGCTTGAATTTTGTACTTCTGGAACCATTTGGTTTCCGAGTCGCTGTTGAATTCGCCCCCGCCACTTGGCTAAGGTGAAGTTGTGATCCAATATCCATTTGAACGAATTGACGCTCTTTCGGTCGCACAGGAAACAATGGAATGTCTGCATTCAGCGTAAAATTGGTTTTCTTTTCCAAGGCTCGCATTAATGTCTTCTCTCCTTGCTTCGATTGCTCATACGCTCGTTGTTCATTACCTTCTGCAAGCAAGCACACTACCCGTCCGTCTCGTGCACGCCCTGTTCGTCCAGTACGCTGAATCATTCGAATGGGGCTTCGCAACGTGTCGAAGTTCACAATCAAATCTACCTCACCGATATCCAATCCTTCTTCTCCGATGCATGTACATACCAGAACGTTGTAGACGTCATTTCGGAATTCTTGAATCACTTTTTGCTGTTCCGCTTGTTTCATCCCGTCCAAACGATTGTTACTTCCACCACTTTTGCTAGTAAAACTCTTCGAACTCCCTTTGGGTGGTTTGCCTTGCCCCACAAACTGATGGGGGCGAATCGCTGGCTCCATCGTACGTAACAACAGAACGATCTCATTCACCGAGTCTCGGAATTGCGCAAATACAATAACCCGGCTGCTTTTGCCGCAGGCTTGGGACCGTAAAAAATGCTCTTTCAATAGCTCAGACAATTTGATCAATTTGGGATTGTTCCGAATGCTAGCATGTTCCTGTGAAAGAGTGGCATTGTTATCGCCAGAACTCGTGGCTGCTGTCACCATTTCCAACAACTCTTTGAAGTCGTTTCCTTTTACGACTGTGGCCAAGTGCCCCCTCTGCGGCTCGTTGTGCAATCGCATCAATTTGCTTCTAACGACACCCAAGGATTGATGGGCATCGTGTCGAAGGGTCACGAGTTTGTGTGCGGCATCAAACTTGCTTTTCAAAATAAAAGATGTATCACCAGTCCGCTTCTGATAAAATTCCCTGGCTTGATGAATCTGATACGGTGTCAGTGACGCATTTCCGTCGAGTTTGGTGGCACCTTGCTGCTTGAGTTGCTCCAGAATCGGAGTCAGCATTTTGGTCAAATGTCTTTCCACTTGACGCTGAGAGTCGTTGCGAGGCACAATGACAATTTCCGAAGATTTGCTATGCAGGTACGGTGCGACGGTAGGATCGGCTTCGTGTCGAGCTTCAATTCGACTGGATCGCAGGGCCTGCACGACTTGTTGAATCGCCTTGATGGTAGTTCCAGGAGTTGCACTGAGACCGACGATGCGGAATTTGGCCCCGGCGGCTTCCAACTGCTCAATGACCTTGACATACGCATATTCTCCCGTGGCCTTGTGGGCCTCATCCAGCACCAAGCAAACGACTTGATTCGAAAAGGAGGATGCCACCGCCGGCGCACTCTCTTCTTGTTGTTCCCCTTCTGGCGACTTTTCTACCAAATCTTTCTGTACTGTCTGGGGAGTACAATAAAAGACTCGTCGTTCTCTCCAATATTCCATACGTTTTTCTCGCGGCATTCTACCTGTCATGACCGCCGTCACGGAAGCTGGGATGCCCATGATCTTGTAGCACGCCTGAACTTGCTGATTGACCAGGGGTAAGGTCGGCGCGAGGAAGATGACCTTTCCTGTGGGAAACCACCGCCAATAGTTGTACATGACGACTGCCGCAATCAAGGTCTTTCCGAGTCCTGTTGGTAAACTCACTATAGTGTTGTGATGGACGGCGGTCTCGGTGATTTCGAGTTGGTACTGTCGGGGTGGGTATTCGGGATGCTGCGGATAGGTCCATGTCTTGGTCGCTTCCGGGCAGTAGGGGACGGGTCCTTTGGAATAACCCATCGCCTTTGGAACAAACGGGACATTATTTGACTGCTTCTTATTACTGCCAGTACCAGTGGACACCGAAGGATCCTTGAGTAGACTCAAGGCGTTCGCTGCTGGAGGGCGCCCTGCCGCGGCAGATGTTGCAGCAGCAGGGTGTGTATGGCTGACGGGATTGGGATACGTAGTAGAAGCATCCGTCGAAATAGCAAGATGATTCCGACTCTGACCGGGACGATTAGTAGTTGTCACGGGCATCGTTGGAGACTGCCTCTGTGGTGCGGATGGATGTAGGGCCCTGGATTGAGCCGTAGCAGTACTCACATGCTGCCAAGGGTCGTCATTCATATCTTTTGAGGATGACGAGGGCATTGATTTAGCAGCAGAAGCGGGCGCTGCTTTTCTAGCACTGTTATTGACCGGCCCTGAAGCGGCAGGACCCTTCGATGCAGTTGTGGATTTCTTGGTGACGTAAGGATTGCTGCAGGGCTTTCGAGGCGGAGCACCCGGTTGCCGCTGTGCAAAGAAGAAATGATTTGCGGCGGGAGGAACTTGAGGACTCGATGCCACGGAAGACTGCTTTAGATTCTCCTTGTTCGTGGGATCACTACTCGTACTCGTGCCGGTAGTGCCCTGAGCCATGATGGGAGCATGACCGGCTGTATCAGTAGATCCAGGAACCGTGTCGGTCCAGGTTACGGCTCCACTGAAAGGAGGGTGCTGGGGCCCTCTCGCGGCCGGCGGCGCTTCCAGAACCTCCACTTCGCCATCATCATCATCTTCATCATCGTTGTTGTTTTTCAGTGCCTTTGGGAGTGTCTTGCCAGCAATGAAATCACGCATTTGCTGACGTGTTGCACCTTTGAGTTCGCTGCACATGACACATCGTGACGACAGAAACTGGTGTTCATAGGTACAAGCCGCACATTTCCAGGAATTGATGCGAGACATGATGATTGATGATGATCCTCCTGGAACAACAAAAGGTTTCCTTTTCTACAGAGAGTCTACTTTGCTGGAATGTTTGAGGAAAGAGAGACAAGAACTTCCACCCGGCCGTTGGTAAATGCATGAAAGGTGTGCTCTGTGGACTTGGGACTTGCTCATGGATCATGGTTGGATGAGTGAAGGCAGGTCCGTGGACGCGGGACACGGTGTTTTTTTTTTAAAGGTATGTACAGCACCAGCACTGTATGAGTACTCTCTACGCGACTACCGGTAGCTACCGTAGCGAGTACAGACAAGGTATGCATACAGAGAGCAAATCGATAGACTTGTACCGGGTACGCGTACCAGTACCAGCACTGTAGTGGTACGCCCGGTATCACACTCGTAGTACTCGTTCGCGCCGGAGAGACAGAGCGACGTTACTTACCTGCGTAAAAGTGCCCTGCATCATACCGCGAAACTTGAAACTTCCCACCGGCCAGCGCGTGAAGAACGGTTCATGGCAAGGCCGGACTGAACTCCGCGCCATTTTTTTGCATTTTACGGAAAGATCAAACAAGTCGAAGGATTCTGATCTAAGTAATACTACTATACCGCTAGCGAAAAAGTGCACTGTCAAATTTAGTTATAATGCCTTGACGGTCGAGAGCACAATTAATCCCTCTTGCGCCGGAACGATACTACTAGTAGCTTTCTACTACTAGCTAGCAGTAGATACCAGGTACTCCTACATGTAGCTGATACTGTACGATGTTACAGCTGGAATTCGTCGGATCCTCTACATAAAAAGAAAGGCTAGATAGTGTAGGAGTCCCATATACCATATATTTGCGAGGAGTGAACGACGGAGTCAACATTGTTCGATGCAGTTGACAGAAATAGAAAAAATAGTATAGCAGTCTAAAGTATCGCTATAATCTATATGTACCCACCGATACAGTAGTCACCTCTTCCCTTTTCCGTTGGGTACACGTTTCCACTGGTTATTCATTTCCTCGCGTTCGTCTTTGGAACACATCGCGGCTTTCGACACTTGTTCAGCAAACTCAGCTCCGCACTTGTCGTACAGAATGGCATGGTATCTTCGTATACCTCTGTCACGAGCCTTGGATCTCACAATGGTCTTGTCCATATGGAAGGAGACCGATGTATTGGAAATCTGCGCCAACTTGGTTTGATTGCCTCGAATGTTGTGAAAGTATTGTAACTTTTGCCACAGCCATGGGCTATTCCGGGTGGGAACATATGCTGCATGGAACTGCGCATCCAAATGGTGATAGCGGGCTTCCTCCGCGTCATCGTTGGTATCCGCACACTTAACTCCAACGTCCTCGAAACAACGACTGATTCGTACATCTTCATCTGGTGCGATCTCGGCCGGACAATCACCGTTGGCAAACCGCTGGACCACCAAGTGGAGGGCTCGGCGATTCAATGTGTAACCGGCGCCGCCGCCACAATACCGCCGCTGCGGATTTTTGGAATTCGGAATACTTCCTCCTAATATTTTGGGACGGGATTGGGTAAACTGAGAATTTACCGTCACCATGTGACGAAGGTTGTCAGGGAGAACGTACATATCATCTCCACCAATGTGAAACCAGTCAAATTCCAAAAGGAAATTTTGATGTACGTAGAACCACATGGCTTGTACCTTGTTCCACATATTCTCGTAAGACTCGGGCCCGAAATGTGGGATATTCCAAGCACCTAATGTGGGATCTGTGGCATTGGATGCTGCCAGGAACCCATCGCACTGGGGCGCATAGGTCTCCACAATGGAACGCAATACATCGTGACGATTCGAGTGGGTGTAGACCATACAGAATATTCGCACTTTGGGTACGGGTCCATTGTTGGCCGTCTTGAGCTTGTATAGCGCTTGGATTCCAGCAGGTCCTTCCTCGCCTTGTCCCGGTGGAACATCGCAGACGCCAGGGGTACTGGCCGAGAAAGCAAGAGGGTGATTCTTGACGTAGAAGGGATCGTGTTGTTGAGTGGGAGTCTTATTGGAAGGCACGCCATTGCCAGCCAGGGAGAATGAAATCCACAAATATGTGCCACCAAGCAGTAGAAAGCAAGCGGCTCGACAAAGCAGAGAAACGCGGCAAAGCCCCGGTCGCTTCGAGTGGCGTCCTGACTTCTTCATCTGGGTGATTATGGATCAGTTGAACAGCAATCAGTCGACGCAATCATGCTGATCCCACTCAATCCACTACCGGTACAGACAACTGATCAGGAGGATTTCATCGGCAACAAGATAATGGAAGAAGAAGAAGAAGAAGAAGAATTAAACCACCGTACCAGGTACTTGTAGCGTGGAACCACATTGCAACACGCCTGTGTCATGCTAAAAATGCGATGTGTCATCTACCGGCAGCTACCGGTAGTGTCATCCACCATGTACATAGCGTCTGGGACCTTCGGGAATTCGCTAAAAATGGCGAACTCGTTCGACCTCCGACCGTGTCCTTTCTACCCGAACCGACGACTCATTGGAGCTTTTCCTGACTAGTTTCGGGTCTTTACGGAGAAAGGGTCAGCCGCGGTCGAACGAGTTCAACTTATTGATATAATGCGCGGTAAAAGAAGCGTTTTGGTATTGTATCAATTTTTCAACGTACCAGCGCATCGCTAAAAGTTCAACAAAGTTTAAACACGGTTAACCGCGGTTAACCGCGCGGTCGACCGCGGTTAACCGTGCGGTTAACCGCGGTTAACCGCGGTCAACCGCGGTTATGAACTTGCGATCGACCCTTAGTACAATTCTCACGCAGTATAATGTTAATCTCTCTCTTCGACACAATAAAAGCAACGACAACAAAGCTCATGGCACATTATGTTTCACTTCAAGTAGTACTAGTAGTACTAGCTCAGCTACTAGTAGTAGTGGCAGCTAGTACTGGAATTGTACTTAGTAGTACTAGTAGTAGTAGCTGCTACTAGTAGTAGTGGCAGTTAGTAGTACTGGTACTGTAGTAGCACTGGCAGTGGTGTTAGTAGCCCTACTACCGTTAGTACTTTACCGGCGGTCGTACTACTCGTACCTTGACGGTCATCGTCGTGCGCAAGTTCAACCGCGGTTGACCGCGGTTAACCGCACGGTAACCGCACGGTTAACCGCGGTTAACCGCACGAGCCGCGGTTAACCGCGGTTAACCGCGTTTAAACTTTGTTGAACTTTTAGCGATGCGCTGGTACGTTGAAAAATTGATACAATACCAAAACGCTTCTTTTACCGCGCATTATATCAATAAGTTGAACTCGTTCGACCGCGGCTGACCCTTTCTCCGTAAAGACCCGAAACTAGTCAGGAAAAGCTCCAATGAGTCGTCGGTTCGGGTAGAAAGGACACGGTCGGAGGTCGAACGAGTTCGCCATTTTTAGCGAATTCCCGAAGGTCCCTGTCGATCTGGCCCGTCAAAAGAAAAGGGGGTATTGTGAGGTTCAGGCCCACTTTTGAGGAGAGGTTTGGGTTGACGCTTCGCCCCCTTTGTTGTTTGACTGAGTGATTGACGACTGACGACGCACTCATTCAGTCCTGTGTGACGTACTGGTACCGTATACCTATGTATGCACTGGATCCGAAACGTTGGCGCGGGAGAACAAAACAGCGCAACGGCGGCAACTCCAAACCTCCTCTTTCCTCTTTTCGTCGTTCGACTTCGACCTTCGACGATGCTGATGAAACATCATGCTGCACACAAAACGAGCCTCGAACATCCAACTAACTACAGACAGACAGTACCTCACAACGAACCAGACCACACTATTGTACAATTATGATGATGATTCATTTCGGTTCGCATACCGCGCTCATTTCTTTCGCATTGTTGTTGGCCGGCTTCTTGTGTTTATCAGATGCTTTTCTACTAGTATCGCCTCGCTCACAAAAACTAGGTCGGCTATCATGGACTCCGTCCAACTCTAGAATCAAGAGTAGTGCGAACCCTCCAGCTGAAACAGATAATGGATTGGAAGAGAAAATTCGATCAATGCGAGTCAAGGAGATTAAAGCTGAGCTCTCGGAGTTCAATATTTCGACACTGGATGTATTCGAAAAGGAAGCGCTTGTCCAACGGCTTCTAGAGATTCGAAAAAACGGCAAACGTCCCGATGGAGCTCCTACTAGGCCTACGGCGGCGTCTATAACGGACGTGATTGTTGCCCCGTTATACTTTACGAGCATGGACTCGAACTTGAAAGTGGCAGCAGTGAACATTGATGGTGGGATTCAAGTAGAGCCCAGCGACCAACCCTATGCGACAGTCGAGTTCCAAGTGACTCCCGATGGTGGAGGAACCCCCTTTCCGCTACGACTGCTACTGGATACGGCATGTTCTGGGTTTGTTTTGCGGCCATCCGTGGTGGATAAATATAATCTTCCAAAGCTTTCGACACCAGTCACCATGACTGGAGCAGGAGGAACGGTTGGTGCGACTGGCCTGACACAACTATCCAAATTTTCGCTGGGAGGAGAATCCTTTGGTCCCTTGCCTGCCGCGGTCCAAGACATTGGAGCGCTTCCATCTGTATTGGACGGAATTGTTGGTCTTTCCTTTTTGAACAACTTTGCGGCAGTCGACATGGATTTTGCCAATGGAAAGCTATCGCTCTATAGACGGGGTTCCGCTTTGCCAGATATTTCATCCGATCAAACAACGCTGGTGGCCCAAGGAACAATGGAAGTCATTCCACAGCTGGGTATATACACCGTGGATGTCATGCTTGGAGGCCGCGGTCCGGTAAAAATGTTGGTAGACTCTGGCGCTGCCAACACATTTTTGAACTGGAAGGGGGTCGACAATTTGGGTTTGTCACGTGGCGACGATTCGTTTCTCCAGCGACTATCCAATCCCATGGGTGCAATGGGCTCAGACAATATTGCCATGCAACTGACACATCGTCTCGGTGTAAGCAGCACACTGAATCTAGGGAGAGGGAAGAGTTCCATCGGCGATAGCCTTCCTGGGCTATCTTTGAAAGAAACGAAACGACTCAAGATCGACATCGGGGACATTGCCATCTTAGACAACATGAAAGGACAGAATGTTGGGGGAATCATGGGTATCGATGCTTTGATGCGAGCAACTTGTGTGCGTACTATATTCGACGGACCGAAAAAGGAGATTTTCATGTATCAGTGAAAGCGTGGCTAGTGTTTCGCTCCTGCTAGATATGTTACATCCAACCAATAACTATTGGAGATTGTCTGCGGTCTCCGACTAGTATTGCTTACAAGAAAGTGCATCCGCTTCCCCCAGAAGACGAGCAAGCATCTTATGCGGGCGGCTGTATTGGATGGATCGGGCGCAAAGCATGCGTTCTCGCAAGTCGGGTTTCAAGTGCTTTGGGATCTTGTTGACGTACCCCATCACTGCATCTCTGTGCTTGCAGCGTAGAAGCTTGATCACAGGGGCGAGATCCGATTCTGCTCCTCGTGGGATACTACTTGCACAAAAGGAATATTCAATTCGCTCGTTCAGCTCGTCGTGTGAGGATTGGTTGCACTGAGAGACGATTTCGATCAGATCGTCCACCGAATTTTTGTGATTTTCGATGTACGATCGTACTTCTTTGCTGTAAAGGTCAGCGGATGCCTTATAATCGCGAGGTCTCCACCAAGCTTGTTCAATCTCATCATCTGATAGTGGCGATGCAGAATCGGCCTCGATTTCATGGTTGAGATGCAGGTTGAAGTAGACCCGCTTCTTGGCCAATGGAGGATGCGTTTCATCCTCGTCGTTGAGTCCCTGCATCTCGTGGAGCGCATGACTGATGACATCAAATGTACTATGTGAATCTCCGATCGAAGTCTCCATTGGTAAACGGATTGCAAAGCGTCGAGTGGGCCGCGGACCGACCCGGACTTTCCTCGTCATGGCAGCTGCCGAAGGGCTAAAAAGAGGATCCGAGGACGCCGATGAACAAGGAGACTGCATTTTTATTCTCTTTCTTGTCGGGACTGCTGGACGGCTTGCTGCTAGGAGAATCTGCATCGTGTATTGTTTGGATGGTTTATAAAAGGATTCGACCGGGATCCAAGATCGTTTAGGGGCGACGTCGGAGCGCAAGGGTCAAAATGAGAAAGATAAAAAGTGCACAAAACTCGCAAAAGAAGCTGGTGGTGCGGTGTTTTGTAATTGCATGTTATGTTGTTGCAGGCAGCGCGCGTATGCCGGCTGGAAAGAAGATTGTCCAGATTTTCCACCGACGCCCCCCCGCGCCCGCTGCCCGCCGCCCGCCTCCACAAAAACGAACCCGCCGTTTCTTTGATAAATAAGTCATTAAATAATGGCCGGTCATCACAAAATAAATGACATAACGGATATACTTCTTATATGCCACACTCGTGATTCACTGGAAAATAAATCCGATTCTTCAAGCTTATGCAGTCTTTCGATGTCATTTTTCATATATCCAAAATGTCATTATGACTTCATGATTAATAGCAAGCCATAATTATTTTGGACGAGAAGAAGTCGTGCATTTTCCAATAAATAATGGATTCGGATTCGCTCGTGCGTCTATCTGCTCTTCTGCTACTGATGAATAAAAAATGACGCTAATTCGTATACTTGTACTACTGTGCATGAACCGACCGTCATTATTATGCCTTTGGCTAGCGGCTGCCGCCGATAATAACAAAAAACTTTTGACCAATAATTATTTTTCTCTCCTCAGTTCCATATGCCTCAAATCGTGCACGTAAAACACGCATGCTCGCCGCGCTGAATACATCCGTGGTAAAACACACCAGCTATGTACAGTATGACCGCAGCAACTCCAAACATAAAAGAAAGCACCGCGCATTCCTGTTGCTGTCAAATCAGCAGAAGCAGCACAACGAGAGAGCAGAGGAAATGACACAGCGCAACCACCTCCAGAAGCCGCACTGGTGGTGAAGAATAATGAGGATGATATTGACGACGACAATGATGAGGATGACAACGAAGAAGAAATCATTCTGCCCGATCCGAGTCCAGGCATTGCAGCTACTCCAGGAGAAGCATTCCTCAAAAGGAAAAATCTCTCATCGTCGTCAGAGGAAGAATACTGCTAGCTTTCAACAGGGGGAAGAAGAACAATACCAGCAGCAAAACGAAAGAAGCCTCATCCATCATTGAGCAGCTAGTACCGCCGGAGGGAATACCTACCACTGCTGACCGAATACGAGATCAAGCAAGCAAATGGCAGAGGAAGATGCCTATCAAAAAGAAGAAGCCCGTCGTCTCAAGCAGGATAAACAAGCCACATAGTAGTAGTACTGTGTAGTGCCATCAGCGAGCAAGCTAGCGACTCTCTAGAATTATTTTTAGTCAGTACTTGTAATATCGTAAAGCAGCCACAGTAGTACTAGTACTTCGCTGCTTTACGATATAGTACTTAGTACTACTAGAGTGACAGTAGTTACTAAATTACCTCAGCTCTCTACTCTACTACTAGCTAGTAGCTCTAGCTAGAGTAGAGACGAGTACAAGTACAAGTAGTTGTACAAGTACTGCTACGAGATGCATCATAATACTAGCTACTGTTGTGTTTCGCGACTTGTTGACACCGCGTGCCCACCGTGTGCTTTTGGCTCTCCAACCGACTTGACGCATTTCGCGTCCAAAAGGGGTGAGAGCGCACCGACTTGTACGATTTCGGAGATGAGAACCCCGTGTTATTGTTAGTAGATTTTATGGTAGATTATTTTTCGACTACATTCACAGTACCAGGTGGTACAGTTCTACAGCACCGAACCGGTAGCGACCACTCCAGCCTGGTTATCTCACCTTTTCTGCTGCACAAGCAACAAGCACATAATTCCCCTCTCGTTTCCATCGACAACTCTCTCTCTCTATTACCGGTACGTAGAGCAATTAAACCACATGGGCCATCCTCTAGGATCATTCATTCAAGACCTTTTGGCGACCTCTGCATCCGGTGAAGGCCAACGGGAGAGAGTTTCTCTGGTTGTGGATAATGCGAGAATGGCACTGGACAATCCCAAGAATCGAGCTCTCCGCAAACGTTTTCGTCCCGAACAACATCAGCTTCCCCCGTTGAGCCTCCCTCGAGCAACGAACCCTGGTCGTCTGGCCCGAAAGGAGTCGTTGGACGTTTCCGACCACACTCGAGGAGAATCGCGATGGGGGTCGACGGTGATGACTAGCGGATCTTCCGTTCCGGTGACGCCCTCCCGCGAACTCCAGGCCGGTCACCGGCAACGTGAACGCAAGACTGCCTCCCCGACCTCCATCCAGCAGCTATCGCCTGTCGTGGAAGAAAATCGTAAAAAGGGTCTACCGAGTGGGTCCAAGCACGTCAAGCTTGCCTCTGCTAGCCACAATCTGTTGGAACTTCACAACCCTCTTTCGGGCAGCCAACGCCGTTCTTCCAATGCGAAACAAGGTACAAGAACCTCGGAAGTAGAACATAAGGATGCTTCGCAGGAAGCATTGTATCGAGTGGAAGAAGCCCTTGCTATTTGCTCCGCTACCGATCGTCGCTCCTAGAAATCAACCTTCTGGCTATCTCGTATCTTCTATTTTTGTCATAGCATTTTTCCATTCTCAAAGCCTAGTAGGAGTAATATTGAGTTTGTACTCCTAATACTAGCACTTTTTGCATCTAATTTCAAATCCTACAGCATTCTACTACGAAAATAGTTCATAAGACCTTTGGTCTACTTGGTACTGCTGCTTCGAGATGCAATGGGACGTGATGTTCATGCAAGACCGAATGTAGTGAGGAACATACAACCTGAAGACTTGAAACTGCCTGCAGGTGCTCGGGACCTTCCGGTACATGGAACCTAGTTGAGACCTCCAGCGATCATTCCGTTCCCCTCCAACGGCCAACCATTTTCCCCAGGAATGAATTTTTCCCCAGAAATGAAAGTCGAGATATGGGGCATATCGGGCTTCCACACCAGTGTGGGGCGAAAGGAAACCTCTGTCAAGCTCATAGATTCTCTGGAAAGAAGATCAGTCGAAACGGTGGGGACGGGAGTCGTCGTCCAGGTCAATAAGGACCATGCTGCAAAGACTAGCAGACGCAGAGACGAGAAAGTTCCTGAATGGCGGCCCAAGCGGCG